>CM019823.1:106283910-107015311 GCA_009763385.1 Coix lacryma-jobi var. lacryma-jobi | reverse complement strand
AGGCCATGTGATGATATGAAGTGGATCATATCATTTGATGAAGAGGATTGGTGCATGTGTTGCATCAACACCGGAGGAGATGGAATGGAATGCGCAAGGCAAAGGTACAATTGTAGGGCATTTCATTTCACCGGTCATAGGTGTGTAGAGAAGTTTATGACCGGGTTTAGGATAGATGGGCCGTACTATCAAGAGGAGCAAACTTGTTTGCATATCGGTCATCTAGTGCTACTTGAGCGATCTAACTTTGCGATGTTACTAGGATCGAGTGGCGTGGTGAGTACAAGTGAAAATCCTTTGAATATGATTGTGAAAATGCTAACACACATGCACATGTTGATGTACACTTGGTGGTGTTGGCACATTTGCAAAGGAGAAGTTGTTTTGAAAAGAAGTTGTGTTAAAAGGAGGCTTAGAGAAGTGGGAGAAACTAGTGTATAGTCCCTCTCCCTCCTGCCGAGCTTGCGAGGCAGGATTCAGCGGTTTTCAGAGGTGAAGTGCTATGCTCGGGGAGCATCGAACGCTGGTCCGAGGGGCATCGGACGTTGGGCCGAGCGTCCGATGGCAAACCCTAGTTGAAGCCTATTGCAGTGGGAGCATCGGACGCTGCATCGAACGCTGGTCCGAGCGTCCGATGGCAGTGACGTGGCGTGAGCAGGTTTAGCTGGGAGCATCGGACGCTGTCCTACGTCCGATGTGGTTCCATCGGACGCGTCCGATGTGGTTGGGAGCGTTCTGGAACCTCTCTGGTGTATCATCGGACGCCGGTCCTTAGCGTCCGATGCTAAGGGTCCGGCGCGTCCGATGTGAGAGCAGTTTTTGCACAGAATCGAGCAGAGGCATCGGAGCGTCCGATGCTAGGCATCGGCGCGTCCGATGCCACTTTAACTGGCGCGGGAAGTGATATAGCCGTTGGGATCGCTCGGCCGAAGTTGAACGTGGGGGACACGTGGCGAGCATCCAAGCATCGGACGCTGGCCTCAGCGTCCGATGGTCCTGATCTGGAGCGTCCGATGGTGGCGCAGTTTGCCCAGTGAAGGGGCAACGACTAGTTAGCCCTTGGGGCTATATATGTCGTTGGTGGCCGGCCTTGGGCTGGTGGTTGAGCACTCCAAAGCCTTGGTGGCTAGTGTGGATGTGCTTGGGAGCCCTCTAACTCGCTTATGCTTGCTAGTGTGCGATTCGATAGCGAGTGATCGCTAGTGCGTTGCATTGAGAGATTGCATTGAGTGGCACTAGGTGATCGTGTTGCAAGCCGGTGGTGCTTGTTACTCTTGGAGGTTGCCACCTCCTAGACGGCTTGGTGATCGAGTCTCCGTCGTGAAGCCCGCGTGAAGATTGTGCGTGGCTCCGGAGAAGGATTGTGAGGGGCATTGTGCTCGCCCCGCGGGGATCGCGAAGAGCAACTCTAGTGGATTGTGCGTGTCATTGAGTTACCCTCACTTGTGGGTGAGTTCTTGCGGCGCTCGAGTGTCGAGCTAGGTGTGGTGCCTATTAGCCGCCGAACTACCAAAGTGTGTGGTCGACACAACGGGGACTAGCTTGGTGGCAACCAAGTGAACCTCGGGATAAAATCACCGTGTCAACATTGTCTACATCTTCTCGGTGGTTTGCTATCTCCATACACAAGCTTGTATTTACTTTCATATATATATTGTGCTTGTGTAGTTGCTCTTGTAATTAGTTGGCTTGTGTAGCTTGCTAGTTACTTTCTTTGCTTGTGTAGCATAAAAGTTGATCCCGTGAGTGACTAGTTGACTTGTAGTCTTGCTAGTCACATTGCTTAGTTTGTGTATCTAAGTTGAGCTCACTAATTTGGCTTGTGTAGCCTTGTTATTGAGCATTGCTAGTGAGCTTAGGAGCTTTGTGCTTTGCTTACTAGATTGAGTAGGAGCTCCCCGGTGTTTGAAGTACTAGTTGCATAGGTATTGTGTGACCTTGCTTCTAGAATTGATTAGGTGAGCTTTAGCTAGCCCGACACCTTATTTGCTTTGTTTAGGATCTTTTGTAAGGTGTCATAGAGTATAAGTAGAGGGGTGTAGTCTTGGCTAGATCGATAGTTTTAATTCCGCATTTGTTTCGATTAGCCGCTCCGATTATGTTTAAGTTTTAGAAAGGACTATTCACCCCCCTCTAGTCCGCCATCTCAACCCTTCAGCTGGTGGCGGTGATGGATCCGGTCGTGTTAGATCTTGATCGTCATCGCCCGGAACGTTGTGATCATGTGGTGAATGGATAATTGTACTTAGGTTAGGGGATGTCCTGCTGCGAAAACAACATGGTATGAGTATCCATTTATACTATTAACCCACCAATACTATTAACTTTCATTCACTTTCATACGCACTAGAACCTCACCACTCTCTTTGGTTGTTGGTTCGCTCTCTTGCGGGGGTTGTTCACTCTGGCTGGCTGCTTGCCTCTTGAAAGGGGATCACTAGAGACGTCGGGTAGAGTGTCAAGTGTGTTCCTAAGATGGTTAGATTTGGGAACCCACACTTGTTTGTGAGGTGGAGCTTTGAGGGGTTCTTCAAAGACCCCATCCTTGGTGATAGGCTTGGGAAGCTCAGGTGGAATGATCTTGGTTAGTTTGGTGATCTTAGGGGGAGTGGAAGGTTTCTCACTCGGGTTCACACCACTACACTCTCCAATCTTACCAAAAGAGTTAACGCCCTTCCCACCTAATGCAAAGCCTACACCCGAACCGTCAGTTCCCCTCCTGAATTGGCTGATCATCATGCCCAACTGCAGCTCGCTGCATGACACCCAACTCAAGATGTGTTTTCCTCCTCGGTTTGCATCTTGGCATACCAGCAGTTGGCAATCTCAAGCTCCAACCCCTTACATCGCTCACAACAAGCGGCACTGGTGCTAACTGAGATGGCCTTCTCAACTTTGGCAAGCTTGGCACTCAACTCTGGCAACTCAGTTCGCAAGCCTAGACAAGACTTGCACGCACCCAACAAGGAAGGCCTAGCCTTCACCTCCTCAAGCTCCTTCTTCAGAGTGGGGCACACTTTGCAATCGCCCACGAAGTCTAGCCTCAACTTCAACTCATCATACACATTAATCGAAGAGGCATACTTGGTCTGAAGGGCAGAAGGATCAGTAATATGCATTGCACACTCCTCCTCCTCTGTTACATGTACCTCAGAGCGAGCAAACTCTAAGTACTTAAGTGCTTCAGCTAGCTTTGCCTTAAACTCATTACGCTCTCTAGCTGCGCTCCTAAGAAACTTGTCTTGGCTAAGCAACGTGACCTTCATGGACTCAAGCTCGGCAGAAAGACGATCAACAGTGGAAGAAGTCAATACCTCAGAAGATGTGTCGTCCTCGTCGTGCTGTCCTCCTGAGTGTGTGCTAGCCTCCTCGCCCAACGCCATGGTGCAGTAGCCTCCGGGAGTGGAGTTGCAATAACACCTCTGGTGTTTAAAATGTAATTAACCTGACATGTCATCATCTTTAGTCATTAATCATTCTTGCCATGCATTTATGTTTGCCTCATAGTTGTTTTGCTTTTACCTTTTCTGAGGCGACTTGTGTAGTGATCTCTTTTTCGAAAACCCTAAATGCCCAAATCTTCCTTTAAGGGCAAAATGGTAATTTCACCTCTGTGCCTAGCTTTGTGTAATTCTTGTTCAATTTGATGTCTTGAAGTTTTGTTGTGTTATTCAAAAATCAAAATCAAAATCAGATTTCAAATTCCTTTTGAAAAACCCTGAATTCCAAACCCTGGATTTTATCCCTCTTTTTGTAATTCAAAAATTATTCAAAATTTGGAGTTGGTCCAAAAAGCAAAGTTGTAGATCTGGCCAAGAGAAACAACTTTGGTATTTACAAATTTTCAAGTTTCTGTACAAAGTTTGAAGTAATTTCAAATTCATTCAAACTCCAGTTTTTGTCCCCTTTTTAGTTTTCAAAATTATTTCAAAAACTAATGAGTTTCAGAAAAAGTGTATAATAGCAAAGTTATAGGTTTTGACAAAAGGAACAACTTGCATGTTTACAGATTTTCAACTTTCAATATAAAATTAAAAGTAATTTTTAATTTACTAAAATCCCAAAAGTGTCCCCTTTTCAAATTTCAAATGTGATTCAAAAACTATTTGGATTTTTTTAAAATATTCTTATTGACAAAGTTGTAGATCTCCTTTTTCTGTACAACTTTAGTGTTTTGAGTTTTTGTTGCTCAGTTCAAATTTTGGGAGTAATTTGCAAAATACAGAAATCAATTCTAAGTTAAACCCTAGACCTAGCCCTGTTCATCTTCAACCTAGAACTAGGGGGGGTCCCGGTCATGGCCGAGCCGCCGGCGCTGCGCGCGCCACGCGTCTGGCCGCTCCTCGCCTGCCACCAGTCTGCCGCCGCTGACACCGTGCTCATGCCGCACCCGCACGCGCAAAGCGCTGACCCTCGCCCGTCCCCCACTGCTCCCAGCACGTCGCCGCCGCGTGGCCGCCGCCGGCGAGCCCACGCTCAGTCCCTGAGCAGACTTCCGTCCTTTCTTCATCATGGATTCGCAAGCACGCGACGCGGCCGATCTTATCCACCCCCGCGCGCTCCCTATCTGCCCCTGGCCGCGGCTATAAAAGACCCGCCGGCCGCCGTTCTTCCGCCACCAGCAAGCACCGTGAACCCGAGCCACCCTAGAGCCCGCCGTTGCCTTCGCCTTGGGCTGCTCCACCTTCTCGAGCAACCAATTTCACCCCTCCGCCCTCCTCCCCCACCGGCGGAGTGCTCACGATCGCCCGGTATGTCGCTCAGTGTGATACTTGCCAGAAAGTCAAAGCCGTGCACATGAGACCCGGAGGAGAATTGCAACCTTTACCTGTACCTGCTTGGAAATGGGACGATATCAGTATGGATTTTATCAATGGACTACCAAAGACACCAAAAGGTTTTGATTCCATCTGGGTGATCGTGGATCGCCTCACTAAGCAAGCTCATTTCCTGCCAGTCAAAACTAGCTACATCGTCCCCACATATGCCACTTTGTACAAGAACCACATAGTGAAACTCCATGGCATACCCAAGACCATTGTCTCTGATCGTGGTACTCAGTTTGTCGCAAGTTCTGGAAAGCGTTCCATACCTCACTTGGAACCAAGCTCTTGCATAGTACGGCATATCATCCGCAAACAGATGGACAAACTGAGCGAGTGAACCAAGTACTAGAGGATATGTTGAGAGCCTGCGTGCTCACCTTCGCAGATACTTGGGATAACTGTTTGCCCTTGGCAGAATTCTCATATAATAACAGTTACCAAGAGAGCATCAAAATGGCACCCTTTGAAGCACTGTACGGTCGCCGTTGTCGTACACCTCTCAGTTGGTCTGAACCTGGAGAAAGAGAATTCTTTGGAGTTGACCTAGTGAAAGTTATGGAAGAAAAAGTCAAGCAAATACAAGAGAATATGAAAATTGCGCAATCTCGACAGAAGAGCTATGCCGACAAAAGACGTCGACCTCTGAAGTTTCAAATTGGAGATTATGTGTACCTGAAAGTCTCACCCACCAAAGGAGTCACTCGTTTTGGAGTTAAGGGAAGTTAGCGCCTTGCTATATTGGTCCCTTTGAGATTCTGGAATGTTGTGGCAAAGTAGCTTATAAGCTAAGGTTGCCCGATCATCTTTCAGCAGTTCATAATGTGTTTCACGTCTCCCAACTCAAGAAGTGTCTCCGAGTGCCCGAACATGTGGTAGATGTTGAAGGTGTTGAGTTAGAACCTGATCTGTCATACTCTGAGTATCCAGTTCGTGTGTTGGATTACAAGGACCGTGTTACCCGGAGGACCACCACAAGATGGTACAAGATCCAATGGAACAAACACTCTGAAGAAGAAGCCACTTGGGAATCCGAATACTTCTTGGCAAAGAACTATCCCGACTTTCTCGATACTCTGTAGATGTAAGGTTTCGCCTTTTCCTTCTTAAGACGTGAAATCTCGGGGCGAGATTTCTTTTAGGGGGGAAGGCTGTAACACCTCTGGTGTTTAAGATGTAATTAACCTGACATGTCATCATCATTAGTCATTAATCATTCTTGCCTTGCATTTATGTTTGCTTAGTACTTGTGTAGCAATCTCTTTTCAAAAACCCTAAAGCCCAAATCTTCCTAAAGGGCAAAAATGGTAATTTCAACTCTGTGCCTAGTCTTGTATATTTCTTGTTCAGTTTAGTGTCTTGAA
Source organism: Coix lacryma-jobi var. lacryma-jobi (assembly GCA_009763385.1). Classification (NCBI taxonomy): domain Eukaryota; kingdom Viridiplantae; phylum Streptophyta; class Magnoliopsida; order Poales; family Poaceae; genus Coix; species Coix lacryma-jobi. Next base: position 107,009,124 of record CM019823.1, on the reverse strand, counting down.
GCTTTGTTGTGTTGTTCAAAAATCAAAATCAAAAATCAGATTTCAAAATCCCTTTGAAAAACCCTAAATTCCAAACCCTGGTTTTTACCCCTCTTTTAATAAGTTAAAAACTATTCAAAATTTAGACTTGGTCCAAAAAGCAAAGTTGTAGATCTTTTCAAGAGGAACAACTTTGGTATTTACAGATTTTCAAGTTTCTATATAAAATCAAAAGTAATTTTGAAATTATTCAAATCTTAAAAGTGTTCCCTTTTCTGTTTTCGAATATAATTCAAAAACTGTTTGGAATTTGAAAATGTTCTTATTGACAAAGTTGTAGATCTCCTTTTTCTGCACAACTTTGGTATTCTGAGTTTTTCCCGTGCAGATCAAGTTTTGGGAGTAATTTGCAAAATACAGAAAGTCAAACCCTAGACCTAGCCCTGTTCATCTCCTACCTAGGGTCAGAGCAGAGCAGGGAGGGAACCCGGCCATGGCTGCTCGCCGGAGCTGCGTGCGCCACGCGCCTGGCAGCCGCACGCCCGCCCCCGACTTGTCACCTGCGACCGCGCCATCATTCTGCCCCCGCACGCGCAAGCGCTGACCTCCGCCCCTGTCCCCCACTGCTCCCCGACGTCGCCGCCGCGTGGCCGTCGCCGGCAAGCACGACGCCCGGGTCCCAAACTGATTTCCGTCCCTTCTTCATCATGAGATCGATAGCACGCGCCACGGGCATTCTTATCCACCCCCGCGCGCTCCATAACGGCCCCTGGCCGCGGCTATAAAAGGCCCGCCGGCCGGCCGGAGCTCCGCACTCACCCCACCACCGTCGCCAGCTCACTCCAGAGTCTCCGCCGCTCCACCACCTAGCCCAGAAGCTCCGCCTTGAGCTCGCGAAGCTTCCCAGCCCCTCAATTTTACCTTCGCCGCCTCCAATCGCCCGGCGTAACCCCATCTTCCCAAACTCCGACGAAACACCGGTGAGCTCGGGTTCGGGAAATCCCCACTCTCCGGCCATGATCATTTTTCTCTGACCCCTGCTTCATCTTCCTTGCCTTCTTGCGCCCCTAACTGGCTACTGGTGGCCGTGCCTGGTGTACAGGGTCGCCGGATCGTCGGAGTGCCGCCGCGGTCGTCTCCTTCCTCGAGCCGCACCCTCGACCGTATCGAGCCCCAAGCCTCGGGCGAATCGCACTACCCTCGAGCGCGTTCCCGAGCCACACCCTCGAGCACATCCGCGAACCCCGCCCCTCGAAGCAGCCGAGTCTAGCCTCAGCCTCGGGCGAATCGCAACTTCCACCGAGCCCCAAGCCTCGAGTGAGCCGAGGCCACCCTCGAGAGGCTAGCCGCAAGAGAACCCGCCGAGGCCTCGCCGTCGAGCCCTCTTATCCATCCGCCTCGCCGAGCCTTGCCCCTGACTCTCGGTGAGCCCAGCCTCTGTTTTCTCAGCCGAGCCTCGAGCCTCGACGTCGAGCCCGCTCCGACTCGAGCTCAGTGCTCTTTTTCCTTTTCAGAAATATGAATAGTCTTGTTATTTCATCTTTTTGTATGATTTTCTGTAGTGCTCTAAAAATTCTGAAAATTTTACAGTTGAGTCTTTATACTATGTAGTATTTTATAAAAATATGAAACTTGACTTTTCTGCAAGAATTTGAAAATGTAAAATCCCTCTTTTAATTAATAAATGGATGGTTTTGGATTTTTAGAAAATCATTTATAACTCCAAAAATCATGAGATAAATTTTTGTGAGCTTCCTATACCATGTTTAGTCTCTGGTGAAATTTTGAAGTCTTTTGGAACAAGTTGATTTTTGAGCATTTATCTTTAATTGTTAAATAGTGCTTTTTGTTAATTAACGTCTGATTTTATTTGAGCACCTTAATGACCTCCAAAAATTATGAAATTTGTTTTGCCATCTATCTACACCATAATGAACTTATGTGATTAATTTAGTAATTTTTGGAGCAACTGCATAAAATGACCTTTTTAAATAATTAAGAAAAACAGAAAAGGTGATTAAGGTTCATGTTGTATGCCCTGTGTTGCATTGTTCATACTAGCATACTCATGAGCATGCATCATTGCATTCGTATAGTCACCGAAGAAGGCGTCAAGATCGAGGCAGCCGCCGACGAACCTGTCCCTGAGGCTACCCCGAGCTCCGACAACTGCCCTGCCGCCCTCGAGCCTGCCCTCTTTGCTCTTCAAGGCAAGCCCCGGTGCATTTAACCCCTTTCCTTGGATTTATAAAATGTTTTCCTTAAATGCTTTTGAGTTAAATTATTGCATTAGGTTTATAGGAGTTGTGTGCTATCCTAATTGATGCACTATCCACCTTGACCACTGATACACCCGATACCTGCTTTTCAAAAGTATTTGAAAAATGCTTAGCAATGCTTATTGAATTAGACTTTGCAATAAAATACCATTTTCAAAAGTGTGATCACTTAAAGAACATTTATGGGCATTTGGCTTTACTCCCTGCCTGTTGGCTAAGTATCTGATCCATACCTAGTCAACAGCGAGGAGAGGCTGTCCGAGCGTACGGTGCCGTCATGTTGTAGTCCGGGACTCAACAGTTGACACCGACCGGGACAGGGTTGAAAAACCGACAGGACCTGTACTCTTGGGTTAGAGTCCCGAGGTGCTTGTTGCTGACGGAAAAAACTTTAGGGACCATCCGTATGGGGGCCTGCTGGTCAAGACTTGTAACTATTCACATACTTCGGAAAGCTCTGGCTCCGAGGAATCCTTTATTGGACCGACAACCGCGCACTGGGAGTGGAGAGATGGCGGAAGTAGCATGTACCCACGTGGTCGTCGTACCTGGATAGTGCGGATGGTTTCCGAGTTTGGCCACAAAACTCGGGTGCTCGGTTTCCAGGTTGAGCCACAAAACCTGGGCGCGGATGGTTTCCGAGTTTGGCCACAAAACTCGGGTGATGGGCCGGTTTCCGAGTTTGGGCCTCAAAACTCGGGCGCTGCGGGTTTCTGAGTTTGGGCCACAAAACTCAGGCTGGAGGCTGGTTTCCCGGTTTGGGCCTCAAAACCGGGGGTTGCTGGAAAAGGCTGGTTTCCCGGTTTGGGCCACAAAACCGGGGGTGCAGAGCGAGGGCGGCACGTGGCGGCGATCCAGAGGTTGCGTCGAGGCAACGCTTCGGTTCGAGCGGGCGTGGCCGTCGGATCTACCTACCACCGCGGGTTGGACCAGAATAGCCTTAGGGTATTAGCTGGTTCGCTCTGTAATTAGTTTAGAGAGGGGTAGAGTAGGAAATAGGCTTAGTCTAGGTTAGTATAAGTAGCTCAGGGGAGACACCCTCCTCCCCATCTCAGTTAGTGCTTTCATTTGCTAGGGTTTCCTGCTCTCCCATCCCTGCTTTAGCTAGTTGAGATCCGCAGAGAGACTCCACTCTGTGTACTGTTGAGTTGAGGAAGTGAGGCCGTATCCTCACCTTGGAGCACAGATCGTTGGCTTGATTTGCGTCCTTGATTCGAACTCGTGGCTGTGATTTCCGTTGTGTTCGTATTTTTCGCGGAATCCTTTTCTCCACGATTTTTCCCGTCGCTTGATCTTTTTGCTCGGTTCATCTTTTGCAAATCCGTTTGAACCAAGTTGTTCTAGATCGTGAGGCACTTCTTTCCACCGAAGGAATCATCCTCTAACCTCACGGTCTAGGAGATCGATCGATTTTTTGTTTCGGGTCAAGTTTTCTCCCTTCCCCCGAAATTCTTCGATTCACCGATTTGGAGATAGGTTCGAGCCATGATCTCTTAGAGATAGCTCACTATACTCCTTGTGACTCATCTCACCAAGTTTGATCCCTAGAGGAATTGTTTTAGGTGAGATTGAGACAAATCGGTTGACAAACGGGACTGCTGTGCTCTGACCGGACGCTGGCATCGGGCCGACCGGACGCTGACCAAGTGCGTCCGGTCGTTGAATGCTCAGCGAGTCTCTCTGCAGCTCGACCGGACGCTCTGTTCTCGTTTTGACCGGACGCACCGCTTTCACTGTTCATCGTGCTTGTTCGCTTCTGACCGGACGCACTGCTCTCGACCGGACGCTCCGTACTCGTGAGTCCGGTCGCGAACAGTAAGGTTCCAGAGCCGATTTTTGTTGACCGGACGCGTCCGGTCCCTGCTGACCGGACGCTGGCCAGAGTCCGGTCGATCCAGTTTCGCGCGTTTTCGTTCGTGGTTCGTTCGTTCTTGATCGGATTCGAGTTCTGTCTTTTGCGTTGGCTTTCTAGGGTTGTCTAGTGTCTCGCTGTGCTTCTAGGAAGCATCCACCCTTCATCTAGGGTCGTGGACATTAGCAAGCTCTAGGGTTCGCTCTTGGGGTTGATTTTGTTGGGACAGAGGCCGTAGTTTCCGAGAGGAAATTTTTAGGCTCCCATTCACCCCCCCCCCCTCTGGTCGCCTTGCGATAGCTTTTTCGGTCCTTCAATTGGTATCGGAGCAGGTTAAGGATCTTCCACCTTAGCCGGTTCCAGATCCACCGAAGGCGACATGGATCGCGGCGTGGGCAAACCGCCGTTCTTTGATGGGACGAACTATGCGTATTGGAAGATACGCATGTCGGCCTATCTGCAGAGTTTGGGTGCTTCTATTTGGGATATTTGCAACTCTGCTGATTACGTGGTCTTGGCTGCTCGTGTTTCTCAGCAACAGATCGATGAGCACGATGCCAATAGCCGAGCCCGTAATGCTCTCTTTTCTTGTTTGAGCATGGGTGAGTTTGATCGTGTTTCTCACCTCGCTACGGCTCGGGAGATCTGGGACACCCTCATGCGTTTCCATGAGGGCACCTCTCAAGTCAAAACCCGACTCTACGAGTCGTTCAAGCGTGAGTATGAGAACTTTAGACATCAACCTGGCGAGAGCATAGAAAGTTTATTCGCTCGCTTTCAGGTGATTGTCAACAGGATGAGGGCTAACAGAGAGCAGTTGTCATTTGACGATCATGAGCGTGCTTTGAAGCTTTTGCACACTCTTGACCGTTCGGTGTGGGACTCCAAGGTTCAGGCAATCATCGAATCGCCGAACTATGAGACCCTCACCTGCGACGAGCTCTTCAGTAAGCTCAAGTCCAGTGAGATTGATGCTATGGCGAGGGCTTCTTTTGAAAATCCTTCTCGCCCGTCCATGGCTTTGGTTTCCGGCTCTTCCTCTAACCCCTCAGCTGGCTTTGCGCTTTCTTCTCTCTTTTCTGTGACAGAGGACCAGCTGGAGTCTTTGGGAGACGACGAGTTGGCTTTGCTTGCCAACCGGTTCTCGCGGTTCCACAACAACCGCATGAACCGCCGTCGTGGAGGAGGACGCACGGGATGCTACGAGTGCGGAGACCCCGACCACTTCATCACCGACTGCCCCAAGAAGAACAAGCATTCGGGGAAGGGCGATCAAGGGCGCAAGCGCAACTCCAAGTACAAGGAGAAGCACGTCCCCCCAAGACACAAGAAACGGGGCGGCTTCGACAAGGAGTACATCAAGAAGAAGTACTTGGAGAAGCAGCAAGCTGAGCAGCGTGCGTTCTTCGCCACGCTCAGCGACGTCGACGGCTCGGATGACGACTCCGCTGGCTCCAGCGATGACGAGTCCGTGAAGAAGAAGCTGGAAGACAAGTTCAACGGCTTGTGCTTCTTCGCCGGCGACGGAGGCCTGTGCACCATGGCGCTCGGAGATGAGGTCGACGGCGAGCCGGAGCGTACCCCTCGGAACGACGACGACGACGACACCTCCCAGGTATCTCTCACCTACGACGAGCTTTCCTCCGTGGTTGAGAAGTTGACTGCTGCCCTCCTTAGCCAAGATAAGTTGCTTAGGCGTGCCGCTAGAGAGCGCAAGGAGTTTAGGCAGAAGTGGGAGGACACGGTAAAGGAGCTTGAGCTCGCTCGGTCCACCGTGGTTGTGTCGGAGGAGGCGGAGTGTGAGTCGTGCACCGCGCACATGACTGACCTTCTCACTTTTAGAGGTAAGTATGTTGCGTTGGTAGGAGAGCTAGATGAGCTGAAGGCTAGACCTTCTCTGTTGGGTGCATGCAAGACCTGTCCCGTCTTGCAATCTGAGTTGGCAGAGAAGAATGCCAAGATTGTGTCTCTTGAGGAGGCCAACTCAGGTAGCACTGGTGTGGCGAGGTGCGTTTTGTGTGAGGGCTTGGAACTGGAGATTGCCAATGTGAAGCATGGCAAGATGCAAACCGAGGAAGAAAACACATACCTTCGGACCATCTTGTCATGGGTCTCCTGTAGTGAGCCGCAGCTCGGGATGATGATCTCCCAATTCAAGTGAGCTGCTGGGGCTCCTGGTGTAGGTTTTGCTCAGGGTGTTGATCTTTCTGCTTTTGGGAAGATTGGAGAGTCGAGTGGTTTGAATCCATGTGAGAAGCCTAACTCCACCACTACTCCCAAGCTTGCCAAACTTCCACCCAAAGAGCCTGCCAAGCCTACTACCAAAGATGGTGTGGTTGAGGAACCCCCGAGAGCTCCTCCCAAGAACCAAATTTGGGCACCCAAGCCAAACCACCTCAAGAACAAGCTTGATGCTATGCCACCCATTAGAGAGGAGTGTTTGCCTCAGAAGGGCAAAGTGAACCACACCCACAGCCCTGGTCACCAACAACCCCCTTTGCGTGCGGTGAGGTACCAGTGTGATTTCTGTGGGAGGGATGGTCACTTGATCGAGTTCTGTTTCCGGCGCAAGCGAGAGGCGCGCCGTGCTCGGGAGATGGAGAACCCGGACATGTACCATCCAGCTCATGGTGGACATGTGCCGAAGGCTCAGGGGAGAGCTGCTAGGTCCGGACGCCAAGGTCCCCGGCCTAGGCAGGAGATGAGAGCCCCTAAGAGGGAGACTAGGCCTAGAGGTCCAGCACCTCAGTTTGTTAGGCCTAGGCAGGAGAGAGCTCCGAGGAGAGACGCTAGAGCAGTTGAGCCCCAGGCTCCTAGGCGTAGACCTCGTAGAGAGCGTGCCCGACAGGGTCCTGTTTTTGCAGGTAGCGGACCCCGTGGCGGAGGCTTAGTTGAGCGCTTTCCTCCACCGCAGTTTGAGTACCGCGGTAAGCGCTTCTTCCCTAGCGGACCACGCTTTCCTCAGCGTGGTGATCGCTTCCCTCGTAGACGTGCTAGGAATGGTTTTTACACTAACCCTTCTTTTGAGCAGCCGGCCCAACACTGGTATTCTCCTTACTTCACTAACCCCAGTGTTGGACCGTATGCTCACCCTATGTCTTTTTATTGATGTAGGTGAGACGGTTGGAGGACATTTGGTTGGTGGATTCTGGTTGCTCGAGGCACATGACCGGAAACGCCAAGTGGTTCTCCAGCCTTAGCTCGGTCGCCAGAAAGGAGTACATAACCTTCGGCGACAATAGTAAAGGTAAGGTATTGTCTCGTGGGACGGTGCGGGTTAATGAGCACTTTGTGTTTCGCGATGTTGCTCTTGTTTCTAACCTGCATTTTAACCTTCTTTCTGTTTCGCAACTTTTTGATGATGACTATGAGATTCGTTTTAAACCGAACCTTAGTCGCATCTTAGATCCTCAGGGTGATCTTGTATGTCTGATTTCGCCCTTTGGGAAAGTCTTTCGCGCGAATTTCTCGGAGTCGTTTGGTTCTTCTCGCTGTCTTTTGGCTAGTCCTTCTTCCTCCGATCTTTGGAAGTGGCATAGGAGGCTCGGTCATTTAAGCTTCGACTTGCTTGCAAGACTTAGCTCACTTGGCCTAATCCAAGGATTGCCCAAGCTTTCGATGGAGAAGGATCTAGTTTGCCATTCTTGCAGACATGGGAAGATGGTTGCCGCTCCCCACCATCCAGTGACTAAGGTCATGACCTCGCACCCCGGAGAGCTTTTACACATGGACCTTGTTGGTCCGGCTCGGGTGAGCTCGGTTGGTGGCAAGTGGTATGTTTTGGTTGTTGTTGATGACTTTTCGAGATATTCGTGGGTCTTCTTTTTGACTGAGAAGACTGAGACTTTCTCCTTCGCTCGCAATCTGATTTTGCGTCTTCAGAACGAGTTCCCTTTGAACTCGATGCGAGCCATTAGAAGTGATAATGGTTCCGAATTCAAAATTTCGGATTTTGAGAAGTTTTGTAACCACCTTGGCTTGGAGCATCAGTTTTCTTCCCCCTACACACCGCCCCAAAATGGTGTTGTAGAGAGGAAGAATCGGACCCTTGTTGAGATGGCCAGGACGATGCTTGATGAGCATAGGACTCCTAGGCGCTATTGGGCTGAAGCTATGAACACTGCATGCTATATTTCCAATCGCATTTTTCTGAGAGCTTTCTTGAAAAAGACTTCTTATGAGTTGCGTTTTGGCAAACTGCCCAAGGTGAGTTATTTTCGAGTTTTTGGTTGCCATTGTTTTATACTCAAAAAGGGCAACTTGGACAAATTTGAATCTCGTTCTTCTGACGGTGTGTTTTTGGGTTATGGCACTCACACTCGAGCTTATCGTGTACTTAACCTTGACACTAACCGAGTCATGGAGACATCCGATGTCACCTTCGACGAGACCATGGTTTGTCCTTCTTCTCGTTTTGAGCGTGCAGGTGATCATGAGGTTGGTGAGCCTCTTTTTGATGACGAGGACGAGGGTGCTGAAGGTATGGATGATCCAGCACCCCCTCCACCTGCCGCGCCGCAAAGAGCGGCCTCGACGACGACTCACGGCCCCGACACCTCTTCTTCCTGGGGGCCGTGGGATCCGCCACCCCGAGCGGTACCATTTGTACCCGGGGAGGCACCAGCTGCTGTTGAGGGGGAGGCTACTTCAGCTCGGGAGGCGCCACGACATATCCAGCGCCAGCACCCGCCTCAGCAGATGATCGGCAACATCGACGAACGGGTCACTCGGTCCAGGTCACAGCAAATCTCGCACTTCGCTCATTCTGCTTTTGTTGCTAATTTTGAGCCCCGAGATGTTGGACACGCTTTGACGGATCCGGATTGGGTTAATGCCATGCATGAGGAATTAGAAAATTTTGAGCGAAATCGGGTTTGGGTTCTAGTTCCACCTCCACCTGACTGTAAGCCTATTGGGACAAAATGGGTTTTCAAAAACAAGCAAGGAGAGGATGGCCACGTTGTTAGAAACAAGGCCCGGCTTGTAGCGAAAGGCTATAGTCAGAAGGAGGGGATAGATTATGAGGAGACGTTTGCTCCTGTAGCTCGTTTGGAGGCTATTAGGATACTCTTGGCTTTTGCTGCATCCAAAGGCTTCAAACTTTTTCAAATGGATGTCAAGAGTGCCTTCTTAAACGGCTACATAGAGGAGGAGGTTTATGTTGAGCAACCCCCCGGTTTTGAAAATCCCAACTTTCCAAACCATGTCTTTAAACTTCATAAAGCTTTATATGGTTTGAAACAAGCCCCTAGAGCCTGGTATGATAGGTTGAAAACCTTTTTGCTTGCTAAGGGTTTTAAAATGGGATGTGTAGATAAAACGCTCTTTCTCCTCCGGCAAGGCAAAGACACGCTCTTGGTTCAGATCTACGTGGATGATATCATTTTCGGTGGTTCTTCTCATGCTCTGGTTGCCAAGTTTGCAGATACTATGAGCAGGGAGTTCGAGATGAGCATGATGGGCGAGCTGACATTCTTTCTCGGGTTGCAAATTAAGCAATCCCGGGAGGGGACGTTTGTGCACCAGGGCAAGTACACGAAGGACTTGCTGAAGCGGTTCGATATGGGTGAGGCCAAGCCTCTTCCAACACCCATGTCGACGACGACTGCCCTGGATGCGGATGTGGACGGAGAAGCAGTGGACCAGAAGGAGTACCGCAGTATGATCGGGTCGCTCCTCTACCTGACGGCGACACGCCCAGACATCCAGTTCGCGGTGTGTCTGTGCGCGCGCTTTCAGGCGTCGCCGCGCACCTCTCACCGTCAGGCGGTGAAGCGCATCTTCAGGTACCTTCGTTTCACACCTGAGTTCGGGATTTGGTATTCTGCTTCCTCCACCCTCTCGCTTTGCGGTTATTCCGATGCCGATTTTGCTGGTTGCCGTATTGAGCGCAAGTCCACTTCTGGGACTTGCCAATTTATTGGATCTTCTCTTGTATCGTGGTCTTCTCGCAAGCAGTCTAGTGTCGCCCAGTCTACCACGGAGGCGGAGTATGTTGCTGCGGCTAGCTGCTGTTCCCAGTTACTCTGGATGATGGCCACTTTGCGTGATTTTGGTTTGAGCTTTTCTCGCGTGCCTTTGCTTTGTGACAGCACGAGTGCTATTAGCGTTGCTAAGAACCCCGTGCTTCACTCGAAAACCAAACACATTGATGTGCGCTTTCATTTCTTGCGAGACCACCAGGAGAAGGGTGATATCGACCTTCGCCATGTCGATACTCATCACCAACTGGCTGATATTTTCACCAAGCCTTTAGACGAATCAACCTTTAATCGGTTGAGGGGTGAGCTTGGTGTGTGTTTCCCCTTTTAGATGGGGGAAACCTTTTGGATCTTGTATAGACTGACTCTTTTATTTCTTTTCTTTGCATTTTAGCATACGCATTTACATTCTGAGTTTCATGTTTATAATCACTAGAATGTAACTATGCTCTATCTAGTATGTTCCGATACTTATATGGATGCTTGTAGCTTATGCTCTTCCTGATCACTAGTACATGTTATGAGCTGAGCTATTTTGAAATGGTGAACTTACTTAATAACTTACAATCTGAAAATGTTCACCATTGAGATATGCAACTAGCATGTGTAGGGTGTGTTGAGTCCATTCCTGCTTTTCATATATGCTGAGTTGCTATGTCTCTAGCTATAAGTCATTCACTTGCTTGGTCTGTTCATATCATGTATAAAATTTGAATCAAGTGTTAGTGAATTGAAAAGATCGAGATGGGATTGCTTGTCAACACCTCACGGTATCGAGACTGTTTCTCATTGCACTTTGAGTTAAACTTGAGCCGTGTAGTGTATGACTGAAACCGTAGCTTTAAGCTTCGGATTGCTTCGGCATAGGCTTCGCTCGGTTGAAAAGTTAGGCAAAGACAAGCTTTCAACCTCTCGCAATCACATGCTAAATAATTGAACTTGTGAATTCTTTACCGCTGCAACTCCGATATAAAACTGAAATCACAAGTATATGCTTCATTCCTATGCATGATGATTGAACTTTGCTAGGGGTAGTTCACCTTGTATACATGTTTAGCACTTGTCTGGATTCCTATCTATACATGTGTAGTGCTATTTTGATGGTGAATACATTTTTGGCTAAAAACTGCTCACTTGCTCATATGCTTCATATTTCGTATGTGTGATCAGTTTGAGCCTTCGCTATGTGAGTGCTTAGTTGTGCCATTGGAGCTATACCGATTAGAGCATTTTTGCACTCTTTTGATTATATGCCTGAAGCTGCTAACTTGCAATTTCTGACTTCATATGCATTTTGGAAGGGGGAGTTGTGTTGGCTCATGGGAAGAGTCTGTGCTTGATAAGTGCATTTTCAACTAAGGGGGAGAGTTTTTGCAAATCATATGTCTCCTAGCGTTCAACTAAGGGGGAGCTTTTGCTATTCAAATCTTTATGCTCTTCTCTTGTTGGACCTAAGGGGGAGTCCCTGGTTGCTTGCACTTGTCGAGGGGGAGTTTGCTAGTTGTGTTGAGCCGTTGCCTCTGTCTTGAGGGACTAGCAAACATTTTTCTCATTTGGCATCGAGTTTGATTTCGATTGGTTCGAAGACTTTTCGATTGTTTTTCAATTGGTTCGGAGTGGTTTTCGTGCTAGTTGTGTTGAGCCTCTGTGCCTCTATCTTAAGGGACTAGCACTTTGCCATTTTTTAGCTCCGATTTTCAATTGGTTTTCTGCTAGCGGTGTTGAGCCTGTTCTACCTCTTCTTGAGGGCTAGCTTTGCTTTGCTTGGTCGCGTCGAGCCGTTGCCCATGTCTTTGGGGACCAAGTTCTCGCTTCTTCCACTTGACCTTCTTCGGCTTTGCTATGCTTTTGGGTCATTTGGTTGAGTTCTCTTCCTCATCTTCCTCCTACCTTCTTCTTTCATTTTATGATTTGTGTGTGTAGTTGACAATGCACTCATCAAGGGGGAGATTGCGGATACATGGGTGTATGCCAAGTCTCTGAGTGATGAGTGATTGTCAACGGGTTTGATGCGCATGTTCTTTGGCTTGTGTTGTGCAGGTGTCGAGCTCGGAGACAGTGATCGAGGGCAAGGTGAAGGTCAAGTTGAGACGTGCCGTGCCGACGGACTGGGTGCGATGAAGGATGGGCGTGCCGTGCGGCGGACGTGCCATGCCGATGTATCGAGCAGTGAAGGGCGGACGTGAGGCTTGGACTGAGGGACCGGAGTGCCTGAGGATCAGCTGTGGTGGCTGGCAGCCTGGGACAGCGACGAGCGGAGACTTGCGGGGCATGGTGTTGCTCGGGTCGAGGACCTAGGGACACGTGTCGGTGGACGGGGTGCACGGGCGGTGCATCCCCTCTACAGCTCCGGTTTGGTGGTTGAGCCAGGGAAAAACCACCGGGTGGACGGTTTCGGAGTTTGGGCCTCAAAACTCGGGTGCTCGGTTTCCAGGTTGAGCCACAAAACCTGGGCGCGGATGGTTTCCGAGTTTGGCCACAAAACTCGGGTGATGGGCCGGTTTCCGAGTTTGGGCCTCAAAACTCGGGCGCTGCGGGTTTCTGAGTTTGGGCCACAAAACTCAGGCTGGAGGCTGGTTTCCCGGTTTGGGCCTCAAAACCGGGGGTTGCTGGAAAAGGCTGGTTTCCCGGTTTGGGCCACAAAACCGGGGGTGCAGAGCGAGGGCGGCACGTGGCGGCGATCCAGAGGTTGCGTCGAGGCAACGCTTCGGTTCGAGCGGGCGTGGCCGTCGGATCTACGTACCACCGCGGGTTGGACCAGAATAGCCTTAGGGTATTAGCTGGTTCGCTCTGTAATTAGTTTAGAGAGGGGTAGAGTAGGAAATAGGCTTAGTCTAGGTTAGTATAAGTAGCTCAGGGGAGACACCCTCCTCCCCATCTCAGTTAGTGCTTTCATTTGCTAGGGTTTCCTGCTCTCCCATCCCTGCTTTAGCTAGTTGAGATCCGCAGAGAGACTCCACTCTGTGTACTGTTGAGTTGAGGAAGTGAGGCCGTATCCTCACCTTGGAGCACAGATTGTTGGCTTGATTTGCGTCCTTGATTTGAACTCGTGGCTGTGATTTCCGTTGTGTTCGTATTTTTCGCGGAATCCTTTTCTCCACGATTTTCCCGTCGCTTGATCTTTTTGCTCGGTTCATCTTTTGCAAATCCGTTTGAACCAAGTTGTTCTAGATCGTGAGGCACTTCTTTCCACCGAAGGAATCATCCTCTAACCTCACGGACTAGGAGATCGATCGATTTTTCGTTTCGGGTCAAGTTTTCTCCCTTCCCCCGAAATTCTTCGATTCACCGATTTGGAGATAGGTTCGAGCCATGATCTCTTAGAGATAGCTCACTATACTCCTTGTGACTCATCTCACCAAGTTTGATCCCTAGAGGAATTGTTTTAGGTGAGATTGAGACAAATCGGTTGACAAACGGGACTGTTGTGCTCTGACCGGACGCTGGCATCGGGCCGACCGGACGCTGACCAAGTGCGTCCGGTCGTTGAATGCTCAGCGAGTCTCTCTGCAGCTCGACCGGACGCTCTGTTCTCGTTTTGACCGGACGCACCGCTTTCACTGTTCATCGTGCTTGTTCGCTTCTGACCGGACGCACTGCTCTCGACCGGACGCTCCGTACTCGTGAGTCCGGTCGCGAACAGTAAGGTTCCAGAGCCGATTTTTGTTGACCGGACGCGTCCGGTCCCTGCTGACCGGACGCTGGCCAGAGTCCGGTCGATCTAGTTTCGCGCGTTTTCGTTCGTGGTTCGTTCGTTCTTGATCGGATTCGAGTTCCGTCTTTTGCGTTGGCTTTCTAGGGTTGTCTAGTGTCTCGCTGTGCTTCTAGGAAGCATCCACCCTTCATCTAGGGTCGTGGACATTAGCAAGCTCTAGGGTTCGCTCTTGGGGTTGATTTTGTTGGGACAGAGGCCGTAGTTTCCGAGAGGAAATTTTTAGGCTCCCATTCACCCCCCCCCCCCCCTCTGGTCGCCTTGCGATAGCTTTTTCGGTCCTTCAGATAGGAGTGGTGTACTGTACTTCCGGGTGGCGTAGGACCGGGTCCAATCTTAGAGGAATCATGGTAGACGAGTTGGCATATGCAAGCTTGGATGCGACATATGCAGTGTGGATAGGGATCCTCAGCTGAGTATTATTTATCCGGATTAACGTTGCTCCTCGGTTATGGAGACTTGGTCCACTGACTGTCAACGGAGAGTGGTTCTCAACTAGGAATGTTTTGAAATGTAAAATGAATCATGAACGATGAAGAATTGAGGAATGCTGAATCTTTCTAAAATAAAATAAGGTTTACAAAAATGCTTTTCTGCAAAATACTTGATCTTGCTTAAACCTTACCTTGACTACCCTAAGCCTCTCATTCCTGAGTCTTCTCCCTTTTTCTTAGTCGGGTAAGTCTTGTTGAGTACCCCAGTACTCAGGGTTTGTTACCCATGCTGCAGGTATGACAGAGTCCCCGATGTGTCTTGCACCCTGCTGCGTGACCATCGTCCAGGAAGAGGCCGATGAGGCCGAAGAATAGTTGTACACCCTCGGGCTGGGTGATTATAAGTATCTTTGTTGTTCTCCACTATGTTGCCTATGTCTATCTCTATTATCAGAACTTGGTTTGTAATAACTGCACCTTAATTTCTATTTGGAACCCTGCTTTGTAAAACTATTGTTATTTAAGTCTTCCGCTCTTTATTCCGATGTTATTTGTAAAAGTATGCAATGTTGTAACCGAATTGTGAGATGATCCTGCGGACATTGGGCACTGATGTAGCCCGGTGGCGAACAGGTCTTAATCACATGGAACATGGGTTCGGCTGTCAGAGGTTGACAGGGACACGTGGGCCATGAGATTAGGGCCGTTCCGTCACAGAGTGGTATCGGAGCATCTCACTTTAACGTTGCAGTGTTCATTTTTGCAAAAACTTCAAAAGACCTTTTGAGTCCAAACAAACTAAACTTGACGATTTTGAGTCAAAATTGCTTCTCTCATCTTGTCTCTCATATGGCAACACTAGCTAGTGGAACAACATATTTTAAGCCCTATGTACCTTATTTATTTATTGCATTGCTTTGTTCCGTAGGAACGATTCATGCATCATGTCATAATCACTTAAGTTAACATCCTCTCTAAGTTCGTTGGGGTAGTATGCCTTTACCTGTTCTTGCTAGCCTTTCTCATCCATCTAATCTTGTCCAGACATGGCCCGTATCAAGCTGACTGCCCGCAAGTCGACGGGACCGCATGGTGTGCCACGCCACCAGCTGGCACCTCGCGTTGGAGAAGAGACTGCCGAATCTTCCAATGGTCGTCGCTTTCCCCGCCGCACCCGTAAGAACCTGAAGGAGGAGATCAAGGATCTGAAGGCTGAGCTGAAGAACTTGGAGCATGACTTCTACCACTCACGCCTGGAGTTTTATGAGGCACGAGCTTCCCTGGAGCAGGCCAACCGGAACACGGTTCGCGCAATCGAGCAGCGCAATGATGCTTGGATCCGCGAGGACGTCACCAGAGTCGAGCTCCACGGACTGCAGCATTACACAGCTCAGATTGAACAGTTCAATGATATGCTTCATGAGGAAGTGCATCAGCTGTATGATCAACTCCACCCCTTGGTACCCCCGGTTATGGAAGACCCTGAGGACGGAGTAGTGGAAGAACCCGATGTGGAACAAGAGCCAGACGTGGACGAAGAAATTGAACCTGCTGAGGACGTCCACGCTGAAGACGAGGACGAGGAGGAAGAGCCTGAGCTCATCCTCGAAGAAGACGACGACGAAGAAATGATCATCATCGATGAGGACTAGACCCGTCTTTAGGAGATGGAGATCCCGTGTGCCTGTACCACCTGCTTACCTAAAACCTTAGTCTAGGTTTGGGAGCGTTAGTCTGTCTTTTGTTAAGTCAGTCTGTATCTTTCTTTTCGTACCTTTTTTTCCCTTATCGGTCAGTTGTGTCTGTCAGAAATCTTTATCAATCTATCAGTCTTTGTATCAGAAGAAGCTATCAGTCTGTTGATTTCAGAACCCTATCTATGAATGCTAAGTTCCAAGTTGCTTAACAGATGCCTGTGAACACTCGCACTGGAGCTGGAGGTTCTGATGATGCCAACCTTCCAAACCCTCCACCTGTTCCTGCTACCCTGGCAGATGCCATTGCAGCCTTGGCAGCCGCTGCTAACCTGATGGCTCAAAATCAGGGGCAGCAGAACAATGGTCACCATGGTCGTCACGACATCAACCGTGAGACTACATATGTGGATTTCACCGAGACCCGTCCACCAGTTTTCACCAAAGCAGATGAACCCCTGGAAGCTGATGACTGGCTCCGCACTATGGAGAAAAATTTCAGTCTTCTCCGCTGTACCGACATCCAGAAGCCCCGGTTCGCTTCCCAGCAGCTTCGTGGTCCAGCAAGCGCTTGGTATGCCAACCTGTTGGTTGCCCAGCCAGAAGGTCATCAGTTGACCTGGGAAGAGTTCCACACCGCTTTCCGTGCACATCACATCCCTTCGGGATTAATGAAGATGAAGCTTGATCAGTTTCTGGCACTGCAGCAGAAGGACTCCATAGTAATGCAGTACGTGGGTCAGTTCAACCATCTTAGCCAGTATGCCTCAGAGTATGTCAACACAGATGAAAAGAAGAGGGATTGTTTCCTTAGAGGTCTGCATCCTAAGATCCGCAGAAGTCTGTCCAATAACCTGACCGGTTCATATCATGATGCTGTTGACCGGGCTGTCGCTTTTGAAGAGAGCAACCGTCAGTATCAAGAGGAAAAGAAGAAGAAGAAAGCAGGATCCAGCAGTTTCTCTGGCGGTCACAAGCGCCAGAGGATCATATACCACCCCAGTCACCACCAAAATCGCCTACCTTACCCCAACCAGCAAGTGGTCGTCCGTACCGCGGCCACCACCCATAATGCCAACCAGCAGAGTGCCACACAGCCGAACGCCCCAGGTGTTCGTATCACCACTCCACAAACAGCCTACAACCATCCCTGCTACAACTGCGGCCAGCTTGGTCACTGGTCTCGTGAGTGCCCAAAGCCCAAGAGGTATGCCCAGAATACTCAGAAGAATCCTGGAGGATCTCAGCAGCAGCAGCACCGTGCACAGCAGCAGCATGTTCAGAAAGGCAAGATTGGCAAGAAGCACGGGCAAGTCTACTACACCACTGTCGGCGACATCCCAGAAGGAGAGCCCGTCATGATCGGTAGGTTTCCTGTTGCCAATCATCCTGCAGTTGTGTTGTTTGATTCTGGTGCATCGCATTCCTTCATCAGTCGTACTTTTGTCATCAAGCATGAGATATCAAGCATGAGATATCAATTGAGGATTTGAAAGAAAGTTTCTGCATATTTTCGCCTGGAGGGCGTATAAGTACTAAGGAAGTGGTTCGCAGTATACCAGTAATGTTGGGGGAACATGTATTTCCTACCACCATGATAGTGCTACGTGATCAGGAGATAGATGTCATTTTAGGCATGAATTGGATGTGTCAGTATAAAGCCATGATCGACATCCTGAATAGAGTTGTGAGAGTGGACATTCCCAACAGTACCTCCAAACTCCTTCTCCAACTCCCAATGCCTCAAAAACCAGCAGCCACACTTTTGAACACCGCCTATGTTCTGGAAACCAGAGACATCCCCGTGGTCTGTGAATTCCCTGATGTTTTTCCAGAGGACTTACCTGGTCTGCCTCCTGACTGTGATGTTGAGTTTGCCATAGAGCTAAAGCCTGGGACTGCTCCTATATCCCGCAGAGCTTATCGAATGCCTCCCAGAGAGTTGGCAGAGCTAAAAATCCAATTACAAGATTTGTTGGACAAGGGTTTCATTCGCCCAAGCTCGTCTCCTTGGGGCTGTCCTGCAATCTTTGTAAAGAAGAAAGACAAGACTCTCAGAATGTGCATTGATTATCGCCCACTCAATGAGGTCACCATCAAAAATAAATATCCCTTGCCTCGTATTGATCTTCTCTTTGACCAGTTAGCTGGAGCCAAAGTATTCTCCAAGATCGATCTCAGATCTGGCTACCACCAAATAAAGATTCGTCCTGAAGATATTCCTCAAACAGCTTTCACCACCAGATACGGCCTATATGAGTCCTTGGTCATGTCCTTCGGTTTGACCAATGCCCCTGCTCATTTCATGTACCTCATGAACTCTGTGTTCATGCCAGAGCTTGATAAATTCGTGGTCGTGTTCATTGACGACATCCTTGTCTACTCAAAAACCCCTGAAGATCATGCCGAACATCTTCGTATTGTTCTATCCCGTCTCAGAGAACATCAGCTGTATGCCAAGTTCAGTAAATGTGAGTTCTGGTTAGATCAGATACAGTTTCTTGGTCATGTCCTATCCGCTAAAGGTGTGTCAGTTGACCCTGGTAAAGTGGCAGACATTCTGGATTGGAAGCCACCTACCACTGTTCACCAAGTCCGCAGCTTTATGGGAATGGCTGGATATTATCGTCGATTCATTCCGGATTTCTCCAGAATCGCCAAGCCTATCACTGAGTTAGTAAAGAATTCTGTGAAGTTTGTCTGGTCACCAGCCTGTGAGCAAGCCTTTCAAACTCTGAAGAAACTGTTAACTACATCACCAGTGCTAGCCCAGCCGAACATCGAGAAGCCCTTTGATGTCTACTGTGATGCATCTGGTACTGGTTTGGGCTGTGTTTTGATGTAGGAAGGTCGAGTGATCGCATATGCCTCCCGACAGCTTAAGCGACATGAAGAAAATTATCCAACCCATGATCTTGAGTTAGCAGCAGTGGTGCATGCCTTAAAGATCTGGCGTCATTATCTGTTGGGCAGTACCTGTAATGTGTACACTGATCACAAAAGCCTGAAGTATATCTTCACTCAAGAAGAGCTGAATATGAGACAGAGAAGATGGCTTGAGTTAATTAAGGACTATGATCTTGAAGTGCATTACCATCCGGGTAAGGCGAATGTGGTTGCCGATGCGCTCAGTCGCAAGTCATATTGCAACTGTCTGATGATGAAACCCTATGATTCTTCTTTGTGTTATGAGCTGGAAAGGTTAAATATTGAAATGATTCCATAAGGAACTCTGAATAATATCAGAATAGAAACCCCTATCAAAGAGCAGATCATCGCTGCACAGAAAGATAACCCTGGAATCAAGCACATCATCGAAAAGGTCCAATCCGGAAAGGCTGATTGTTTTAGGATTGATGATACAGGAGTAGTATGGTTTAAGAATCGGTTAGTAGTTCCTAAAGTGCCTGAGTTAAGAAAATTAATTCTTGATGAAGCACACTTGACTAGATTCTCCATCCACCCCGGCAGCAACAAGATGTACCAGGACTTGAAGCAAAGGTTCTGGTGGACAAAGATGAAGATTGAGATCGCCCGATATGTCCCTCAGTGTGATACTTGCCAGAAAGTCAAAGCCGTGCACATGAGACCCGGAGGAGAATTGCAACCTTTACCTGTACCTGCTTGGAAATGGGACGATATCAGTATGGATTTTATCAATGGACTACCAAAGACACCAAAATGTTTTGATTCCATCTGGGTGATCGTGGATCGCCTCACTAAGCAAGCTCATTTCCTGCCAGTCAAAACCAGCTACACCGTCCCCACATATGCCACTTTGTACAAGAACCACATAGTGAAACTCCATGGCATACCCAAGACCATTGTCTCTGATCGTGGTACTCAGTTTGTCGCAAAGTTCTGGAAAGCGTTCCATACCTCACTTGGAACCAAGCTCTTGCATAGTACGGCATATCATCCGCAAACAGATGGACAAACTGAGCGAGTGAACCAAGTACTAGAGGATATGTTGAGAGCCTGCGTGCTCACCTTCGCAGATACTTGAGATAACTGTTTGCCCTTGGCAGAATTCTCATATAATAACAGTTACCAAGAGAGCATCAAAATGGCACCCTTTGAAGCACTGTACGGTCGCCGTTGTCGTACACCTCTCAGTTGGTCTGAACCTGGAGAAAGAGAATTCTTTGGAGTTGACCTAGTGAAAGTTATGGAAGAAAAAGTCAAGCAAATACAAGAGAATATGAAAATTGCGCAATCTCGACAGAAGAGCTATGCCGACAAAAGACGTCGACCTCTGAAGTTTCAAATTGGAGATTATGTGTACCTGAAAGTCTCACCCACCAAAGGAGTCACTCGTTTTGGAGTTAAAGGGAAGTTAGCGCCTCGCTATATTGGTCCCTTTGAGATTCTGGAATGTTGTGGCAAGGTAGCTTATAAGCTAAGGTTGCCCGATCATCTTTCAGCAGTTCATAATGTGTTTCACGTCTCCCAACTCAAGAAGTGTCTCCGAGTGCCCGAACATGTGGTAGATGTTGAAGGTGTTGAGTTAGAACCTGATCTGTCATACTCTGAGTATCCAGTTCGTGTGTTGGATTACAAGGACCGTGTTACCCGGAGGACCACCACAAGATGGTACAAGATCCAATGGAACAAACACTCTGAAGAAGAAGCCACTTGGGAATCCGAAGACTTCTTGGCAAAGAACTATCCCGACTTTCTCGATACTCTGTAGATGTAAGGTTTCGCCTTTTCCTTCTTAAGACGTGAAATCTCGGGGCGAGATTTCTTTTAGGGGGGAAGGCTATAACACCTCTGGTGTTTAAGATGTAATTAACCTGACATGTCATCATCATTAGTCATTAATCATTCTTGCCTTGCATTTATGTTTGCTTAGTACTTGTGTAGCAATCTCTTTTCAAAAACCGTAAAGCCCAAATCTTCCTAAAGGGCAAAAATGGTAATTTCAACTCTGTGCCTAGTCTTTTATATTTCTTGTTCAGTTTAGTGTCTTGAAGCTTTGTTGTGTTGTTCAAAAATCAAAATCAAAAATCAGATTTCAAAATCCCTTTGAAAAACCCTAAATTCCAAACCCTGGTTTTTACCCCTCTTTTAATAAGTTAAAAACTATTCAAAATTTGGACTTGGTCCAAAAAGCAAAGTTGTAGATCTTGTCAAGAGGAACAACTTTGGTATTTAAATATTTTCAAGTTTCTATATAAAATCAAAAGTAATTTTGAAATTATTCAAATCTTAAAAGTGTTCCCTTTTCTATTTTCGAATATAATTCAAAAACTGTTTGGAATTTGAAAATGTTCTTATTGACAAAGTTGTAGATCTCCTTTTTCTGCACAACTTTGGTATTCTGAGTTTTTCCCGTGCCGATCAAGTTTTGGGAGTAATTTGCAAAATACAGAAAGTCAAACCCTAGACCTAGCCCTGTTCATCTCCTACCTAGGGTCAGAGCAGAGCAGGGAGGGAGCCCGGCCATGGCCGCTCGCCGGAGCTGCGTGCGCCACGCGCCTGGCAGCCGCACGCCCGCCCCCGACTTGTCACCTGCGACCGCGCCATCATTCTGCCCCCGCACGCGCAAGCGCTGACCTCCGCCCCTGTCCCCCACTGCTCCCCGACGTCGCCGCCGCGCGGCCGTCGCCGGCAAGCACGACGCCCGAGTCCCAAACTGATTTTCGTCCCTTCTTCATCATGAGATTGATAGCACGCGCCACGGGCATTCTTATCCACCCCCGCGCGCTCCCTAACGGCCCCTGGCCGCGGCTATAAAAGGCCCGCCGGCCGGCCGGAGCTCCGCACTCACCTCACCACCGTCGTCAGCTCACTCCAGAGTCTCCGCCGCTCCACCACCTAGCCCAGAAGCTCCGCCTTGAGCTCGCGAAGCTTCCCAGCCCCTCAATTTTACCTTCGCCGCCTCCAATCGCCCGGCGTAACCCCATCTTCCCAAACTCCGGCGAAACAACGGTGAACTCGGGTTCGGGAAATCCCCACTCTCCGGCCATGATCATTTTTCTCTGACCCCTGCTTCATCTTCCTTGCCTTCTTGCGCCCCTAACCGGCTACTGGTGGCCATGCCTGGTGTACAGGGTCGCCGGATCGTCGGAGTGCCGCCGCGGTCGTCTCCTTCCTCGAGCCGCACCCTCGACCGTATCGAGCCCCAAGCCTCGGGCGAATCGCACTACCCTCGAGCGCGTTCCCGAGCCACACCCTCGAGCACATCCTCGAACCCCGCCCCTCGAAGCAGCCGAGTCTAGCCTCAGCCTCGGGCGAATCGCAACTTCCACCGAGCCCCAAGCCTCGAGTGAGCCGAGGCCACCCTCGAGAGGCTAGCCGCAAGAGAACCCGCCAAGGCCTCGCCGTCGAGCCCTCTTATCCATCCGCCTCGCCGAGCCTTGCCCCTGACTCTCGGTGAGCCCAGCCTCTGTTTTCTCAGCCGAGCCTCGAGCCTCGACGTCGAGCCCGCTCCGACTCGAGCTCAGTGCTCTTTTTCCTTTTCAGAAATATGAATAGTCTTGTTATTTCATCTTTTTGTATGATTTTCTGTATTGCTTTAAAAATTCTGAAAATTTTACAGTTGAGTCTTTATACTATGTAGTATTTTATAAAAATATGAAACTTGACTTTTCTGCAAGAATTTGAAAATGTAAAATCCCTCTTTTAATTAATAAATGGATGGTTTTGGATTTTTAGAAAATCATTTATAACTCCAAAAATCATGAGATAAATTTTTGTGAGCTTCCTATACCATGTTTAGTCTCTGGTGAAATTTTGAAGTCTTTTGGAACAAGTTGATTTTTGAGCATTTATCTTTAATTGTTAAATAGTGTTTTTTGTTAATTAACGTCTGATTTTATTTGAGCACCTTAATGACCTCCAAAAATTATGAAATTTGTTTTGCCATCTATCTACACCATAATGAACTTATGTGATTAATTTGGTAATTTTTGGAGCAACTGCATAAAATGACCTTTTTAAATAATTAAGAAAAACAGAAAAGGTGATTAAGGTTCATGTTGTATGCCCTGTGTTGCATTGTTCATACTAGCATACTCATGAGCATGCATCATTGCATTCGTATAGTCACCGAAGAAGGCGTCAAGATCGAGGCAGCCGCCGACGAACCTGTCCCTGAGGCTACCCCGAGCTCCGACAACTGCCCTGCCGCCCTCGAGCCTGCCCTCTTTGCTCTTCAAGGCAAGCCCCGGTGCATTTAACCCCTTTCCTTGGATTTATAAAATGTTTTCCTTAAATGCTTTTGAGTTAAATTATTGCATTAGGTTTATAGGAGTTGTGTGCTATCCTAATTGATGCACTATCCACCTTGACCACTGATACACCCGATACCTGCTTTTCAAAAGTATTTGAAAAATGCTTAGCAATGCTTATTGAATTAGACTTTGCAATAAAATACCATTTTCAAAAGTGTGATCACTTAAAGAACATTTATGGGCATTTGGCTTTACTCCCTGCCTGTTGGCTAAGTATCTGATCCATACCTAGTCAACAGCGAGGAGAGGTTGTCCGAGCGTACGGTGCCGTCATGTTGTAGTCCGGGACTCAACAGTTGACACCGACCGGGACAGGGTTGAAAAAACGACAGGACCTGTACTCTTGGGTTAGAGTCCCGAGGTGCTTGTTGCTGACGGAAAAACTTTAGGGACCATCCGTATGGGGGCCTGCTGGTCAAGACTTGTAACTATTCACATACTTTGGAAAGCTCTGGCTCCGAGGAATCCTTTATTGGACCGACAACCGCGCACTGGGAGTGGAGAGATGGCGGAAGTAGCATGTACCCACGTGGTCGTCGTACCTGGATAGGAGTGGTGTACTGTACTTCCGGGTGGCGTAGGATCGGGTCCAATCTTGGAGGAATCGTGGTAGACGAGTTGGCATATGCAAGCTTGGGTGCGACATATGCAGTGTGGATAGGGATCCTCAGCTGAGTATTATTTATCCGGATTAACGTTGCTCCTCGGTTATGGAGACTTGGTCCACTGACTGTCAACGGAGAGTGGTTCTCAACTAGGAATGTTTTGAAATGTAAAATGAATCATGAACGATGAAGAATTGAGGAATGCTGAATCTTTCCAAAATAAAATAAGGTTTACAAAAATGCTTTTCTGCAAAATACTTGATCTTGCTTAAACCTTACCTTGACTACCCTAAGCCTCTCATTCCTGAGTCTTCTCCCTTTTTCTTAGTCGGGTAAGTCTTGTTGAGTACCCCAGTACTCAGGGTTTGTTACCCATGCTGCAGGTATGACAGAGTCCCCGATGTGTCTTGCACCCTGCTGCGTGACCATCGTCCAGGAAGAGGCCGATGAGGCCGAAGAATAGTTGTACACCCTCGGGCTGGGTGATTATAAGTATCTTTGTTGTTCTCCACTATGTTGCCTATGTCTATCTCTATTATCAGAACTTGGTTTGTAATAACTGCACCTTAATTTCTATTTGGAACCCTGCTTTGTAAAACTATTGTTATTTAAGTCTTCCGCTCTTTATTCCGACGTTATTTGTAAAAGTATGCAATGCTGTAACCGAATTGTGAGATGATCCTGCGGACATTGGGCACTGATGTAGCCCGGTGGCGAACAGGTCTTAATCACATGGAACATGGGTTCGGCTGTCAGAGGTTGACAGGGACACGTGGGCCATGAGATTAGGGCCGTTCCGTCACACAGAGACAGCCTGCTCATCCTTGAAAACTTCGGAGGTCATGCGAGCAAAGGTTGAGCCTGCATTTTTCAAACCTTCTGCCATCCTTCGGAAGCAAAAGGTGCCTGAGGGTGTGATAAAGCTTGTTTTTTCTTCGTCTTCTTCATTCATCCAAATCTGGTGATAGCCTGAATAGCAATCAAGGAGGGATAGCATTTGGCAACCTGCCGCTCTGTCGACCAGGGTGCTTATATTTGGGAGGGGGAAGTCATCCTTCGGACAGGCTTTGTTCAAGCAAGTGAAATCGACGCACATTCGCCATTTTTTGTTCTTCTTTTGGACTAGGACCACATTTGAGAGCCAAATTGGGTATTTGACTGGGCGAATGACGCCTGCGTCCAAAAGCCTTTTCACCTCAGCCTTCGCTGCCTCCTTTCTTTCTTCTGACATCTTGCGGAGCTTTTGTTTGATTGGGCGATAGCCCGTTTTGATGTTCAGGCTATGCTCGATCATTGATCTGTTGACTCCTTTTAGGTCTTCTGCGGACCAAGCGAAGGTGTCGGAGTTTCCTTTGAGGAAAGTGATGAGGTTGTCTTCAGATTGAGGGTCTAGATTGGCTGAGATGATCACCTTTCTTTCGGCGTTACCCTCGAAGAGTTGTACTTGTTTGGTTTCCTCCTTTGGCACTGCCTTCACTCTGTTATTGCAGACTTCACCCTCGTCGCTGATACCGGGGTTTTGAGGTTTTGACAAATTGTGTACATTGCGTTGCCC
The DNA here is from genome assembly GCA_009763385.1 of Coix lacryma-jobi var. lacryma-jobi. Lineage (NCBI taxonomy): Eukaryota > Viridiplantae > Streptophyta > Magnoliopsida > Poales > Poaceae > Coix > Coix lacryma-jobi. The sequence goes on along the minus strand of CM019823.1, from coordinate 106,983,795 downwards.
CGGGGCTACGTTTCCTTTAGCTGTCCTTGCAATGTCCTGGTCCCCGAATACTGCGACCACACCCTTTGGAGCGGGAAGCTTCATGCATAGGTAAGCGGGATGGATGACCGCATTGAACGCGTTTGTGACCCCTCGACCGAAAATGGCATTGTATGGGTAGAACATGTCGACGACGTCAAATGTTATATGCTCCGTCCTGCAGTTGATTTCGTCGCCGAAGGTCACGGGCAGAGAAATTTTTCCGATAGCTCTCACTTGTTGACCACCGAAGCCGTATAGGGGGTTGTCTGCAGGTTGCAGAAGGTTTCTATCAAGCTTCATGCTGTCGAAGGTTGAAGCGAACAAGATATCAGCGGAGCTTCCTGTATCGATCAGTATTTTGGTGACAGTCCACCCAGCGAGGTTGGTTTCGATTACCATAGCATCGGTGTGAGGGTAATCTCTCAGCTTCATGTCACTGGAATCGAAGGTTATGGGGATGTGAGACCAACGGCCAAATCTATGGGGTCCTTCGACAGCTACGTGGTGGACTCGTCTGGCATGTTCCTTCCTCTGCCGTTTGTTACCATGGTCTTCATTTGAACCTCCGGTGATAGCTAGAATCACACCGAAGGTTGATGTTGGATTGTTGATGGTCGTTTGGCTCGGGGCTTCGGCTTTGACAGGTTGTGGTGCTGGTAACGCGGGGATTGGCGGTGGTGGTGGCAGAGCGTTGCTAGCTTGGTAGGTTGTTGGAATTTGGTTTTGGGGGGTAGTTGGGTATGTGACTGTGTAAGTTGGATTTTGGCGTTGTGGGATGGTGGTTGGTTGATAAGAGGTTTGGTTGTGGAGTGGGTGATGAGTGTAAGAGGGTTGTTGCGAAGGTAGGCCGTAGTTTATGGGGGTATAGTGGTATGGTGGATTTGGTGGGTGGAAACTTGGTTTCCTTGTGTGGTTGATGGTTCGGGTGTCGGACGAAGCAGCTTTCCTGGATTCCTGGTATTCTTTTCCCTTGGCGAAGCATTCGCATTGCTTTGTTGTGTGTCCCTTTCCCATTCCACAGAAGTGACAATACATGTTGGCAGGATCTCGCTGCTTGTACCGCTGATTCGGCGGAGGTGGCAAACCCTGCGGGGCTTGGTTGCTCGGAGGTTGAGCGTCCCGTCTTTGATCTTGGCAATTTGTTGCTTTGTTGATTGCACCGACGTTGCTTTGCTCTTGGCGAAGGTTGCTTTCTCTCGGTTGAGGCCTCGGCTGTGGCCTCTGCTGAGACCTTCGAGCATCGAACTTCGCTCTGAAGTCCATATCAGCTCTACAGTATCTTTCCATTGTTTCATGCAACTCTTCGATTGAGTTTGCCGGTTTTCTGGCAAATTTTGAGGAGCATGGTCCTGGGCGCAGGCCACTGACTGCAGCGAGGATGACAGCCTCGTCAGATATCCCCGGGGTCCTTGCTCTGATTTGAATAAACCTTCGCCAGTAATCTTGGAGCGACTCGCGCTCTTCTTGCTTGCAATTGAATAGCTCGATGGGGTTTGACGGGGATGGAGTGATGCCCTTGAAATTTGTACACAGCTTGTCTCGGAGGGTGGCCCAGAAATCCACAGTTCCGAGGCGAAGGTTGTTGTACCATGTGTTGTGCGATGTCTCGCAGAATGATGACAAAGGATTTTGCCATTGTTGATTCATCACCGCCTGCTGCGGCAACTGCTGCTTCGTAGCTCATGATGAACTGGCGAGGGTCGGAAAGTCCATCATAGCGAGGTAGGTTTTGTGGATTGTAACATGGTGGCCAGGGCTGAGTTTGGAGTATTTGGGAGAGTGGTGACTTTGGATCATACGGCATTTGGTGTTGCTGATGCCTTCGCTGAATGCGAAGGTTTTGTTCTCTCTCATCTGGGTAGAGTTGGCGGAAGTTTGGGTGTCTCACAGGATATGGCTCTGGGTGTACTGGTGGTGGTGGGGGTGGTGGATGGTGACGAAGGTTATCTTGATTCGGCTCCTCATGCCCCTCTTGCAGCGGGGGTATCTCCTCATCATTCCAGCCTTCGGCTTCGGCTTGTGCCGCGGCGAGGGATTCCTCCATACGGCGAAGCTGCTCCCTGGCCTCGTCAGCCCTCTGTCTGATCGAGCGCAATCGGTTATGCCTCTCAAGCTGTTCCAGGCGCCTCTTCTTCTCTTGCAGCTCAGCCTCGAGCCTTTCAAGGGCCTCGAGGCCCATCTCTTCTTCTTCTCCCTCCCCTTCTCCCGAAGTGTGCGAGTGCGGCTGCGTCGCCACTCGGATCTGGGGGCCCAGGGATTGGGGTTCTGGGGCAACGTTCTCTCCCCCCGAGGGTTGCACAATCTCTTCCGCAGGAGGGACCACGGCCGCTGTCTCTCTGGCTACACGTTGGTCCCTCGCTGGGTGAGCTCTTCTGTTTCCTGCCATGTCAAAATTTACTCGATCCCCACGGACGGCGCCAAACTGTTGGGAGCACACTTGCCGAGCCCCCGCGCTTGTGCAGGGGAGGGGCGAAGGTGGCCAAGCGTCGGAGGCGGTAGCGAAGGTAAGGCGGAAGTGGAAAGATGCTCAATTCCCCAAAGGGTCGTCCCCTTACACTGTTCATCCCCTTGGTATTTATAGGGAATACCAAGGGGCACGGGCCAAATTACAAAAGGGTACAGGGAAGATTCCTCACCTCCACGCAGGGAGGAAGGGCAAAAGCGTAAATACACAACAGAAGCGGAAACCCTAATCGGCCATCCTCTAATGCGCCGCCACCTGGTTCTTGTTCACCTTCGGGGGAGAGGTGCGGAGGTTCTGACCTTCGGCCGTGCTCGCCCTTGGGCCCGCACCCCTTCGCCGTCTGCCGGGCCTCCGGCTATACTCGCCTTCGGGGGAGAAGACCGAAGATTTGACCTTCGGCCGTGCTCGCCGGACCTTCGGCTTCGCTTGCCTTCGGGACAGCGCACACTCGCCGCTTGCTTGAACCTTCGCTCCAAGCGAAGGTGGCGTTGTGAGCCAGCGAGGGTTGCTGGCAGTGCGACTGTCGACTTCGACCTGCACGGAATGCAACAAAGCAACGAGGGTCGGACCCATGTCCGGTGGTCAGGGTACTGATCCGAAGAAGAGAGGGACTTCACAAGGACACATAGATTGCGCGAGGGTTGTTTCCTTGGACACCAGCTTGGGCGTCGCTTCTGCCGAGGGTTCCTTCCCCCAACACCCTCAAACAAGCAGACCAACCCAAGACATCGTTCATTACTCCTTTTGGAGCATACTGTTACAAAACTATGTCCTTTGGACTAAAGAACGCGGGGGCTACTTATCAATGCGCCATCCAAGACTGCCTAGGTGATCATATTGGCCGCAATGCAGAAGCTTATGTTGATGATGTAGTCATAAAAACAAAGGATCCGACTACCCTGATATCAGACCTAGAGGAAACCTTCAACCGATTACGTGCGTATCAATGGAGACTCAATCCAACCAAATGCGTCTTCGGGGTACCCTCAGGACAGTTACTCGGATTCCTCGTTAGTCATCGAGGCATCGAGGCTAGTCAAAAGCAGATCACAGCTATCATCAACATGAAGCCGCCTACCTCTGTCCGAGACGTTCAGAAACTCACCGGGTGCATGGCTGCGTTAAATCGATTTATCTCACGGCTCGGAGAAAAGGGATTGCCTTTCTTCAAGTTGCTTAAAGCCGGCAACAAATTTCAATGGACGGATGAAGCGGACAGAGCTTTTGAACAACTCAAAAGCTACCTTATCAATTCACCCGTACTGACACCGCCGGAGCCCTGGGAACCGATGATGTTGTATATCGCAGCTACCACACACGTTGTGAGTACTGCAATCGTGGTGGAGCGCAAAGACGACAAGCACATCTACAACACCCAACGACCAGTTTACTACATCAGCGAGGTACTATCTAACTCGGAAGTCAGGTACCCGCAAGTACAAAAACTGCTCTATGCTTTACTCATATCCTCAAGAAAGCTGCGGCACTACTTCGAAGCTCATGAGATCACGGTAGTCACGGATTTTCCTTTAGGAGAAATCCTTCACAACCGTGATGCTACTGGAAGGATTTCCATGTGGGCAGTTGAATTAGGGGCACTCAACATCAAGTTCACTCCGAGGAAAGCTATCAAGTCTCAGGCCCTAGCTGATTTTGTCGCCGAATGGACTGAAATACAGCAGACTAGAGACAACGCTACTCCTGATCATTGGAAGATGTACATCGATGGGTCCCTAAAACTCAGAGGAGCAGGAGCCGGAGTCCTTCTTGTATCACCCGCTGGCGAACAGCTTAAATACGTTCTGCAAATATTGTGGCCAGCCAGCAACAATGAAGCAGAATATGAGGCACTACTCCACTGACTTAAACTAGCAGTCACTTTGGGCATTAAGCGGCTATTAGTCTATGACGATTCTTCCGTGGTCATTCACCAAGTTAATAAAGACTGGGACTGTACCAAGGAAACAATGAATGCCTATTGTGCTAAAGTACGCAAGCTGGAAAAACACTTTGCAGGACTGGAACTCATTCATGTTACCCGGGATCTCAACGTGGCAGCAGATATACTCGCGAAATTGGGTTCTGACAGAGCACAAGTTCCCAGTGGTACCTTTGTACATGAGTTATCCAAGCCTTCAATCCAAGAGAAGGAGGCGTTCGAGCCAGAACACGCAACCCAGGTCCTATCTCTAGCACCCGACTGGACACGAGTTTTCATTGATTACTTCAAAGAACATAAACTACCAAGCGACAAAACTACAGCAGAGCAAGTCACTAGGCATAGCAAAAACTATGTTCTAGTCGGGGATAAGCTGTATCGACGCGGAGCTTCATCAGGGGTCCTCCTCAAATGTATTACACCAGAAGAAGGCAGGGAAATCCTGAATGAAGTCCACTCTGGGTGCTGCGGTAATCACGCAGCTTCAAGGACACTAGTCGGAAAAATCTTCACGTCAGGATACTACTGGCCCTCAGCTTTAAAAGACGCGGAAGACTTAGTCCGCCGCTGTCAATCATGCCAGTTCTTTGCCAAGCAGCCGCATGTACCCGCACATGAACTGATATGCATCCCTCCGTCATGGCCCTTCTCATGCTAGGGACTCGATATGGTGGGTCCTCTCAAGCGCGCCCCTGGCGGATTCGAGTACATCTACGTTGCAATCGACAAATTCACAAAATGGATCGAGTACATGTCCTTGGTCAAATTCAATGCTTCCAAGTCAGTCCAATTCATGCAGAGCATCTTTCACCGCTTCGGAATGCCGCATAGAATCATCACTGATCTTGGGTCCCCCTTTACGGCTATCGAATTCAAGTCATGGGCTATTTGACCTCCTCGCCGGACAAGTTGAAAGAGCAAACACCCTAATCCTCGCCGGATTAAAACCAAGGCTATTTGACCTCCTAAACGATCACGGCGGAAAGTGGGTTGAAGAATTGCCTAAGGTAGTCTGGGGGCTACGAACACAACGAAGTTGGGCAACAGGCCAAACACCTTTCTTTCTGGTATATGGCACTGAAGCAATCCTACCGGCTGACTTAATCTGGAACTCCCCACGAACGGAGCAGTACAACGACGGCGAAGCTGATGATACCAGGCGGTTAGAAGTCGACAGCCTTGAAGAAGCCCGACTAACCGCACTTTTTCAGTCAGCAAGATACCTTCAAGGGATGAGGCGCTATTATGATAAGAACGTCCATCACCGCACCTTCCAAGTAGGCGACATGGTGTTGAAGAAAATTCAGAACACCGTTGGACGTCACAAGCTCATGAGTCCATGGGAAGGTCCTTATATTATATCTAAAGTAACAAGACCCGGGTCATTTGAGCTAGTCACTGAAGATGGATCTCCACTGCCAAATTCATGGAATATAGAGCACTTGAAGAAATTCCATACTTAAGGACCACGCTACAATTCTGATTCAGGGCAATTGTATTTATTAGTCGGATATTAATAAAGTTTGAAGTTCATACGACATAAGAACTTTTATCCAGGCTTTTTTCTACACCTCATCACGACTATTCAGTCGCATAACAGTCTCTGCAATAGCAGGGCTTACCTCTGACTAATATATAACATTACTCGGATAGATTGGTTCAGCGGAAACCATACTTGAGTTACGAGCTTCGAGCTCAATACAACTCACACGGTAGTACGGCTTAACACCCGGCTATCAGCCTATAGCGAATATGAAACCCACTATAGTGGACAACAGTTCCTATAAGGCATAACAAGGTGGATTAGTACTCACCCTGTTACACATTTCTTGGACAGAGGTCCACCCACCTTCGCACTCAAGCTGCGATCGTCAAGAGGATATGATTCACCCAGAAGGAACCAATGCTATGGTCCTTCAAGAGGTGCTTGATCATTGTTATCCCTTGAACAAGGGTACTAAGAGTAGTACTCGGGCAAGACTAAGTTCTCTACACAATGGTTAGAGAAATGAAGTCACACGACCTAAACTAAAGTGCTAGCGAGCACTCGGATAGACTCGTCTAATTAGACGCCTGGTCATACATCCACAACAAATAAATTCAACCCATTGCCAAAGGAATTTGCCACAATATGGAGTTGGACATATATGCAATTCACAAGATTCAAAAGTAACCAATATTTTTGATATCTTATAATAATTATTTTCAGGAGATACAAGATGCAGAGACTGAGGAGTCTAGACTACTCTACAAGATCTAATATCTGTGAGTACTCCTCCGCGGCGGCCTTCACCTCCTCTTGCATTACCGCAAGGTCCTCGTCGTCTTTGCCCTTAGGAAGAGTCATCAAAGCAGACAAGTCGAAGGACGGCAGATGAAGCCGCAGTGTCGCCATCAGGCCTTGCACCACGGAAATTGACATATCTTTGATGTATTGCGCCAGTCGTCCAGGTGCAGCCTTGGCCCGCTCAATCAAAGTCTCCTCGACTCCTGCTGGCGCCGGAATCATGTTGAGTAGGGGCTCGACAGCATGCTCCAAGGCCTTCAAGGATTCCGCCGACTCCTTTGTAGACTTCAAAGCATGCAGAAGGTCCCGGTCAGCACCCTCACGCATCAATTTGGCGTCTTGAAGAGTACTCTGCGCATTAGCAAATACCTCTTCAAGCTCTGCTTGCTTCCGGTTGAAGGCGTTCTGCTGGCGGGTTCGGATGCTTTGGTCTCCCGGTGGTGGTGATCCTAGGTCTCTTCTTCTCCGCTGCAGACTGCTTCTTGGGACCCATGTTGGTGACGCGAGATTTTCTACGCATCCACTGAGAGTTGGCTAAGGGATCCCTAGCTCTGAAGGCAATGGCTTGATGAAAGCGTGAGGAAAACATAAGCCCGGCGGCGGCTTATTATAGAGCTGTTTTGATAACCGTTCAACTTTTTTAAACGGCATCATGGCAACGTCTGTAACCCTAATGGCTAGGAACACGTGTCAGACGGCGTCAGAGACAGAGAACAGGAACAGTAAACAGACAAGTTTTCCTTCCGCAAGATACATTTAGTACTCGGGAAACAAGACAGAGGACTCGGAAAATATTCCAAGTACCTGGATCTTTGTTATTATTACTTGGAATTACAACAGAGATACATGGAAACATCTTGAGATACAACAACTTTCAACAGAAGTACAATCAAGGTGTAAAACGCTACTCTAGTGAATTCAAGGTACATAGCCTTGATGCCTATTGCACCAAGGACCGAGTTCAGTGAGACGCACTAAAGCAGACACAGAACCTTGGGTAGACACTATCTTTTCAGTGCATCCCAAGGTGGGTCTTTGGTACCACCCCAGTACTCAGGGAACTCGGGGAAGACCATCACCCTCGCCTCCCTTTTGACAACCTGTGACTCCGAGGTTATCTACGAGTGGTAGTCACAAGAGTTCTTTTAGGCGCACCTCTGTGTCCCTCTGCTCACGACCACTTGGAAACCACCCTAATGGATGGTCCTTTCACAAGAGTTCTTCTGGGCACTTCATCTATTCTACCGAAGGAAGACACCCGGGGGCTCGATCATCTCAGCTACTGCTATTACAATACCCATGGAACTAATAAGAAGTTCTACACTCTCGAAAGATATGAGCTCTTTGCTTCCCAGGCAGGGTATTTATAGGCGGTTTCTTCTGGGTCTATAGACCAGGTTCATCAACAAGAGTGATTGCTGGACCAATAATTCAACCAATGTACTGTGGTGCATGTGAAGCTCGGTATGGGTAACAGAGCTGATTCTTACACGCACTTCAAGACGAAGACGACAAAGTTTACAGTTGCAGAAAACGACAAACATCATTATTACGCACAGTTGGAACAGTCACCAGTCAATTATTGCTAGACTCAAGGTAATTTTTATTCAGTGGGGGGTGATATGGGATGTTTGTTGAAAACATTGTCCACCTGAAGCTGAGTAATTATTATTTGGACGGTTTAAGCAACAAGTTGATGTCATGGTCTGACTCCTCAAGACCTTAATAGGTTACCTAATGGCTTCATTTAGAAGACCCCGAGAACCGACTACTATGGTACTCGGAACTCAGGCTCGGGGGCTGCAAGGTATAATCTATAAAGGAAATGTTTTTTCTTATTCAATATTTACTCGGAAAAGGCTCCAAAGATCCTCAAAGTTATTATAAATAACAAGAGGCTCGGGGGCTACACCCTATGGGTGCACTTTTTGAAAAAAGTGCACACCATAGAATTTCTTTACTCTCGGAGCACTTCAAGATTTCTCAAGACATTACTCGGAGATTCTCAAGAAGAAACTAGAAGATAACGTCGTGAAGAAATGATGAAGAGCTCGGGGGCTTGAAGGACCAGGATGTCAGAGATATCATCTATCGATGATTACTCTGACTAATCCAGGACAGCTTTAGAGATCCGAAGACTTGTAACGAAGTGTACTTGGATTAGGACTCTAGTTTGTAACTTAGCCGAGTTGTAAAAGGAAGTCCTGTAATTAGAATAGGACTCCAATATTGTAACCGGCTAGGACTCGGTCTGCGCTAAGGTTCACCCGGACAAATAAGGGGAACCGGGCGCAGGCTCTAGATCATCGAATATTGAGTCATAACAATACACAAGGCACACGCCGCACTGGACGTAAGGTATTACGCTATTTAGCGGCCTGAACCAGTATAAATCGTTGTCCCTGTGTACTCGACGAGTCCTACGAACGCCGATCCCCACCGAACAAATCATCTGAGATTACTCAAGACGAGTTGCCGATCAACAAACACTGACACTAGTGTAGAGAGCTTACCAACGAGGTCTTCCGCTCTCTGCTGAACCCGCTTGTAAATCGCTTCGACACCATCTTCACGTTTGGGAAACTTCCTAAGCACAGTCTCCCAAACCCTGTTCAACTCCAACTTAGGCTTCTTCAAACCCCTACCCTCGTACTTGGGGTCATCCTCAACAGCAAACCAGACTTGTCTCCGGCTAAGGGGCCACAATTTAGCACAGCAATACTCCTCGACCAAGTCACGAGCACACTGAGAACGCGCAACCACCCTCAGACAATCAACTGCGGCATGCGCCTCGGCAGTCATCTTAGCTTCGGTACTTACGTCACCAAGAGGCGGAAGCTCGCCGCAAAGCTCGGTGGAGCCGCTAAGCTTGTAGTAGAACCAGAACTCTTGCCACCCACTGGTCCACTTGTTCTTCTGAGCATGCACTGGCAATTCCGATCCGGCGCGATGGCAAAAGGTGTACACCGCGAACTGACCGAGACTGGTGTTACCTTTGCCATCCACAATCTTGCGAGGCTGCATATGCACACGATGAGTTCGGACAAAACCCTTGACGTGAGGGACAACGCCCTGAGAACGGCACGCCTAGACATATACTGAAAGCTTCGTGAAGCATGATGGTGTGAGCTGATGAAACCTCAAATTGAACCTCTCCAGAACAGAAGACACAAAGGAAGCAACCGGAAAACACGGACCAGCCGAAAAGAACTCCTCGAATACAACAACCTCGTCAGCCTCCGGCTTTGGAACAGTCTCTCCAGCACTGCTCCTCGCCATTCCATCCTCAATCCAACCTCGCTTGACATAAGATGCCAGATCCGAACTGCGAACCCAGCTAAGTCCAAACTCGAAGGTTATCCCCTCATCCGCAACAGTCGGAGACGTAACGCGAGCAGTCTGTTTCAACCTAGTCATCTCTCCAGCTCACAACCTTCGCACAACAAGCAACTCACCCAACCTTCGCAAACAAAACGAGACAACCCTTGCAACAAGCAAAGCGCAGCAGCAGGATGGCTATAGCAAGAGGATGGCACAGTTTCAAACCATCCACCAACCCCACCTATTTATAGGCCAAGGCACTATCCACCCAGCCCGACAAAGATCGGCTCAGACCCTGAAAACCACGGCGCAAAAAACGAGAGGGACACCAACATCACAAATAAAATACAACGGCCCAGCCCACAAGCAGCCGCGGGCGTCGCTGCCGAGGGACACTGTTCATCTCCAAATAAAGGCGCTGCTTGGGCCTAAAGATCATTTTATAGATCCAAGCCATCGAGGGGCTACTGTTGGGGGAAGGAACCCTCGGCAGTGACGTCATGCAGGCTGACACAGAAAACGACCCTCGTGCGCCCTGTGTACCTTCGTGAAAACCCTTGTTATTTGTTGAGTCCCTCGAGTCACCTTTCTAACCTTCGAATACTGGCTCGACCCTTAGGATGTTTAACGGTTCTTGCAGGCAAGAGGCGTGAAGAACACTGGAAGCAACCCTCGAGTGTCCCGCACACCCTCGCTAGGAGGCTTAGGCTCAACAGGTGGCGAGCGAATGTGGACCTCGTGACTGGAGGGATGTTTCCACAAGCCGGAGGTCAACCCTCGCGTTCCCGCGAGGGTGAGCGCATGCCGGGCGGCGGTGGACATATGGAAGGCTAAATAGGGTTTCCGCACCATCTGTGTTTGTACAATTAATTCTGCACTTACGTTGTATAGCGTAAAGGAATCTTTCTTGTACGCTTTTGTAATTCGGTCAGTGTCCCTTGGTATTCCCTATAAATACCAGGGCATGAACAGTGTAATGGCCACAGTCGTTTGGGAATAGAGCTACAGCACCAATGTTCCTGTTTTCCAACACCCTCGCATTTGGTTTTGACGATCGGCCACCTTCGCCTCTCCCCTGCGCGTGTGCGGGGGTAAGGCAAGTGTGTTTCCAACAAGGTATTTGAGTGCCATCCACATATCATGGGCACTCACCAAAGTCATCACCCTGCCAAATATCTCATCTTGCAAAGAATTTGTTAGAAAACATTGGGCTTGTGCATCGAGTGTTAGGCAATCCTCTTGCGCTTGGGTTAGATTACTCTCATCCAAGGCATGAGTAAAACCAACAACAACGATCCACCAAAACTTCAGACCAAAAGCACAGAAATGATCAAGCATATGAAGTTTCCACCATGCATAGTGTGTGCCATCAAAAAAATGTGTGTCGCACTCAACATCTAGCCAACTAGTCGCCATCCTCTTGGGTCGGTGAAGACCACAAATGAGAGACCTCGGCTCCGATACCAATTGAAGGGTCAAGATGGCGGACCAGAGGGGGGTGAATAGTCCTTTTAAAAATTAATCTCGTCGGCTAACCGAAACAAATGCGGAATTAAAACTTATCAGTCCAGCCAAGACTACACCCCTCTACCTATACTCTTTAGCACCTTATAAAAGATCCTAAACAAAGCAAATAAGGTGTTAGGCTAGCTAGAGCTCACCTAAACAATTCTAGCTTGCAAGGTTACACAAACCTGAGCAACTAGTACTTAATTAACCGGGGAGCTCCTACACATGCCACTAAGCAAAAGCACAATGCCTAAGCTCACTAGCAATGCTCAATAACAAGGCTACACAAGCCAAATTAGAGAGCTCAACTTACTTAGCTACACACACTAAGCAATGTGACTAACAAGGCTATTCAAGCCAATTAGTCACACAAGAGAGCTACTTCTAAACTACACAAGCAAAGAAGGTAACTAGCAAGCTACACAAGCTAACTAGTTACAAGAGCAACAACAAAGCACTAGCACAAGTATGAGAAGGAAATACGAGCTAGTGAATGGAGATAGCAAACCACCGAGAAGATGTAGACAATGTTGACACGGTGATTTTATCCTGGGGTTCACTTGGTCGCCACCAAGCTAGTCCCCGTTGAGGCAAGCCCAAGGTTGCCGCTGATCCTCTTGCTAGTGGTGACCCTAAGTCACACTCTCCATGATGGAGTGCTCACCAAGAGCTCTAGCCTTCGATCCGGCCGGACCACTTGGCGCTCTTCGCACCTCTCTCTACTAGAGTTGCTCTTCGCGATCTCCCACGGGTCGAGCACAATTTCCCTCACAAAGCTTTCTTCGGAGCACGCACAATCTTCACACGGGCTTCACGATGGAGACTCGAACACTAAGCTGTCTAGGAGGTGGTAACCTCCAAGAGTAATAAGCACCATCGGCTTGCAACTCGACCACCTAGTGCCACTCGATGCAATCTCTCAAAGCAACGCACTAGCGATCTCTCTCACACACAATCGAATGAACACTATCAAGCATATGTGTGTTAGAGGGCTCTCAAGCACACCCAAGCCTGGACACAAAGTCCCTGGGGTGCTCAGCTGACGCGCAAGGGCCGGCCACCACCGCTATATATAGAAGGGAGAGATCAGCCGGAACTACCGGTCCTTGACCGGTACTACTGGTCAAGACACCGGCACTACCGGTCAACCCTTGACTACTCCCGTTGAACAAACGAGGCCACAACTGGGACCTCCGATCGGCTGACCGGTACTACCAATCAACTCACGAAGACGGCCGTTTGAAGAAACTAAGCACGAACCACGACTTCTGGTGGCCCAACCGGTACTTCCGGTCAGGACTCTAATCGACCATTGGAGAAGAAAAACACGAAACAGGACATCCGGTGGCCCGACCGGTACTACCGGTCGACCACTGGTACTACCGACCAGTACTACCGGTCTCTGATTGGTACTACCGCTGGTACTTCCACCAGCCTGAGCTCCGCGCTAAAATGGCCATAACTCTTAGCTTTGAACTCCGATTTCGATGATCTTGGACATTTTAGAAAGCTTATTCAGAGGACTACACAACCCATAAGAATACATGATCCAAAGCACAAAGGATCAACACAAATTTCCATTCCAAGAACCATTGCTTCTCTTTTTCAACCAAAGATTTCTCTGAAACTTCTCCAACTTCTTCTCCTTTGCAAATGTGCCAGCACCATCAAGTGAATGTTGATGGTCCTTATAGTCAACATTATACCATCAACTAGTGCATAAAACAATGGTAAACATGTGACAATGCATAGTTGTAGCGTTTGATTCTAACAAGTTTTACGAGTTGTGTAGTTCTCACTTGTTTTGCAGGAACATCAATATTTCACTACATAAAAGTATCTCAAGTGATGAATTGGACCATGCCATTTCGAAGTGCTCGTCGAGACGATCGAAAGGGTCATATGGTTTGCTACATTTGGAGTCCCGATGAGAGAGTCCCTATTGGCTACGACATGGAAGCTTCTAGAACAACCTGGAGTGATCACCAAGCAACATAATACGGGACTAAACTGACAGATTCGACAGCGTTGGTGAATTACTGTTTTCCAGGGAGTTTTACAGAAGATGGAAAGAGACTGAATCCTTCTCCAACAAGACAAATCATGCAAACGGATGGAAAGGTGCATTAGGGCAATAAGGAAGGTCTCGGATGACGTCACGGCGAAGCAAACACCTGGAGGATGACAGGTGGGGCCGGCCGGCCTGGGCCAGGTCCCTCCTCGGCCCATCTTCATGGAGCGTGACCTAATGGACCTCCTCGACGCATCTAAGCCCTTGATCAATGTCGATTTGATCCGAAGGTCACGATTCATCCTACCAGGATATATAAGCAGCCCTAGACCCCCCTCCCTGAGGGAATCATCATATTGATCAGATCTATCTTCATATCATCAGACAATTAGAGAGACGGAGTTAGGGATTCATATATTAGAGATTAGATTAGAGCTCTACTTCAAGATTAGAATTAGAATTAGGTAGAAACAAGTAGAGTTGAGCGTGGCTCAGGATTCCGGATCGTCATCAGGAGTTCTGGTAATTCTTGTATTCGACTTTGTGCTATTTCAATTATCATCATGTTTCTCTTTATTTCGTTCTTAGTTTATTCTAGTTGTATGCTTGATATAGTTCTAATTGATAGTAAGTTCATACATATGTCCGTAAAGCACTTAGTTCAATTTTGGATTGGATTAAGTGGTTGTTGGTAGTTCTTAACTTAACTAAAGATAGAGCTAGGCAACTATTCATGGTAACGGCCCAGAGATGCTTGTTGGCACTTGCTAATGTCGTTACTAGGAGTAGACTATGAAATCTATTCCCGGCAACGGCGTCAGAAGTGCTTGTAGCAAGTCCGGTCACTATACCTAAAGGAGTGAAGCTAAAGCAGCTTTCTACTAATGTCAAATGGGGTTGTCAATCCCAACACTAGTAGGAGCTAGCTAGAGAGATTGCAATCTACCTGGAGGAGATTCTGCAAGCGCACAGAACTATCGTAGTAGCACTTCGCCTGGGAGTACCAGGTGTCGATTTATTTGATCCCAAGGGAAGGCCAGGGTGGTGTAAGAGTCGAGTCAAGGAGGGGATGAGAGTCGAAGAAAATAGATACTGAAAGTAATACTGGAATAATGATAAATGTACCTGAGATACAAGAGAGCAAACCAGACCAGAGACGCCGGGAAATCAACCGACCTCTGATGCCAGTCACTCACACCCGCTTCTCTCTTAGCAAGCTCTACGCTACTATGCCACTGGTCAGGGGTGAGCTGTGCTAAACTAAGAGCCGCGCTGTAGCGAGGGCACTAGAGCTATACTCTCTCTACTAGCTATCCTACTTGCCTAAGCTCTCTGAGCTCTCACTTGCTTGCTACTACTTGCTTTGCTTCTCTTTGCTTGGTGTGGTGTTGCTTGTCTTTCGGGAAGTGATGCCTCAGGGGGTATTTATAGCCTTGTGGAGTGAGGGGGGTACTTATAGGGGGCAACCAACCGACCTAGGGCAAACCCTAGTGGCGGGCTCCAGCCCTAGATGGCGGCCGCCACTCCCATCACCGTTGGATGCACCGCCTTTGCTTCAACGGCATCCAGGAGCTCCAGAGAGGCGGTGGTTAGGTCGGTTGCATGTCTGAGTAACCGTCATTCGGTCTTGATCCATGCCACTCCCTCTTGAGCTGTCCGATGCCACTGACCTAGTGACCAAGGGCCAAGATTTGGCCTTGGAGAAGTCACACGGATCAGTGACGTGGCAGGGGGGAGGTTTGGGCCAACCCAAGTGGTGGGCGTCATCTATGTGTGGCGGGCGCCACCCCTCCGAGGCCCAATTGGGCCCTGCTGAGTGGGCTTGACCTTTGGTGGTTCAAATATCCAAATTTGGTTCAAATCCCGCATTCAAATAAAAATCTATGGACATGTGGAATTCGGTTAGTTTGAAACCTATTTGACTACATTTCATGCCTTTTTGGTGAATGTTAGGGTAAAATGTTGATGGTTAAACAGGTGTTTAAGGACCATCAACAAGCTCCCCCAAGCTAACATGTTGCTCGTCCTCGAGCAACAATGCGGTTTAAGCATTGAGCATGAAATAGATAGCAACTTAAGATGTATACAAGTGCATATTATATAGTGAGAAATAACTTAGTATATATCATTAATCATAGCAATGTGGGGCTTATAGCTTTTCAATTCAAACATGCAAGAGTGAAATAAAGCAGTAGATAGGAAACTTTTATCTTGCTTAGGTTTGACTAGGATTCTGTCTGGAGGTTTTTCAAGGTTTTCAAAAGATAACAACTTGCTTAAGTCCTCCAGGATTCACTCAGTCACTCAATGGTGTTTAAATCCTCACTTAGGCCAAAATGCAGCCTCTCCTATTTCTAAAGAATGATATGTGGAGTTATAGTTAGGCTAAGAATCATGAGCAAATTGCCTAATGTTTGTTGCTAAGCTAGACACTCAGATCATAAGGAGCAGCAAATCATAAAAATTGATCAAGATGTGCATGTGTGGTTATGTGGAAGTGTATAGAGAGATATTTCATAATCCTTCCTAGTTAATTTCCGGGGTCTAGAGCTAATGATAATTCCCTCTCTCTCTCTCTCTTTTTGGATGCGTAGTGAGTAGACAAAAGATGTGTCCTCACATTTTCTTAGGACATAGTCCTCTCTTGAGCTACTTTGCTCACTTTTTTTATATATATCTCTCTCTTTTTTTTAGCTCTAGATTTCCCCAGATATCTATAGGAAAGCATTTTAGAAATGAAAAAGGGGGAAAGAGAGAAATGCTTATTCCTAGTGTAGGAATAGCATAAGGCTAGCAATGGGATGTTTGGCAAGGTATTACATATCTCCAGTGTAGAGAATGAGCAATTTATTTGGTGGTTGCAAACTTCCAAAGTGGAGAGTAAGCAATTTATGGTGGGTGTGTGAATCTTGATTCAAAAGATATGATAAGCTTCTCTACTAAGATCTATGAGGTCTAACAAAGCTCAACACAGACAAAGCTCTTTGTGGTTTTGACTAACAAATATTTGGCTGGTGATGGGATGGGATAAAATCTAGGAGGAACTTTTAGCAAGGTTTTCATAATTTTTAAAAGAAATCCTCCAGATTAGGTCCTAATTTCACCTTAGCAAGTTTAAAGAATTACTCCATTTCTTACTAACTTTACTCACTAAGCATGATTTCAGTTTAAGCATGTGCAACCCACAAAAGCTACAACTTAGATAAAACCAGTTATTCAAACCATAACAATAGCATTTGCATGACATATTTCAAATCTTATTCAGGTTTCAACTTGTTTAAGCAGATTTTATCAATTTTATTCATGGAATGGTTATTTAGGCAAGCATGTGACATTCAAAAGATATAGAATTTAAGAACTGAATGTAAAGTGTAGGCTTGAGACATACCTTATTGGAGCGGGAGTCTCCCCCAAGCTGGCTTCTTGCTTGGTGAAAGGTCTTCATCTTTCTCGGTCGGAGCTCTTGTTCTCATTTTATAAAAAGGGAAACTATCTAATGTTGTGAAAAAGGGAAACTATCCTATTACGATATTTTATTATTCTAGCTAAGTTAACATATACCTATGCATATAACTAATGATAACTGATTTTTTTTAGTTACATGCATGACATATGTTATTTATTTGAAAAAGGGAAATTTGAAGGGAAAAAATAAAATTAAAAGTAAATCCATACCTTAGGTCCATGGAATTTCATCCTTATTGGGTGGATCTTCTTCCTTGGGTGCTTCTTCCTTAAGTACTTCATCGGCTTCTTCTTCTTTTGGCACCTCTCCTTTGTCATGTGAATTACACAACTCAGGAGAAGGTGGTTCTTCCTTTATGTTCCACTTTGTTCTTGGGCGCCTCTTCTTGGTACGAACGGGTTTTGCTACCTGCATGTTAGCGGCATATGCGGGACCACGGGAAAAGGAGAATATTTCCTTCCTCCCTCCTAATGTCATTTGCATTTTACCACTTCCCACATATATGCAAGCATCAACAGTGTTCAAGAAAGGTCTACCCAGGATTAGAGGCACATCTTTCCTATTTCGCATATCTAGTATTATGAAATCAGCAGGAACATAGGAACCTCTAATATGAACAGGTAAATCATTGACTATTCCTTCTACATAGCAAGTGGATTGATCAGCTAGCACAACATAGGCAGATGTGGATAACATGGGTGGAAAGAATGAGTTTTCATAAAAATCTTTAGATAAAATGTTCACACTAGATCCTAAATCACACATGGCATTTTTAAAGACTTCACCAAAGATTGAGCATCTAATTATGGGACTACCAGGATCACCCTTTTTAATAGTCATGGTTTGATCTTCATAATAGTTAAAATGTTTTATTTCAACCATATTTGCAATTTCCATGTCAGGTTTAGCAGGAATTTTGCCAGTTTCAAAGGATGGTATGATAGCAGCAAGTTGAGCTAATTGGGTTTCTAACATCTTATTAAAACTTAATTGATTTTTCAGAGCAGATGAGAAATCTTCCAATTTAGCATTTATGTTCTCAAGGGTTTTATCATTTGACATTAATCTCTTATTCAAGAAATCAGTAGTTCTACCTTGTGAGCAAACTAAATTTTTCAAGAATGAGAGATTATCAGAATTCTGAAAATTAGAGCAGGGGAATGAATTGTTACCTTGAGAGTTTGCAGGCTGATTCCATCCTTGATTCTATTGGCGGAAACCGTTGTTATTGTTGTTGTTGTTGATGAAGTTCAAATCTTCATGTAGCTCGGGGCAGTAGTTCCCAGAATGTCCGGTTTCTCCACAGACTTCACAAGTCATGTAGGATTCCAGAGATTGGACACTCTCTTGTTGGTTCATCTTCTCACAGCTGTCCAGCTTCTTTGCCAGCAGGTCCATCTTGGCCACGATCATGTCGGCCTCCATAAGGGAATGCATACCTCGCTTACGGGGCTGCAGTCTCTCATCATTCCATCCTTGGTTTGACACCATCTTCTCTATGAGGGCCTTGGCATCTGTAACATTCAGAGAAAAGAATGCACCACCGGCGGCGGCATCCAAATGGCTTCTAGAGAGAGGAGTCAAGCCATGATAGAAGTTCTGGATCAATAGCCAGTCCTCCATACCATGGTGTGGACAAGCAGCGATGTACTCTTGCATTCTCTCCCAAGCCTCAGGAATAGATTCCTCGGCTTGTTGCGTAAAGCTGGAGATTTTGTTGCGAAGAGCATTCGTCATGGCCATCGGAAAGAATTTGGCGAGAAAAGCATTGGAATATTTGTCCCATGTGTCTACAACGTTGCGACTGGTATAGAACCATTGCTTCGCTTTTCCTAGCAGAGAGAAAGGAAAGAGACGAAGACGGATGGCTTCTTGTGTTATCCCCTTAATGGTGAAGGTGCCGCAAATATCCAAGAATTGTTGGAGATGAGCATTGACATCCTCATGGGCTTTGCCACAGAACGGGTTAGCTTGGACCATCGTGATCAGAGCCGGTTTTAACTCAAAATTGAGGTTGGCATCGATCACGTCTGGTCCTATCGCTACATTGGCGGCAGAAGGAGCAGAAAACTCACGAATGGTCTTATTGGCCATCGTGAAGATAGAACGAGATAAGAAAGAAAGAAGTTGAAGAAGATGAAGGAAAAGGATAAGAAGGACTAAGGAAAGAAAGAATTGGGTAAGATGGGATTCGCTAAGCAGGAGCTTAAACAAAAATAAATTCGACACGGACTCAACCGATACACCGAATGCCTTCCCCGGCAACGGCGCCAGAAATGCTTATTGGTAGTTATTAGCCTCACTAAAGATAGAGCTAGGCAACTATCCCTGGTAACGACCCAAAGATGCTTGTTGGCACTTGCTAATGTCATTACTAGGAGTAGACTATGAAATCTATTCCCGGCAATGGCATCAGAAGTGCTTGTAGCTAGTCCGGTCACTATACCTAAAGGAGTGAAGCTAAAGCAGCTTTCTACTAATGTCAAATGGGGTTGTCAATCCCGACACTAGTAGGAGCTAGCTAGAGAGATTGCAATCTACCTGGAGGAGATTCTGCAAGCGCATAGAACTATCATAGTAGCACTTCGCCTGGGAGTACCAGGTGTCGATTTATTTGATCCCAAGGGATAGCTAGGGCGGTGTAAGAGTCGAGTCAAGGAGGGGATGAGAGTCAAAGAAAAGAGAAAAGGAAAAAGGAGAGAAGGGAAGAGAGGGGATGAAAGGCTAGAAAGAATATATGGGTGGATAGGTAAGGATGAAATGGATGGTAAGGTAAGGTGGATAACTAGATGGATAGGGGGGTAACTAAGGGTAACTAACTAATAACTATTAACTACTCCTAGATAACCATGAAGCAAGATAACTACGAAGCAAGACAGGCAAATGTCAATAAAGCAACAAAGTTAAGTATAGTTTTATTCCTATCTTGTCAAGTACCGAGGCGTACTAGCCTTTACCACTGACTTAGGTTGAACGCTAGCACAACGAGCCTTACTGTTAAACTGGGCCAACTACGTGGTGGAATTCAAGGCGCACAGGGCTATCACCACCTGCTTGCTACCACAGCTATCCGAGGGTCCAGCCGTATCTGAAGGTAAGTCTATAACTAAGCACCACGCTTAACTATATTCTAACTATCTCTACCCTAGCTTTGAATAGAGACACCCTTGCGGACGTCAGAGCAAATACTTGACTTAATAAGATAAACACTAAACTAACTAAGTAACCTATTGGCAAAGATCAATCACTAAGCACACTAGAGATTAACTACTATGGCTAAGTGAATTGAACTATAGGGATAACTAGGTCACACTCAAGGTACTTGATAAAGTAATACTGAAAGTAATACTGAAAGTAATAATGAAAGTAATACTGGAATAATGATAAATGTACCTGAGATACAAGAGAGCAAACCAGACAAGAGACGTCGGGAAATCAACCGACCTCTGATGCCAGTCACTCACACCCGCTTCTCTCTTAGCAAGCTCTACGCTACTATGCCACTGGTCAGGGCTGAGTTGTGCTAAACTAAGAGCCGCGCTGTAGCGAGGGCACTAGAGCTATACTCTCTCTACTAGCTATCCTACTTGCCTAAGCTCTCTGAGCTCTCACTTGCTTGCTTCTACTTGCTTTGCTTCTCTTTGCTTGGTGTGGTGTTGCTTGTCTTTCGTGAAGTGATGCCTCAGGGGGGTATTAATAGCCTTGTGGAGTGAGGGGGGTACTTATAGGGGCAGTCAACCGACCTAGGGCAAACCCTAGTGGCGGGCGCCAGCTCTAGGTGGCGGGCGCCAGCTCTAGGTGGCGGCCGCCACCCCCATCACCATTGGATGCACCGCCTTTGCTTCAACGGCATCCAGGAGCTCCAGAGAGGCGGTGGTTAGGTCGGTTGCATGTCTGAGTAACCGCCATTCGGTCTTGATCCACGCCACTCCCTCCTGAGTCGTTCGATGCCACTGACTTAGTGACCAAGGGCCAAGATTTGGCCTTGGAGAAGTCACACGGATCAGTGACGTGGTAGGGGGGAGGTTTGGGCCAACCCAAGTGGCGGGCGCCATCTATGTGTGGCGGGCGCCACCCCACCGAGGCCCAATTGGGCCCTGCTGAGTGAGCTTGACCTTTGGTGGTTCAAATATCCAAATTTGGTTCGAATCCTGCATTCAAATAAAAATCTATGGACATGTGGAATTCGGTTAGTTTGAAACCTATTTGACTACATTTCATGCCTTTTTGGTGAATGTTAGGGTAAAATGTTGATGGTTAAACAGGTGTTTAAGGACCATCAACAGTGGTCGATATAATGTAGGCATGGTGCTTAGATTATGTTTACCTATGAATGCACCCTATTCTCCGGGCCAACAAGTGGTAGCTCGCGAGGGTGACTCTTATAGCCTCGTTGAATCCTTGTAGTCCACTCCCCGAGTCTAGGACAAGTAGAACCTGGTTACACTAAAGGAATTACTCTGGATATGAAGAACTTTCGTAATGTTCCTTATGTATGGGTGGATGATTAATTATGCTATAGATACCATATGTTAGGACTAACTTAGACTTAATAGAAGTAATATAACTTAGGAGTCTAATCTCTTAACGTATCAATTAGTTCTCAATTCTGCTTGATCATATGAGTCTCTCTCTCTCTAATTATGAATTCCCTGCTAGTCTCTATTATTTACCTTAATTATCATTATCATTATCATTATCCTTTTGTCTTACCCCTGTATTAGACGAGAGGTGAGTAATTAGATTCATGTCTAATTATATATGTTTGCAATTCTAAAGCCATATCATTCTTATTCTTAAACCCTATTAAGCTCCTGATGGTAAAATTATAAATAACGATACTTGGAACATTCCTGGGTAAAATGCTACTACGGGTGTATTTTATCTATGCGCTTGCGGATAACCTTTATTTCATATCTTATCAAAGTGCCATGCTATAAATAATCTCACATCTCTAGTGTTACTGCTAGTGGTGACAGCCTAGCGTTAGAGTGATGCTATGAGATGTTTACCCACATTTCTGGCATTAGTACCGGGGGTAGATTCTAACCTACTCTTGGTAGCGATGCTAAGAAATGCCAACAGTGAACACCATCATGTGCAAGTGTGTTAGCATTTTCACAATCATTTTTCAAAGGATTTTCACTTGCTCTTACCGCGCCACTCGATCCTAGCAGCATCGCAATGTTAGATCGCTCAAGTGGCACTAGATGACCGATATGCAAACAAGTTTGCTCCTCTTGATAGTACGTCCATCAATCCTAAACCCGGTAATACATTTCTCTACACACCTATGACCGGTCAAATGAATGCCCTACAAATACCTTTGCCTTGCGCATTCCATTCCATCTCCTCCGGTGTTGATGCAACAGATGCACTAACTGAGAACACAAGGTTGATATGTGCCCTTGTGGTTCCCTTCCTGAGTGATGAGTGATCGATCAACGGGCAACATGTCTCTTGGCTGTGTTGATGTGCAGGTGCGGAGCTCGGGCAATGGTCGAAGGTGAGGTGAAGGTCAAGTGGGGACGTGCCGTGCCGACGGACCGGGAGCGGTGAAGGGCGGACGTGGAGCTTGGACCGACGGACCGGGAGACCTGAGGACCAGCTGTGGTAGCTGGCACGTGGCGTTGACAAGCAAGAGTACATGGGGATGTGCGGTGCATCGGCCGAGTCGGGAGGAAGGTGATGGCGTCGTGACACTTGGCGGGAGGCCAAGGAGGATGGCGAATGCACTGTGCCTGGTGTGGAGGCTGGACATGCTCCGGCATCGGTGCTGGAACTCGGGGTGTGCGAACCACATCCCGCCTACGGCGCGGGTTCGGTAGCTGAGCCTCGAAAAGCTACCCTCGACGGTTTTCGAGTTTGGGCCTCAAAACTCGGGGTGGCCGGTTTCCGAGTTTGGGCCTCAAAACTCGGCGTGGACGGTTTCCAGGTTTGGGCCACAAAACCTGGGTGCGCGGGTTTCTGAGTTTGGGCCACAAAACTCAGCCTGAGGACAGGTTTCCCGGTTTCGGCCTCAAAACTGGGGGAAGGCCCAGGTTTCCCGGTTTCGGCCTCAAAACCGGGGGGAGGTCCGCAAAAAGGACTGTCGACGCGTGGCGGCGTGGAGAGGCTGGCGCGGAGGCGAGTCTATCCACGAGATAGGCGTGGCGGTCGACTGGGCGGCACGTGGCGGCATCCTGAGGCTTGCGTCGAGGCGAAGCTAAGGATGAGGAAGGCGCGTGACCGTCAGATCAGCTATCAGCAGAGTTGGATCGGGATACCCCTAGGGTTGGCCACTTCGCTCGTGTATCTAGGGGTAGAACGGGGATTATTGTTTTAGGCTATAAATAAGAGAGGCACCCCTCCTCTCCTTCCATCCTTGCAGTCATTTGTTTCCTGAGCTCTCTCTCTAGCCCTCGCTTAGGTTCTAATCATACCTCGCTGCAAGCGATCCGTAGAGACGGGAATCATACCTCTGTGTATTTGGATCTTTTGAGGAAACGAGACCGTATTCTCGTTGTCTCCTCGTGTGGAGGAATTTTGGCTGAAATCGAATCGTGTTCTGTGTTCTTCATGTTTTGGTTTTTCATCTCTTGGAGATTTGCCTCATTCTCCCTCTCCACGAGATGATTTTTTATTCCACTTGAATCAATTTGTTCCTGGTCGTGAGCCCCTTCTTTCTACCGAAGGAATTCTCTCCTAACCTCACGAATCCATAGATCGGGTTGATTTTGTGTTCGTTCTTAGTTCTTTCCCTTTTTCGGTGATCCATGAATCTCTCTTGATTGATTTGGTTTGGTGCGATGATTTCTTAGGATTAGCACCCCAATACATAGAGGATCACCTGGGAGAAGTTTGATCGAAGTCCCTTTTGATTTGGTGAAGTTCCGATCAATTTGGCTTTTGTCCCGAGCAGTTTTTCTGCTCTCTATTCATCTGCGGACAGTCCGCGCCCCCAGCGGCGGATAGTCCGGGGATCGGGGCTGGTCAGGTCAGTCAGGCGCAGTCCCCTGATTGTTCACTGTCAAGTAAACGGCGGACAGTCCGCGGTACAAACCCGCGGACAGTCCGGGACCTGTCCAGCAGACTTGTAGAACTGTTCTGTTTCTGGTCGTTTGCTGGCGGACAGTCCGGACTCCCAGTGTCGGACAGTCCGGCGTTGGGCGAACAGTCCGGGATACTGACCCCGGACAGTCCGCGAACCTGCAGTCTTTGCAGTTTTGCTCCGAGGCTTTGGCAGCTGCTTTTGGGCTTTCTCCGGAGGTTCCGCTGTACCACTAGGACATCTCCTAGGGTATCCACCTACTCGTAGGTCGTGAACTCTCCGGTCTTTTTGAGTCTTCGCTTTTGGGTGACTTTCTGGGACAAGGGCCATACTATTCACGAGTTGAATTTGAGGCTCCCATTCACCCCCCCCCCCCCCCCCTCTGGTCGCTAATCCGGTCCTTCAATTGGTATCGGAGCCGGTTAAGGATCTCTTCTACCTTAATCGGTTTCGGATCCTAAGGACGACATGGAACGAGGGAACAGCAAGGCTCCTTGGTTCGATGGAACGAACTATCCCTATTGGAAGATTCGGATGCGTGCTTATCTCAACAGCATCGGATCTTCTGTTTGGGAGATATGTGAGAACGCTGAGTACGTAGTCCTTGCGGCTCGTGTGGGTCAGATCCAGATTGACCAACACGAGGCCAACTCCAAGGCTCGTAATGCTCTTCTGGCCAACCTCTCCCTTCCTGAGTTCGAACGTATCTCTGAGCTTGAGACGGCACGAGAGATCTGGGTGAAGCTTCAAAGCTATCACGAGGGGACCGCTCAGGTCAAGACCAGACTCTTCGAGACCTACAAGCGAGAGTACGAGAACTTTGTTGAGTTGGAGGGAGAGACGATTGACGCTATGTTCGCTCGTTTCCAGACGATCGTGAACAAGATGCGTGCCAATCGGGCCAACCTACCCTATGACGATCATGAGAGGGCCCTCAAGTTGCTATATGCCCTGGATCGGAGGGTATGGGAGGTGAAGGTGTCGACCATCATTGAGTTTCCTGCTTACGACACCCTCACCGTGGACGAGCTGTTCAGCAAGCTCAAGTCCACCAAGATCGATCACCTAACTCAAGCCAAGCTGAAGAACCCATCTTCACACACCATGGCTTTGGTCTCAGGCACAGGTGGATCGATTTTCTCTGCTGACGCTTCACCTCCTCTTGTTGCTTTGTCTTCTTTGCATACAGTCATGGAGGAGCAGTTGGAGGCGCTTGGAGACGACGAGCTCGCCCACGCCATCACCCGGTTCTCGCGGTTTCACAACAACCGCCTGAATCGCTGGCGTGGTGGCGCACGCGAGGGCTGCTACAAGTGTGGTGATCTAGACCACTTCATGGCGAACTGCCCCAAGAACGACAAGAACTTCCCCGGCAAGAACCGCAACTTCAGGCGCAAGGGCAAGCCGGAGAACAAGGCCGGGAAGAAGAAGAAGAATGGCTTCTACCGCCAGGAGGACATGGAGAAGGCTTTCGACGCCGGCAAGCGTGCCTTCCTCACCACTATCGGCGATGGCGAGAAGACCTCCGACGGCGACTCCAGCGACGACGAGTCCGAGCACAAGATGGAGGATCGCTTCAACAGACTCTGCTTCTTCGGCAAATCCTCCAAGGGCTTATGCACCATGGCCTTGGATGAAGAAGACTGCAAGCACCAGGCAGAGGACGCCGATGACGCCCACAGCGACGACGACGATGACAGCGCTTCCGAGGTATCAAACTCTTCTGAAGTCGATCGTCTCATTGATGAGCGAGATAGGTTTGCGGATTTAGTCCTTGTCATGGAGAAGAGGCTTACGCAAGTTTTCCAAGAGCGCGGTGAGTTTAAGGC
This sequence comes from Coix lacryma-jobi var. lacryma-jobi, assembly GCA_009763385.1. NCBI lineage: Eukaryota > Viridiplantae > Streptophyta > Magnoliopsida > Poales > Poaceae > Coix > Coix lacryma-jobi. The sequence continues at coordinate 106,957,918 of CM019823.1, read as the reverse complement.
TAAGATGAAAGAGGCGCGTAAGGAGCTTGAGTTCGCCAGGTCCGAGGTGAAGGTAGCCGATGTGGAGGAGTGTGAGGAGTGCACGATGCATATGACAAACTTTGCCACCCTGCAAACCAAGTATGCCTCTTTGATTGAGGTGTATGATGAGCTGAAGAGTAGGCTAGACTTGGTGGGTGATTGCAAAGAGTGTCCCTCCCTGAAGGAAGAGCTGGAGGAAGTGAAGGCTAGGTCTTCTTTGCTTGGTGCGTGCAAGCTTTGCCCTAGCTTGCGAACTGAGTTGGAAGCAGTTAATGCCAAGCTTGCTGAAGCCTTGAAGGCCAGCTCAGTTAGCACCTTGTCCGCTCCATGTGAGCGATGCGTGGGGATGGAGCTTGAGATTGCCAACTGTCGGCATGACAGGATGCAAACCGAGGAGGAAAACACATACCTTCGGTCCATCCTGAGTTGGGTGTCATGCAGTGAGCCGCAGCTGGGCATGATGATCAGTCAGTTCAAGAGGGGAACTGATTGCTCGGGAGTAGGCTTTACTTCAGGTGGGAAGGGCGCTAGTACCTTTGGTAAGATCGGTGAGTTTAGCGGAGTGAACCCGAGTGAGAAACCATCCGCTATCCCTAAGCTTACCAAGATCACCCCACCTGAGTCTCCCAAGCCTATCACCAAGGATGGCATCCTCGATGAACCTCCCAAGGCTCCACCTCGCAAGCAAGTGTGGGTTCCCAAACCTAACCATCTTAGGAACACACTTGACACCCTTCCTGACGTCTCTAGTGATCCCCTTCCGAAGGGCAAGCAACCAGCCAGAGTGAACAACTCTCGCAACCGTAGGAACCAACAACCCAAGAGAGTGGTGAGGTTCGAGTGCGAGTACTGTCACCGTGAGGGTCACCTAGCTGAGTTTTGCTTTCAGAGGAAGAGAGACGCTAGGAAGGAGTTGGAGCTGAACAACCAGGCCAGGCACCACCCTCTCCATGGTGTGCAAGGTCGGGGAGTTCAGAAGCAGGGCGCTGGACCTGGAGGTGCACCCCCTCAGGTTGCTAGGCCCCAGGCAGCTAGACCACAGGGTGGTGGTCGTGCCCGCCGCGGTTCCGGTCGTCCTCAATACGATCGTGAGCCGAGTGTAAGAGGCTTTGCTGCTCAGTCCCTTAGCGGACCACCTTTTCAGTATGGTGGTGATCGCTTTGCTCAAATGGGACAAGTAGGTCAGTTTGGAGGTTTTCCGTTCCATAGCGGACCACCCTTTCAGGTTGGTGGTGATCGCTATCCACCCATGGGACGAGGACAGTTTGGTGTTGCTTCTAACACTTTTTCTGGGCCTATGACACAGCACTGGTATCCTTCTCAGTATACTAACCCTAGTGTTGTGCCATATGCTCACTTCCTGCCCTTCTATTGATGCAGGAACTTTGGCTGGAGAATATGTGGCTCATGAATTCCGGGTGTTCGCGCCACATGACCGGAAAGAAGGAATGGTTCTCCAGCCTGAGCCCCAAGATGCACAAGGAGTACATCACTTTCGGGGATAATAGTAGAGGTAAGGTTGTTTCTCAGGGAGCTATCCGGCTCAATGAGAACTTTGTCCTGAAGAATGTTGCCTTGGTTTCTAATTTGCATTTCAACTTGCTTTCTGTTTCGCAACTTCTTGAGGATGATTGTGAGGTGCGCTTTAAGAAGGGTTTGAGTCGCGTTTTAGACCCTCGGGGAGATCTTGTTTGTCGGATCGTCCCTTTTGGTCGTGTTTTCAGAGCCGACTTTTCTCAGTCTTTCGGCTCTACTAGGTGTTTGATGGCTGGTCCTTCTTCTGATTTGTGGAAGTGGCATAGGAGGCTCGGTCACTTGAGTTTTGACTTGCTTGCAAGGCTTAGCTCACTTGGCCTAATCCAAGGATTGCCCAAGCTTAAGTTTCAGAAGGACCTCGTTTGCCATCCTTGTCGTCACAGGAAGATGGTTGCTGCTTCTCACCCACCTGTTAATCAGGTGATGACAAAGCGACCCAGCGAGCTTTTTCACATGGACACAGTTGGTCCAGCTCAGGTTTGCTCAGCAGGTGGGAAGTTGTACGTTCTAGTGATCATTGACGATTTTTCGAGGTACTCTTGGGTGTTCTTTATGGAGGGTAAGGATGAATCTTTTCCTTTTGCTCGTGATCTAATTCTGAAGTTGAAAACTGAGTTTCCACTTGATACCATTAGAGCTATTCGTAGCGATAATGGTACTAAGTTTGATAACTCTCAGAGTCTCAGTTTGCTTCCTTATGTTCTTCTAATGGAATCGAGCATCAGTTTTCTTCTCCTTATGTCCCTCAGCAGAACGGTGTTGTTGAGCGCAAGAACCGGACCCTTGTTGAGATGGCCAGGACGATGCTCGATGAGCATAGGACTCCTAGGCGTTTTTGGGCCGAGGCGATCAACACTGCTTGCCATGTTTCAAATCGCATCTTTCTTCGTGCTTTGATGAAAAAAAACTTCTTATGAGTTGCGTTTTGGACGGGTACCCAAGGTATCTCATTTTCGGGTGTTTGGGTGTAAGTGCTTTATCCTGAAGCAAGGCAATTTGGACAAATTTGAATCTCGCTCTGCTGATGGGGTGTTTCTTGGTTATGCTTCTTATTCACGTGCTTATCGAGTTCTCAACCTTGAAACTAACCGGATAGTGGAGACCTGTGAGGTCACATTCGACGAAACTATGCCTTGTGTTTCTTCTGCTTTTGATGTTGCAGGAGAACAGGAGATGGGAGAGACCATCTTTGTGGAGGAGGAGCAGGAGAATGCCAATTGGGGTGATCCCGAGCCATCTCCACTGGCTGCCCCCGTCGACCCTGCGACGTCCACTTCAGCTCGAGGACCTGATCCCACGGCGTCTTCTTCCTGGGGTCCTCTAGAGCCACCTCTCCAGCGAGCACCTGTTGCACCTGAAGGAGCGACTGCATCTGGCGAGGGGGAGGCGATTTCGGCGAGGCAAGCGCCCCGAAGCGTTCAGCAAGTTCACCCCCCGTGACAGATGATTGGCGGCATCGACCAGCGAGTCACGCGGTCGCGAGCGTATGAAATCTCTCACTTTGCTCATTCTGCATTCGTTGCTTCTTTTGAGCCCAAAGATGTTGGACACGCACTTTCTGATTCTAACTGGGTCAATGCCATGCATGAGGAGTTAGAAAACTTTGAGTGAAACCAAGTTTGGACCTTAGTTCCACCTCCACCACAATGCCACCCTATAGGTACCAAGTGGGTTTTTAAGAACAAAGAGGGTGAGGACGGGATGGTAGTGAGGAACAAGGCTAGACTAGTAGCCCAGGGTTTTTGCCAAAAAGAGGGAATAGACTATGAGGAAACCTTTGCCCCTGTAGCCCGTTTAGAAGCCATTAGAATCCTTCTAGCCTTTGCTGCTTCGAAGGGTTTTAAACTTTATCAGATGGATGTCAAGAGTGCCTTCTTGAATGGGTATATAGAGGAAGAGGTTTATGTTAGGCAACCCCCTGGCTTTGAGGATCCCAAGTTTCCAAACCATGTTTATAAACTTTCAAAAGCTTTGTATGGTTTGAAACAAGCCCCGAGAGCGTGGTACGATCATTTGAAAACCTTTTTACTCTCCAAGGGTTTTAAAATGGGACGGGTCGATAGAACTTTGTTTCTCCTCAAGCAAGGCAATGATACCTTGTTAGTCCAGATTTACGTGGATGACATCATCTTTGGTAGCTCTTCTCATGCGTTTGTTGCCAAGTTTGCAGATACTATGAGCAGGGAGTTCGAGATGAGTATGATGGGCGAGTTGACTTTCTTCCTCGGGTTGCAAATTAAGCAAACCCGAGACGGGACATTTGTGCATCAAGAAAAATACACGAAGGATATCCTGAAGAAATTCGACATGGGCGAGGCCAAGCCTCTTACGACGCCCATGCCGACGACTGCGGCGATGGACGCGGACCAGGACGGAGAGCCGGTTGACCAAAAGGAGTACAAAAGCATGATTGGCTCGCTTCTGTACCTAACGGCAACGAGGCCCGATATACAGTTTTCTGTGTGTCTGTGCGCTCGTTTTCAGGCGTCCCCTCGGACTTCCCACAAGCAAGCGGTCAAGCGCATCATGAGGTACCTCCGATACACTCCTGAGTTCGGACTTTGGTACTCTTCTTCTTCGACTCTTTCGCTCTATGGTTATTCCGATGCGGATTTTGCCGGCTGTCGGCTTGAGCGCAAGTCTACTTCTGGGACTTGTCAGTTTCTTGGCTCTTCTTTGGTTTCGTGGTCTTCTCGCAAGCAGTCGAACGTAGCCCAGTCTACTACTGAAGCCGAGTATGTTGCCGCTGCTTCCTGTGCTTCGCAGCTTTTATGGATGGTTGCTACATTGCGTGATTTTGGTCTAGATTTCAGTCGGGTCCCTTTGCTTTGCGATAGCACTTCTGCCATTAGTGTAGCAAAGAACCCTGTTCTTCACTCCAAGACCAAGCACATCGATGTTCGCTTTCACTTTCTTCGTGATCACTATGAGAAAGGCGACATTGATCTTAGGCATGTAGACACCCATAACCAGGTTGCGGATATTTTCACCAAGCCTTTGGACCTCTCAACTTTTGCTAGGTTGAGAGGTGAGCTTGGTGTGTGTTTCCCCTTTTAGATGGGGGAAACAATTTACTTGTTGTAAAATAAACTGACTTTTTGATCCTTTTTGTTTTTGGGTCTTGAGTCGTTCTGTTTTTCTTTTGGCTCCGATTCTGATTTCATCATGCATACATCTTTTATTTCAAGCTTCATGTCTATATTCCTTAGAATGAATTTATGCTCTGATTAGTGTATGCTTCGATAATATATGATGATGGTTGTAGCTTAGGCTCTCTTTGATCACTGTTACAATTTGTGAGCTAAGCTATTTCTTTCAGAACGCTGAACATGTTTAATGAACTTAAAAACTTGATACATATTCACCATTGAGTTTGGCAACTAGCATGTGTAGGATGTGTTGAGGTCACTTGAGCTATTGCATATATGCTAGGTTGCTATGTCTCTAGTTCTGAGTCATTCACTTGCTTGGGTTGTTTATAATCTGCTTAAAATGAACCAAGTTTTAGTGAATTGAAAAGATCGAGATGGGATTGCTTTGTCAGCACATCACGGTATCGAGACTGTTTCTCATAGCACTTTGAGTTAAACTTGAGCCGTGTAGTGTAAGACCGAAACCGATGCTTTAAGCTCCTGATTGCATATGCATAGGCTTAGCACGGTTGGAAAGTTAGGCAATGACAAGCTTTCAACCTCTCGCAATCACATGCTGAATTTGAACTTGTGTAAAAACCGCTGCAAATTCTCCGATAAAATCTGAAAACACAAGTCTATGTTTCATTCTATAGCATGATGATTGAACTGTGCTAGGGGTAGTTCACCTTACATACATGTTTAGCACTTGTTTGACTTCCTGTCTATACATGCTTAGTGCTAATTTGATGGTGAAACTCCTTTCTAAATGGCTTAAAACTGCTCACTTGGCTTATGCGTTCATATTTCGTATTTGGTGATCAGTTTGAGCCTTTGCTAGCACTTGTGTATGTTGCTATGTAGTCGGAACAACACTCATTAGAGCATTCTTTCACTCTTTCGAGTACATACCTGAAGCTGCTAACATGCATTTTTGACTCATGTGCATTTGCTTGACTCTGATAGGCATGACCTAGCTCCATTTGACTTACTTGAGCTCTTTTCCTTCTCTTTTTGATTGCAAATTGCCCCCAAGGGGGAGAATTGGGGAGAATGTCTTGTTGCGGTGACAATTTGCAATTTGTGCTTCACTTGTTGAGGGGGAGTTCTTTGAGTGAGGGGGAGTGTTTCTGCCTGCTCTGAGTTGGTCTTGGCTGATATCGATCTTTTCAGCTAGTTGCGTCGAGCCTCTGTGCCTCTGTCTTGAGGGACTAGCTGTCTTCATCTTGTTTTGGTGGTTCTTGATTGGTATCGAGCTTACTGCTGGTTGTGTTGAGCCTCTGTGCCTCTATCTTGAGGGACTAGCAGTAGTTGCTTCTTACGCAGTCTTCATTTTGTGTTCGAGCTTTCAGCTAGTGGTGTTGAGCCTCTTCTGCCTCTTCTTGAGGACTAGCCTTCTTCTGACTTGGTTGCGTCGAGCCGTTGCCCATGTCTTTGGGAACCAAGTCTTGTGCTCTGAGTTTGATCGAGTTTTGCTTCTTGATGAGTTGTTGCTCCGATCTTTTGCTTGGTTGTGTCGAACCGTTGCCCATGTCTTTGGGGACCAAGCTTCGCTTATCTCGAATTGTTCTTCTTCGGCCTTTTCTCTGGCTTTTGGACACTTCGAGTGAGTTTTCTCCTTCTATCTAATTCTGCTTTTTCTTCTATTCTGGTTACGGATACTATGAGTTGACGATGCACTCATCAAGGGGGAGATTGAGAACACAAGGTTGATATGTGCCCTTGTGGTTCCCTTCCTGAGTGATGAGTGATCGATCAACGGGCAACATGTCTCTTGGTTGTGTTGATGTGCAGGTGCGGAGCTCGGGCAGTGGTCGAAGGTGAGGTGAAGGTCAAGTGGGGACGTGTCGTGCCGACGGACCGGGAGCGGTGAAGGGCGGACGTGGAGCTTGGACCGACGGACCGGGAGACCTGAGGACCAGCTGTGGTAGCTGGCACGTGGCGTTGACAAGCAAGAGTACATGGGGATGTGCGGTGCATCGGCCGAGTCGGGAGGAAGGTGATGGCGTCGTGACACTTGGCGGGAGGCCAAGGAGGATGGCGAATGCACTGTGCCCGGTGTGGAGGCTGGACATGCTCCGGCATCGGTGCTGGAACTCGGGGTGTGCGAACCACATCCCGCCTACGGCGCGGGTTCGGTAGCTGAGCCTCGAAAAGCTACCCTCGACGGTTTCCGAGTTTGGGCCTCAAAACTCGGGGTGTCCGGTTTCCGAGTTTGGGCCTCAAAACTCGGCGTGGACGGTTTCCAGGTTTGGGCCACAAAACCTGGGTGCGCGGGTTTCTGAGTTTGGGCCACAAAACTCAGCCTGAGGACAGGTTTCCCGGTTTCGTCCTCAAAACTGGGGGAAGGCCCAGGTTTCCCGGTTTTGGCCTCAAAACCGGGGGGAGGTCCGCAAAAAGGACTGTCGATGCGTGGCGGCGTGGAGAGGCTGGCGCGGAGGCGAGGCTATCCACGAGATAGGCGCGGCGGTCGACTGGGCGGCACGTGGCGGTATCCTGAGGCTTGCGTCGAGGCGAAGCTAAGGATGAGGAAGGCGCGTGACCGTCAGATCAGCTATCAGCAGAGTTGGATCGGGATACCCCTAGGGTTGGCCGCTTCGCTCGTGTATCTAGGGGTAGAACGGGGATTATTGTTTTAGGCTATAAATAAGAGAGGCATCCCTCCTCTCCTTCCATCCTTGCAGTCATTTGTTTCCTGAGCTCTCTCTCTAGCCCTCGCTTAGGTTCTAATCATACCTCGCTGCAAGCGATCCGCAGAGACGGGAATCATACCTCTGTGTATTTGGATCTTTTGAGGAAATGAGACCGTATTCTCGTTGTCTCCTCGTGTGGAGGAATTTCGGCTGAAATCGAATTGTGTTCAGTGTTCTTCACGTTTTGGTTTTTCATATCTTGGAGATTTGCCTCGTTCTCCCTCTCCACGAGATGATTTTCGATTCCACTTGAATCAATTTGTTCCTGGTCGTGAGCCCCTTCTTTCTACCGAAGGAATTCTCTCCTAACCTCACGAATCCATAGATCGGGTTGATTTTGTGTTCGTTCTTAGTTCTTTCCCTTTTTCGGTGATCCATGAATCTCTCTTGATTGATTTGGTTTGGTGCGATGATTTCTTAGGATTAGCACCCCAATACATAGAGGATCACCTGGGAGAAGTTTGATCGAAGTCCCTTTTGATTTGGTGAAGTTCCGATCAATTTGGCTTTTGTCCCGAGCAGTTTTTCTGCTCTCTATTCATCTGCGGACAGTCCGCGCCCCCAGCGGCGGACAGTCCGGGGATCGGGGCTGGTCAGGTCAGTCAGGCGCAGTCCCCTGATTGTTCACTGTCAAGTAAACGGCGGACAGTCCGCGGTACAAACCCGCGGACAGTCCGAGACCTGTCCAGCAGACTTGCAGAACTGTTCTGTTTCTGGTCGTTTGCCGGCGGACAGTCTGGACTCCCAGTGTCGGACAGTCCGGCGTTGGGCGGACAGTCCGGGATCCTGACCCCGAACAGTCCGCGAACCTGCAGTCTTTGCAGTTTTGCTCCGAGGCTTTGGCAGCTGCTTTTGGGCTTTCTCCGGAGGTTCCGCTGTACCACTAGGACATCTCCTAGGGTATCCACCTACTCGTAGGTCGTGAACTCTCCGGTTGTTTCGAGTCTTCGCTTTTGGGTGACTTTCTGGGACAAGGGCCATACTATTCATGAGTTGAATTTGAGGCTCCCATTCACCCCCCCCCCCCCTCTGGTCACTAATCCGGTGCTTCACTAACCTATCATCAAATGATATGATCCACTTCATATCATCACATGGCCTCCATGGTCCATTGATCTTGACCTCACTTGCTCTTCACCATTGCTTTGGTCCTTCTTTTCCCAAGCCTCCCGAGACTCGGTACCAACGGCTTCAAAGCCTCCAACTTGCCCTTCACCTTCGCAACCGGTCTATCAAGCCAAGTCTTGCCTTGATCTTCGCCATCTTAGCCACATGACTCCATGTCATGTCACATATGAAATAAGCTCCTTCTTCACATTTGTACCTGTGGACTAATCTCCTGTGTATCTCACGTAAACACCATTAGTCCACCTAAAGTTGTCACTCAATTACCAAAACTAAACTAGGACCTTTCAGCTGGACTGACCCAACATGAGATGTTCTTATTATCTCTTTACACATCATATACGTCTTGTCCTTTGATCTAAGATTGTGGTATGTACTCAAGATGTGAATTGACTTACTTAGGGACTGTCAAACGCTACTTCATAATAGGGTAGTCATAAAGATAGTTTTTGGGTTTGTCAGGAAATATGCTGTGAGACATAGATGATCAATATGAGATTTGCTCCTCTCCATGCGAGAGAGATATCACTGGACCACTCAAATGATTGGACCATAAAATGCATGGTCGTGCTTAGGTTAAGTGTTAACCTATGAGTTGGACCAAATATTGTGTGGCAAGGGAATTAGGTGTATGTGATCGTGGTGGTTCGTCTGATATGATCTTTGCGTGTACATAGGAGTTGACACGTCTTGCTAGAGGCCATTGTCAACTATCGAGCGAGTAGGAGTACTTGGGTCGTGTCTATGTGTGCGTGAACCCATAGGGTCGCACGTTTAAGGGGCTGGAAGCCTGATTCGAATTGGACTCGAGTTAGACCGGGATTAGGGTTTGCTAATGGGCCTCCAATCGGCAGGCTCATTAGGGACGCCTATATATAGAGGGGTGGGGTGGCCAGGGTTTTACTGAAGTTATTAGACAGCCGTCGCCCAACCCCATGCCCGTGCCTATTGCTCCTCGCGGACCTAGCAGTCTGAGGGCGTGACGCTTCCTCCCTGTAGGTGTGGGATACCTCGGAGGTGCTGCATCTGGAGCACAAGGACGAACCGCATGTGGAGATGTGAAGGACAGACATGAGCAACTGCACGACACCGCTGCGACGTGCAAGTCTACACCGAGACGTCTTCCGCTACATCTGCGCGTCTAGTGGTAATCCTGTAATCTATAACTAGCAGTAGTTCCTGGTTTATGGGGTCGAAAAATTTTGTTTTCTGGCTAGCGTAGCATCCTCGTAACCCTTCACCAGCTGCACAGAGCACCACCTATTTTGCACTTAAGCCCTCCATCTCATGCGGAACCAACCCGCAGTCCTACGCGACTGTGCATTGAGTCTTAGGAATTATCCTAGTTAGCCCCTGTAGTTCCTCTTAAATGAGGCGCAGTCCATCGCCCACCGCACCGCGTTATAGACCCCGTCCACCGCATTGCCTCTCCCGTGTTCACGGCACAACAGATGGACCGCACCAACCCCGGACGGCCACATGTCGACGGCGACTGCACCGAGTCAGCGCCCCGCCTGTTTTGCAATCTAACCCTCCTAGTTTCACAGAATCAACCTACCGTCCTACAGCGTTGTTCACTGAGTCACGAGATTTTTCCGATCTAGACCCCGTTATTCATCCGATTTGAGGCCTGATCCAGTTTTCGTTTAAAAGGCAGTTTTTGTTTATTTGAAATTCTAAATAAAGTTCAGTCTATTTACAGATTTGCCATCATCATTCAAAAGCTTATAACTTGCTCATTTTAATTCCGTTTCGACCCATTCAACTTGCGTTAGTTTTACAATTTTGTTCTCTACGCAGTAGATCTGTTACTTTACTGCTTTTCTACTGTTGGTGTACTGTTATTTATTTTGCTTTGTATGTGACATGTATGTTGATTGGGCCAGAGAGTACGGAGTTCGAGGACGCTCCAAGCTTTTCCTGTGACCCTGCAGATTTTACCCAGCCCGCAGGCAAGTGTTCTTGAACATCTTGCACCCTTTATTTTTCTTTTGGTATTAGAGTAGATTAGATCCTATAGTTGCTTGCTTGTCATAAATTTAAATCCCATGTTAGGGTTTACTAGAATTTGTTTATATTATCCTTGTCATCTGGTTTGGGATATTTTGGGTAGAAGTCATGCTTAGCCCTGCAGTCATTTCAGGATGGGATGGTGGTTATATATTAATAATATTGATTAATGAACTATGGAACGAATGTGGACATGTTAATTTTTGTAGTAACATGGTTTTTAGGTAAATCCGATAGGATGGATCATACTGGTGGTTTTGTGCCATGGATTTGGCAGCTCTTATTTGGTTTTTGGTTCGGGGCTTGTGCTAGATTTATCCTGCCTGGATCCTTATGACCCGGTTCTCAAAGCCTATAACCCGGCTTAACAGCGCAACCATGAGGTCTGGATAGGCTGGACCTAACTAAGTAATTAATTACCTCCATGTTGAGGGTTTACACGGGGTCAAATTTATGGCACAAGAGGGGGCTTCTGCAATGGTGTGTATATCCACTGTTAGCGGTGAAACCTCAGTGAACATGTAAAACAGGCTTAGAGGGGATTTTGTAACGGCCTTGTAGTGCGACCCCGCTATGCACCTCGACATTGTTTAGCGTGACGGGGAACACATGACTCATGGGTAACGATGTCCAACCTCTGCAAAGTGTAAAACTGATATATCAGTCGTGCTCACGGTCACGAGCGGCTTGGACTTCTTCGAGATTAGTTGGTGGTTTGGTTCTGGTTGATTAGAGAAGCCTTATGTGGTTATTAGTCTCATATGACATGGGTACAGAGGCTTCTTCTACGCAGGATACTGCTTGGTACGGGAGACCGCTTCCAGGCTCGGGCGCAGACCTTGTGTTATTATGGAAGGTAGCTTCTATGTCGTGACATGTGGAACTAATACACATAGAGGGACTCTTGTAACGGCCTTGTGGGTGGTCTGATGGACTTCAGGTGTGGTTTGCCTGATGGACTTTAGGTGTGGGTTATGCTTGGTGGACTCCAAGCGTGATTGCTTGGTGGATTCCGAGTGTTGGTTTTGCTCGGTGGACTCCGAGTGTTCTACTTTTCTACAGTGTTTGTGTCCATAACCTAGTAAATAGGTGCATAGGATTAATAGGATGTGTCGCTTTAGGCGCTTGAGTCAAACTGAGTCAACCTACCTTTGATATTAACCTCATAAGCATATATTTCCTACACTTGCGGAGTATACACTAGTACAGAACGATACTACACAGGCGGTTGTAGATCGATTTGTACAGGCGTTTTTATCAACCGCCTGCGCTGGGGCCAGTAGAAATAGGACCACAGCACAGGCGGTTGCTTATGAACCGCCTGTGGAAAGAATTTTCACAGGCGGTTCACATAGCGAACCGCCTGTGAAAATGGGCATTTCCACAGGCGGTTCGCTATGTGAACCGCCTGTGAAAAAATTTCTGAAAAAACCCATAAATAAATAGGAAAAAAAATATTTTAATTAGTGAGAAGAGCCCTCAGCCCAACGCCCGCCCATCTCCGCCGAAGTCGCAAGTCGCGGCATTTTTCGCGACTAACACGGCCGGTGGGATTCGAACTCACGACCTTGCCTTCGCGCGAAGGCTCCTCTACCACTGCACCACACACTCACATGTGTTCAAATACCTCTTCGGTTCCCCACGTATTATACAAACCCGAGTGTAATTTGCTTGTTTGAGGTCCTAAACAATTTCAAATCAAAAAAATGTCAACTACAAAGTTTCATAACTTTTCAAGACGAACAACTTTTGTATTGGTCATTTCTCCATTCGAGGTAGTTTACAAAATTTGAATTTCAAATTTGAGACCATTCAAACATATTTTTCGATGACAAGATGACTTCAAATTAAAAAGTTGTAATTTACAAAGTTTCATAACTTTTTGAGACGAACAACTTTTATTTTGGGTGTTCTCTCATCCGAGATAGTTTGAAAAAATCAAATTTTAAAAAACACATCTATTTCTACTGGCGGTTGTCTTAACGAACCGCCTGTAGAAATGGATTTCTACAGGTGGTTTGTTAAGAGAACCGCCTGTAGAAATAAGACATTTCTACAAGCGGTTGTCTTAACAAACCGCCTGTAAAAATCTATTTCTACAGGCGGTTTTAGACTTGAGGTCCACCGGTTCATTTCTACAGGTGCGTGGTAACTCAAACCGCCAGTAAAAAAAATTGAGGCGCTAGGAAAAATCATCATTCTACTAGTGATATTTCGATGTACTTACTCTTTCTATTTGTCCCCCTGCTACCTCACCCAGACGCTGGCGGCTACATCGATGAGGAGCATGAGTATCCAAAGGACGGTGGCTTCGACTCCGACGACCTGTACTAGGATGGCGCTACCCCCGGTCGACCTTTCTGTGGAGTGGAGTCCAGATCTTTTGCGTCTTCTTCAGAGTCTACATTAGAGTTAGTTTTATGAGAGTCTGTAATTTTCTTTTAGACCCGAGGGTCATTTGTGTAATAATGTTTGAGATATTAATAAAATATTGTTTTGATATTGACTATGATGTTGATATATGTATGAATATTGATCCTGGCATACATATATTGTGTTCCAATTTTGTTTTTAAAATTGGGGTGTGACAATTTATACATTTAACATCATTGTAGTTGTATATTTTTTCAAATAGGTTTGACCATGTGTGTCTCTCTGGCTCATTGGGGGCATAAGTGATGCGAGGTAATTTGCTATGAGCCCTTCTAAGTCTACCGACAAGGAATGGATACATAGTCACGACAACGAGTAGCAGCCTGAACAATAAGCATCCTCCTATTGTTTTCCAAAACCATCTCCAAAAATCTAAAAATACAGTCATCTATAACTGATATAAATTTTGACACTGCATGTAGATTCTGATGACATAAAAGGCAGTATCAAGTGCACAATAAAAATAAAGAATTGAATCATAGTTAGTGGCATGTGGCAGAGAGAACAAAGAATGGAATCACATTGTTCTTAGTGACAACAAAAAAAATTGCGGGTAGTTGCTTATGCTCAGTATCAATAAAAAAGGAAAATACAAACAGTTGCATACACTTAGTTTAGAGAAAGAACAAGAAAGATATATGCTCATATTAGAACAACCACATCGACAATAGTTGAACATGCATGGAGTTGAAAAATTGCATCATCAACACATGATTTTTCTCAAAAGTCATAGCACATAAGTAATTATCATGCATCATTACATATACCATATGAAAGCATCACGAACATAAATATTGCACAAGGCAAACATCAAATTGTAAAAGAAATATCTTGGCACCAAAGGAAGATGAAGAGGAGGATTATTTGTCATTGTATCGTTGCATAAGCATACCATGATGAGAGAAAAAGAAATGGAGGAGAGCAAAAATCCAAGATCACAAAGAGAAAATTACAAAAATTCTTAGCAAATTAAATAGCCTAACCCAAAGTTGATCTAAAATCTTTCAAACAATCTATAACCAAAATTGTGAATAGAATGGTTATATATGCTTTATAATATAGGTGATTGAGGGATGAGGATTTTGAAAAAAAAACTTGCCTTATGTGAATCACAACAAGAATCAATCTCACTCTACAAGGAATAAAGCAATGCCATTAGATTTGAATCCCCCTAACTACCAAATCATGTGACATAGAACAAAATTAGAGGAAAATCACTTGCCTTTTCTGCTACAGATCGAACATATCGCCGCTCTGCGTTCACCCACTCTGATAGCAATGACAATAAAAGGTGATAGATTACAGGAGCAAAATCTAGGCATCAAGGAGAGAGAATGGATAGAGCAATGCCATAGAAGAAATGTGAGAAGGTAGAGAGGAAAGGGCCAACATTACTTGGGCAAGAGAGAGAAGCGAATGAAGTCAGGGCGAGCAGTGCAGCGGCCACGGTGGCGAGATATATATACAAGGAGAGAAAGCACATGAAAGGAGGAGTTAATCCTAGTGATTTCAATGCATTGCCTCTCCATACATAGAAGCAAAATTATAGCAACTGAACGCACTGCACGAGTATGTATCACTAGTCAGATCTACAACATAACACTAGTCAAATCTGCGAGAAACAGGTTTGAATTTAGTTTCAAAACGAGGGCACATGCTCCTCTATATCCAAGCTTGGTCCAACTCTAGCCCAGCTAGCCAAAGATCCAAGCTCGGATCTGCCTGACCAATCATGCCCTATATTATCAAGCGGATCAGATGAGTTTCTCATCACTGACTTATGACAAAAATATACTCCATCACAAAATTAAATATCTACCCGACCAATCATGCTCTAAAAACTTTAAGTTTAACTAGACTTGTAGATTTATAATATATATATATATATGTGGCTAAAGCTAAAAAGTTGTTTTTTTTGAAGCCAGAATGACACCTGTTTTGGAAGGCGAGTATGTGTGTAGAGTCAGGGGTGGATCTACCACCGGGGCTGCCAAGGCTCTAACCCTCCTACAGCAGCCGCATCTATAGAGCCCCTCTATAATATTCTATAATATTTTAGTCATAGGAGAGTGATAGGAGAATGTTAGGAAGGGTTTCAGGTGAAAGATAATGATAAAAAAGAAGATTAAGACCTTAATTTCGTTAAAATAGTTTGAACTCAGTCCGCTAAACTTTTATCCTAGATACGCCACTCCGTGGAGTGTCCATCCTTTGACGTCAAGAGTAACACTCAGCGGTCCGTCGCATGGAGCAAATGGCTATACCGCGTCACTGGTTTGGTTGTACCTGTTTCTAGTTACTAGAGAATACCCCGCACGTTGCTGCAGAATTTTCAAACTGCCGGTCACCACGTATCCCGTTCCTCGTACCTGCGAACCGGGAACTTTTTAATCAATGTTGCTAGCTAGGAGACATCGGCGGGGACAGCCGGTCACCACGCTGAAGCGTTTCTTTGTAGCAAGCAGGCGATGGTGCTCGTCGACCTATCTACGTGCTCACGGTCAAGCATGGGCGGATCTATATGAAGTCTGCTGGGTGCGGGCGCACCCACAAAATTTTCGAAAAACAGTGATTAATATCAAATTTTCACTATATTCGCACCCATATAATAAAATCATATGCACCCACAAAGACAAATGCACTCCTCTCATATTTGCTCTAGCTCCGCCACTGCGGTCAAGCCTGGCTGGACTGCTGGAGATTAGCGGAGCCGGCGTTGGTGGAGTGGCCAGCCACCAGCAGCCTCAGACTTGCGTTTTAAAGGACATCGACAAGGAAGTAGAACAGACAAATGTAAACCAACGGACACAAAAGAAATGACTATTCTTTCGCATGGCACTAACGGAGAACGGGCGCTGGATCGAAGTGTAAACGCGAATGGAGAACAGACGACTCGGCTGCAACTGCACAGTTAATGTTCCTTTCGCATGCCAGTATGGCAAAATAAGCTAGTCGAGATCTCCTATTTAGTTATAGAAGATTATAGGGCTACTCCTCATGTAATAGGGTTCACTCACCGAACGTTCGTCCATCCCACGCGCTAGAGCAACGGCTTTTCTCTTTTGAAAACACTATATATAAGATAATTATTTTATACTTGGGAGTAATTACTTGTATATGTATATCTCAAGATTTGTAGTATATATATAGCCTAACAAAATATATGTATACGGAGTATATGATTATACTAGAACATCTATAGTAGTATGTTTGTCGAGTATGCATGTATACATAGAGTATATGGTTATACTTATTTTATATACTACTGTAATGACATTACAATAATATATTAGAAAATATATGTTCTGTTTTTTTTTTGCATAATAAGATTTAGGGTATCTTAGAATGAATATGTAAACATACTCAAGATGACAAAAGAGTATACACTTATATACAATGTGGTTTATTAAAGATAGAAGTAATTACCCCCGAGAGTATATATATATATATCTTACCTGTACCTATACCTACCTAATATATATATATATATATATTAATACTAAAGAGGCAAAATTTCTTCACTATTTTTGTGTGACCCTTTGGTCTGGCCTATTTATCTTAGCTCAACTTTCCCACGCATGTCTCTGCGCTTTGTTAGAGTTGAAGTCAGTCTCTACCGTTCAGTCAGAGTTGGAGTCCCGCTTGGTCTCCTGCCTCCAATTACCGTGATCAGAAAACACACCCACATCAAATTCAACCACAAATAAAATATCAAATACAACTTCCAGACCGAGCCAATTTTTTTGTTTGAATTTTTTTCGTTTGTCCACTCTGCTAAGAAAATCTCCTCCGATGAACTCATGTACAAAATGCAATAGGACACAATTAAACTTCAATTTACACTTATCCTTCTCCAAACATGTAAGCACCCAGATCTCCTCGGATTTTCTTCCCAAAATCGAATTCAGCCCACCCACGACACGATCTGGAAAAAAACTACGAACCAAACTGAGTCCAAATTCCAGATCGAGTCCAAAGCATAATCACAAACCAAATTAATGAAGATCAAGAACCATCTAAATCGATAAAAAATGGTTTTCTCCACCCATACAAGTATGCAATTTTGGATGTACCTACATATAAATCATAGGCACGGAGCACCATATAGCAAGCACGAGTACAAAGAAAATCTGGGAAAATCTAGGAGAGATAATACACATCTAGCAGCCATACAATGAGAACCACCGTAGCTCCTTAGTTTGTGCTGGTACTCACGCCGCCGGCGGCCATCACGGGCCCGCACTATGCTCCGGCTCGGGGCCGTGCCACCGCTGCCGCGCCTGCTCGTGCTTGAGCGTGCCGCCGCTTCCGCACCCTGCTCCATGCTCGAGCAGGCTGCAGTTGTCGCGGCCAACTCCGCAACGCCGCCGTCGACGGATGCAGCTACGGTTGGGGGCGGCAGCCAAAGAGTGAGGATGAGGAGTCGTCGAGGTGCCGGATGAGGTGACTTAATGGGCAATTGTTGTAAAATTTCCGCAGCCATGCGCGGGGTATTGTCTAATAAAATAAATAATAAAGTACTCCTAAGTCCTAATAAACCAACCAAGAACGACGTACGCATGCATATATGTGTGTCCTTTTTTGCACTCAGGACCCCTAGCCATAGGGTATGCCCTGGCATACCCTGCAATCCCGACAAGCTAGCAAGTATCACTACAACAGAATTGGGCTTTAGCCCCGGTCGGCAAGGGCCTTTAGCCCCGGTTGCCGAGCCGGGACTATACTTCCGGGACTAAAGCACCCCCCCCTCCTAGTCCCGGCTCCGGTCACCGGGACGAAAGCCCCCCCTTAGTCCCGGTTGGTAATACCAGCCAGGGCTAAAGGGTCCCCTGGTTTTTCCTTTTTATTTTTATTTCAGTTCTGTTTTTAGTTTTGTTTATTTATTGAATAGGTTTTCCAATATAAGCTTATTGCATGCATATATAATTGAACTATAGAACTACGTATATATATAAAAATATATGTATATAAAATTACAAGCAATATACATATAGAAGTTGTCCAAATATCTATCTACAGGGCATACAAATGACCATCATTGTTTGGAATCAATGACTCGTTGGTATTGTAGTAGAACTCGTCGTTTGGATTTATGACTTGTTCCCGAAGAAATCCTGCTATTGTCTGTTGTATTGCTTTCAATTGGCCTTGTAGCATCAGTTTTTGCGTCAACCAGTCAGTCTTCAATTGGAATTAAAGAAGATATTAGTTATATCTATATTATCAATATTAAGTCTATAAAAAATAAAAAGAAACATGTTACGTACTTTGATGATTTCTTCAGGAATTTTATTTGATTCTATCATCATGTACTCGCAAACATAGAATCCGCATAAGTTGGTACCCTGTTTTTGTCTCAAAATCCACTGTAGAATGAAAAGATTCATCTCGTAATAAAGATATGATATATGACAGGATATAATAAAGATACACGTACATTGACGAAGGTGTAAACTTACTGGTAGTCGTGGCTTTATTGTAAGTGGGGCCTTACACTGACTCATATGTTCCCGAGCAATGAATTTTTCCCAAACCCTAATCCGTCCAATGAAACATTAATAGTTGGATCATTATTTAATTAGTATACATATATACAAGCTTAGTCTATACTTTAAGCATGCAAGCTAGGGATCAAAAAATTACCTTTGGAGGATGTCTATCATATCTTGGTAATCTTCTTGCGGTTTGCTCAATGAGTCATAGATTAACACATTGTTGTGTTTGAGATCGATGACCATCAGTATCCAGTGATAGTTGTTCATACACATAATTCATATATATATATATATTATTAGAGTTAAGTAAAATAAAATGTGCACATACTTATTATTAAATAAAATTTGCATTGTCCTTATTTTTGAACAACCGTTTCAAGCGTGGTATTATAGGAGCATACCACATAACCTTGGCAGGGATTTTCTTCCTGCTTGGACGTTCTTCACCCTCTACGTCACCACGATCATCTCGTCTTATCTTATACTGTGATGCTTCACATACCGGGCTTGCATCCAAATTCTCGTATTCCTCCCCACGGTACATAATGCAGTCATTAGGACATGCGTGTATCTGCTGGATTTCTAATCCCAAAGGGCAGATGACCTGTTTTGCTTCGTACGTAGTGGTGGGCAATTCATTAGCTTTCGGAAGCATCTTTTTCATAATCTTCAATAACTGCTCAAATGTCTTGTCGGATGTACCATTCTTTGCCTTCCATTGCAGCAGTTCCAGTGTAGTACCCAACTTTTTTAAGCCATCTTCAGCAGTGGGATATAGCAATTTCCTATAATCCTCTAGTATGCGCTCGAACTTGACCTTCTCCTTGTCACTTTCACATTCTCTTTGTGCATCACGAATGGCATCACCGAGAGCATGAACATCAGTTGTCACATCTTCTGCCGCTACCGCATCTTCTTCACCATCTCCCCCACTGCATCGTCATATAAGACACCGTACTGAGCAATAATATCGGCGTGGGCCAATTCTTCTTCACCTTCTTCACCATCATCCATTACAACCCCCTTTCACCATGCTTCGTCCAACAAATATAGTTTGTTACGAAATCCGACTTCAACAAATGCGTATGAAGAGTCCTTGAACATGAATATTTCTTCAAATTCTTACAGACGGCGCATGGGCAGCACATGAAACTATCCTGCTTGTTTGTCTCAGCCACACCTAAAAAATAGTGCACGCCAATAATAAACTCTCCGGAGCGGCGATCGACATTATACATCCAATTGCGTGACAACATCTGCATTAAATATTACAGCCATGCACTTAGTAGTTTCTCATGTTATTGCACAACACTCATGACATCACATGATTGATTAATTCAAGCAAGCTTGACTACAACGAAGACAATCGCAGCTAGCACTAAAAAAACTAAAACTAAAATGCACTTAAGCAACATAATTAGTTCGCGTCCGATCCCAACTAAAATAGACAGATCATTCGCTTCATCAGCATGTATGGGCTGCTGCCGTTGACTCACTGCCTCATCACCTTCAGCGGCAACCTCCTGTGCAATAGAATTTCTTACGTGCTGAACGTACCCTTCCTCCCAGTACCAACTTTTACATCCGTCGGTGCCCTCCCACTGCAATTAGAACAAAGAATAAGAAATTTAAACAACATCATCAAGCAAAACCGATACAAATGAACCATATTAATCAAATGCGGGTAAATAATAACTCACCTCATGGTCCGGACACTTGTAGAATATACAAACCTTGTTGATTCTCTCTTTTTTCACTCGGTACTCCTTCACCATTTTCTGCTTACACTCGCCGCAAGCAATGAGAGGAATATCCGGCCGCAAACGCTTTGGATCCCGATGATGAGAGGCTGAGGACCCGGTCACGGTTGCCATCTACTATATCTATACTCATTTTTTAAACTATTACATGCAAATTCCTAATTTTCTAAATAATTATAAATAAAAAAGACTTTAAATTTCTCTATTTGTTTAGATAATCGAAAAATATGATATAACAATACCAATTTCCACATTGTCTACTCTCTATATTCATTGTTGCAAACTATTATAAATTCCACATTTTTCTAAAGAAAATTAACTAAAAAGACACTAAAATTTATTTTTACTCGTTTTACATAAGTATGAAATATACAATGGATACTACCTAGCTAGCAGTAGAAAACTATCAAGTGATTGTGATGAACCAATTTAAACTACTCAACTTTTTATGCTTGTTCTTGCAAACTATATATTTTAATTAAATTTCTCTCATATTCAAAAGACATGGTAGGAGACGAAAATAGTTACCTCTCAACGCAAAAAGACGATGACGGAGTCGAAGAAGATCACCCATTGACGCCGGAGACGAAGAACAATGAAGAACAAATGAAGAACAAGCAATAGCAGCAGCAAGAACAAGCAAGGAAGCTCACTGAAATTTGAATGTCTCTAGCTCAGAGAGGAAGAAGTTGGTAGGTTATAAACCGAGGAGCTTTAGTCCCGGTTTGTATTAAAAATTGGGGCTAAAAGGTGATCATTTATCCCGGGGCAAGACACAAACCGTGGCTAAAGAATTAGTCTCGATTTGTGACACCAACCGGGACTAAAGAGTGCCCTTTAGTCCCAGCTGGTAACACGAACCGGGACTAAAGGGTTCCTGCCCCGACAGCTCTGCGCGGTAGCCGTTGGGGCAGACGCTTTAGTCCCGGTCCGTATTAACGACCGGGACAAAAGGGTCTATTAGTCCCGGGCGACAAAAACGCTGAGACAAATGACGATTTTGAGAATCGGCCAAAGACCGTAGTGTATATATACGTATTTTTCTTATAAAAATTGAAAGAAAACAATACTTATACCTGAATGAATACCTGAGAGGAGAACGTGGAGAGGCAGCTCGGCAGTTTGCAAACCAGCATCCGAGACTCCTAGCTATAAGCCCACACGGCCCATGTGGCCAGCGACGGGAGAGGGAATAGCGGCGCCTCCGTCTTGGCTTCTATGGACACACTATTGCGCCGTGCCGCGAGTACGGTAGAAAGCATCTTCGTATCACTGTTTTTCGACGGTTCTTCTGATCTTCAGCACTTGAAAGTTACGCTAGATCAAAAAACGCCAATACAGGAGATCAAAAAAAAAAACGCCAATACAGAGCACAAGCATCTAGTCGTGAGTCGTCCTCCCCTAGTTCCCTACGACTACGACCACACCGCGTCCAGAGTCCTAGACGGCCAGTTGGCTGGACTGACCGCAACGGCAGCGGCGGAGGCGGCTTACGCGTAATTTGTGATCAGAATTAATGTGAGATTCAATCTTTGTTCATCGGTTGTTCGTAAAAAAAGCATGTCTACTTTAATTGTTGTTTGCTAAGTGCTAATATCATACTCCTAAAATCATATATCACGCAGCAAGGTCGAAGGATTATCCTAACATCGGAGTCGATCGGGATTTTCTTTGATATTGATGAAGATGATATAATCAAGACATTTATGTAGCTTCGAAACCATCAATAAAACACTAAACAGATAACATTATAAATCTCTGGTACTCTTTTATGTATACATTTCATTTATCGATACGGCTTTTGAACTATTTATATTATATTTAGTGGACAGTTTCAACTTAATCCATGAATTTAAGACTTACTGTGTTACTTAGTGCATATATACCGAATCACGTTGTCAATTTTACAATATTTTGTTAAAATAAATTTTACTAAATTATATATATATTTTTTTAAGTGACGTACCCTAAACTAAAATCCTGAATTCGTCACTGCTTCGTTTGTTGGCGGAATTACGTAAACTGGCTTACCGACAAACCACGTCATTGCTTATAGTATTTGTCTATATATATATAGGACGACAAATAAACCTAAAGCTAGCTAGCTGTCAATTACAGTTATGCAGATATAGTGATATGTACGTGTACAACGAAGCGTCGTCATCATCATCATCATCATCATCATCATCATCATTACTATTATTGTTGTTATTATTATTATTATTATTATTATTATTATTATTATTATTATTATTATTATTATTATCATCATCATCCTACTAGCTACTTTCGATCTGTTTGATGTACTATGCAGTTAACACGGCTGTTTCTCTCTCACGCTTCCACTTCTACTAGGAGTAGGGATGAAAACGGTCGGAAACGGTCGAAAAACTTCTCAACCGTTTTCTACTTTTACATTTGAATACGAAAATGAAAACGAAAGCGGTAACACCGGACACGAAAACGAACACGAACTTGCGGAATACCTAGAATTTCAAAAACGAACTAATTCGAGCGGAATTATACCGAACACGGACGGTATACGAAAAATCAATACGGAATACTAACCCACAATGCATAAAAATTAAAGTGCCATTGTGGCAAATTTCGATCGCAAGAAAGAACACTTATCAATTTAATTTCTTTCACAAGAGAAAAAAGAAAAAAAAACAAGAGGAAAATTTGAGATGTCATCATAACTAGACTAGAAAGGATAGCAACAGTCGTGCAGCACCGTACGAGTGATTAGTCCCGCCTCAGCGACTTAGAGAGGCGCGACTGGGTGAACTACCTATATAATACGGTCCATGGACATCAGTACTCAACACTTAGACTATCTCCAACAGATAGAACCCAAATTGAACACTCATTCCATAGTTTGGGTAGCCAACAGTAAAAAAGTCCCTCACCCAAAAGTCTGGTTGTCCAACAGACCACCCAAACGCCCGCACCCAAAGGCTCATTCTCTCTCCTCACTCTATCTCCCTCCACGCCGGCCTGCTACCCAGCGCCGCCCCTTCCTCCCTCCACTCCCTTGCTGAGCATGGCGGCCCTCCGGACCGCCCCACCGCACCGCGTGGGAGCGCGCGGGCGAGCCTCCGCACCGCCGCCTCATGTGGGAGCGCGCGGGCGAGCTCCGCCCTGCCGCCCCGCGGGCAAGCGCGTGTCAGAGCTCCGCCCCGCCGCTCCGCGGACGAGCGCGCGGTGGAGCTCCGCCCCGCCTTGTCTTCTGCGGCACCGACAGGACGAGCGCGACGGGGAGCTTGAGATGGATCCATCTCGCTGCGACACCACCAGGTCCTCGGCGCCTCCCTCGACGGCTGTCACATCACCGCCGAGCCGTTCCTTCGCGCTCGGCGCTCCAGATTTGGGTCCAGGAGAGAGAGGAACACAAATTTGAGGTCGCTCTCTCCTTGGACGCAAAATGAGTCTTCCGTTTGCCTATTCTGTTGGAGGGCATTTTCTTCCTTTGAGCAACCCATTTTAGGTATGGGTAGTGTAATGCGTCTCTTGTTGGAGACAGTCTTACCTTTGCCTATTTGCCTGGACAGTAATGACCAACAACCAAATTCGGTTTAAAATGAATTTTGAATTAAGGATATTTCGAATTAAAAGTAGAAAAGTAGAAAAAGGCCGAACTCAGTCGAAAAACTCGTCAACCATTTTCTACTTCTATATTTGAAATACGAAAACGGAAGCGAAAACGGTAAAATCAGACAAGAAAATACGAATTCGATCGGATTAAATATAGAAAACGATACGGTTTGGTTCGGAATATTTTTGTTCGGTTTTCATCCTTAACTAGGAGTACCATTATTTCATACTAGATGCTTGCATGGACGGGAACAAAAGCGATCGCCGACATACTATATCAGGAGAACAGCAGCAGTGATGCATGACGTACTTCCCGGAGTCGGTCGGTGCGGTGGCCTAGGCACGCACTCGACGCTCCACGGCATGTATTCTTGTCGCAGCACATTACGTGGTGCTCCGTCACCGTCACGACAAATTATTAACTACTCCCTCTGTCCCCCCCAAAAAAAAAAGAAATCGTTTTGGATTTTTTGTGCCACAAGTTTAACTCAATTTATATAAAATATGTGTAATATTTATA
Organism: Coix lacryma-jobi var. lacryma-jobi; assembly: GCA_009763385.1. NCBI lineage: Eukaryota > Viridiplantae > Streptophyta > Magnoliopsida > Poales > Poaceae > Coix > Coix lacryma-jobi. The sequence continues at coordinate 106,933,600 of CM019823.1, read as the reverse complement.
TCTCCAAATAAATTTGTTAAAAAACTAGACTTAAGATCTTTCCGGTAATACTAATTACTTAGTATAAATATTTTTATATTTTAATATATAATTGTTGGCATTAGAATGACATCTATTTTGGGACACGGAGGGAGCAGGGGCGAAGCTACGTTGTCCGTAGCGGGTGCCCAGGCACCTCAAAAAATACAAAATCAATGAATTTGGTTAGAATTTCACCATATATGCACCCCCATAAGACATGTCTATATACCCACAAGACAAGTGCACCCCTCTCTAATGTGTTCTAGCTTCGCCACTGGGAGGGAGTACCTGGTATACTCGCTGGAGCCAAGCGCCGTTCCACGTCACTCACCCGGCTCGCTTTTGCTAACAATGCAAGATCGATCCAGACGCCCGGCCACGGCCAGCGTCACACATTACATACATAGTACGTGTGTCTCTTATTATATCATCCACGTCATGCCTGCATGGATGGATGGATGGGAACCAGACCATCATCAGCGACACGTACTACAAATATAATGCAAGCAAGGGCCATGCGGGCTTCCTCTTGTCACTAGTCACTAGGCACAAAAGCCTTGGGTTTGCGCCTGGCATGTGAGGCGCGGAGCGGAGAGCGTATGTAACATTCTGTGTTTTTCTGTAATAAAAATCTGAGCTTTCAAAAATTTTCGTTGCAATGTGTGATGCATTTAGTTGAGTAGTCAAACTAAGTCAACATTTTTCTCCTTCTAATCCCGAATTCAAAATCGTGATTTCAAAATTTTTATAACATCAACACCTTTGCTATGTTGTTGACCAAGTCAACACCACGGCGAAGGAATTTTCACAAATAAAATATTTCTTAATACAATTAAATTGAGTTGAATTCAAGCTCCGCTCGAATTCGACACAGGTCCGCTTTGTCATGATTTATAATTTCTAAAACAAGAATCCTAATCTCGTTTGTCTTTATTCAACCGAATTTAGAATAATATTATGCACCACATATAATATATTAGATGCATGTGTAGTTTGTTTCTCGTTTTGTTTGTGCTTGGAGGTAGCCCTCCCTCAAAAATCCTTGAGTAGGAAATATAAGATCCTTTCCCTCTAATCTCCTAGCCAACCAGTTGCACAGGCTTGCATACTCCTGTACGCTTTCCTTTAGCACGTAAAGAAGGCAACCCCTTCGAGTTAGCTGTCTAGAGCCTGTACAGCAAGCCAAAGCCTGGGACAGTAGTACGTTTTGCCCAAGCCCAAGCATCACGGCAGCAGCTGCCATTTGACGCCCACGTTGCATGCTCATGTGCTTGGACCGTTGCACACCACTGGCCGGCCTACTGCATATGCTTGGCACAAGCAAATAAACCAGCACGCGCTTGCTGCTGCCTAGCTCCCCCCGCGCTCAAACCCAGTTGGCTGCTCCCAGCCCGGCCCAACCTGACTAGCACAGCCCAGCGCCTCCGCTCTGCCTCTCGCGTGCGCCGCACGCGCACGGGGAGCAGCCGCCGCTCCTATCCGATGCTGCTCGCGTACACTTCACGCGCGAGAAGAGCAACGCCATCCGCTGGACCCACGAGTCAGCTGTAGGGACAGCACCTCCGTTTGTTCGCCGTCGCTTTTTCCCTCCTCGCCGCCGTCTCCTTCTTCCTCTGGACAGATCGCACACCTCCGCTTTCTGTTCCCCGTTCCCTGCTTTCCGTCCCTGCCGCTGCTTTCCGTCGCGGCTTGCGTCGAGCACAAGGGCGAGCGCGACCCTGCCTTGACCGCACCCAGGACCAACGCCGCGACCCTCTGGTGCCTTCGCGAAGTTTCCCGAGAGCGAGCGCACGGATGTTCGCCACGCGTCCGGTGACGCGGACGCCGAGGATCACCGCCGTCTGTAGCTCGCCCCAGCCCTGCGAACCCTAGCCTGCAGGCTATAAAATTAAAGCATCTCGCCAGCCGCCATCCCCTCGCGATCTCCCTCTGCCCGCCGCCACAAGGACACTCTACTCTGCCCTCCCTTGCTCCTTCGCCACGCCGCGCCGCAGCACGGCCTCTGCGCGCCCGCCTGCCGGAGCCGGCAGCGCAGAGCACAACCTCGTGGCCACCACAGTCGTGCCGAGCAGCCTACCTGGGCACCCCCATCGCCGGAGACGCCGTCCGAGCTCGCCGCGACTGCCGCGAACGCGCGATGGACGTCGCGGTGGCGCCACTGCGTAGCCTTGGAGCCCCCTAGCACTTCAGCTAGGCCCGACCGTGGCCGCAACGCCAAGCTGGTCCACGACGGCACGACCTCGCTGAAGCCTTCGTCCTCGGCAAGCCGCAGAGTGGTGGTCGCGTCGTCAAGCCGCGCGGCCGCGGCAACTCCGCAGACCCGAGCACCTCCGGTGAGCCCCTGTGACCCAAGGCCCCATCTTTTGTAGAACGCCTGTCTGATCGGTCTTCGCGTCGAGTTCCCTTCGCAGCAGGGGAAGCCGCTGCCACCTTAGACGGCCTCGCCGTCGCCTCACCTCACCGTGAGCCCACGGCAAGCTGCCCCGAACCGGATAATCACAGCCACCAACCGCGAAGGACCGGCGACCCCGTCACTGCTCGAGCCCTCACCGCGTACGCCGGCGCGTGCACTCCGCCTGCACCGGCCCCGACCTGCACCAGGCGATCTACCGCCGGCGAGCCCTCTGGTAAGCATGGTAAGCCTTTTTGCCTTGGTCGTCCGTTGATGCTTGTCCCGGCCTTCGACGCCTGCTTCGTCCTCGCCCTCGCCCTCGCCCTCGCCAGGACGCGGCGGGCGCTTTCCACGGCATGACCGCGGAAGCCGTGACCGCTCCGCCTGGGCACCCTCACCGTCGGCCCTCGTGGTCGGCCCAGCGACGCCAGCAGCGCCGTCGTGCCTTCGCCCCGACTTCGTCCGTGCAGCAGCGACGCGAAGCTTCGGAACACCGCCTGTGAACGTGACCCGGCCGCCTCGCCCCCGCTCGCGAACTCGTCGTCACCATCGGCTAAGCCTTCGTCCTCCTCAAGCAGCCTCACCACCAGACGCGTCTGCCGTTCCCCGTCGTGCGGTGAGTCCGTCATAGCCAAGTTTCCACCTTTTCCCTCACCTGTCATAGACCTTGTCTGAATCGGCCTCCGTGCGAATCCCGTGTGTCGCAGTGAAGCCGCACCGTCCTTGCCTCCTTGCCACCGGTTCGCCAGCAGCCGAGACCTTGCTACACTAACTCCACACCGCACGACGACGCGCCCGCCGGCGTACCTGGCCCCGTCCGAGATCGCCGTCGACCACGGCCTCACGACGACGCCGAGCTCGGCAAACAGAGCGCTCAGCGCCTTCGCCGCGGACGCGACGCCGACCCGGCCTCGCCCTATACGGCACTACGCCAGCGCACGTTCGGACTGCCTGCACCGACCCCGACCTACACCGCGCGATCTTCCGGCGTCGAGCCCCCAGTAAGCACCCTCGGCTCGCAAAAGCTCCCTCCTTTGTGTGTTCCCATGTTGCTCAGACCTTGTTCAGCCTTCGAGCCGTGTTGCGAGCGCCGTAGCTTTGCCCTGGTTACGCCCCATGCCCCCGCGCACGACATGTCGTGCGGCAACTTGTTCGCGCACGACACGTCCACGCCGCAGCCATGGTCGAGGTCACTACCAAGACACAGGTCACGCATGACACCGAGCCGTTCTGGGCTTCTGGCCTTCCACAATCACCACACGCCCGCGGGTGCTTGAGGTTGCCACCGCCACTTGCCTCGGCCACAAACAAACACGAACGCACGGTGGCCAAGTGCCGCTCTGGCTCACGAAACGCCCTGAGCACCAGCACGACTCCACAAGGCAAAGCGCTGCCTTCCTGACCCTGACCGCCTTTGAGCTGAGCACTCGAAAGCACAAAACCTGCACGGCCCTCTGCCTTGCCTTCGCAAGAACATGGCGCACAACCCGGGCACAGGACACTAGCGTCGATGCCGCTGGTCACCCACGACCGCAGCCACACGCACACGCACGACACGGGGACGCCGCACAGCTCGGCCGAGTTTTCGGTCGAGCACCTGGCCTGCATAGCTGCTGCTCTCGTCCGTCCCTTCCTTGAACCAGGCTTAATAGTAAGTAATAGCCCAACGCCCATCCTTCCTTGGCCCAGCTCGGTCTCCACAGCCATGTGTGAGCCCTCTCCTTCCCTTGCTGTTGAGTCGGCACTAGCACCAGCAAGCCCACGTAGTCCTTTTTGTCCTTTTTTTTAAAGATCTTTCCAACTTCAAAAATTCATCACAACTCCAAAAATTATGAAACCAGTTTTATAATTTTCCTTAAATCCCAATATACCTCCTAGTGCAGTCGTTTTGTCTAGTCGAGTTAGGTTTTGTTGCGGTTTTATTTGCTTCTTAGTGGTCCTTTGTCTTTGTTTTTGCGTAGCGACGACTCGATCTGGATGGACCCGGCAACGCCCTCGGAGAAGATGGACCATGTTGGTGGACGACCTCGACTTCCGAAGACGCGTACCACTACTTCCTCTACACCGCAGGTGTCATGGCAGCACCCTTATTTAGAGAACCTATTAGACATTGCAAAGTAGAAATGCCAGCGCTTTTATTTTATTCATTTGCTAGTATAGAGATGCATGCCTTGCCTGAGCCATGTATGCCTTGTTTGAAACCACTTCACCCTGATTACCCATCTCCGCGCTCGCACTTATATATATACCTGCCTGCTTGCTTGCATTTACTTCCGTCATAATTACATAAATGCCTTGTTATGTGATGTGTGATGGATGGTTTGGTGATATGTGGATGGCGAGTGGGGTTTTGCCGTGGGGCACCCCCGCGGGTTTGGTTCGATACGTGACGGGAGCGGTGAATCCCAAGTGGGTGGTGGTGATATAAGGAGATCTGGAGATATTCCTTGCCCTCGACCTGATTCTTTGGAGATACTGGCTGGAGTGAGAGGATGCTATGGTGTACGGAGTGCACCAAAGGTAGTTCCTGTGGCGGGAACACAGAGTCCTGGAGGGACGACGGTCCCTGAGGGGCATTGGTATGAGGAGTTGGTGGATGGATAGATCACCTCGGATTGGTGAGTCTTGTGCTTGAGGCACACGGTTTGGTGGAAGGAGCTCGCTCTGGCCAACCTAGGAACTGTTGTAGGTTGCAACCATAAATCACGGGTTCTTTTCGTACACACCACATGCCTAAGTGGGTATGACTCGTTGCCCAACAATGTGCAGGCGACCACCAGTCTCTGTGGGAGTTAGTAGGCACGCGGTCGGTGACCCTATGCAATTAGTGTAAGGAGGGTGGAGTTTACTCCATATTACCTCGAATGACACGACCCCAGCTTATGAGGTGGCGCTCCTATATCTTCACTCCGGCTGGTGGACAGGACTGGTGTTAGTCGGCCTAGTTGTGGCGGTGATGTTCATTGTTGACGGTGATTCGTTGACCGTGTTCATGTGGGGTAACGGTGTACACTCTGCAGAGTTTCACAATCTATACGTATAGCCGCGATCTCGGTTATGATCACTTACCTGTGTGCAGGGTTCAGCTCACTAGTGTCTCTCTTCTTCTGCTTCTCTCCCCCGAAGATAGGTCCGGCTGGAGGCCGTTGAGATGAGGGGCGTACGGAGGCCGCTTCATCGCCTAGACTGAGAGATTGAGGGTGATGTGAGGGATGATGAGCGATGAGATATGTGGATATATATACATGGTGATGCTTGTGATGAGATGTGAGATGTGGTTTGGGTTTGAGATGATATACTTACTTATACTTTTATTGCTTTGCTGCATGCGCTAGGATGCAAACTACAGCCAAACTATTAGGATTGCCAGATCCCTTATTTTCTATTTTCCACTAAAGCTCATTGGTGCTGACCATGGCCTGCACACATCTGGCGGTGTGCAGATTTCTTGACTTGCAGTGGTGTTGAGACTGGTAGTTGGTTTGTGATCTACACTCAAGGATGCCTTTGGACTGGAAGTTTCACCAAGCTTCGCTGCTACGACTAGTTAACGGTGTTTTGTTTGTTTTTAGCCTAAAACTTGTAGCTAGATCCTTGTATTAGGCTTAGTCTTTGTACTCTGATGTGTTCTATGACTTTGTAAACATCTGAAAAGTGGACGCCCGTGATAGCTGAGGTATCCTGGGACTATCACAGAGGGGCAAGAGAGTCGGAATTTCTGTTTTGGAAATCCCGGTTCGGTTCAGCGTACGAGCTAGCTTTTGCAGACGTTTGCGCGTATATACTTTGTTGATCCATTCGGTGTGTATAAGACGAAGCTTACGCCGCTTAACTCATCCAGGGAGACCAAATTAAAGTAAGCAGTGTTTTAGAGGTTTCTAAAAAAAAGACAACTTTGCGTATCTATGCGGGTCAGTTTCTCTGCCTTGTGTACCGATTATTATATATTATCAGCAGAAATCTAGGTGACTGGGGACCACAGTGCGCGTGTTCAACAGGAGTACTTCATCTTTGCTCTGCGCACCCCATCGTTGTCCACCTCACGCTCCCCGAATGCACCTTCCTATTTTGTTAACTCTCCAACAAACTTTTTTCTTTTACAAATATGTGAACTTACCCCTCCCACCCCCGCCCCCCCCCCACACACACGTAATTCCAAACTTTGAACCAGCAGTGCTACTAAACAATTAGACACAACTGTTGACTCAGCTTTTTGAAATTTATAGAAGGAAATCTGAAATTTGCAGTCGATGCATGTGACGGTTGTTTGGTAAGTTCTAGCTTCATATCCATGACAGGAGATGCCTTGTATGTATATAATAATATATAGCGGCATAGAGTAGTTGTGGAGGCTACGATGACAAAGGGGTTGCAACGTGTTTGCACTTGGCTTGTCGTTCCACTACTACACAAATATTATCAGTGCTGGATTCCCGCTGTGGCGGTATGAGGCGAAAGGGCATGGTGATAATCATTTTCATCAATGCTTGATAGAAACTAGTGGTGAAAATCGATTAAAAACTTTTAAAAAATGAAGTTACCCAGTGCTCCCGCTGCTGCGCTGTCACCTGTCTTCCGGTCATGCCCGTGTCGCCGCAACACAATGCCCAAATCCAGTCGATGCCCTGGGACCTGATGTTGCAAGGCCTTCTGATACACCTTCGCCTCATGTGTCGGGGGGGGGGGGGGGGGGGGGTGTCATTGCACGCAGGGTCCGTGCATTGTGCCGACCCTCTCACTCCGGGGTGTTGCCACTCCCTAGGGGCCGGGTTACCGCCATCGGGCCACCACCACTACCGAGAGTCACATGGAGGGATGCGGATGGACAGACGAAGTGCGCGCGAGAGAGAGAGATTTCTTCGAATGGTGAGAGTAATGGATGACACAGAAAGGATAGTGAGGAGTTGATAGGGTTGAGGATATTTGTGGTTCACGCTCATCCATTCTTGGGCGACATGTTGTAGGCGCACAGACCCCACCTGTTAACCATCTAGCTAGAAAGAACACACCTGGTGGGGGAGAGACAAATGCAGAGGCTTCTCCGAGCAGGTTTCAATAGTCAACTCTGCTCCGGAACCACGATGAATCATTTTCACCAATAGCTTTATTCAACGATGATATATTATCACAATAGTTTTAATAAAACCAACAATGAAACTGCCATTGGAAAATACCTTTTTCCAATAGAGTTAATAGAAGTTAGCAAATAGTAAGCATTGGCATGGACATCTCTAGGAGGTATAAGGTTGAGGAAGTTAGAAAATGGTGGGCTTCTCGGTAAAGTCATGCACTTTGAACTTCTTTGTCAATTGATTCCTATGGAAGTGAATGTTCCCGTTGCGTGATATATATTATCACAATAGTTTTAATAAAACCAACAATGAAATTGCCATTGGAAAATACCTTTTTTGCAATAGAGTTAATAGAAGTTAGCAAATAGTAAGCATTGACATGGACATCTCTAGGAGGTATAAGGTTGAGGAAGTTAGAAAATGGTGGGCTTCTCGGTAAAGTCATGCACTTTGAACTTCTTTGTCAATTGATTCCTATGGAAGTGAATGTTCTCGTTGCATGATATGTATATATGTCTTGGCTTAGCGCCGACAAGTGAATGTTAGCTTTTTAATTTATGCAATGGCTTGGCCCAAATATGTAACAATAGCATGCGACCTTGACCCCGATGGATACACATCATCTCGACATTTCTCATGGGCCTAGCTTTGTGGGGATGCATGAAGCCTTTTCATTGGACATTTTTACCACAACATGAGACCAATAAAATTTTGTCATAGTTTTAACTACACGCTCCCATCATGGGCAACCAAACATAGCATATTATGGCTGCCCATATGTATCTCACTGAGCTCAATTAATTTATTACTTTGGTCAAGCTTAAATTTATGCAGAAAACCTAGCTATCTACCATCTAGATAGTTAAGTAGCAAACATTTGCTAAATAAGGAGAAATAATATTAGTATTTAGAACTAGATTTAGCAAGATGGGAAGAGGGCATTTGCTGGAGCTTGAATAGCTATGTGGTAAATTAGGAAGGATGAGTACAAAGCAAGAAGAAGGGTGTGAAGTAGCAACAACCTCATCAGTCGTAGATTGCTGAAGCTTCCTACATATCACAATCGGGGTAAGAGATCGGGTGTATAAACTTGTGGGGAGAGGTGACGTGAGGATTAATTGCCCATTAGACATCAAACTGTCACTTTAGTGCTAGATTGGCCAAAATCATAGCATCCATTTTGAAAGAAATGTTTATTTTCCTCGATAGAGCGTGTGGACTCGTATTGTGACCTTTCAAAAGCAGTGGCTAGAATTCTTGAAGCTTACATTGATGCATTATTTGACGGTGATTCAAAATAACTTGCTCCTTTTTCATGCCCGCTTGTGGTATCAAGATGAACTATTTGCTTTGTCCCTTGACATCTTTGAATGTTAAAATACCTTTATCTCACACTATATTTATGTTTTGCCCTTAATTGTTTATGGTAGGTGTTGTGCCATATCAATCTACTTCGTAGCTTGTCTATACTATTCTTTGAGAAGATACCCAAAATATCCATTATCACTTTAGCTGTTACTCTACTTAGCTAGGCTATGTTTTTATTTCTTCTAATGAGTTTGACCTTCTAGGCAACAAAGAAGACACTCCAAATACAATCAGAGGATACTACTACATAATTTAAGAAAAAAGAAACATTTTTTATGTTTCATTGGTGACTATTTTCCCAATGACTTTGAGAGTAGAATATTAATTGTGCAACATAAAAATATAACATAATCACTCTCTATTGATCTTCTATATAGGTCAAGCATAGTAAACAATATGTTACACTAAGGCACCCTAATGAGGACAATGTTCTCTCATAAGTTTGTGAATCATGTGGAAAAAGGTGGCGAGGGGAGGAGGATTATGTTTGTTTAGTTTCTCTAGTCAACTGAGGAACCGAAGTATACATAATTGAGCATTTTATTCATCAAGAACAACCCAAAAATAAGTTATAAAAGATACTCTTGATAGCATGAGCACTATGTTCATTAATATATCAATCATACAATAAGGATTCTGATGACATTGTTGCTTGTGTGGACTCGAGCTAGCATAACCTATTGACACCAATCGGATCATTGCTCTGATTCACTATAATTTGAGTTTTGTTCTAGGTCAAGTCTATACATATGGTGCTATCTGACTGGTCAATTTTATGGCTGATTTCGACTGTTTTAATAGTGTTCTGTGAGAGAGAATAAGTCAAAGTATCACTGGTAAGTCGACTGATAAGGCAAATGAACATGATGAGTATGATATAGTTAGACTGACGTGTAGGACATTGTATAAGCATAGGTATAGTTTCGGTACGTAGCAGTGTTGTGTGTAAGAGTAGTCTAAGTGACAAAGATTCATATGTTTTTTATATACTATTATGATGGTATTATAATAATAAACTAAAAATATAGTCTCGTTTGAATTTGCACGTAGTAATGTTTGGAGTATCCTAAAATGAGTATATAAACATAAACATAAATGAGTATGCACTATACACCATATAAATGAGTAGGAAGCTCTCTCCACATAAACACACACACACACACACACACTAATTAAGCATAAAATAATTTGTCACCGTATTTTGAAATATAATAAAGACCACGATCTTGCATACAACTACTACTGCGGAATGCTCATCACCGCTGCCTCCAAAGACCAAATCTTCACCAATTTTTCCTGTCGATGGGGAAAGTGGGTGATGATGAGGTGCACTATCGTCGCCGGTTGAAACCAGTGTGAAAAATGGTCATCTCCGCTGACTCCTTTTGTGGACCAGTGGGGATAACTAGAAAATAATAAAAAACAAGTCATGACCAAGCCCACTGGCCTAACTTGTCTACTGCAGTAGAGGGGGTGTGGCCCCTTCCCGTCCATCGGGATGAGGGCGAGGAAGGATGAGGACTAGGAGGGGAGACATGAGAGAGACGAGGGAGAGATAGGTGCAATCGGGAAGTCGACACAATGTTGAGTGAAATGGGAGGAAATTAGGGTTTCCCATTATATATTTTGATAAAAAGCGCAATCCTACCCATACATATTGTACCCGATAGGTGTAGACCTGGATATACAATTGCACCTATGGGTGCCGGTAGGTCGCATCACCCGTCAATGCTAAAAATAGAAATAGTTTTATCTATTCTAGTAATAATTTAACTCATGGGTGTCGATATGCATTAGTATCATACCTAGTGTGGATATAAAATCTTACTCAAGGGAAAAGTTCAAAAAAGTGTTAATAACCGCTAAGCGAGCGGTGATCTGCCGCTTAAAGCTTAAGCGGGCTTAAGCATTCTAAGCGTCGCTTAAGCGTTCTATACTATAGCAAATCAGATTCATGTAATAGGCTATCAACTTGAGAATTATAAATAAAAACATATCTCATTTGCAAGGTTAAAAAATAAATGGAAAAGAAAAAGAAAAAGGATATTATGGGCTTGTATAGTGGCCAATCTAGAAGCCCATCACGCTTAGGGCAAGCAGAGCAGGGGCACATAGGCCAGAGCACGACGCTCAACGCTCCCCACCTGAATCCACGGACTCGAGTGCTTGGCTGCGGGACATGATCAAGGTAGCAAGGTCGCGCGACGCCATGGTGAGCGGTTCCTGGTCGACATGGGGCGCACGACACCACGACAGCTCCCCGGCCTCTCAGCCGCTCCCTCTCCTACCCCCCTATTAGATCCTAGTGTGTGGCCGGAGGCAGGCAACCAATAGTCATGGACCGCGAAAGGTGGGCGATCGCTAGTCGGCGGAGGCGTGCGACGCCGCGGTGACTCCCCTCTAGCTCCCCTCCCAGCTCCCCGCTCTCGGCTCCCTTCTCTCCCTCTCAGGTTCCGGCGCCGCTTAGGGAGCACTTATGGCCAAAGCAAATCGGTGTCCCTCGACTTAGCGCTTTAGTGTGTTTATAAGAGAGCGCTTAATAACACTTTTATGAACTTTGTCGGGTCTTAGTATTAATTTTGTCTTGGTAGACAATTTGTCGAAAGATGGGTTTTACTCCACCCTCACCTTATTGCCTGACCTACTACCATCCCTATACTCTGAGGTTGTTCATAAGCTAAGGTGGGCCAATCATGTCTTTTACAGAGATAATAAAAGCCCAAATGTTTTCACCAATGGTTGTACATACCTAACCTTCGGATCTAGGGCTGGCCCAACACTAGGGCAACTAGGGCCAAGATAATAGTCATGGCCAAAGTAACCAGGGAGAAGTTCTTCAATTTTTAAGCCCATCAGACACTAGCCCAACAAAGGTGTCCAACTAGAGCTGGGAAAAATAGGATAGGGCAGTTCTTGCCATCAAAATCGTGCCTCTGCCCATTGTTGGTCACCCCCTCTGCTCTGAGCTCCGCGACTCTGCCCTTGGAGGCTCAACCCATGCCCCAAACCCCTCAACGTTTGCTGGTCGGTCGCCTACCGCTTCCCAGCCCCAACACCCAGCGGTAGCCGTCTCGACCCCACTTAGCTGCCTACCCATCTGCTAGGCGACCAGGGTCCACTGCCTACTGGCCAGCCAAGCAGGAGCAGGGAGGAGGCGTCCACGCGAATAGGAGCAACTTCATCCTTGGTTTGATTAGTTGATTTTGATTGGATCTAAAACTGGAAGGTGTCACTCTTGACTTTTCTCTACTAATTTTCAATGTGCGCTAGAAATTTATTTTTCAATGTGAGCTATGATACTTAGCTATTGTATCGTATTGTTAATTATGTAGTCGAAGAACTTCTCTCCCTAATTGCAAGCTTTCCTATAGGTCATACATAGTTTATGGACTATGGTGTAGCTTTCAGTTTTTTGCCGCTAAATTTTGGTCCTAGTCTTCACCAAATCCTGGGTCCACCGCTGGTCAGATTATAGTATTAGAAAATGCAGTTGGCGAAAAGTATTTCTATAGGGCGGGTGAGTGCCCCTCAGAAAGCTAATCATCTAAGTCCACTCTTGCCCCTAAAAATAACACAACACATTAGATTGGGCACCGACTAAAACTAGTCCAAAATTAGATAGAATATATAGAGAGGCAACAAAAATAAATGCATGCAAAATAACCCATAGTACAAATGGAGGCATAGAAATAGCGCAGTGTGTACATTGTTGCACATCAGTGGCTGTGGCTCTAGCCGGGGTCCTCCGTCGTCGCGCCCGTCGTCAACCCTCCGCTAGCAGGGCCTCGCATTTCACGTGCTCCCTCTGTCACCCAGATGCACAAACAAACAAAGGTTGTCTGGGCCTCGTGGCTATAATAGCAACAGCCCCCCCACGCAAGCGAGAGACTCCACGGAAAGAGAGAGAGAGAGAGAGAGAGAGGGAGAGAGGCCGAAGCACCAGCACCACCACCAGTGACCCCGCCACGCTGACAGGAGGACGGGGAGGAGATGGCCGCACCTGGGTACAACAGGTTCGCCTTTACGTGCGCTCGCATGCGGCAGTTCATGACGGAGCAGAACAGGCAGGTGCGGATGGGTGACCTCGTCGGCTCCTCCTCGTTCCAGCGGCCGCCACTGCAACTGACCCCGGTCCCTGTAGCGACAGGGCCAGCGGCGGCCTGGGAGACCGGCGCCGCAACCTTGCCGCTGTTCCCCGTCGCCACTGGCACGAAGATCGTCAGGTGAGCTCGGTCGAGTTATATATATATATTAATTGATCTGTTGGCTGACGTGTTGTTTAATTTCTCGATCGGTTTGTTGCAGGCCAGAGGAGGCCAAGGCCACCCTGACCATCTTCTACCAGGGGCAGGTGGCCACGTTCCACAACTTCCCGGCAGACAGAGCCAAGGACCTCATGCAGGTGGCGGGTTCTCTGACCAGGAAGGCGCCGGAGAAGGGTGTGACGACCGCCGTGCTAGTGCCAGAAAAGGCAAAGGCCGGCGATGTGCCATCGGCTGCAGGGGTAGGCATGCCGCCCATCGCAAGGAAGCTGACGCTGCAGAGGTTCCTTAGGAAGAGGAAGAACAGGTGAGGACAGATCACACATGCACTCTCACATCTGAGATCCACTATTTATATCTATGGGATTTATCTTGTCCGTAACTTAGCTTCTTTCTCTATCGGTGCTATTTATTTGGAATTTCGGATTCGGATAGTCATAGAGCACTAGATGTTAATATATGCACGTGTGTTATTACTCGCAGGATCGCTGGCACCGATCACCCTGACCACAATGAGGATGCTTCGCCGGGAAAGAAGAGAGACTCCACCGGCGCCGGCAAGAACGCCGCGGAAGACGTGCCAGATGATGCCTCATGGCTCAGGCTCTAAAACCCTTCTTCGTTTACAGGAGCATATTGTGGATGAGAAGGGGAAGGAGGAGTGCTGGCATGCATGCCATACATCCTCCATGATGATGCAATAATTAATAATGTCGTGTCCGTCTCAGAATTCTTTGGTTGCCCTCCAAAGAATTCTTGGGCCCTGTTTATTTCGAAGAGTTGTAGCTTTTCTAAAAGCATCTCCTTGAGACGTTTTCTAGAAAAGCTCGAGAAGCTGCTCTGAGATGGTTTCTCTGTTTTCAAGTACAAAGTACAACTTTTGGAGCTTCTGTCACCTTGAAGAAACAACCCTGTTTAGGGAAGCTTTTGGCTTTTTGAGCTTTTTGAGGAAGCAAAAGCTATGAGAAGCTTCCTCAATTAGGACCTCAGAGTCTTAGACTATTATTTATCCTTTGATTTAGGGCTCATAAACTGCAGGCAGAACCGGTTATGGAGAGTAATAAAATACTCTTCGCAAAAAATGGAGAATAATAATAATGTGCACATCATGCAGTTATCCAATGAGTGATATATATTGCTAACTTTTCTTTTTCGTTAAAAAAGAGAGATTAAAACAATGTTGTTATTGACAGGTGATTCATAATAACCAAGTGAATTTCCCTGTTTGCATCATGGTTTAAATAAACTTTAGTTAGCTAAATTTAGAGGCTAAATTTTAAACCACTTTGGCGCACTTGTAGGGTCTCAAGAACTAATTAATGACCTTTTTGTAAGGTGGTCTAAATTTTAGATATAACTTTAGACCATCTATTTTCAGCCGAGGTAAAATGACCTAAAGTCTAGCTAGTAACACTGATACAAAAAGATTTATAGGGGCGGCTCTAGATCCTCTATAGGGGCTTCGAGAGCGCCTCATAGGCAGTTCTCAAGTCATAGACGTCCCCTAAAAATTTGTTTTCTAGAATTCTCAAATATGTGTAAAAAATATAATTTTTTAATCCTAAGAGACCCCACCGAGTAGTCACACACAAAAAAAAACATATGCTTCGTAGCCACCGAGGATTGAACCCACCAACCACCCCCTCACATTGTCCTCCTCTAACCACTACATCTCACACTAACTTGTGCCTTGAAAGATCCTAGTTTGGTTTTGGTAATTGAGTGACAACTTAGGTGGACTAATATGTGTTTAAGTCAATTACACATGTGATTAGTCCACGAGTGATCATGTTTGAGCAACATATGTCATAGAGGTGAAATGGCTTGGAGGATGTTGCAAGGCTCACACATGTGATGAAAGAGCTTATTGCATATGTGACATGACATGGAATCATGTGGCTAAGATGGTGAAGATCAAGGCAAGACTTGGCTCGATGGACCAGTTGCGAAGCTGAGGGGCAAGTTGGAGGCTTTGAAGCCGTTGGTACCGAGTGTCGGGAGGCTTGAGCAAAGAATTGGCACTGAAGGACCAAAGCAATGGTAAAGAGCAAGTGAGGTTAGGATCAATGGAACATATGGAGGCCATGTGATGATATGAAGTGGATCATATCATTTGATCTAGGTTGGTGCATGTGTTGCATCAACAATGGAGATGGAATGGAATGCGCAAGGCAAAAATATATTTGTAGGGCATTTTCATTTCACTGGTTATAGATGTGTAGAGAAGTTTATGTCTGGATTTAGGATAGATGGCCGTACTATTAAGAGGAGCAAACTTGTTTGCATCATGGTCATCTAGTGTCACTTGAGCAATCTAACATTACGATGTTGCTAGGATTGAGTGGCGTGGTTAGTGCAAGTGAAAATCCTTTGAAAAATGATTGTAAAAATGCTAACACATATGCACAAGGTGGTGTACACTTGGTGTTGTTGGCACATTTGCAAAGGAGAAGTTGTTGGAGTTGAATTAGATCAACTCGGAGAAGCGAAGAAAGCTTTTCGGTGTGTTCTGGACTCTAGGGTGGCTCTTGGATTTGAATTCTGTACTAATCCTTTGTGATTTGGATCAGCTATGCTAGTGGGTTGTGGAGTTTACTTTCCAAAATATCCAAGATCATCGAAATTAGAGTTTGAAGCAAAGAGTTATAGTCGTTTGAGAACTGAAAGTTTAGTGATCGGACTCTGAGACAAGATGCGTCTGATCAATAGAGTCGAGTCCGGAGACAGAGTCCGGTTAGTGTTATTTTGGGGGCTGATTTGAGGTATAATGACACGACGCTCACAGAGTCTGGTCAGTAGTGACCGGACGCATCCGGTCACTGAAAAGCGCCTCCGGAACCTCACTGTTTACAACTGGACCCTGTCATAGGCATGTCTGGTCATTAGGACTTGACGCGTCCGGTCAGTAGAAACTTGTGCACGCCAGAAAACTAGCTGTTAGGGACGAACGACTGGACGCTAGTGACCTGACTCGTTCAGTCACCCTGCAATGAGTCCGGTGAGTACAAAAAATGTCCAATGAAGGGGGTAACGGCTAGTTTAGCCCTTGGGGCTATAAAAGGAGTGTGTGACCGGCCTTGGATGGTGCTTAACACCCTTGGGACATAGGGTCCATGCTTCGAGAGTGATAGTAATCCCTCTAACTCACTTGTGCTTGCTAGTGTGTGAATCAATTGTGAGTGAGTGATCACTAGTGTGTTGCATTCAGAGATTGCATCGAGTGGCACTAGGTGTTCATGTTGCAAGCCGATGGTGCTTGTTACTCTTGGAGGTTGCCACATCCTATATGGCTTGGTGATTGTGTCTCCGTGATGAAACCCACAAGAAGATTGTGCGTGGCTCTTGAAGGGATCATGACGCCAAGAGGGGGGTGAATTAGGCAACTTAAAACTTTTACTCTAAACTATGACCTTTAATTAGCACCTAGTCAAAACCTATGCAAGAAAGTAAACTATCTAATGTGCAACTAAGTTGTTGTTAGGTACGGTGTGTTGCTATCTCTACCGCAAAGGAGTTATCCAACCTAGGTTCCAAACCTATCAACTAGCCTATCAACTAAGCAAGGAAAGGTAAAGCACACAACCAAGGTAGCAAAGTAAATGCGGAAGCTAAAGAGAGAGGTAGAGATGTAAACTCCCGTCGATGACTCCGGTATTTTTACCGAGGTATCGAGTAGTGTGCAAGCTTCCCTCTAGTCTTCGTTTGAGCCCCTCGGAAGGAATCTCTCGCAAGGGCCAAGCTCCCAGTCGGGTAACTCCGTGGATAGCTCCAGGCCTTCCCCATGCGCAAGTGGGTCTCCGGCTAAGCCACTCGTGGCAAAGCCTCTCCCGGATGCTCCCCGCCATCTTCACTATCAAGCTTCTGGCCGAACAGCTGCAGGCCTTGTTCCCTTTGGTACACGGTGGCGGCCACACCACAAACGCGGTTGGTGTGGTCTCAAAAGACTACAAGCCCCTGCGATGTACAACAACGGTGCACCCAAGCACCGGTAGATAAGAGGTATTCAAACCTTACTAAACACTAGGCCTAACACCTAGAGCAAGCGCAAAGTGGTGGTCTAACTAGCTTAAGCACTTCACAAAGCACCTACACTAATCACCTAGCATATCACTTAAGCACTTTGGTGGCTAGAGCAACTAAATATGTGTCTATACACTTGGTACACTTCCTTGAGCTCCAACCTTACTATTTTGGCCGGCCATGAGGGTATATATAGAGCCCCAACCAAATAGAGCCGTTGGACACCAAAGACGGACTTTTCTGCATAGCATCAGACGCTCCTGTCGTGAGCATCGGACGCGCGTCCGATGTCACTTTAACGGCTAGTTGCCGACCTGGCACTGAGTCACATCGGACTCTGACAGCGTCCGATGCTTCATCACCTGACGCGTCCGATGTCTTCAGAGCCTCTCTGGAACCTCTCTGCATAGTCATCGGACGCTCGGGTCGTGTAGCATCCGATGTACATCGGCGTGCCCGACGTACGCTGTGCAGGTTTGCACAGTGTTACTGTAGCGTCCGATGTGTCCACATTGGTGCATCTGATGCTTCTGCTGGCGCTGAGGCAAGCTAGGGTTTGCCATCGGTGCGTCCGAATCAGTGTCCGATGCAGCGTCCGATGTTCCACTTGCTTCAATTCTTTGTGAGTTCTTGCGCCGTCTTGGTTGCAGTCTTGTGCCTTGGACTTTGCTTGATCTTGAAAGACTTCTACTGAGCTTCTAATGTCTTTCTTGAGGTGTTGAGCATCAAATCACCATGATGCCTTCGTCCAAGTCACATTTGCTTCCTGTTGGACTACAACACAAAGCACTTGCAAACACATTAGTCCAATATGGTTATGTTGTTCATCAAACACCAAAATTCAAAGTTAAATGGTCTGAGGTCCATTTTCCTTATAGCTGCGGAGAAGGCTTTGTGAGGGGTGTTGTGCTCACCCTGCGAGAGATAGCGAAGAGAAACTCTACTAAAAGAGAGACGTGAAGATCGAGTGTCAAGTGGTCCGACTGGGTCAAGTGCTAGAGTATGTGGTAAGCACTCCTTGTGGGAGATTGTGACTAGTGTAGTCATGACTAGCAAGAGGATCGACGACAACCTTGATGAGAACAAGACACCTTCGGATACGACCGTTGATTATAAGGTGAGCTCATTTGTACATTTGCATAATGATTTTTGGCACAATTCACTTGGTTCCACATGTGCATGTCATTATTTTCTTATAGTTATAAACATGTCTCAAAGTGCAAGCTCGTCAAAGTCCAACATTCGGTTCGTTGGCAGCCCGACAGTGCTTCAGTGGAAAGATGACAACTCATCCATCCAGAGTGCGATTGAGGTCAATGAGCACTTGATGGAAAGCTTATTTGATAAGCTTTAAAATATATCTGGTCTCACCACAATATCATGTAATAAATATCTTCAAATAATCATGACAATCTGCTACTATTTCTGTCGGGTGGTGCTACGTCATTGTCATGCAACTTTTGGGACCCTGACCCAAGTGGGAGTATGACAAAATATGTGGAGGATAGCCCAAGGATTCTCAATGCTGTCCTCCTCCTTGGCCACCACCTTAGGAGGGAAGGCAACTCGTCCAACCCAAGTTGAAGGCCTGATCCGTGTCAAATTCAAGTCCATCTCGGAATCCAGGAGCAGCCAGCGGTAAAACTGATGCCCAGGTCACATATGGACTCTGTTTTCGATGATCCACATATGGATGGAAAGATAATTTGATAAGATAACCAATGGCCTTAGTTTGAGGTCAAAATTATATAGAAATCAATGGAAATTATCAAATCAATTTAACATCGAGAATCTGTCAGGGTGCTGTGTCGCCGTCTTTTGGGCCGTTTGGGCCTTGTAACTTGTTGCGGCACCTTAGGGATGTGAGTAGGGGTCCTTGGACCCCCTTAGTCTATATAATTAGTAGCCTCCGCCCATGTTAGGGTTTGAGGTTTTGCTTAGATTAATCTGCAAGAACAATTTCTTCATTTTTGCAGTTTGTGGCACCCCAACTCGTGAGCTTAATCATTGATCTAAAATTTCGTTGCATTGTTTCTTGTTCTTACTTGTCTTCTTCGATTCACAGGCAAGGATTAGCCTTTTTGGCGAGGTCAACTGTGCAACACTAGTTGATAACCAGAGGAGACATGGAGCTGTGATTGCTCTCAACGGGGACTAGCTTTGTGGCAACTAAGTGAACCTCAGGATAAAATCACAGTGTCAACCTTGTTCATCCTGTTGGTTTGCATTCTCCTTACACAAGCCTATATTTACTTTCATATATATTGTGCTTGTGTAGTTGCTCTAGTAATTAGTTAGCTTGTGTTGCTTGCTAGTTACCTTCCTTGCTTGTGCAGCATAGAAGTAGCTCTCTTGTGTGACTAATTGGTTTAAGTAGTCTTGTTAGTCACATTTCTTAGTTTGTGTAGCTAAGTAGTTTTAGCTCCCTAATTTGGCTTTTGTAGCCTTGTTATTGATAATTGCTAGTGAACTTAGGCTTTGTGGCTTTGCATCACTAGGAGCTCCCCAGTTTGTTTAGAGTACTAGTTGCATAGGTTTGTGTGACCTTGCAAGCTATATTGTTTATGAAGGACCGAAAAGGGTGACCAGAGGGGGGGGGGTGAATGAGAGCCTCAAATTTCTTCTCGAGAAATCAATAGCCGTTGTCCCAGATTCAACCCCAAAAGCAAGACCAAGACTTGGTAGTATCCATGACACTAGATGTAGGGTGGATGCTTACAAGAAGCACAACGAGACACTACACTAGTCAAGGAACCCAACGCAAAAGCTGGAAACCAAAACCAAAGTCAGACGAACGAGCAACAAACAAAACAGTGCAGAGCTAGCTGCATCATGGTCAAGTGGCGGACGCGTCCGATGCAAAATGAGCAGCTCTGGAACCTTACTGTTTCACCATCGTACACCACTACAGTGAAACCCTAGCGTCTGATGTGCCAGGCCCGGCGCGTCTGATGGTCAACAGAGTGTTTGATGCCCAGCGTCTGATGCTCCCCCAAAACTCAGTTCTTGGACACGTGGCAACGGAGCATCCGATGCTTAATGAGCCAGCGTCCGATGCTCACGAGTCCAGCGTCCGATGCCCCCGAAACTGTGTTGTTCTTCTGCCGATTCGACCCGATCTCCCTTAAATAGGAAGCACTAAGGCTCAAGCTTGGTGAGGGGAGTCACAAGAAAGTTAGTGAGCTACTCCTTAGAGATCATGGCTCTCTCCTAACTGCAAATTGGCGAATTGAAGAATTTTGGAGCAAAAGAGCAAGAACGCGATTTAAAACGAAATCCGCCTGATCTACTAACTCGCGAGGATCAGTGAAAATCCTTTGGTGGAAAGATGTCTCTCACAAAGTGCTAGAAGATGGTTCAAAAGGATTTTAATGTCATCCCTCAAATCGAGAAAACTCAAGATGAATCAAAAGATGGGAAATGAAGAACATGATGAAGAAAATGCGAAACAACAAAGGATTTCAGCTAAAGGTCTACCCCACGAGGAGACAAGGAGATTACGGTCTCCTTTCCTTGAAATCCAAAATACATAGAGGAATTAAGCCATCTCTATGGATCACAACAGCTATAGAGAGAGGACCTAACAGATGAATATCTGGAGTCTGAGAATGAAATGTTGCAAGGATCAAGAGAGAGGAGGGTCTGCCTCTCTTATTTATAGTCCTAATACAATAGTCCCCTTCTGCCTCTAGATACAAGAGCAAACTAGCTAACCCTAGGGGCATTCTAGTCCAACACTGTCAGGTGTTCATCCGATGGCCACGCGCCCTCTCATCCTTTGCTTTGCCTCGACGCAAACTCCAGGATGCCGCCACATGTCGTCACAATAACCGCCGCACCTTCTCACCACTAGCTTCTGTTGGAAATATGCCCTAGAGGTAATCATAGAGATGATGATATTTCTATTGTATCCATGATTTATTATATGTTCATTGAATATCCATTAAATACAACTTGTATTGATTGACAATTATGTGAATTGTCTGTGAAACTCTTTTACTTGTATGGTTATTCGATAGTTGTCCCTGATCGGAGTTCTTGTGAGGACACACATGAATATTAGATAAGCACATGTATTAGTTGATTGCTATGTTTCACAAGTCATAGTCATGGAGATGTCAAACTAATAATGTGGGCACATGTATGACATGAGGCTGGACTGACCCAACATGAGATGTTCTTCTTATTATGTCTTTACACATCATGTACATTATGTCCTTAGACTTGAGATTGTGGTATGTACTCAAGATATGAATCGACTTACTTAGGGACTATCAAACGCTACTTCATAATAGAGTAGTTATAAAGATAGTCTTCGAGTTTGTCAGGAAGTATGTTGTGAGACATAGACGATCAAGATCGGATTTGCCCCTCTCCAAGCGAGAGAGATATCACTGGACCACTCAAATGATTGGATCATAAAATGCATGGCCGTGCTTAGGTTAAGTGTTAACCTATGAGTTGGACCAAATATTGTGTGGCAAAGAAATTACGTATATGTGATCGTGGTGGTTCGTCTGATATGATCTTTGCGTGTACATAGGAGTTGACACGCCTTGCTAGAGGCCGCTATCAACTATTGGGCGAGTAGGAGTACTCGGGCCATGTCTATGTGTGCGTGAACCCATAGGGTCGCACGCTTAAGGGGCTAGAAGCCTGATTCGAATTGGACTCGAATCAGACCGGGATTAGGGTTTGCTAATGGGCCTCCAGGTCGGCGGGCTCATTAGGGACGCCTATAAATAGAGGGGTGGGGTGACCAGGGTTTAACCACGTCATTAGACAGCCGTCGCCCACCCCACGCCCGCGCCTATTGCTCCTCGCAGACCTAGCAGTCTGGAGGCGTGACGCTTCCTCCCTGTACGTGTGGGATACCTCGGAGGTGTTGCATCTGGAGCACAAGGACGAACTGCACATGGAGACATGAAGGTCGGACGTGAACATCTACACGACATCACTGTGACGCGCACGTCTACACCGAGCCGTCTTCCGCTGCACCTGCGCGTCTAGTGGTAATCCCGGGATCTATAACTAGCAGTAGTTCCTGGTTTATGCGGTCGAATTTTTTTGTTTTCGGCTAGCGTAGCATCCTCGTAACCCTACAACTTCGCCTCGACACAAGCCTCGCGGTGTCGCCACATGTCATCTCATTCCGCATAGGAACTTCCATCGGGTTTTGAGGCCCAAACCGACAAACCCGTCGTCAGCCTAGGTTTTGAGGCTCAAACCTAGAAACCGTCCACCCCGAGTTTTGAGGCCCAAACTCGGAAATCGGTCACCCCGAGTTTTGCAGACAAAACTCAGAAACCATAGCGGGTAGTTTTCTGAGGCTCAACTACCAAACCCACGCGGTAGATGGAGCATGGCTCTCACGCCCCGGTCATTGACATCGATGTTGATGCATGTCCAGCCTCTGCCGAGCACAACGCCTTCGCCTTCCTCCTTGACTCGACCGATGGCACTTGCCCCTGGCAAGCTAATGTCTGGCCTCGGCCAAGTGCCACGACGCCATCGTATTCCTCTTGACTTGGTCGACGCTGTCGCACATCCCCATGTGCTGTCGCTTGCTGAAACCAAGTGCCAGCTACCGCAGCTGGTCCTCCATCCTTCCGATCCGTCGGTCCAGGCCTCACGTCCGCCCTTCACCGCTCTCGGTCCATCGGCACGACACGTCTCTACTTGACCTTCAACTCGCCATCAACTACTGCCTCCGAGATCCACACCTGTACAACAACACATCCAAGAGACATTGAAGGACCGAGAATGTTACCAAAGGCGACTAGAGGGGGGTGAATGAGAGCTTCAAATTTCTTTTCAGAAACTTATAGCCACTGTCCCAAAAATCAACCCCGAGAGCAAAACACGGACTTGCTAGTGTACATGACCCTAGAGGTAGGGTGGATGCTTCCAAGAAGCACATCGGGACACTACAAAATCCAAGGAGTCCATCGTAAAGACCGGAAATCAAAACCGACACCGGACGAGCAAGCCACAGACGAAAACATGTTGATCAGTACTATCTGGACTCTGGTGAGCGTCCGGTCTGTAGAGATCAGACGCGTCCGGTCTGTGCAGAGCTGCTTCGGGAGCTCTCTGAGTTGGACCGGATTCAAAGGGCCAGAGCGTCCGGTCAGCACAAACGAGCAATGAACGGTACCCTCTGTGCGTCCAGTCACGTATCAGCCGAGCGTCCGGTCAATAGTACGCAGAGTGGACAGCGAGGCCTTCAATGACCGGACTCACTGATCAGAGTCCGATCACTTCGAACCGTGTGTCTGGTCACCCTGACTGCGTGCTGTTCGTCCACCGATTTAACTCAATCTCACCCAAAACGAAACCTTTAAGGCTGAAACCTGGTGAGAGGAGTCACAAGGAAGATAGTGAGCTACTCCTAGGAGATCTTGGCTCGAACCTATCTCCAAATCAATGAATCGAAGAAGTTCGGGGGAAGAGAAGGAAAAAGTCAATCCAAAACGAAAACCAATCGATCTACTTGCTCGTGAGGTTTGAGTTGAATTCCTTCGGTGGAAATGATCCCCTCATAGCAAAGAACAAGTAGCAACAAACGGAATCGAAAACGAACAACCGTAGAAAGAGATCAATCGACTGGAAAAACATGGAGAAAAAAATGAACGTGAAGAACAACTCAAGAACACGAATCACCACCACGATTTCCTGCCGAAAATCATCCCCACGAGGAGACAACGGGAATCCGGTCCCGTTTCCGCAAAATCCAAATACACAGAGGTATGATTCACCGTCTCTGCGGATCTCAGTAGCTACAACAGGGATGTGGGAGAACAGGAAACCCTAAGTGAAAGTAGCAAATGGCTGAGATAGTTTGGAGGGAGGGGTTGCCTCTCCTATTATAGCCTAAAACAATTATTTCCCTTCTACCCCTACTGCTAATGAGCGGGCAGGCTAACCCTAAGGGTATTCCTAACCAACTCGAAGTGTAGTTGATCCAACGGCCACACCCGCACATCAGGTAGCTTCACCTCGACGCGACCCCACCAGATGCTGCCACGTGCCGCCACGCGCCGTTCGTCCTTTTTACGGACCTCCCCCCGGTTTTGAGGCCGAAACCGGGAAACCAGTCGTCCATTGGCTGAGTTTTGTGGCACAAACTCAGAAACCAGCCAGCACCCAGGTTTTGTGGCCCAAACCTGGAAACCGTCCTCATCCCGAGTTTTGTGGCCCAAACTCGGAAACTGGCCGCACCGAGGTTTTGGGCCCCAAACCTGGAAACCGTCCACTCGGTGGTTTTTCTGTGGCTCAACCACCAAACCGATGCTATAGAGGGATGCACCGCCCGTGCACCCCGTGCACCCGCAGGTCTTCACTTGTCGCTGTCCCAGGTTGTTAGCCACCACGGCTGATCCTCAAGCCACCAGTCCGTCAGTCCAAGCCTCACGTCCGCCCTTCACTGCTCCGGGTCCTTCGGCACGACACGTCTCCACTTGACCTTCACCTTGCCTTCGATCACCGTCTCTGAGCTTAACACCTGCACAACACAAGCAAAATAACATGTGCATCATACCAGTTGACAATCACTCATCATCTCAAGATCCGGCATACACCCATGTATCCGCAATCTCCCCCTTGATGAGTGCATTGTCAACTACCAACACAAATCATATGGAATAGAAGAAGAAAGAAAAGAAGGAAGCAAACTCAACCAATCGACCAGAAGTGAAGCAAAGCCAACAGAAGTCGAATGGACTAAGCAAGACAACTGGTTCCCAAAGACATGGGCAGCGACTCGACGCAACCAAGCAAAGAAAAACTAGCCCTCAAGAAGAGGCAGAACGGGCTCAACACCGCTAGCAAGAAGTTCAGAGCAAAGAAGCCAAAACTGAGTAAGTCAGCTAGTCCCTCCAGATAGAGGCAAAGGCTCAACACAACTAGCTGAAAACCGCTCCAAACCAATTGAAAACTCATCAAACGAGCAAAGCTCCCCCTAGACATGAGCAAACTCCCCCTTCAACAGTGCATAGTGCACACAACTAGGAACATGATTTGTCAAATTTCTCCCCCTTAGTTGAAAATGCACAAAATAAAGCAAATGCATATGAGTCACAAATGCATGTTAGCAGCTTCAGGTATATAGTCAATAGAATGAATATATGCTCTGAAGAGTGCTGATCCGACTACTCAATGACAAGCATAAATGCCAGCAAAGGCTCAAACTGATCACATAATACGAAATATGAACATATGAGCATAGTTAGCAGTTTTAAGCCATTCAGAAAAGGTTTTCACCAATAAAATAGCACCAAACATGCATAGACAGGAAGTCAAGCAAATGCTAAACATGTATACAAGGTGAACTACCCCTAGCAAAGTTCAATCATCCTGCTATGGAAAGGAACATAGACTTGTGTATTCTAATTTTATCGGAGTTGCAGCGGTGATTATACACAAGTTTGAATTTTTAGCATGTGATTGTGAGAGGTTGAAAACTTGACATTGCGTAACTTTTCAACCGAGCTAAGCCTATGCATAAGCAATCAGAAGCTTCAAGCAACGGTTTCGGTCTACACTACACTACACGCTCAAGTTTAACTCAATGTGCAATGAGAAACAGTCTTGATACTGTGATGTGTTGTCAAGTAATCCCATCTCGATCTTTTCAATTCACATAGACTTAGTTCAATTTTAGCAGAATATGAACATACCAAGCGAGTGAAAGACTCAGAACTAGAGACATAACAATCTAGCATATATGAATAGCACAAGTAACTTCAACACATTCTACACATGCTAGTTGCCAATCTTAACGGTGAACAAGTTTCAAATTTTATGTTTGATTAAGCATATTCACAGTTCTGAAAAATAGCTTAGCTCACAACATGTATCAGTGATCAAGAAGAGCCTAAGCTACAAGCATCATCATATATCATCGGAGCAGAAACTAATCATAGCATAGATTCATTCTACAAGATTATAGACATGAAGCTCGAAAAAGTAAAGATGCAAAGATGATGAAATGCAAAGACTAAATAAGAACAAGACAAAAGAAGTCAGTCTATGATACAATACCCAAAATGTTTCGCCCAACTAAAAGGGGAAACACACACCAAGCTCACCTCTCAACCTAGCGAAGGTTGATTGGTCTAAAGGTTTGGTAAAAATATCTACCAACTGATGAGGAGTATCGACATTATGAAGGTCGATATCACCCTTCTCATAGTGGTCTCGCAAGAAATGAAAGCACACATCAATGTGTTTGGTCTTGGAATAAAGCATGGGGTTCTTAGCAACGCTAATCGCACTCGTGCTATCACAAAGCAATGGAACTCAAGAAAAGCTCAGACCAAAATCACGCAACGTGGCCATCATCCACAACAACTGGGAACAGCAGCTAGCCGCAACAACATATTCAGCCTCTGTGGTAGACTGGGCAACACTAGATTGCTTGCGAGATGACCAAGAAACAAGAGAAGAACCCAAAAACTGACATGTTCCAGAAGTGGACTTGCGGTCAAGTCGGGAACCGGCAAAATCGGCATCGGAATATCCTCAAAGAGAGAGGGTAGAAGAAGCAGAATACCAAATCCCGAACTCAGGGGTGAAACGAAGGTACCTCATAATACGTTTGATCGCCTGACGGTGAGAAGTACGCGGCGACGACTGAAATCATGCGCAAAGACACACTGCAAACTGAATGTCCGGGCGTGTCGCCGTCAGATACAGTAGCGACCCAATCATACTCTAGAACTCCTTCTGATCCACAGCTTCTCCATCCTCATCCGTATCCAGGGTCGTCATGGTCGACATGGGTGTTGGAAGAGGCTTGGCCTCACCCATATCGAAGTTCTTTACTATGTACTTGGTGTACTTGCCCTGGTGCACAAACGTCCCTTCTCGGGATTGCTTGATTTGCAACCCGAGAAAGAATGTTAACTCGCCCATCATGCTCATCTCAAATTCCCTGCTCATTGTATCTGCAAACTTGGCAACCAAAGCATGAGAAGAACCACCGAAAATGATATCATCCACTAAATCTGAACCAACAAAGTGTCATTGCCTTGCTTGAGGAGAAAAAGAGCTTTATCCACACATCCCATTTTAAAACCCTTAGCAGCAAAAAGGTTTTCAACCTATCATACCAGCTCTAGGGGCTTGTTTCAAACATATAAAGCTTTGTTAAGTTTAAAAACATGGTTTGGAAACTTGGGATTTTCAAACCGGGGGTTATTTCACATACACCTCTTCTTCTATGTAGCTGTTTAGGAAGGCACTCTTGGCATCCATTTGAAAAAGTTTGAAACCCTTGGATGCAGCAACAGCCAAGAGGATCCTAATTGCCTCCAAACGAGCTACAAGAGCAAAAGTCTCCTCATAGTCTATCCCCTCCTTCTGACTATACCCCTGTGCTACAAGTCTGACCTTGTTTCTCACAACTTGGCCATCCTCTCCTTGTTTGTTTTTGAAAACCCATTTTGTCCCAATAGGGTGACACTCAGGACGAGGTGGAACAAGAACCCAAGCCCGATTTCTCTCAAAATTTTCTAACTCCTCATGCGTGGCATTGACCCAATCCGGATCAGATAAAGCGTGTCCAACATTTCAGGGTTCAAAATCAGCAACAAATGCAGAATGAGCAAAGTGAGATATTTGTTGTGACCTTGACCGAGTGACGCGTTCGTGAATGTTGTCGATCATCTGTTGAGGAGGGTGTTGGCGCTGAATGTGTCATTGCGCCTTCCTTCCTAAAGTGACCTCCCCCTCAACAGTAGTTGGTGCCTCCTCGGGTATCACTGGCAAACCCCGAGGTGGATCGACCGGCCCCCATGTAGTGGAAGAAGATGGGTCGGGGCCACGAGCAGTTGTGGTCGAAGTCGATCCCAAAGGAACAACAGGTGGAGGAAGATCTGGATCATCCATCTGTTCAACTCCATCTTCCTCATCATCAAAAAGAGGTTCTCCAACCTCATGATCACCTGCACGCTCAAATCTAGAAGAAGGACAAAGCATGGTCTCATTGAAGGTGACATCGGATGTCTCCATGACTCGGTTAGTATCAAGTTTAAGTACACGATATGCACGAGTATGATTACCATAACCCAAAAATACACCGTCAGAAGAGCAGACTCAAACTTGTCCAAGTTGCCTTTCTTAAGTATAAAACAATGGCAACCAAAAACTCTAAAATAACTCACTTTGGGTTGCTTCCCAAATCGCAACTCATAAGAAGTTTTCTTCAAGAAAGCATGGAGAAAAATGTGATTGGAAATATAGCATGCGGTGTTTATAGCCTCGGCCCAATACCGCCTAGGAGTCCTATGCTCATCGAGCATCGTGCTAGCCGTCTCAACAAGGGTCCGATTTTCCTCTCTACAACACCATTTTGTGGCGGTGTGTAGGGAAAAAACTGATGCTCTAAACCCTAGGAGTTACAAAACTTTGCAAAGTCTGAGTTCTTAAACTCGGATCCATTATTGCTACGAATAGCTCTCATCGAGTTCATAGGAAACTCGTTCTGAAGACGCAAAATCAGATTGCGAATAAAAGAGAAAGTCTCAGTTTTCACAGCTAAAAAGAAAACCCATGAATATCTCAAAAAGTCATCAACAACAACAAACACATACCACTTCCCACCAATCGAGCTCACCCGAGCCGGACCGACAAGGTCCATATGCAAAAGTTCTCCAGGGCGCTTGGTCATAACTTGATTCACAGGATGGTGGGGAGCGACAACCATTTTCCCATGTCTACAAGAGTGGCAAACAAGATCCTACTCCATGTGTAACTTGGGCAATCCTCGGATTAAGCCAAGTGAACTTAGCCTTGCAAGCAAGTCGAAGCTCAAGTGACCAAGTCTCATATGCCACTTCCAAAGATTAGAGGAGGATCTAGCCAAAAGAGAACGAGAAAAGCCAAAAGACTCCGAGAAATTCGCACGAAAGACTTTCCCAATGGGCGAAATCAAACATACAAGATTGCCCTGAGGATCTAAGATACGACTGAGATTCGGCTTAAAGCGAATCTCATAATCATCCTCAAAAACTTGAGAAACATAAAGAAGGTTAAAATGCAAGTTCGATACAAGAGCAACATCACGTAAGACAAAATGCTCATTAACTCGCACAGAACCACAGGATAGCACCTTACCTTTGCTATTGTCACCGGAGGTAATAAACTCCTTTTCGGTGACTGGACTAAGACTGGAGAACCACTTGGAGTTTCCGGTCATATGCCTTGAGCACCCAGAATCTACAAGCCAAACGTTCTCCAATCTAATTACCTACATCAATAAAAAGACATAGGGTTAGCATACGGTCGAACACTGGAGTGAGTAAAATGGAAGAATACTAGTGTTGTCCCGGCTGCTCAAAAGAACGGTCAGTGTAAAAACCATTCCTAGCACGCCTACAGGGAAAGCGATCACCACGCATAGGAAAACATGGTCCACTAAGGGAAGAGCGTCCATCGCGATAGTCAAAACGCGGTGGGGGTAACGCTCAACAATAAAGCCACCGCCACGGGGTCCATAGCCTACAAACGTAGGATCCCGTCGGGCAAAGCCTCCTTGTGGCCTATGACCTTGAGGCATTGGATCTCTAGGTCTAGCACTCCTCCTTTGAACATTCGGCACATGTACATCATGCAAAGGATGGTACATGTCCGTGTTGTTCATCTCCTTTGCATGACGCTCCTCTCTCTTGCGCCGAAAGCAAAACTCCCTCAAGTGTCCATCTCTCCCACAGTGCTCACAGTGGTACCTCACCGCTCTCATAGGGGGTTGTTGGTACTCATGGTATTGGGTGTGGATCACTTGGTTCTTTTGTGGCATGAGCTCCTCATGGATTGGTGGCATAGTGTCAAGCTTGTTCCTTAGTTGATTGGGTTTTCGAGCCCATGTTTGTTTCTTGGGTGGAGCTCTCGGAGGTTCCACAAACACTACATCTTTGGTGTTAGGCTTGAGAGGCTCTTTGGGTGGAATCTTGGTTAGTTTGAGAGTAGTGGTGGAGTTGGGCTTCTCACTCGGCTTAAGACCACTAAACTCTCCAACCTTCCTAAAAGATGTAGCACTCTCCACACCCTGAGCAAAACCAACACCAGGACCCCCGGCAACACGTTTGAATTGGGCAATCATCATCCCAAGCTGCGGCTCACTACAAGACACCCATGACAAGATGTAATGAAGGTATGTGTTTTCTTCCTCGGTTTGCATCTTGTCATGCTTCACATTTGCAATCTCCATCTCCAAATCCTCACACAAGGCACACCTAGACACACAAGTGCTATCCGAGCTGGCCTTCTCAAGAGACATAATCTTTGCATTCTTCTCTGCTAACTCGGATTGCAAGCCTGCACAAGACTTGCACGCACCCAGCAACACGGGTCTAGTCCTAAGCTCATCCACCTCTCCAACCAAAGCAACATACTTTCCCCTCAAAGTGAGAAGGTCAATCATGTGCTTGGAGCACATTTCACACTCATCCTCCTCGGAGACTGTGGTGGACTTGACAGACTCAAGTTCCTTCACCGCATCCTCCCACTTCTACCTAAACTCCTTCCTCTCTCTAGTAGCACGCCTAAGCAACTTGTCTTGACTAAGAAGAGCGGTAGTAAGTTTCTCGACCTCAGCAGAGAGTTCACCGAGGGTCTGAGATACCTGGGAGGAGTCGTCGTCGTCGTCGTTCCGAGGGATCTCCTCCAGCTTGCTGTCGACCTCATCCCCAAGGGCCATGGTGCAGAAGCCCTCGTCGTCGGCGAAGAAGCAAAGACCATTCAATTTGTTCTCGATCTTCTTCTTCTCGGACTCAACATTACTTGATGCAGTGGAGTCGTTGTCCGAGTCGTTGATGTCGCTGAGCGTGGCGAAGAAGGCACGCTGCTCGGCCTGGGCCTTCTCCATGTACTTCTCCTTGATGTACTCCTTATTGAAGCCACCCTTCCGCTTGTGCTTGGCGGGGACGTACTTCTCCTTGCGCTTGCTGGAGTCGTACTTGTGGCCACGATCGCCCTTTCCAAAAGCTTGCTTGTTCTTCTTCAGGCAGTTGGCGATGAAGTGGTCCGAGTCGCCGCACTCATAGAATCCAGGTTGACTGCCTTCATGGCGACGGTTCATGCGATTGTTGTGGAACCGCGAGGATCGGTTGGCAAGCAGGGCCAACTCGTCGTCTCCCATGAACTCCAGCTGCTCCTCTATGACAGAAAGAAGAGAAGACAATGTAAAGCCTCCAGAGGGGTTAGCAGAAAAGCCAGAAACCAAAGCCATCGACGGGCCAGAAGGATTTTCATAAGAAGCCCTCATCATGGCGTCAATCTGACTAGACTTGAGCTTACTAAAGAGCTCGTCGCACGTGAGAGTCTCATAGTTAGGCGATTCGATGATCGCGTGAATCCCACACCGACCGATCAAGAGTATGAAGGAGCTTGAGAGCCCTCTCATGATCGTCGAAAGGAAACAACTCCTTATTAGCCCTCATCCTGTTGACAATCACCTGAAAGCGAGCGAATAAACTTTCTATGCTCTCGCTAGGCATGTGTCGGAAGTTCTCATACTCACGCTTGTGCGACTCGTAGAGACAGGTTTTGACTTGAGAGGTTCCCTCATGAAAATGCATGAGAGTCGCCCAAATCTCCCGAACCGTGGTGAGGTGAGAGACACGATCAAACTCAGTCATGCTCAAACAGGTAAAAAGAGCATTACGAGCTCAGCTATTGGCATCGTGCTCATCGATCTGCTGTTGAGTCACACGAGCAGCCAAGACCACGTAATCAGCAGAGTTGCAAATATCTTCCAATACGCATAGTTCGTCCCATCGAAAAACGGTGGTTTGCCCACGCCACGATCCATGTCGCCATCTGTGTATCTGGAACCGGCTAAGGTGGAAGATCCTTAACCCACTCTGATACCAATTGAAGGACTGAGAATGAGACCAAAGGCGACCAGAGGGGGGGGGGGTGAATGAGAGCTTCAAATTTTTTTTCAGAAACTTATAGCCACAGTCCCAAAAATCAACCCCGAGAGCGAAACACGGACTTGATAGTGTCCACGACCCTAGAGGTAGGGTGGATGCTTCCAAGAAGCACAACGGGACACTACACAATCCAAGGAGTCCAACGCAAAAATCGGAAATCAAAACCGACACCGGACGAGCAAGCCACAGACGAAAACATGTTGATCAGTACTGACCGGACTCTGGTGAGCGTCCGGTCCGTAGAGATCGGACACGTCTGGTCTGTGCAGAGCTGCTTCAGGAGCTCTATGAGTTGGACGGGATTCAAAGGGCCAGAGCGTCCGATCAGAACAAACGAGCAATGAACGGTACCCTCTGTGCGTCCAGTCACGTATCAGCCGAGCGTCCGTCATAGTAGCAGAGTGGACAGCGAGGCCTTCAATGACCGGACTCACTGATCAGAGTCCAATCACTTCGAACTGTGCGTCCGGTCACCCCGACTGCGTGTTGTTCGTCCACCGATTTAACTCAATCTCACCCAAAATGAAACCTTTAAGGCTGAAACCTGGTGAGAGGAGTCACAAGGAAGATAGTGAGCTACTCCTAGAAGATCTTGGCTCGAACCTATCTCCAAATCGATGAATCGAAGAAGTTCGAGGGAAGAGAAGGAAAAAGTCGATCCAAAACGAAAACCAATCGATCTACTTGCTCGTGAGGTTTGAGTTGATTTCCTTCGGTGGAAATGATCCCCTCATAGCAAAGAACAAGTAGCAACAAACGGAATCGAAAACGAACAACCGTAGAAAGAGATCAATCGACTGGAAAAACATGGAGAAAAAAATGAACGTGAAGAACAACTCAAGAACATGAATCACCACCATGATTTCCAGCCAAAAATCATCCCCACGAGGAGAAAACGAGAATCCGGTCCCGTTTCTGCAAAATCCAAATACACAGAGGTATGATTCACCG
Source organism: Coix lacryma-jobi var. lacryma-jobi (assembly GCA_009763385.1). NCBI lineage: Eukaryota > Viridiplantae > Streptophyta > Magnoliopsida > Poales > Poaceae > Coix > Coix lacryma-jobi. Next base: position 106,900,578 of record CM019823.1, on the reverse strand, counting down.
TCTCTGCGGATCTCAGTAGCTACAACAGGGATGTGGGAGTGAAGGACCAAAGTGCTACCAGAAAGCGACCAGGGGGGGGGGGGGGTGAATGGGAGCTTCAAATTTTCCTTTTGGAAACTTGTTGCCACTGTCCCAAGAGTCACCCCAAGAGCAAATCCTAGAGCTCGCAAATGTCCACGACCCTAGATGTAGGGTGGATGCTTCCAAGAAGCACAGCGAGACACTACACGACTCTAGAAACCCAACGCAAAGACTGGAAACCAAAACCAACAACGAACGAGCGAACCACGGACAAAATAGCATGAACTGCACTTGACCGGACTCTTGTCAGCGTCCGGTCAGTGAGCACCGGACGCGTCCGGTCAAGCCAAAATTGTTTTGGGAGCTCTCTGTTTGTGATCGGACTCACGGTCACTGAGCGTCCGGTCACACCTCTAGCGTCGGGTCAGTCAAGACGAAAACTGTGAACAGTAGAAGAGGCGAGTCCGGTCCAAGAGTAGGAGCAGTGTTCGGTCAAGTCACAGCAAAGTCGTCGCACGACATTCAACCACCGGACGCGTCCGGTCAGTATCAAGCCAGCGTCCGATCACCCCGAAACTGCTCTATTCATTCACCAATTCGACTCGATCTCACCCAAAACAAATCCTCTAGGGATCAAACTTGGTGAGAGGAGTCACAAGGAGGATAGTGAGCTATCTCTAAGAGATCATGGCTCGAACCTATCTCCAAATCGATGAATCGAAGAATTTTGGGGGAAAGGAGAAAAACTTGATCCGAAACCAAAATCGATCGATCTCCTAGACCGTGAGGTTAGAGATGAATTCCTTCGGTGGAAAGAAGTGCCTCACGATCTGGAACAACTTGGTTCAAATGGATTTGTAAAAGATGAACCGAGCAAAGAGATCGAATGACGGGAGAAACGTGGAGAAAAAGGATTCTGCGAAGAACACAAACAAAACGCGAATCACAATCACGAAATTGCAACCGTGTGGCTGCGACACGCTACAACAGTGAGGTTCGGCCCTCACTTCCTCAAAATCTCCAGTACACAGAGGTATGGTTCTCTGCGGATCTCAGCTAGCTACAGCAGGGGATTGGGAGAACAGGAAACCCTAGAAGCACAGAGCAAATGACTGAGATCGATGGGGAGGTGGGTGTCTCCCCCTACTTATCCTAATTCTAACTATTCCTAATTCCCACTCTACCCCTAACTACTTACAGAGCGAACCAGCTAAACCCTAAGGTTATTCTAGACCAACTCGATGGTAGGTGGTGATCCGACGGCCACACCCGCACAACTCGTAGCGTTGCCACGACGCAACCTCCCGATTGCTGCCACGTGCCGCCCCCGCTCTGCGTCCTTTTCCTGGACGTCGCACCCCCGGTTTTGAGGCCTAAACCGGGAAACCAGCCTTCACGATCAACCCCCGGTTTTGAGGCCCAAACCGGGAAACCAGCCCACCAGCGCCTGAGTTTTGTGGCCCAAACTCAGCAAACCCGCAGCACCCAGGTTTTGAGGCCCAAACCTGGAAACCGTCCTCAGCCGAGTTTTGTGGCCAAACTCGGAAACCATCCGCGCCCAGGTTTTGAGGCCCAAACCTGGAAACCGTCCATCCGATGGTTTTTCTCTGGCTCTACCACCAAACCGAAGCTGTAGAAGGGATGCACCGCCCGTGCACCCCGTCCACCGACACGTGTCCCCAAGTCCACGACTCAGGCAACACATGACCGCAAGTCTTCTCTCGTCGCTGTCCCAGGCTGTCAGCCACCACAGCTGATCCTCAGGCCACCGGTCCCTCAGTCGAAGCCTCACGTCCGCCCTTCGCCACTCTCGGTCCATCGGCACGACACGTCTCTACTTGACCTTCACCTTGCCTCTGATCACTGTATCCGTGCTCGACACCTGCACAACACAAGCCAAAGAACATGCGCATCATCCCAGTTGACAATCACTCATCACTCAGAGACTCGGCATACACCCATGTATCTGCAATCTCCCCCTTGATGAGTGCATTGTCAACTACACACACAAATCATAATGGAAATAGAAGAAGGAGGAAGGAGAAGAGAGAACTCGACCAAATAACCCAAAAGCATTGGAAAGCCGAAGAAGGTCAAGTGGAAAGAGCAAAACAACTTGGTTCCCAAAGATATGGGCAACGGCTCGACGCAACCAAGCAAAGCAAAGCTAGCCCTCAAGAAGAGGTAGAACAGGCTCAACACCGCTAGCAAATGCCAAATAAAAAAACAAAGCAAAATGCTAGTCCCTCAAGATAGAGGCACAGAGGCTCAACACACAGCAGAAAGAAAGCTCGACACCAATTGAAAATCTGAAAAGCGAATGCTAGTCCCTCAAGAAAGAGGCAAAGGCTCAACACAACTAGCAAAAAACGCTCCGAACCAATTGAAAATTTCAAAAATTCATCATGAGCAAGCTCCTCCTTGCTCCCCCTTGCATGGTGCACACAACCGATTCCTCTCCCCTTTGAACATGGGAGATATGATTTGTCCTAATTCTCCCCCTTAGTTGAAAATGCACCATCAAGCAAAAAGAACCGAAAGCAAATTTTCTCCCCCTCAGAAAATACACCATCAAAATTGCCAACAAGAGAATTGCTCCCCCTTCCAAAATGCATATGAGTCACGATGCAAGTTAGCAGCTTCAGGAATATAGTCAAGAAAATGCAAAGATGCTCTAAACAGTATAGCTCCAACAACTCACTAGAAAGTATACAAGCGAGCGAATGCTCAAGCTGATCACCAAATATGAAATATGAACAGATGAGTAAAGTGAGCAGTTTTTTAGCCAAAAAGGTATTCACCATCAAAATAGCACAAGACATGTATAGACAGGAAATCCGACAAGTGCTAAACATGTATGCAAGGTGAACTACCCTTAGCAAAGTTCAGTCATCATGCTGCAGAATGAAACATAGACTTGTGTTTTCAAATTTTAATCGGAGTTGCAGCGGTGAAATTACACAAGTTCAGAATTCAGCATATGACTGCGAGAGGTTGAAAGCTTGTCATTGCCTAACTTTCCAACTGTGCGAAGCCTATGCAGAAGCAATCAGAAGCTTAAAGCAACAGTTTCGGTCATACACTACACAGCTCAAGTTTAACTCAAAGTGCAATGAGAAACAGTCTCGAAACTCTGATGTGTTGACAAGCAATCCCATCTCGATCTTTCCAATTTACTTAACTTGGTTCAGATTTTAAATAGAATATGAACATACCAAGTAAGTGAATGACTCAGAACTAGAGACATAGCAACCTAGCATATATGAAAAGCACGAGTGAATTCAACACATCCTACACATGCTAGTTGCATATTGTTGGTATTTCTTAGCGTCGCTACCAAGAATAGAGTTTTAATCTATCCTCGGCAACGGCGCCAGAAACGCTTGTTAACACTTCTTAACGCAACCACTAGAACTAGACTATGGAGCCTAACTCCAGCAACGGCGCTAGAAGTGTCTAGGTGGTAAAACTATTGACTATTGGATAGTTCCGCAAGCGCACAGAAAATACCGATGTAGCACTTCACCCGGGAGTATTCCAAGGTATCGTTATTTATTTTATCCCAAAGGAAAGCAAGCTAGGAAAGATGCAGAGAGAGGAAAGATAGATCCTTTAGTCTTACTATAATCTATTATCAATTAGAGAAGCAAAGGGGGATAAGTGGATATAAGGGAGGATAGATAGATAAGATAAATAAGTTAAGCGAAGAGTATATGATATGAAAGATAACTTTAGTAGAGTTAGCTAGGTGGGAGACAACGAGTGAGTATAAAGTACTCCTATGTTTCTACCTTTACTCCTATGAACTGATCCTAATTAAATAGATGACTTAACTAGATTGACGCCTTGCTACTTGTGTGAGAGGGATAAACGAGAGAGTAAAGCGATAGAAGGTTGTTCACCTAACCCAGTACTCAAGCAGATATTTGGCTTATGGACGCCTTACCTTTTAAGAACTAGCCTGAGTTCATGTGAGGGATCTAGGTAGCCAGGCAAAATCTGTCACCTTTTGCCCATGCGCCCCTACTGTCCGTGCAAGCCAGCGGTAGTCAAAGATAAGATGAAGTATTAGCAACAGCACACACTCACTTATCTACACCTTTAGCTATCGATCAAAATAGCTAAAGCCCCTATCCTAAGATAGGACAATGACGCACACACAAGAAGCTATGTAATGGAAATCAATCTAACTAAGACAACTATAGAACTAAGATAAGCACACAACAAGACTATATAAATATAGACTTGCACTAAGTAAATACTTAAATAATACTTGGAAAGTAAATACTTAAGTAAATGCAAAGTAAAGTAAAGAAAGAATAATATATTAAATAAATAAAGTCTTACAAAAGAAGAAAGATACAAGGGCTATACTAGACTTCCAGAAGACGACTCTGGAGACCCGAACTTCGCCCGACTCGACTCTAACTCCCACTCTAGACTAACTACTACTACTCTTGCTTGATCTCACATGAGAGTGGAAATATGTGTGATATCTTGGGGTGTGTGTGAAAGAGAGGGTGAAGGCCTCTATTTATAGTGGAGGTGGAGTAGGGGCTACTCCGGCGCCACGTCAGCGATCCGTGTGCTCCCCATCTCTCAACCCTTGGATCCACCGTCATTGTAACCGCCATGGATGGATGGCTTGGATGTTCTTCAAGTGTCAAACATGCATTTTGCCACCGACTTGGATGAGGGTCACCATGGAGTCGGCCGACCCTGTCCCTGACATGTGGGCCCGGGTACACCTTCTAGAAGGTGCTGATGTCATCCTGATGAATAGTGTTGTTGGGTCCCACCAAGGGGGGGGGGTCGGTCGACCCCCCTATGACAGGGCTGGCCCACCATCTTCTCTCCCTTGGTGACCCCACATGTCATGGAGCAAGTCTTGTGAAGTTGGTTGCATTTGGTTTTCGGTGTGGACCCATGAATCCATGTGCTTCTCATCTTGCACCATTGAGCAAAAGCACATGCTTGCTCCAATGGTTGATATTGGCCTGAACATGCTTCTCTTGGATCATGCCATGTCACCATGGCCGAGGTGGCCCAAAGGTGGGGTCGCCCGATGTGACACCCTGAAAATCACCTTTTGGAAAATAGAGTTTAATATGACTTTGTTTATTTATTATTCATGAAACGTATAGCTCAAATAATAATTTTTGGTGAAATAATTTAAGTTGGGGTTTAGAAACATTTTTGTTGCATTCATGCTGGAGCATAATATTTTGTTTGAGTGTAGGAATAGTGTTGAGTGGTTTAGATTCAAACTTTGTTTGAATTTGAACAAATCTCCTTTTGAAACAAAAGAAAAAGGCTATTCTTTTTTTCCTCTCCCTCCTCAACCCTTTGGCCCAGCCGGCGAAGCCAGCCCGGCCCGCACCTCTCCCCTACTCCTTTTTCTCACGCCAGTCGGCCGAGCCGCAGCCACTCGGCTCGCCCCCGCACGACCCAACCCCCCTCCTCTCCCAGCTTGCCCGCGCGCAGCGCGACCGCCCGGTCCGCTCCCTTCTCTCGCTTTCCCGCGAGCGCTCGCCCAGCGGCCCAGCTTGCCCCGGCCCGCTCCCTCTCTCTCGCGCGCGCTCGCAACCGGCCCAGCTTGCTCGCCCGCATCGCGCGCAGCGCCCGCGCTCGCTCTCCCCCGCCTACCGCTTGGCCCCACCGGTCAGCCCCTGGCCTCCCCTACCTCGCGACGGCCAAGCTCCCGCCGCCGCCGCACCCCCTCCCGTCCTGAAACTGCCGCGGGAGTGGCCTTTATGGCCACTCAGCTTGCAACCGAGCTCGGTGGAGCTTCCCCCGACCTTTCGCTGCCTCCCCCGAAGCCTATAAAGGCCAGGGCGAAGCCCCTCGCCCTCTCCCTCACACCTCCCCGCTCCACCCCCCCTGCCGCCGTTGCCAAGCTTCGCCGGCCGCTTGAACACCTCTCCGAGCGCCCCCAGGTGACGCCGCGGTCGCCCGAAGCACCCCGAGCTCTCCCTCTGCTGTTTTGCGTGACCCTGAGCTCACCCGACCCTCTCTCTCTCTTGCAGATCGCCGCCGTCGCTGTCCACCGCTGTGGTAAGCTCTCCGCCATAGCCGAGCCGCCTTCGTGCTCGCCGTTCACTCTGCGTCACCCTGGTGTGACCCGCGTAGCCAGCCGAGGCCGGGAGTGTCCTCCGGAGGAGCTCCCGAGCGCCTGTTATGGCGCGCCGCCGCACTCCGGCGACCCCGCCGCCGCCCGCCGCCGCCTCGCGCCGCTCAGAGCCCCTTGCGCCGTCCATCTGGCCACGGACGGCCAGGATTAGAAGTATACCCCGAAGGGGTATACGCCGGGTCCACGGAGCCGTGGACCAGCGCCCCGCGCGCGGTCCACCGCCGCGTTATAGACCGGCCAACCGCGCTGCGCCACGTGGCGTCGTGTCAGCGTCAGCATGGCAGCCACTGCCTATTTTGCAAAAAGGCCCCTGCACTTTTCGAAAATAAACCCGCGGTCCAAACTAGTTCAAAAGAGTTACTTTTTAGTCCTGTTTTCTTACGGTTTTAACCCTGAGTGTTGGAAACACACTTGCTCTCCTTCGCTCTCGTGCGAGGGAAAGGCGAAGGTGGCCAAGCGTCGAAGGCAAAACGAAGGCTAAGGAAACAAAGACTATTCTTGTAGCTCTGTTCCCCCAAAAAATCGCGTGTCTTACACTGTTCACCCCTTGGTATTTATAGGGAATACCAAGGGTCACAGGACTAATTACGAAAGGGTACAACAAAGATTCCCTGCCTCCGCGCAGGGAGGAGGGGCAAAGAAGTAAAAACACGGTTGCAGCGGGAACCCTAATCTGCCTTCCCTCTGTGCGCCGCCACTCGGTCTTGCCCACCTTCGGGGACAGACGTAAAAACTTGACCTTCGACTCCGCTTACCCTCGAGCCAGCGTCCTTCCGTCGCCTCGCCGAACCCTTCGCTCCAAGCGTAGTGGCCTCGCAAGGCGAGCGAGGGTCACCCGCCTGGTTGTCGTCGAGTCTTAACCTGCAGAGAATTGCAACAAAGCCTCGGGGGTCGGATCCATGGCGAGGGTTAGAAAACGGGTCGAGGGGTTCAGTCCTTGAGAAAAGGGTCGAGCGGGGACGCGTGGATCACGCGAAGGTCGTTTTTTCCTGCGCTCTGTGTGGTGCCGCTGCCGAGGGTCCTCATCCCCAACAGTAGCCCCTCGTTGCTTTGGATCTAAGGAGCGGAGCTTAGGCCCAAGCAGCGCCTTTCGATGGGAGACGTGAAAAGACCCTAGGCAGCGACGCCCGCGACTGCTCTGGGCTAGGCCGTAGTACTGATTGCATTTATACTGTTTAAGCCCGCTCCGTTTTTCGTGCTGAGTTTTTCGGCTACCGTGCCGATTTTGTCGGGCGGATGCTCCCGCTTCTTGTCCTATAAATAGGAGGGGTAGGTGAGGGGCTTTCGTCTTGTGCCTTCAAACGCGCTTGCCATCCTGCTGCTGCTCGTTTGTTGTTGCGGAGGTTGCTTTTCGCATAGTTGCGAAGGCTTAGACTGCTTCCGTCTAGCGAGGCTTAGTTTTTAGAGATGGCGAGGTTGAAACAAACGGCTCACGCTGTATCTCCCGCCGCTGCGGATGAGGGGACTACCTTCGAGTTCGGGCTTAGTCGGGTTTGCGCCACTGATCTTGCATCCTATGTTAGGTGGGGTTGGATTGAGGAGGGCAAGGCGAGGGCCAGTGCTGGGGAGACGGTGCCGAAGCCAGGTGCAGATGAGGTTGTTGTATTTGAGGAATTCTTTTCAGCCGGACTTCGCTTTCCTGCTGACTCCTTCATGACTTCAGTTCTGCGAAGGTTTAATTTGCGCTTTCATCAGCTTACACCTTCGTGCTTCATGAAGATGTCTGTTTATGTTTGGGCTTGCCGATCTCAGGGGATTGTCCCTCATGTCGAAGGGTTTGTACGCACTCATCGCGTCCATATGCAGCCTCGGAAGTTCACTGGCGGCGAGGGCAGATCCAGTCTCGGTCAGTTTGCCGTCTACACTTTCTGCCATCGCGCCGACACGGAGCTACCGGTACAAGCACAGAAGAACAAGTGGAGCAGTGGGTGGCAAGAGTTCTGGTTCTACTACAAACTCAATGATGATGTTGAGCTTTGTGGTGAGCTTCCGTTGCTTGGGGAAGTAAGCGCCGAAGCTAGGATGAGCGCCGAGGCTCATGCCTCTATTGACTGCCTGAGGGTTGTTGCCCGCTCGCAGTGCGTGCGTGACCTGGTGGAGGAGTATTGCTGTGCCAAGATTTGGCCTCTTGGGCGAAGGCAAGCATGGTTCAAAGTGGAGGATGATCCCAAGTATGAAGGTAGGGGTTTAAAGAGGCCGAGCCTGGATCTTGACAAGATTTGGGAGAGAACTCTCCGAAAGTTTCCCTCACGCGGAGATGGGATCGAGGTCATCTACAAGCGTGTTCAGCAGTGGACTGTGGAACTTGTCGGGAAACTGTCCACGCTGGAGACTAAGGCGATCCACAGCTCGGTGGGTAGCGGAGATCGGGTAAACAGAATGTTTGATGTTCTTGGGGTCCGGTATGCGGACTGGCCAGCTCCTTCGAGCGAGGATGCGCCGAAGAAGAGGAAGCGCGAAGCTTCGGGGGAGAGGGGAATTGTCTCACGGCCGAAACGAGGCTGTGGGCGAGGCCGTGGTGGTGCCGGTGGCCGGGTGAAAACACTCGCGACGAAGGTCGCGGTCGTTTCGGCTGGTACCTCTTCGTCAGCTATTGTTGCTTCCGGCCGAGGTGTCGGTAGGGCTGCAGGGCGGGTGCCCCGAGTTGGAGGGATCAGTGCTTTGATTCAGATTTCGGACGACGAGGATGAGTCTGATGATGATGAGGTGGAGGAGGAGAAGGATGGGAAAGAGGGGGGGGGAACGAACGAGGGTTCGTCTGATGAAAGCAGCGAAGCTTCCAGTGAAGGACATGACACTGATGAGGAGATGTCCATCGATGACACCCACGGAAGAGGGGCAGCCTCGCCAAGCGCTGGTGCGATGGTTGCCCGGAGCGTGGACGACATTGCTCGAGACATTGAGCCAGATAGTCCTCGACGAGGGTCGATTCCCAGCTTTGCGGTCTCGCACCTGTGGGTAGAGGGTTTTGAGTTTGATGGAGAACTCGAGCCCGACCGAGCCCGGGGAAAGAGACCGTACGACGAGGCGAATCGGTCGATCCTCCCGGAGTATGCTAAGAAGCTTGGGATTTCTGATCCAACAACTGAGCTGTTCACCAGTTCGGACCTTCGGGATTGTCACTTGCAATGTGGCCCGGAGGAAAGGCGTTTTTTAGGCCGAATCTTCGGCCGCATTTGTGTGCCGGAGGCAGAGGTTCGACTTGCGGACCAGGCAGTTGGTGATACTTTTGCCGACGTTGACGTCAAGTTGGCAGAGCTAATGCTCTTGAACCGCGCGGCGAGGCGGAAGGTTGGCTCCGACATGGAATTTATGAGAAGCCAAATTGATGAGCTTGAGAAGGAGAATAGCAGACTTGCCCGGAGCTTGGAAAATAAGGAAATTGAACTGAAGAATGCTTCGGAGAAGGTCGTGAAGGCTCGAGAGGAGGCAGTTGAACTGGCGAAACGTAATGCTGATTTGATTGCCGAGGGAAAGGCGAAGGACAAGGTGTTGGCCGATGTCGAGGGTCACTTAGGGGATTTGAGCGAATCCTGGCGGACGAGTATGGAGAACATTGTAACACCTCTGGTGTTTAATAAGTAATTAACCTGACATGTCATCATCATTAGTCTTTAATCATTCTTGCCATGCATTTAAGTTTGCTTAATTTTTTTGTAGATCTTGTTCAGTTAAGTGTTTTTGATGCTGTGTTATGAGGACCAAAATTCAAAAATCAAAATAAAATTTAAATTCCTTTTGAAAAACCCCAATTTCCAAACTCTAGTTTTACCCCTTTTCTAATTCAAAAGTTATTCAAAATTTGAAGTTGGTCCTTTTAGCAAAGTTGTAGATATCAAATTCTAAACAACTTTGGTGTTTGAGTTTTCTTTGTGCAGTTCAAAGTTTAGGAGTAATTTTCAAGGTTTCAAAAGAAGAATAGGTTTTCACTGTGCATAGCTGGAGGACCCCTACCTCATCCTCACCCGGCCCCTACCGTCCTTTTGCCCGGCCCCCCACCGTCCTTTTGCCCGGACCCCCCCCGTCCTTTTTGCCCGGACCCCCACCGTCCTTTTGCCCGGACCCCCACCGTCCTTTTGCCCGGACCCCCACCGTCCTTTTGCCCGGACCCCCACCGTCCTTTTGCCCGGATCCCCACCGTCCTTTTGCCGGACCCCCAGTCCTTTGCCCGGACCCCCAACGTCCTTTTGCCCGACCCCCAACGTCCTTTTTGCCCGACCCCCACCGTCCTTTTGCCCGGACCCCCACCGTCCTTTTGCCTGGGACCCCCACCGTCCTTTTGCCCGGACCCCTACCGTCCTTTTGCCTGGACCCCACCGTCCTCTTGCCCGGACCCCCACCGTCCTCTTCGCCCGGACCCCCACCGTCCTTCGCCCGGACCCCGGCATCACCCCGCGCTATAAAGCCACCAAGCTCCCCATTGCCACCACCAACACTTCCTCGCCAACCCAAGCCATCAGGCAGCCCCAGCGCCGCCAAGCCGCCACTGCCTTCGCCTTGAGCTTCTCCACCTTCCCAAGCACCAATTTCACCACTCCGTCCTTTCCTTCCTTCGCCGGCGCAGCGACTCCCCTCCAACTCCGGCGAATCGCTCGAGCCTCACCCTCGAGCCAACCTCGAGCCAACCCTCACCGCACACCCTCGAGCGTCCCTCGAGCCACATCCCTCGAGCCGCATCTCTCGAACATGCCAAGGCCAGCCTCGAGCCTCACCCTCGAGCCTCACCCTCGAGCACGCCTGCGAACCGCGCCCCCTCGAAGCAGCCGAGCCCCACCCTCACCTCGGGCGAATCGCAGCCACCCTCGGACTGAGCCTCGAGCACGCCGAGGCTACCCCGAGAGGTTAGCCGAGCCTCCGCCAAGGCCTCGCCACCATCGAGCTTCCGCCTCCGACCCTTGCACCGCCTCGCCGACCTCGTTTCCAACTCCTGGTGAGCCCGCGAAGCTATCCCCACCCTCTGCCTTTCCAGCCGAGACCTCGAGCGACCGTCCGCTGTCCGCCTTACAGGCAAGCGCGCCGAGCCTCGAGAGAAGCACGTTTTCCTTTTCTTTTAAAAATATGAATAGTGTTTTGTTTTCTTTTCTTTTGTGAGGTTTAATCTGTTGTTCTAAAAATCTTGAGATAAATGTTGTGTGTTCCTTGCTCTGTGTAGTATTTTAGAAAAATAAGAAACTCTACTTTTCTGCAAAGTTTAAAATATGAAAAATCATCCCCTTTTAATTATAAATGGATAGTTTTAGGTTTTTAGTAAAACATGTATAGCTCCAAATGTCATGAAATTTGTTTTGTCATCTATTTACACCATGATGAACCTATGAGATTAATTTGGTAAATTTTGGGACAACTGTATAAAATGATCTTTTAAAATAAATTAGAAAAATAGAAAAGTAATCATGGTGTGACCTTTTGGATTGTTTGCTGTTCATAGACCCCACCCTCTGGTCTATGATGATTGTGATGCCTTGTAATGTTTTGTAAATAATGCTTAATAAGTTTGTTTAATCTTGCTTAAAAAGATAAAGATAATTAATCTTTATGTCTATCCTAGAAGTTACTCACATGTTAGAAAGTTGTACTCTAGAATCAGTAGTCTTGTCCTGCACCTTAGCATGCATTCCATGGCATCATGTTAAAGCATACATCATTTATCCACGTGTAGTATCCAAGAGTGTTGAAGTCGTGTTTCTCAAGCTCTGTGTTCACCATTGTCGAACGAGCCTGGAGGAGGGTTCTTGTTGGACAGGCTTCGTCGAAAAAGACTTAACTTCAAGCAGCAAACGAACTAACTTGTGTCAATCTTTCTTGGATCTTATCTTCCCTGCAACGAAGGCAAGCCCCGGTGCATTTAACCCTTCCTTGGTTTTATAAAATGTTTTCCTTAAATGCTTTTGAGTTAAACTACTGCATTAGGTTATAGAGTTGTGTGATGACCTATTACCTGCATTATTTACCTCCACCAGAAGATCCACCAGCCCTGCTTTAAACTATTTGCAAAGTGCTTAGTGATGCTATACTATAGATTTGCAATAAAATGTCATTTTCAAAAGTGTGATCACTGAAAGAATCTTTATGGGAATTTGGCTTTACTTCCCGTTCGATGACTGCTTGCCTAGCTAGCATGTGGTCATTGTCGAGAAGAGGTTGTCCGCGCGTACGGTGCCGTCATGTTGTAGTCCGGGACTCACAGTTGACACCGACCGGGACAGGGTTGAAAAACTGACAGGACTATACGCTTGGGTGAGATATAACCAAGGTGTAGTTCTGGCAAAAAAATTAGGGACCATCCGTATGGGGGCCTGCTGGCCAAGACTTGCAACTATTCACATACTATGGAAAGCTCTGGCTCCGAGGAATCCTTTATTGGACCGACAACCGCGCACTGGAGTGGAGAGATGGCGGAAGTAGCATGTACCCACGTGGTCGTCGTACCTGGAGATAGGAGTGGTGTACTGTACTTCCGGGTGGCGTAGGACCGGGCCCAATCTTGAGGAATCGTGGTAGACGAGTTGGCATATGCAAGCTTGGGTGCTACATATGCAGTGTGGATAGGGATCCTCAGCTGAGTATTATTTATCCGGATTAACGTTGCTCCTCGGTTATGGAGACTTGGTCACTGACTGTCAACGGAGAGTGGTTCTCAACTAGGTATGTTTTGAAATGTAAAATGAATCATGGACAATGAAGAATTGAGAAATGCTTGAATCTTTCCAAATAAAACAAGGTTTACAAAATGCTTTTTCTGCAAAATACTTAAGCCTTACCTTGACTACCCTAAGCCTTTCATTCCTGAGTCTTTCTCTCTTTTTCTTTAGTCTTTAGTCAGTGTAGTCCCTTGTACCAGCTACCCCAGTACTCAGGGTTTGTTAATCCCCTGTTGCAGGTTTCTATTAGGTGGTGTTGATCATGATCATGTCAGTGGGCTTGACGTGATCTGGTTGTTCCTCTTCTCCAACTTAGGTACTAGGTACTCCGCCTAAGTGTGGTTCTGTCATACTACTCTACTTCCGCATACCAGTTATTTTATGTAAAAGTAACATCTTCATAATTTGTAAAGTTTATCTATCTTGCTTCCGCACTCCGATGGTATTTTGTATCAACTGTTGTAATGTTGTAATTATTCCAACCTTCATGATGATGGTCCTGTGGCTCGTGAGTAATTCGGGGTCCTCTCGGGGACACCCGACGGATCTTTCCAGTAACGTGTTTCATTTGCACAGTCATTGGGCTCCCTATGACGATGACGTGTGCAAGTGGGCCACATTATTGGGCGGTTCCGTCACAAACATCCAGCGTAAGCTTGATTGTTGCCTGACTGCGGCCGGAGGCTCTGCCGGAGAGCCGTTGCCTGCAGCTAGCGCGGAAGCCTTCGAGGGTTGGCTGAGTAATGAACTTGATGTATTTAGTTCGCTAGTTGTCAATGCAGCCGATTTCGGAGGCTACACCGGGGCTTTGGCAATGGCGAGCACGCTTCGACTGGCGGATTGTGATCATCTTCGCAAAATCAAGAGGCCAAACCATGCCTTTCCGTCGGTCGATGAAGTGCGCCGTATGAAGGTTGATGATGCTGAAGTTCGGAACTGCGCGATGCGTCTGCTCTGCAGGTTTTGGATCTCCGGAGGCGGCCGAGCTCTTGCCTTCGAAGAAGCTGCTGAGGCTACACGTCAGGTTTGCGTACTTTTTCGGGTTTTTCGATTTTGTTGATATGTTTCAGAGGGGTTATTATTGATCTTGGCGAGGTTTGCCTTTATTTTGCTTATAGGCTTGAAAAGATGCGATGCCTTCGCCGCCCATGGAAGTCGAAGTAGGAGGTGGCTCCGAAGCTGCCCCTGAGTCAAGTGCTGCGAGGGTTACGCTCGCCGAGATCGAGGCCTTGACTTGGGACGTCCCGATCACTGAAGAAGTGAGAGCACAAGGTTGATATGTGCCCTTGTGGTTCCCTTCCTGAGTGATGAGTGATCGATCAACTGGCAACATGTCTCTTGGCTGTGTTGATGTGCAGGTGCGGAGCTCGGAGACAGTGGTCTAAGGTGAGGTGAAGGTCAAGTGGGACGTGTCGTGCCGACGGTCCAGGAGCGGTGAAGGGCGAACGTGGAGCTTGGACTGACGGACCGGGAGACCTGAGGACCAGCTGTGGTAGCTGGCACGTGGCATCGACAAGCAAGAAGACATGGGGATGTGCGGTGCATCGGCCGAGTCGGGAGGAAGGTGATGGCGTCGTGACACTTGGCGGGAGGCCGAGAAGGAAGGCGAGTGCACTGTGCCCGACGTGGAGGCTGGACATGCTCCGACATCGGTGCTGGAACTCGGGGTGTGCGAACCACATCCCGTCTACGGCGCGGGTTCGGTAGCTGAGCCTCAAAAGCTACCATCGACGGTTTCCAGGTTTGGGCCTCAAAACCTGGGGTGGACGGTTTCCAGGTTTGGCCCTCAAAACCTGGGCGCGCGGGTTTCTGAGTTTGGGCCACAAAACTCAGCCGGAGGACAGGTTTCCCGGTTTCAGCCTCAAAACCGGGGAAGGCCCAGGTTTCCCGGTTTCGGCCTCAAAACCGGGGGGAAGTCCGCAAAAAGGACGGTCGACACGCGGCGGCGTAGAGAGGCTGGCGCGGCGGCGCAGCTATCCGCGGAAGGCGCGGTGGTCGGCAGGGCGGCACGTGGCGGCATCCTGAGGCTTGCGTCGAGGCGAAGCTAAGGGTGAGGAAGGCGCGTGGCCGTCGGATCGTCATCAAGCAGAGTTGGACCGGATACCTCTAGGGTGGCCGTTTCGCTCAGTTATCCTAGGGATAGAAGGGATTATTGTTTAGACTATAAATAAGAGAGGCACCCCTCCTCTCCCTTTATCCTTGCAGTCATTTGCCCTAAGCTCTCTCTCTCTCTCCTTAGCCCCTGCTTAGGTTCTAATCATACCTGGCTGTAGAGGATCCACAGAGCGAACTCAATCATGTCTCTGTGTTTTGGGAAGTTCAGGAAGTGAGACCGTAATCTCACGTTTGTAGCGTGTGTTTGCCACACGGTTGCAATCTCTTGGTGTAATTCGTGTTTTGTTCGTGTTCTTCGCGGATTGCTTTTTCTCCTAATTTTCCCGTCGCTTGATCTCTTCGCTTGGTGCGTCTTTTGAAAATCCACTTGAACCAAGTTGTTCTAGATCGTGAGGCAATTCTTTCCACCGAAGGAATCCATCTCAAACCTTACGGTCTAGGAGATCGAACGATTTTCGGTTTAGATCACGTTCTTGCTCTCTTGCCCCGAAAGTTCTTGATTCACCGATTTGGAGTTAGGTTCGAGCCATGATCTCTTAGGAGTAGCTCACTAACATCTTGTGACTCCTCATATCGAATCCTAGCCCTAGTGCATTTGATTCGGAGGAGATCGGGTTGAGTCACCGAAGAACAGCGCTGTTTTCGGGGCATCGGACGCTGACACGGGAGCATCGGACGCTAGGGTTCAAAGCATCGGACGCTCCGGTGACACGTGTCAGTCTGGGTGTTTTTGAGTGAGCATCAGACGCTAGGCATCGGACGCGTCCGTTGTACATCGGACGCGCCGGAGCCATTGCATCGGACGCTGGCTGTTCACTGTGCACAGCGTCCGATGGTGGAACAGTAAGGTTCCAGTAACTCACTGTTTGCATCGGACGCATCCGGTGGTGAGGCATCGGACGCAGTCCAGCTTCCGATGCGACTGGTTTTGCACTGTTTCGTCCGCGGTTCGTTCGTTCGTTGTCGGTTTTGATTTCCGGCTTTTGCGTTGAGCTCCTAGAGTCGTGTAGTATCCCGCTGTGCTTCTTGGAAGCATCCACCCTACATCTAGGGTCGGGACATTATTCGAGCTCTAGGCTTGCCTCTGGGATGACTTCTGGACAGTGGCTAAAAGTTTCTGAGAAGAAATTTTGAAGCTCCCATTCACCCCCCTCTGGTCGCTTTTCCGTCCTTCAATTGGTATCAGAGCGGGTTAAGGATCTACTCTACCTTAATCGGTTTCGGATCCTAAGGGCGACATGGATCGAGGAATGGCAAGGCTCCCTATTTCGATGGGACGAACTATCCCTATTGGAAGATTCGGATGCGTGCTTATCTCAACAGCATCGGATCTTCTGTCTGGGAGATATGCGAGGATGCCGATTACGTGGTTCTTGCGGCTCGAGTTGGTCAGCACCAGATTGACCAACACGAGGCCAACTCTAAGGCCCGTAATGCGCTTTTGGCCAACATCTCCCTTCCTGAGTTCGAGCATGTTTCCGAGCTTCAGACTGCTCGAGAGATCTGGGTGAAGCTTCAGAGCTATCATGAGGGGACCGCTCAGGTCAAGACCAGACTCTTCGAGACATACAAGCGGGAATACGAGAACTTTGTTCAGATGGAGGGAGAGACGATTGACGCTATGTTCGCTCGTTTTCAAACGATTGTGAACAAGATGCGTGCCAATCGGGCCAACCTACCCTATGATGATCATGAGAGGGCACTCAAGCTGCTATATGCCCTGGATCAGAGGGTATGGGAGGTGAGGTGTCGACCATTATTGAGTCTGCTGCTTACGACACCCTCACCGTGGACGAGCTATTCAGCAAGCTCAAGTCCAAGTCCACCGAGATCGATCACTTGACTCAGGCCAAGCTGAAGAACCCATCTTCACATTCCATGGCTTTGGTCTCAGGCAAAGGTGGATCGACTCTTTCCGCTGACGCTTCACCACCTCTCTTTGCTTTGTCTTCTTTGCTTTCAGTGACTGAGGAGCAGGTGGAGGCGTTGGACGATGACGAGCTCGCCCTCATCATCACCCGGTTCTCGCGGTTTCACAACAACCGCCTGAATCGCCGGCGTGGTGGCGCACGTGAGGGCTGCTACGGATGTGGAGATCCGGACCATTTCGTCGCTAACTGCCCCAAGCGCGACAAGACCTTCCCCGGCAAGAACCGCAACTCCAGGCGCAAGGGCAAGCCGGAGATCAAGGCCGGGAAGAAGAAGAAGGGCGACTACCGCCGAGAGGACATGGAGAAGGCTTTCGACGCCGGCAAGCGTGCCTCCCTCGCCACATTCAGTGACGGCGAGAAGTCTTCCGACGACGACTCCAGCGACGATGGGTCCGAGCACAAGACTGAGGAACGCTTCAATGGACTCTGCTTCTTCGGCAAATCCTCCAAGAATCTGTGCACCATGGCCTTGGACGGAGAGGACTGCAAACGCCAGGACAAGGACGACGGCATCGACGACGACGACGATGCTTTCGAGGTATCATCCTCTTCTCTTATCGAGCGTCTTACCGGTGAGCGTGATTCCCTTGCCGATATAGTCCTAGGTCAGGATAAGAACCTCAAGCGAGCTATCCGAGAGCGAAATGAGTTTAAGGCTAAGATGAATGAGGCGCTTAAGGAGCTTGAGTTCGCTAGGTCCGAGGTGAAGGTGACCGATGAGGAGGAGTGTGAGGAGTGCACGATGCACATGACAAACTTTGCCACCCTACAAACCAAGTATGCCTCTTTGATCGAGGTGTATGATGAGCTGAAGAGTAGGCTAGACTTAGTGGGTGATTGCAAGGAGTGTCCCTCCCTGAAGAAGGAGCTGGAGGAGGCGAAGGCGAGGCCTTCTTTGTTGGTGCGTGCAAGCTTTGTCCTAGCTTGCGAACTGAGTTGGCAGAAGTTAGTGCCAAGCTTGCTGAAGCCATGAAGGCCAGCTCAGTTAGCACCTTGGCCGCTCAATGTGAGCGATGCGTGGGGATGGAGCTTGAGATTGCCAACTGTCGGCATGACAGGATGCAAACCGAGGAGGAAAACACATACCTTCGGTCCATTCTGAGTTGGGTGTCATGCAATGAGACGCAGTTGGGAATGATGATCAGTCAGTTCAAGAGGGGAACTGATGGCTCGGGAGTAGGCTTTGAGTCAGGTGGGAAGAGAGCTAGCACCTTTGGCAAGATTGGTGAGTTTAGTGGAGTGAACCCTAGTGAGAAGCCATCCACTATCCCTAAGCTCATCAAGATCACTCCACCTGAACCTCCCAAGCCTATCACCAAGGATGGGATCCTTGATGAACCTCCTAAGGCTCCACCTCGCAAGCAAGTGTGGGTTCCCAAACCTAACCATCTTAGGAACACACTTGACACCCTTCCTGACGTCTCTAGTGATCCCCTTCCGAAGGGCAAGCAGCTGGCTAGAGTGAACAACCCTCGCAACCATAGAAACCAACAACCCAAGAGAGCGGTGAGGTTTGAGTGCGAGTACTGTCACCGTGAGGGTCACCTAGCTGAGTTTTGTTTTCGGAGGAAGAGAGACGCTAGGAAGGAGTTGGAGCTGAACAACCAGGCCAGGCACCACCCTCTCCATGGTGTGCAGGGTCGGGGAGTTCAGAGGCAGGGCGCTAGGTCGGGAGGTGCACTCCCTCAGGCGGCTAGGCCCCAGGCAGTTAGACCACGGGGTGGTGGTCGTGCCCGTCACGGTTCCGGTCGTACTCAATACGATCTGGAGCCGAGTGTAAGAGGCTCTGCTGCTCAGTCCCATAGCGGACCACCTTTTCAGTATGGTGGTGATCGCTTCGCTTAGATGGGACAGGTAGGACAGTTTGGAGTTTTTCCGTTCCATAGCGGACCACTCTTTCAGGTTGGTGGTGATCGCTATCCATCCATGGGACGAGGACAGTTTGGTGTTGCTCCTAACACTTTTTCTGGGCCTATGACACAGCACTGGTATCCTTCTCAGTATACTAACCCCAGTGCTGTGCCATATGCTCACTTCCTGCCTTTCTATTGATGCAGGAACTTCGGTTGGAGAACATGTGGCTCATGGATTCCGGATGTTCGTGCCACATGACCGGAAAGAAGGAATGGTTCTCCAGCCTTAGCCCCGTGATGCACAAGGAGTACATCACTTTCGGGGATAATATAGAGGTAAGGTTGTTTCTCATGGAACTATCCGGCTCAATGAAATTTTGTTCTTAAGGATGTTGCGTTGGTTTCAAACTTGCATTTCAATTTGCTTTCTGTTTTTCGCAACTTCTTGAGGATGATTGTGAAGTGCGCTTTAAGAAGGGTTTGAGTCGTGTTTTAGACCCTCGGGGAGATCTTGTTTGTTGGATTGTCCCTTTTGGCCGTGTTTTCAGAGCCGACTTTTCTCGTTCCTTCGGCTCTGCTAGATGTCTGATGGCTGGTCCTTCTTCTGATTTGTGGAAGTGGCATAGGAGGCTTGGTCACTTGAGTTTTGACTTGCTTGCAAGACTTAGCTCACTTGGCCTAATCCAAGGATTGCCCAAGTTGAAGTTTCAGAAGGATCTTGTTTGCCATCCCTGTCGTCACGGGAAGATGGTTGCTGCTTCTCACCGACCTGTAAATCAGGTGATGACCAAGCGACCCGGCGAGCTTCTACAAATGGACACAGTTGGTCCAGCTCGGGTTTGCTCAGCGGGTGGGAAGTGGTACGTTCTAGTGATCGTTGATGATTTTTCGAGGTACTCTTGGGTATTTTTCATGGAGGGTAAGGATGAAGCTTTTCCTTTTGCTCGTGACTTGATTTTGAGGTTGAAAACTGTGTTTCCCCCTGATACCATTAGAGCTATTCGTAGCGATAATGGTACTGAGTTTGATAATTCTCAGTTTGCCTCTTTCTGTTCTTCTAATGGAATCGAGCATCAGTTTTCTTCTCTCCTTATGTCCCCCAGCAAAACGGTGTTGTTGAGCGCAAGAACCGGACCCTTGTTGAGATGGCCAGGACGATGCTCGATGAGCATAGGACTCCTAGGCGTTTTTGGGCCGAGGCGATCAACACCGCTTGCCATGTTGCAAATCGCATCTTTCTTCGGGCTTTCATGAAGAAAACATCTTATGAGTTGCGGTTTGGACGTGTACCCAAGGTGTCTCATTTTCGGGTGTTTGGTTGTAAGTGTTTTATCTTGAAGCAAGGCAATTTGGATAAATTTGAATCTCGCTCTGCTAATGGCGTGTTTCTTGGTTATGCTTCACATTCGCGCGCTTATCGAGTTCTTAACCTTGAGACTAACCGGATAGTGGAGACCTGTGAGGTCACATTTGACGAGACTATGCCTTGTGTTTCTTCTGCTTTTGATGTTGCAGGAGAACAGGAGCTGGGAGAGACTATTTTTGTGGAGGAGGAGCAGGAGAATGCCGATTGGGGTGATCCCGAGCCAACTCCACTGGCTGCCCCCGTCGACCCTGCGATGACCACTTCAGCTCGAGGACCCGATCCCATGACTTCTTCTTCTTGGGGTCCTCTGGAGCCACCCCTCCAGCAAGCACCGGCAGCACCCGGAGAGTGACAGCATCTGGTGAGGGGGAGACGACTTCGGCAAGGCAAGTGCCCCGAAGCGTTCAGCAGATTCACCCCCTCCACAACAGATGATCGGCGGCATCGACCAGCGAGTCACGCGGTCGCGGGCGTATGAAATCTCACACTTTGCTCATTCTGCATTTGTTGCTTCTTTTGAGCCCAAAGATGTTGGACACGCACTTTCTGATGCTAACTGGGTCAATGCCATGCATGAGGAGCTAGAGACTTTGAGCGAAACCGAGTTTGGACCCTAGTTCCACCTCCACCAGAATGCCATCCTATAGGTACCAAATGGGTTTTCAAAAACAAAGAGGGTGAGGATGGGATGGTAGTGAGGAACAAGGCTAGGCTGGTAGCCCAGGGTTTTTGCCAAAAGAGGGGATAGATTATGAGGAAACTTTTGCCCCTGTAGCCCGTTTAGAAGCCATTAGAGTCCTTCTAGCCTTTGTTGCTTCGAAGGGTTTTAAGCTTTATCAGATGGATGTTAAGAGTGCTTTTCTGAATGGGTATATAGAGGAAGAGGTTTATGTTAGGCAACCCCAGGTTTCGAGGATTCCAAGTTTCCAAACCATGTTTATAAACTCTCAAAAGCTTTGTATGGTTTGAAACAAGCCCCAGAGCGTGGTATGATCGTTTGAAAACCTTTTTACTCTCTAAGGGTTTTAAAATGGGACGGGTTGATAGGACTTTGTTTTCCTCAAGCAAGGCAATGATACCCTGATAGTCCAGATTTACGTGGATGATATCATCTTTGGTGGCTCTTCTCATGCGCTTGTTGCCAAGTTTGCAGATACAATGAGCAAGGAGTTTGAGATGAGTATGATGGGTGAGTTGACCTTCTTCCTCAGATTGCAAATCAAGCAAACCCGAGATGGGACGTTCGTGCATCAAGGCAAGTACACGAAGGACATCCTGAAGAAGTTCGACATGGGCGAGGCCAAGCCTCTTACGACGCCCATGGCGACGACTGCTGTGATGGACGCGGACCAGGATGGAGAGCCAGTCGACCAGAAGGAGTACAGGAGCATGATTGGCTCGCTTCTGTATCTGACGGCGACGAGGCCAGATATACAGTTCGCTCTGTGTCTGTGCGCTCGTTTTCAGGCGTCCCCCGGACTTCCCACAAGCAAGCGGTCAAGCGTATCATGAGGTACCTCCGATACACTCCTGAGCTCGGACTTTGGTATTCCTCTTCTTCGAATCTCTCGCTTTGTGGTTATTCCGATGCGGATTTTGCCGGCTGTCGGCTTGAGCGCAAGTCTACTTCTGGGACTTGTCAGTTTCTTGGCTCTTCCTTGGTTTCGTGGTCCTCTGGCAAGCAGTCGAATGTAGCCCAGTCTACTACAGAAGCCGAGTATGTTGCTGCTGCTTCTTGTGCTTCGCAGCTTTTATGGATGGTTGCTACATTGCGTGATTTTGGTCTAGATTTCAGTTGGGTACCTTTGCTTTGTGATAGCACTTCTGCCATTAGTGTAGCAAAGAACCCTGTTCTTCACTCCAAGACCAAACACATTGATGTTCGCTTTCATTTTGTTCGTGATCACTACGAGAAAGGCGACATTGATCTTAGGCATGTAGACACCCATAATCAGGTTGCGGATATTTTCACCAAGCCTTTAGATCTCTCAACTTTTGCTAGGTTGAGAGGTGAGCTTGGTGTGTGTTTCCCCTTTTAGATGGGGGAAGCATTTTGTCCATGTACCTTAGACTAACTTTCTGATCTTTTTGTTTTGAGTCTTGAGTCGTTTGAGTTTTGTTTTAGCTCCGATTCTGACTTCATCATGTATACATCTTGCATTTTCAAGCTTCATGTTTATATTCTTGAGAATGGATCTATGCTCTGATTAGTGTATGTTTCAATGATATATGATGATGCTTGTAGCTTAGGCTCTTTTTGATCACTAATACATGTTGTGAGCTAAGCTATATTTTTCAGAATGATGAACATGCTTAATAAACCTAAAATTTGAATACATGTTCACCATTGAGATTGGCAACTAGCATGTGTAGGAAGTGTTGAGGTCACTCGAGCTATTTCATATATGCTAGGTTGCTATGTCTCTAGTTCTGAGTCATGACTTGCTTGGATTGTTCATATTCTGTTTAAAATGAACCAAGTTGTAGTGAATTGAAAAGATCGAGATGGGATTGCTTTGTCAGCACATCACGGTATCGAGACTGTTTCTCATTGCACATTGAGTTAAACTTGAGCCGTGTAGTGTAAGACCGAAACCGATGCTTTAAGCTTCTACTGCATATGCATAGGCTTAGCACGGTTGAAAAGTTAGGCAATGACAAGCTTTCAACCTCTCGCAATCACATGTTGTTTTTAAACTTGTGTTATAAACCGCTGCAAATTCTCCGATAAAATCTGAAAACACAAGTCTATGCTCCATTCTATAGCATGGTGGTTGAACTTTGCTAGGGGTAGTTCACCTTGTATACATGTTTTAGCACTTGTTGACTTCCTGTCTATACATGTCTAGTGCTTTTTTAATGGTGAAACTCTCTTTCTGAATGGCTTAAAAACTGCTCACTTAGCTTATGCATTCATATCTTGTATTCTGTGATCAGTTTGAGCCTTTGCTAGCACCTGTGTAGGTTGCTGTGTAGTCGGATCAGCACTCATTAGAGCATTTATTTACTCTTTCGAGTATATACTTGAAGCCGCTAACATGCATTTTTAACTCATGTGCATGTGTCTGACTCCGATAGGCATGACCGTAGCTCCGTTTGACTTCTTGAGCTCTTTTCCTTTTCTTTTGATTGCAAATTGCCCCAAGGGGGAGAAGTTTGTCCAAGGGGGAGTTTTTGTTCTTTTGTGGTGACAATTTGCAATCTATGCTTCACTTGTTGAGGGGGAGTGTTTGAGTAAGGAGGAGTTCTTCTGCTTTTTCGAGGTTGGCTTTTGAGACTGTTCTTCATTTGGTATCGATCTTTCCAGCTAGTTGCGTCGAGCCTCTGTGCCTCTGTCTTGAGGGACTAGCTATTTTTATCTTGCTTCGATGATTCTTGATTGGTATCGTGCCTACTGCTAGTGGTGTTGAGCCCTGTCTGCCTCTTCTTGAGGACTAGCCTGTTTCTGACTTGGTTGCGTCGAGCCGTTGCCCATGTCTTTGGGAACCAAGTCTTGTGCTCTGATTTTGATCGGGCCTTGCTCCTTGATGAGTTGTTGCTCCGATTTCTTGCTTGGTTGTGTCGAACCTTTGCCCATGTCTTTGGGGACCAAGCTTTGCTTATCTTGAGTTGTTCTTCTTCGGCCTTTTCTTTGGCTTTTGGACATCTCGAGTAAGTTTTCTTCTTCTACCTAATTCTGCTTTCTTTTATTTTTGTTACGGTTACTATGGGTTGACGATGCACTCATCAAGGGGGAGATTAAGAACACAAGGTTGATATGTGCCCTTGTGGTTCCCTTCCTGAGTGATGAGTGATCGATCAACTGGCAACATGTCTCTTGGCTGTGTTGATGTGCAGGTGCGGAGCTCGGAGACAGTGGTCTAAGGTGAGGTGAAGGTCAAGTGGGACGTGTCGTGCCGACGGACCAGGAGCGGTGAAGGGCGAACGTGGAGCTTGGACTGACGGACCGGGAGACCTGAGGACCAGCTGTGGTAGCTGGCACGTGGCATCGGCAAGCAAGAAGACATGGGGATGTGCGGTGCATCGGCCGAGTCGGGAGGAAGGTGATGGCGTCGTGACACTTGGCGGGAGGCCGAGAAGGAAGGCGAATGCACTGTGCCCGGCATGGAGGCTGGACATGCTCCGACATCGGTGCTGGAACTCGGGGTGTGCGAACCACATCCCGTCTACGGCGCGGGTTCGGTAGCTGAGCCTCAAAAAGCTACCATCGACGGTTTCCAGGTTTGGGCCTCAAAACCTGGGGTGGACGGTTTCCAGGTTTGGGCCTCAAAACCTGGGCGCGCGGGTTTCTGAGTTTGGGCCACAAAACTCAGCCGGAGGACAGGTTTCCTGGTTTCAGCCTCAAAACCGGGGGAAGGCCCAGGTTTCCCGGTTTCAGCCTCAAAACCGAGGGAAGTCCGCAAAAAGGACGGTCGACACGTGCGGCGTGGAGAGGCTGGCGCGGCGGCGCAGCTATCCGCGAGGAAGGCGCGGTGGTCGGCAGGGCGGCACGTGGCGCATCCTGAGGCTTGCGTCGAGGCGAAGCTAAGGGTGAGGAAGGCGCGTGGCCGTCAGATCGTCATCAAGCAGAGTTGGACCGGGATACCTCTAGGGTTGGCCGTTTCGCTCAGTTATCCTAGGGTTAGAAGGGGATTATAGTTTAGACTATAAATAAGAGAGGCACCCCTCCTCTCCCTTTATCCTTGCAGTCATTTGCCCTAAGCTCTCTCTCTCTCCTTAGCCCCTGCTTAGGTTCTAATCATACCTGGCTGTAGAGGATCCACAGAGCGAACTCAATCATGTCTCTGTGTTTTGGGAAGTTCAGGAAGTGAGACCGTAATCTCACATTTGTAGCGTGTGTTTGCCACATGGTTGCAATCTCTTGGTGTAATTCGTGTTTTGTTCATGTTCTTCGCGGATTGCTTTTTCTCCTAATTTTCCCGTCGCTTGATCTCTTCGCTTGGTGCATCTTTTGAAAATCCACTTGAACCAAGTTGTTCTAGATCGTGAGGCAATTGTTTCCACCGAAGGAATCCATCTCAAACCTTACGGTCTAGGAGATCGAACGATTTTCAGTTTAGATCACGTTCTTGCTCTCTTGCCCCGAAAGTTCATGATTCACCGATTTGGAGTTAGGTTCGAGCCATGATCTCTTAGGAGTAGCTCACTAACATCCTTGTGACTCCTCATATCGAATCCTAGCCCTAGTGCATTTGATTCGGAGGAGATCGGGTTGAGTCACCGAAGAACAGCGCTGTTTTCGGGGGCATCGGACGCTGACACGGGAGCATCGGACGCTAGGGTTCAAAGCATCGGACGCTCCAGTGACACGTGTCAGTCTGGGTGTTTTTGAGTGAACATCGGACGCTAGGCATCGGACGCGTCCGTTGTACATCGGACGCGCCGGAGCCATTGCATCGGACGCTGGCTGTTCACTCTGCACAGCGTCCGATGGTGGAACAGTAAGGTTCTAGTAACTCACTGTTTGCATCAGACGCGTCCGGTGGTGAGGCATCAGACGCAGTCCAGCTTCCGATGCGACTGGTTTTGCACTGTTTCGTCCGTGGTTCGTTCGTTCGTTGTCGGTTTTGATTTCTGGCTTTTGCGTTGAGCTCCTAGAGTCGTGTAGTATCCCGCTGTGCTTCTTGGAAGCATCCACCCTACATCTAGGGTCGTGGACATTATTTGAGCTCTAGGCTTGCCTCTGGGATGACTTCTGGGACAGTGGCTAAAAGTTTCTGAGAAGAAATTTTGAAGCTCCCATTCACCTCCCCTCTGGTCGCTTTTCTGGTCCTTCAAGAAGCCGCGGTGCAAAAAGCGGCGACGGAAGAGGAGCCTGCTTCGATCGTCGAGGCTGCCGTGGAGGAATCCACGGCGCAGAAGGCGCCTGCTGGAACCTCGACCGTCGCCATTGGCGAAGGTTCGGAAGCTATCAAGGACGGAGCTGCGAGTGGAGCCCATAGGAAGCTGGTCAGGTGTGATCCCTTGGGATTGTTGTGGCGAGGTAGCCCTTTTGTAGAGATTGTGGTTGTAAAGACTTGATGAGGCTGAAGCATCTTCGTATTTTTGTGAAACATGCAGGTTCCTGACGGAACCGTGCTAGACGTATTCGACGTGACTCCGCTGATGTTAAATTAC
The DNA here is from genome assembly GCA_009763385.1 of Coix lacryma-jobi var. lacryma-jobi. Taxonomy (NCBI): domain Eukaryota; kingdom Viridiplantae; phylum Streptophyta; class Magnoliopsida; order Poales; family Poaceae; genus Coix; species Coix lacryma-jobi. Next base: position 106,874,404 of record CM019823.1, on the reverse strand, counting down.
CAAGATGTTTTTATAACTGGTGAATCGTGGGCTCGCGCTAGGTTTAAACATCCTTCGCTTTCCTTTGAACGCTTTTGGTGTCAAAGGTGTGAAGGTATGATTTAAAGAATAGTAGGTCGGGTCGTTTTTGGCGTGAAGCAGATTATACGGACCGTCAGGACCGACCGTATTTGTTTGGATCTTCTTCGATCTCGCAAGCTAGCGGAGATAATGATATTGACGAGAACACAGCTTTGGAATATTTGTTTGGGCAAAGGGAGCTTGGTATAGGTTCGGATGAACGCTTATGATTCCGAAGGAAGAACCTTCGAAAGTTAGTGAGACAAGGCATAGATACATGTATAGGGCGAGGGTTTTACCCGGGGAACTGCCAATTGTCCTGCAGCTCCTTTGTTGTGGGGACCCTGGTTCCAGTGGAGGGGAGGGGGGGGGGGGGGGGTTGAGGAGGTGGCCGAGGGTTTCGATGACTTGGCAGTAGTTGAACGTGGGGTGAACCTTGTAACTGTGAATTTTTCCCTTTTAAATTGTAAGCCGCATTATTGGTTGAGGCAAGTAAATTCTGCAATTTATCTGAATTGGTTTGTAGTGGTTTAATTAAAGTGATTGTGAAGCTTTACGTTACGCTTTTGATAAGCTGATTTGAAAAAACAGCGACGCCCCCACTTTCTTTTAGCGAGGCTCACGCAACGCTTTTGATAAGCTGATTTGAAAAAAACAGCGGCGCCCCCACTTTCTTTTAGCGAGGCTCGCGCAACGCTTTTGATAAGCTGATTTGAAAAAACAGCGGCGCCCCCACTTTCTTTTAGCGAGGCTCGCGCAACGCTTTTGATAAGCTGATTTGAAAAAAAAACAGTGACGCCTCCACTTTCTTTTAGCGAGGCTCGCGCAACGCTTTTGATAAGCTGATTTGAAAAAACAGCGACGCCCCCACTTTCTTTTAGCGAGGCTCGCGTACGCTTTTGATAAGCTGATTTGAAAAAACAGCGACGCCCCCACTTTCTTTTAGCGAGGCTCGCGCAACGCTTTTGATAAGCTGATTTGAAAAAACAGCGGCGCCCCCACTTTCTTTTAGCGAGGCTCGCGCAACGCTTTTGATAAGCTGATTTGAAAAAACAGCGACGCCCCCACTTTCTTTTAGCGAGGCTCGTGCAACGCTTTTGATAAGCTGATTTGAAAAAACAGCGGCGCCCCCACTTTCTTTTTAGCGAGGCTCGCGCAACGCTTTTGATAAGCTGATTTGAAAAAAACAGCGACGCCCCCACCTTTCTTTTAGCGAGGCTCGCGTGATGCTTTTCGACAAGCTGTTTTGGACTTCGCGTCTACTGTTATCACGGGCGGCGGGGTTTGCTTTTTTGGCGAGCCCCTGGCATTTGCAGCGCGGGTGCTCGGCTTTTTGGCTTCGCGCCTCCCCTTATCTTAGGTAGAGGTGAAGTTTGCTTTTTGCGAGCCCCTGGCGTGATTTGCGAGGGTGCTCGGCTTTTTAGACTTCGCGCCTCCCCTTATCTTAGGTAGAGGTGAAGTTTGCTTTTTGCGAGCCCCTGGCGTTTTTTGCGAGGGTGCTCGGCTTTTTGGACTTCGCGCCTCCCCTTATCTTAGGTAGAGGTGAAGTTTGCTTTTTGCGAGCCCCTGGCATGATTTGCGAGGGTGCTCGGCTTTTTGGACTTCGCGCCTCCCCTTATCTTAGGTAGAGGTGAAGTTTGCTTTTTGCGAGCCCCTGGCGTGTTTTGCGAGGGTGCTCGGCTTTTTGGACTTCGCGCCTCCCCTTATCTTAGGTAGAGGTGAAGTTTGCTTTTTGCGAGCCCCTGGCATGATTTGCGAGGGTGCTCGGCTTTTTGGACTTCGCGCCTCCCCTTATCTTAGGTAGAGGTGAAGTTTGCTTTTTGCGAGCCCCTGGCATGATTTGCGAGGGTGCTCGGCTTTTTGGACTTCGCGCCTCCCCTTATCTTAGGTAGAGGTGAAGTTTGCTTTAGAAAACGTTCGTTTTTGAAGCAATCTTAAAAAGGTTGCATCAATGATAGCACTCTTTGAAGAAGTGGTGCTTTTCGATGTTTTCTAGTAAATGTAGAGGTTTGATGACTCTTCTTTTTTCGGGGGTTCTAACCTGCATTAAGGTTGTGGATGCTGCTCATTAAAAAACCTTACGCCCCTTCGTAAGGAAAAAGAGTGCAGCTCCTTCTGTTTTTTGTTCATGCACAGAAATGGAAGAACACAAAAATGAAACAAAAGATTACATAGTGCGAGGGCTCGCTAAGGCTCCGCTATGGGTAGAATTTGCGAAGGTCGTCATGTTCCAGGTGTGAGGCAGGATGTTTCCTTCGCTGTCGGAGAGGTGGAAGAACCGGGCGAGGATTGCTTTCCACAATCAAGTATGGACCTGTCCACTTGGGCTGAAATTTTCCCGCCAAGCTGGCGTTTTGTTTTCTGATGAGGACGAGGTCACCCTTCTGCAAATCTTGGATTCTGATCTTTTTATCTCTCCATTTTTTGGTTTTCTTGGTACTTACGAAGGTTGTGCACTGCGTTGCATCTTGCTTCTTCGAGTAGGTCTTTATCAAGCGGTTGGGCTTGCTCGTCAGATGCGAGAGTTGTTCTGAGCGACCCATATTTTAGTTCTTCTGGAAGCACCGCTTCTTCGCTGAACAAAAGTTTGAAAGGAGTGAATTTTATTGCTCTGCATTCTGAGGTGTTGTGAGACCAGGTGACCGAAGGTAGTTCATCGGCCCATTTACCCTTAGGTCTACCCTGCAACTTTTTGGATATAGCTTGGAATATTGTCGCATTGGCTCTTTCAACCAGGCCGTTGGATTGCGGGTGCCGGACGGAGGCGAAGCATAACATTGTCCCAATTTGCGCACAGAATTCTTTGAAGACCTCGCTGTCAAACTGAGTGCCATTGTCGACGGTTAGATGTTGAGGAACTCCAAAGCGACAAACTATTTGTTGCCAGGAAAAACTTTTTTACTGCGAGGGAAGTGATGGAGGACAATGGCCTTGTTTCAATCCACTTTGTGAAGTATTCCACAGCTACCACCGCATAGCGAAGGTTCCCTGGAGCCGTCGGTAGTGGGCCTACGAGGTCCATCGCCCACCTTTGCAGAGGCCAGGTGGGGCATATGAGAGTTGTAGGTGCCCCTGGAGCGTTTTGGTTCTTTGCCAACAGTTGACAACCCTCGCAATGCTTGACGATGGTTTCCGCATCTCTTAATGCTGTTGGCCAGTAGAAACCTTGCCGGAACGCTTTGCCGACTAGAGCCCTCGGGCCGTTGTGAGAACCACAGATGCCCTCGTGGATTAGCTTGAGAATGTCATTGCCTTCGGACTGTGACACACATTTGAGCCATGGCGAGGTTACCGAAGCTTTGTACAAGGTGTGTTGTCAACAATCTTGTATCCTCGCACTCTTTGCTTTAGTCTGTTTTCTTCTTCTCTGTTGTTTGATTCGTGGAGCCCCTTGATGTAGGCCATGATAGGTGCTCTCCAATCTTCGCACTGACTTGCGCTGATCAGCTTGACGCTGATTTCAGAAGCTTCGAAAGCTGACCGAGTGGTAACCTTGTAGAACACATCTGGTGGAAGCTGTAACTGCTGTGCGGCTGCTTTAGCTAGGCAATCTGCCTCGCTGTTTTCAGTCCTTGATATTGCTTTTACAGTTATGCCGAGGAAGAAAGATTCTAACCTTCGGACATATCGAAAATACTTTTGAAGCTTTGGATCTTTTGCTTTGTAGTTCTTCTCAATGTGCCCCGCAATGAATTGAGAGTCTGTGTTGATGAGTGCCCTTCAGACTGACAACGACCGTAGTCTTGAAAGTGCCAGGATCACAGCTTCATATTCAGCAGAGTTGTTTGTGCATTTGAAGTCAAGCCTTCGTGCGTATCTCAGCTTCGACCCGGAAGGCGAGATTAGAATGGCCGAGGCACCGGCTCCAGTTGCACCCCAGGCTCCGTCGACGTAAACGATCCAAAACTGGTCATGTCGCAGCTCACCAACACGCGGGTCGGGTGTCCATTCTGCTATGAAATCGGCCAGTACCTGTGATTTGACTGCTGTTCTGCCGTCGAAGGTCACAGCGTAACTGTTAAGCTCGACTGCCCATTTTGCTATTCTTCCAACTGCTTCGTGTTTTTGAAAATGTTCTCGAGGGGGTACGACGAAGGTACATGGATCTCGTGCGCCTGGAAATAGTGCTTGAGCTTTCTTGATGCCATAACGACGGCGTATGCTATTTTCTCAAGCTCCGAATAATTTCTCTTTGGGCCTTCGAGGGTTTCTGAAACATAGTAGATTGGGGCTTGTCTGGTCTTGTTGTTTTCGCGGAGCTCCTTGATGAGAACTGCGCTTGCTGCGTGAGGCGAAGCTGCGACGTAGAGTAACAATAGATCTCCCTTGCTTGGGCTGGTTAGGGCAGTCAAGCTGGTCAGATACTTTTTCAACTCCTTGAAGGCCTTTTGCTGCGGGGGACCCCAATTAAATGGAGCATTGCTTCTGAGTGTTTCAAAGAAAGGTAACCCTCGCTCTGCGGATCTTGAGATGAATCTGCTAAGTGCTGCTAAACGACCAGACAGACGCTGAGCTGCTTTTTTGGTCGCCGGAGGTTCCATGTTCATGATGGCATCGATCTTCTCAGGGTTAGCTTCGATTCCTCTGGCTGAGACGATGCAACCTAGCAATTTACCTTTGCTTACCCCGAAAACGCATTTTTCTGGGTTTAGTGTCAATCCGGCGGACCGGAGGTGCTGAACACCCTCGATAAGTTTGATATGTGGTTTTCTTTTAGTTCACTCTGGACAACCAGGTCATCGACATAGGCAGAGACATCATGCTCATCCTTGAAAACTTCAGAGGTCATGCGAGCGAAGGTTGAGCCTGCATTTTTCAAGCCTTCTGCCATCTTCGGAAGCAAAAGGTGCCCGAGGGTGTGATAAAACTTGTTTTTTCCTCGTCTTCTTCATTCATCCAAATCTGGTGATAGCCTAAAAAGCAATCAAGGAGGGACAGCGTTTGGCAACCTGTCGCTCTGTCGACCAGGGTGCTTATGTTTGGGAGAGGGAAATCATCCTTCGTACAAGCTTTGTTCAAGCAAGTGAAATCCACGCACATTCGCCATTTTTTGTTCTTCTTTTGGACTAGGACCACATTTGAGAGCCAAGTTGGGTATTTACCGAGCGAATGACGCCTGCGTCCAAAAGCCTTTTTACCTCAGCCTTTGCTGCCTCCTTTCTTTCTTCTGACATCTTGCGAAGCTTTTTGTTTGATTGGGCGATAGCTGTTTTGATGTTCAGGCTATGCTCAATCATTGATCTGTTGACTCCTTTTAGGTCCTCTGCGGACCAAGCGAAGGTGTCGGAATTTTCTCTGAGGAAGGTAACGAGGTTGCCTTCTGATTGGGGGTCTAGATTGGCTGAGATGAGCACCTTTCTTTCGACGTTACCCTCGAAGAGTTGGACTTGTTTGGTTTCCTCCTTTGGCGCTGCCTTCACTCTGTCATTGCAGACTTCACCCTCGTCACTGATGCCGGGGGTTTGAGGTTTTGACAAATTGTGTACATTACGTTGCCCTGGGGCTACGTTTCCTTCAGCTGCCCTTGCAATGTCTTGGTCCCCAAATACTGCAACCACACCCTTCGGAGCGGGAAGCTTCATGCATAGGTAAGCGGGATGGATGACAGCATTGAATGCGTTTGTGACCCCTCGGCCAAAAATGGCATTGTATGGATAGAACATGTCGACGACATCAAAGGTTATGTGCTCAGTTCTGCAGTTCGTTTGGTCGCCGAAAGTCATAGGCAAGGATATTTTTGCCAACCGCTCTCACTTTTTGACCGCCGAAGCCGTATAGAGGGTTGTCAGCGGGTTGCAGGAGGTTTCTATCGAGCTTCATGCTGTCGAAGGTTGAGGCGAATAGGATGTCAGCGGAGCTTCCTGTATCAACCAAGATTTTGGTGACAGTCGACCCAGCGAGGTTGGTTTCGATCACCATAGATCATCGGTGTGAGGGTAATCTCTCAGCTTCATGTCGCTGGAATCGAAGGTTATGGGGATGTGAGACCAACGACTGAATCTGTGGGGCCTTCGACGGCCGTGGTGAACTCGTCTGGCATGTTCCTTCCTCTGCCGTTTGTTACCATGGTCTTCATTTGAACCTCCGGTGATAGCTAGAATCACATCGAAGGTTGATGTTGGATTGTTGATGGTCGTTTGGCTCTGGGCTTCGGCTTTGACAGGCTGGGGTGCTGGTAAAGCGGGAATTGGCGGTGGTGGTGGCAGAGCGTTGCTGGCTTGGTGGGTTGTTGGAATTTGGTTTGGGGGGTTGTTGGGTATGTGACTGTGTATGGAGTGTTTTGGCGTTGTGGGATTGTTGTTGCCTGGTAGGAGGCTTGGCTGAAGTGTGGGTGGTGGGGGTAAATGGGTTGTTGCGAGGGTAGGCCATAGTTTACGGGGGTGTAATGGAATTGGGAATTGAAGGGTGGAAGCTTGGTTTCCTGGTGTGGTTGATGGTTCGGGTGTCTGACGAAGCAGCTTTCCTGGATTCCTCGTATTCTTTCCCTTGGCGAAGCATTCGCATTGCTTTGTTGTGTGTCCCTTTCCGAGACCACAGAAAGTGACAATACATTTTAGCGGGATCTCGTTGCTGGTTCCGCTGATTCGGCGGGGGTGGCAAACCCTGAGAGGCTTGGTTGCTCGGAGGTTGAGCGTCCCATCTTTGATCCTCGTAATTTGTTGCTTTTGTTGATTGCACCAACATTGCTTTGCTCTTGGCGAGGGTTGCTTTCCCTTGTTTGAGGCCTCGGCTGTGGCTTCAGTTGTGAGCGTCGAGCGTCAGACTTCGCTCTGAAGTCCATGTCTGCTCTGCAATATCGTTCCATTGTTTCGTGTAACTCCTCGATTGAATTCGCTGGCTTCCTGGCAAACTTTGATGAGCATGGGCCTGGACGCAGGCCACTGACTGCGGCGAGGATTACAGCTTCGTCGGATATCCCGGAGTTCTTGCTCTGATTTGGATGAACCTTCGCCAGTAGTCTTGAAGTGGTTCTCGCTCCTCTTGCTTGCAATTGAACAAGTCGATGGGGTTCGAAGGGGTTGGTGTGATGCCTTTGAAGTTTGTGCAGTGCCTGAGTGGTCTGAGGTTGGCCCAGGAATCCACGGTCCTGGGGCGAAGGTTGCTTTACCATGTTTGCGCGATGTCGCGCAAGATAATGACAAAAGATTTTGCCATTGTTGCTTCGTCTCCGCCTGCCGCGGCGACTGCCGCCTGATAGCTCATTATGAACTGGCGAGGGTCGGAAAGCCCGTCGTAACGAGGTAAGTTTTCTGGGTTGTAGCATGGAGGCCAGGGTTGAGTTTGGAGTATCTGGGAGAGGGGTGACCGCGGGGTCATAGGGCATTTGGTGTTGCTGAGGTCTTCTTTGGATGCGGAGGTTTGGCTCTCTCTCATCTGGGTAAAGTTGGCGAAAGTTTTGCTGTCTCATTGGGTAATGCTCTTGGAGTGGCGGTGGTGGGGGTGGTGGATGGCGAAGGTTAGTCTCGATCTCGCTCCTCATTTCTCTCCTGCAGCGGGGGCATATCCCCGTCGTTCCAGCCCTCTGCCTCGGCTTCAGCGCCGGCGAGGGACTCTTCCATTCGGCGAAGCTGCTCCCTGGCCTCGTCTGCCTTCTGCCTGATGGCGCGCAACCGATTGTGCTTCTCTAGCTGGTCTAGACGCCTTTTCTTCTCCTGCAGCTCAGCCTGAAGGCTTTCGAGGGCCTCGAGGCCCAACTCCTCTTCGTCAGCTCCCTCTCCCTCCCCGGGGGGTGTGAGGGTGCAACACGGTCCAGGCTTGAGGGCCCGGGACCTCCGTGTCCGGGGTGATATCCTGCACCCTTGAGGGTTCTGGTATCTCCTCGGCAGGTGGACCACGTCGCTGTCTCTCTAGCCGTGCGAAGGTCTCTGGTGGTGTTGGTTCGCCTGTTCCCCGCCATCTCGAACTCTCCTTCCCCACGGTCGGCGCCAAACTGTTGGAAACACACTTGCTCTCCTTCGCTCTCGTGCGAGGGGGAAAGGCGAAGGTGGCCAAGCGACGAAGGCAAAACGAAGGCTAAGGAAACAAAAGACTATTCTTGTAGCTCTGTTCCCCCAAAAAATCGCTGTCTTACACTGTTGACCCCTGGTATTTATAGGGAATACCAAGGGTCACAGGACTAATTACGAAAGGTAACAACAAAGATTCCCTGCCTCCGCGCAGGGAGGAGGGGCAAAGAAGTAAAAACATTTGCAGCGGGAACCCTAATCAGCCTTCCCTCTGTGCGTCGCCACTCGGTCTTGCCCACCTTCGGGGACAGACGTAAAAACTTGACCTTCGACTCCGCTTACCCTCAAGCCAGCGTCCTTCCGTCGCCTCGCCGAACCCTTCGCTCCAAGCGTAGTGGCCTCGCAAGGCGAGCAAGGGTCACCCGCCTGGTTGTCGTCGAGTCTTAACCTGCAGAGAATTGCATCAAAGCCTCGGGGGTCGGATCCATGGCGAGGGTTACAAAACGGGTCCGAGGGTTCAGTCCCTTGAGGAAAAAGGGTCGAGCGGGGACGCGTGGATCACGCGAAGGTCGTTTTTGCCTGCGCTCTGTGTGGTGCCGCTGCCGAGGGTCCTCATCCCAAACACTGAGCTTTTCGGTTATAGAACCCCCGTCCAGATCGGCAGTTTCGCGTGCTAGCCCCTCTGGTCTAGGTTTAATCATGTTTAGGTCCTGGTTTTCGCGAGTTACCCCGAAAAATGAGTTTTATTTACAAAGGTGCCCTAAAACTTGTTTTCTTCGTAACTTTCTCGTTTTAGTCCGATTAAATTAAATGCTTTATGTTCATGTGATGTATCGACGAGTAGAAGAATAGTTTATATATGTTTCTCTACGTGTTTTCAATACTTGGTGTACTGTTCTAATAGAAGTATATTTTATTGCATGTGATGATTGGAATGGATGCTTGTGTGGTACCTTTTATCTCGTTAGAGTTCAAGCTGATCAAGGTTATCAGGAAGAAGATCTCTGAAGAAGTGAGACCATCAACACAAGTTATTGGAAGGAGGAAAGTATAACCTACGGTTTCCTTGTTACCTATTAAATGCAAGACCCAGTAATCATTATGCATGTGTCAAATATGATGAACCATAGGACCATACTAGTTTCCTTGAACTGTATACCTTGTACCTATGGGATGGTTTTTGCATAATATGACCAGAAATGCTACGCGCTATATATTGCTAATTGTTTAATACTGATTAATGACTATGGAACAAATGTTAAAAGAGGTTTTTTAACCACATTTAGGGAACTGGAGCCTGGTGTTGCTCAGTGACCCACCCCAGGGACTATCTTTTAAAGCGGCCACCCGGGAGATTCCGTGCAACCTTGGGTATTATATGGCTCTGATCTTAGTTGTGTAACTAGACTTTCTCTAGCTTGTAGTAGTTACCGAAAGGCGCTAGAGGGAGCCTAGGCTTAGAATGGCTTCCTTGCCTGTCAAGATGTGTACTGGTCGGCTGCTGTCAGGTGTGCCATCTTGAAGGGGGCCTCCATTCGCCTAGATGCTGAAACCTTGCGGCTACTACTTGTTAGGGTAGCTAGTGAAAGGCTACGTAGTAGTGAAACCCTGCCATACTTCCATAGAGGAGGTGATGTGGGCCTTGCAAACCCCGGCATATGGGAATCACGGCCTAAGGTGAAAGTGTACAACCTCTGAAGAGTGTAAACCTGATATATCAGCCGTGCTCACGGATACGAGCGGCTCGGATCCTTTTTAAGCAGTCCATGGTGGGGTATGTTGGTGGTTGGTTGGTTACCTCTTTTTAACATAATGATGATCATACACTTTGGGACAACAGGGATCATATTCTTAGTAATGTAAGGTAAATATAAAAATATGTTCAACATAAAATGCTAACCGCAGTTAACCGAGTCAAGCCTTTGAGCCTTGCATCCCCGTAGTTGTACTTGCTGAGCATGGTGAGCTGACGCTTGTCGTTGGTTCACATAAAAATCCCGGATGGGTACCAGATGGTGGTTTTCAAGTGAAGAGTTACAGAAGATGTTCCAAGAGTTCTAGGCGGGTGTTCCCCCAGTCAACCGTCCCTGTGGAGTTTGGAGTCCCGAAGAGTAGTTTCCGCTCTCCTATGTTTATATGTAAGTCTTAATGTAAATATGTTTCGCTATGTAATAAAGCATTGTCTTGAGAAAAATTCCATATTTGGTGCTATATGTGTCTTGTGGACTTCCTGGGCACACATATAGTTGGCACTTGGAATTCTTCGGAAATCCGGGTGTTACAAATTGGTATCAAAGCAATGTTGACTGTAGGACGCAAGCCTAGTTAGAACTAGACGTTTTAGCATGCTCTCATCCTTGCTTTCTCTCCAATCTTGTTATTTGATGAAAGAAATGCTACTTCTATCATGTTCCATTATAAACTTTGCCTCTTTCTAAGTCTTCTCTCTCTCTCAGATATGGACCACAACAAGGATACCACCAACACCAAAGGTCAAGAGGACCAAGCTATGTTGCCTAAGAATGCTTTTGACAAGGAGAAACTATAGCTATGCAAAGAAATGTATTAGAAGGTATGGCTCAACATGGGAATTCAATCAAGGGACCAGTGAAGAGACAAGTAGCGGAAGCTTGGAGAATATGAAATCCAATGAAGATGTAGACAGTAAGATGCTTGGAAGTCAGGATCAATGTCGTTGCTGCAAGCATTATGGCTTCCCCTGTCTTGAATCAAGTCAACTAAAAGAAAATCAAGGAGGACCCAAATGGTAAGACCAATGTGATAAGAAGAGAAAGGCAGTCTCAACGGAAAGCAACAACAGACAGCTGGAAAATTCACAAGAGGTGTACATAGATGGGTGGACCATCACCTATAAGGTTTCCAACCGCAGAAGACCAAGCAAGCCAGAAGCAAAGACTAATCAGATAAAAGTGAACCTTCTGAGTCAGCAAGATAACAATACACCGAGTGACAGTCTGAACACAAAAGATCTAGCATAAAAAAGAAGATGTTATCACTGCCAAGAAGAAGGGCACCTTATTAAGTTTTGCCCACAGAAAGAATCAACAACTATGTCATGGAAAGTAACCAGAGTCGAGTCACTGCAGAGCAACCTCTAGCAAGTGTTGTCAACACGTCATATGAAGAAAACACCCTGATGAGTTTGAGAAAGGATTGGATGTGTCTCTCTCAAACCCATGCAAGAGTTGCTACCAAGATATCCCTTTAATCATGTCGTCTTTGAGGATTAGGAGCTTATGCCCTTTATGTAATAAAATCGCTAGTCACGAAGTTGAGTCTTTGTGTGATATGTGAACCTTTATTGTGCAAGTTGGTTATCATTATGTATATGATTGTTTGAATCTTTGTAATGATTGTTAAAAGATAGTGAGTAGATAGTTGGGACAGTGTTGTCGATCTCACCCTCGTGTTCTCTCAAATCATCCTAAATCCATCAATGAAGTCTTATCAAGCCATGCTTAAGGTCATCTCCCTCTTTCTCATGCCACCGTGTTAAACGTCAGATGTCAGGTAGAAGAAAGATGATGTGCAACTTTTCACTCAAGAAACCAAGTCTGTCATATTCTACCAAAACTCCTTGATGAGATTAACATTCCTAGTGAAAGATGTTACAGTGGTGAAGAGAATGGGCATGATGTGGATAACTACACTGAGAATCTTGATTCAGTAATCAGAGCCAAAATCAACCACTTCAGCAACAGATACAAAAGGTAAGTAAGAAGCCGACAAAAGGAAACAAAGTAAAAAGGAATTGTATCCAAGGAAGGTTGAACCAGGTGGATATAAATACCACTTACAAAGCTCAAGAAGTCATATATGGTTTGTTTCCAGTAAACTCAGTCAGTGCCATGGTGTTGTTGATCCCAAAGCTTCGCATTCTTTCATCTCAAGCGAGTTGTTGAAAGTCATAGCATACCTATGTTTCCAATGAGGAAGCCATAATAGTTAACTCTTCAAAAGGAAGAAATGAAAGCAAACCGAATGTGTCCGAAGGTCAGACTGGATATAAAGGGAGTAAGCTTCGAAGCAAATCTTATAGTTTTGAAGATAACAGAGGTTGATGTCATATTGGAATAGGATGGCTATCTGCTTGCGATGGGAGAAATTAACTACGCCCAACGTTCGGTACTTCTAACAACCCCGTCAGGAGAAAGAATTGAATATCAAGGAATTCAAACCTTTACCCCAGGAGTATGAAGTTGACCCAATAGAAGGTGTAAACCCAGAGGATGATATCGTAAAATATGAGACTTCAGATGTCCTTAAGGAGGAACAAACACCGTTGAAGAGAGTCAAATACAACAGATAACTTCACATGTGATGAGTATCCGGTCAGATAACTTCACATGTGAAAGAGTCAAATATGTTTCGCTATGTAATAAAGCATTGTCTTTGAGAAAAATCCATATTTGGTGCTATATGTGTCTTGTGGACTACCTGGGCACATATAGTTGGCACTTGGGATTCTTCAGAAATCCGGGTGTTACACCCGACCCCTTGGTGGGCCCACCTGGCCTCATTTTGTTCATTTTGCCATCTCCTACAAGTTCACAAGCTAAGAGTACAAGTGGAACTTATTAGTGATAAATATGCTCATGATATGCTATTCTTCCTTGAAAACTGAGGCCTGTTGACGGTATTTTCATAAGGTAAAACATGCTATAACTCCGTCAACAAGATCCCCATGCTTAACCTTTGCTCGTCCCGAGCAAACAATCAAACTTGGCCTCGGTGGATCAGTATTGTTACTATGCATCACATTTTCAAGAGTACCATGTTCACAACAAAGTTCTTCTCTTTGAATGGAAAAATTAGCTATGAATCACCCATATTACCTAGTACTCTATGGGGCTTATGGCTTTTCCTTTGTCTTAGTGGGGGTAGCAAGATAGAACAGTTTGATTTGAGCACTAACTTTCTTGTTTTTAGCAAGTTTCATACCAGAGGGTTTTGCAATATTTTTCAAAGAAAGACTTAATGTTCCTCATATGGTTCTCTCATGTCGCTCAAATGGTGTATGATTCCTCACCAAGGCATATGATAAGTGTTGCCTTCTTTATTTCATCCTACTTCTAAACAGGCTTATGTGTAGCTCAAGGTAGAGATGAAAGAAGATGGCATACTTACTTGCATTTTGTTGCGAAGTCAAAGCGGGATCCTTGAAGAGAAGTGTCATACTCCCAGATCAAGATGTGTAGTGTGTGGTGTATGGTGGACTAGATTGCTTCTTCATTTGATAAGATCTATCTCCCTTTTTTTTTTTTCTCTCTTTCTAATGAGCAATGGCTAGCATTTTTTTTCATGGACTTTCCCTTGTCCAGTTTTTTATCATGGACTTTCACTTGTCCATTTTTTTCATCTTTATTTTGCCTAGCCTTTTGAGTCTCATCTAAATAATTGAGAGAGATTTCCTACACTTGGAGTATGAAGCAAACTATTTGGTGGAATGAAAGGCATGTTTTTGCATACTTCTAGTGTAGAAGCAGCATGTATATGAGGTGTGTACGTGATCTTGATCTTAGGAGCATGAAAAGTCTCTTAACAAGGGTTCAACAAGACTTGACAAACACTAACACAAGCAAATAGCCTATGTAGAATGTTTGTAAACATGTAAAGATATATACGGTGCTGTGTGGTAGGAATTATCACCATGAGGAACAATTAAGATTTTGATCATTTTAAGAATAAATTCTCCGGTAATCTATCATGCTTAGAACAATATTATAGCAGCTCTTGTCTCACTATATCATGTCTCACAACAAACTTAGACTTAGTTCTAGCACTTGCAACCCACAAAGTTTTCAGGTTCATGATGGTTTAATGAGCTAAGTAATCCATACTTAGAGAAATACTAAGTGTGTAAACTAGGCACTAGAGAAACATTAGCAGGGCAACTGGTCATCATTTCCATGGGGAAGATAGACATATATGAGACATATGTGCTATGGGAATACTAGGAAATATTTTTGGTATTTCTCTTCTTTTTTTTGAATGCAATGAGAAAACATAATTGAAAACGTAAATAACTTAAGATACAGGACTTACCTTGGTGGGGGAGAGGATCTCCCCCAAGCTTGGTTCTTGCCTACTGTGGTGGTGGATAATGCTCTGGTACCACCCGGCCCAACGTCGTGCTTCTTCTTCTTGAATGGCCCGAGGAGTTGGGCGTTTTGTTGTGCAAGAAGCAATGTTGCCTCTTGTTCGATGTTCATCGCACCCATGTTGTCTATGAGCTCGTCCATCGGCGTCCTTTGATGTTGCCTTCCTCTAACCCCATGGGTCAGGAGTGTCTTGAGAGCGAGGAGGGGTGTCTGTGAGCGAGGAGGCCTGCCCAAGGACCCTGAAATGTCCATAGAGGCTGCCTCATCTCCCTCCTCAACTTCTTCAGCCTGATGTGAAGGTCTGCCTTGTTCCATTCGAGTAGCACAGGACGCTTTCCTTGTCTTCTACTAGTACCTGCACTTTTGGGGCTCTTTCCTCGGAGTCCAAATCAAAGGTTAGCGTACGAAGCGCATACAATCGAAGTCCCTCACAAGGGAGAGTGATTTCGACTGTATGGCCTGAATAAATCATTATTAGTTCACCCTTGGGACCCCTTTTAGTACATCGCAACCAATAAATACTTTCTTCCAACACATCTCTCACGGTTTCAATGTACTCAAAAGTTTGGGATTCTAGTGCACCCAAAGCTTCGGCTATGGCGTGTGTGTGATGAAGATGTGAAGTATATGGGTTTCCTAGGCTTTACGTAGCTAAGCCAATAGTTCACTAGCTTTTAATGGTGAAACTTTAACCTTGCTAACCATGGCATAGAATAGTTTAGCTCATCATCACTTTACCAAAACTCCTCTCATGAGCACTAGCATGGTGAGGCTCTTGGGAAGAACTCTCACCCTTGTTGGACTTTTTGAAACGGGACGCGGAGGCAAGCAACTTCTTCATCTTACTACAAGATAGGTTACCAAGCTTCTACTACTACATGAAATGGGAACTATTTTTGGGTTTTTGGTTTTGGATGGCTACTACTAAGCTAAGCTTGAGAATGAACTGAACTTGCAACTAAGGAAGGAAAGGAAGAACTTGTGAGCTCGAGATGGTTCTGGTGGTTTTGGTGGGAGTTGAGCTCACAATGCAAGGGTATATATAGGGGGAGAAGGGCAAGTGTGACCACCATAGCATGGGTCGGCCGACCCCCCTTCTTGGCACTTTCAAATTTGCTTTTGCTTTAGCCAGGGGACATGTCTAAAGTGAGAAAACATCTTTTCAGGATTGGCCAACACATGGGTCGGCCGACCCCCATACATGTCCCCTCAAACTTTAAACTTTGTGTCATCATGTGTCTAGTAAAGATGCAACTATGTTTGGTCCAAAGTTGACACAATTTTCAGAGATTCCCTTGCCTAGTGTTTGGTGAAAGAGGAAAAGATGAATGGCCAAAGTGGAGACATGTCTAAAGTGATTCCCATGGACCATGAGAGCACTAAGACATGCCTTGGCTGGTTGTTGTGGTCCCCATGAGCATCCAACATAAAGAGGAAAACATTCATGCTTAAAGAGTAAAGCAAAGGACCATTTCTTTTCAGATGTTGGCTTTGTGATATGCATGATTTATGAGCATATTGAGTAGAGGCAGCAGGGTGCAGGAGGGTACCATGGTGGGATCGGCCGATCCCACTTGGATGCTCCTTGAGCACCAAAGTGTTGTGTCATACTCAGGGTACTAAGCCAAGATAGATCATGTGCCAGTGGGCCCAATGGTGGGGTCGGCCGACCCCACCTTGGGGTGGTCCCATGGCTCAAGAGTGTTGCAAGTTATTGTCAAGGTGTTACTAGCATGAAAATTTATTTGTCGAAATGAAATATGCAGAATTAACTAAGTATGCAATTGAAGGAAAATGTAAAAAAATTGAAATGCATGAAAAATTAAATATGAGATAACTACTGATTTACCTATCAGCGAGGGCTCCATGTTTCAGGTCCGTAGAGCAGGACCTCTTCGTCTTGTCATTCATTGGGTGCTTCGGTGGTCCCGGAGATGGAGACCGTGGTTGCACCTCGTCGGCGAGTTCTTCTTTTACTTTCGGCCTTGTTGGCCGACTCGCTCTTTTTCTTTTACCTACGGCGTGGGTGACGACGACGATGTTTGTTGTCTCGAGGTTCTTTGTCCTTCAACTGTATGTTAGCTTTATAACCGTTGAATGGACACTTTACTTATATTCCGGGAATGGAGGTGAAGTTGGCCGGATCCCACATAGATGATGGCGTTAACCGTATTGAGGAACGACCTTCCCAGGATGATCGCGACGTCTAGATTGGATCCCATGTCCAATATAAGGAAATCGACGGGGACATAGCTGTTTTGGACTTTGATGAGAATGTCCGTTGCTAGTCCCTCGGGGAACCGTAGCGTCTGATCGGCCAGCTGCAACGAACAATGCAGGGAGCAAAGGTCCCCCTAGTAAGTTATCATACGTTACCTTGGACATGATGTTGACACCCGATCCAAAGGGCAGCAGAAGCGTCGTGGAAGACTTGTGGTCCAATCTGGTAGGTGATGGTCGGCAAGCCTGGATCTTCTTTTTTTGATGAAGGGTGGATCAAGTAGATAACCCCAGTTTGACCGAGCGGAGGCTTACCATACCTCGTAGTAACTAATTTAACACCCTCTATTGGATCCTCGGGTTTTCCCGGGATCTTACCTTGCTCGTAGGATGGGACAGCTGCTGCTATTGAGCTAATTGTGTTTCTAGCATTTTATTAAAACTCAATTGATTTTTCATAGCAGAATTAAAGCTATCCATTTTCTCATTTATATTTTCAAGAATCTTATCATTAGCCATCATCTTTTTATTAATACTATCATTTATTTTAGATTGGCCTAAGACAAGATCTCTTAAAGAAGGTTGGTTATTATAAGAATTATTGAAATTATTGCTATAACCGTTACCTTGATTTTGGTAGAAGGGGCGCGAATTCCATCCTTGTTGTTGTTGTTGGGGGGCCGGTACCGTTGTTGTTGGCGTTGTTGATGAAGCTCACTTCCTCCTTCGTCTCGGGACAATTATTTCCCAAATGGTCATTGCCTCCGCATACCTCGCACCATTGGTGGCTTCGACGGCTCGTGCGGTTGCATAAGGTTGAACGACCTCTTGTTCCCTCTTGGAACTTTCTTCTACTTTCTTCATCAGGAGGTCCATCTTCGCGCAGAGCATGTCCACCTCATTGAGAGCATGAACACCTCTCTTTTTCGGCTGAAGACGTTCCTCATTCCAACCTTGGTTGGTAACCATCTTCTCTATGAGGTCCTTGGCATCTCTCACATTGTGTTTGTAGAATGCCCCTCCAGCGGCTGCATCTAGGTGACTACGGGCCATACCGGTCAGGCCATGGTAGAAACCTTGGATAATGAGCCACTCTCTTTCCCATGATGAGGACAGGCGCGAATGTACTCTTGTAGACGTTCCCATGCTTCAGGAATCGTCTCATCAGCTTGTTGCTGGAAGCTGGAAATCTTTCCACGAAGGGCGCTGGTCTTGCCCATCGAAAAGAACTTCTTGAGAAACGCATTGGCGCACTCCTCCCAAGTGTTGGCTTCACTCTTGTTGGCGTAGAACCATTGCTTCACCTTTCCCAATAACGAGAACAGGAAAAAGACGAAGACGGATGACGTCTGCAGACACATTCTTCATAGTGAAGGTACCACATACCTCCAAGAAGGTTGGAGATGGGCGTTGGCATCCTCATGCGGTTCCACAGAATGGATTGGCTTGCACCATGTTGATGAGAGCTGGCTTGAGCTCGAAAGTCGCATCCCCCAAGTTAAGCTGCGGACCCGTGGCGACATTGTCGGCCGACGCGCAGAGTATTCGGAGATGGTCTTTTGGGCCATGGCTCTCTTCTAGCTGGTGCAGAAACTTCCTCCTCGAACGGATTCTGGTTCGACATGAACCTCTGAGGTGGAACTTGACGAAGTCTAGTCCTCCTCAACAACTGCTCGGGATTTTCAACGAAGTTTGACGGCAGTTGGAAACCGCTCATACACCTACTAGTTTCACGATAACGAAAAGAAACTAGACAGGTGAGGGGTTAGCCCCTATACTAATTGATAACTGATAGCAGACTCCGGATTCACTCTCTCTAAACTCCTAGGCGATTGCTTTCCCGGCAACGGCGCCAGAAATGCTGTTGGTATTTCTTAGCGTCGCTACCAAGAACAGAGTTTTAATCTATCCCCGGCAAGGCGTCGAGAAACGCTTGTTAACACTTCTTAACGCAACCACTAGAACTAGACTATGGAGCCTAACCCAGCAATGGCGCTAGAAGTGTCTAGTGGTAAAACTATTGACTATTGGATAGTTCCGCAAGCGCACAGAAAATACCGATGTAGCACTTCAACGGGAGTATTCCAAGGTATCGTTATTTATTTTATCCCAAAGGAAAGCAAGCTAGGAAAGATGCAGAAAGAGAGAAAGATAGATCCTTTAGTCTTACTATAATCTATTATCAATTAGAGAAGCAAAGGGGGATAAGTGGATATAAGGGAGGATAGATAGATAAGATAAATAAGTTAAGCGAAGAGTATATGATATGAAAGATAACTTTAGTAGAGTTAGTTAGGTGGGAGGACAACGAGTGAGTATAAAGTACTCCTATGTTTACCTTTACTCCTATGAACTGATCCTAATTAAATAGATGACTTAACTAAATTGACGCCTTGCTACTTGTGTGAGAGGGATAAACGAGAGAGTAAAGCGATAGAAGGTTGTTCACCGAACCCAGTACTCAAGCGGATATTTGCCTTATGGACGCCTTACCTTTTAAGAACTAGCCTGAGTTCACGTGAGGGGATCTAGGTAGCCAGGCAAAATCTGTCACTTTTGCCCATGCGCCCCTACTGTCCGTGCAAGCCAGCGGTAGTCAAAGATAAGATGAAGTATGAGCACCACGCTCACACTTATCTACACCTTTAGCTATCGATCAAAATAGCTAAAGCCCCTATCTAAGATAGGACGATGACGCACACACAAGAAGCTATGTAATGGAAATCAATCTAACTAAGACAACTATAGAACTAAGACAAGCACACAACAAGACTATATAAATATAGACTTGCACTAAGTAAATACTTAAATAAATACTTGGAAAGTAAATACTTAAGTAAATGCAAAGTAAAGTAAAGAAAGAATAATATATTAAATAAATAAAGTCTTACAAAGAAGAAGAAGAAGATACAAGGGCTATACCAGACTTCCAGAAGACGACTCGGAGACCCGAGCTTCGCCCCCGACTCGACTCTAACTCCCACTCTAGACTAACTACTACTACTCTTGCTTGATCTCACATGAGAGTGGAAATATGTGTGATATATGGGGTGTGTGTGAATAAGAGGGTGAAGGCCTCTATTTATAGTGGAGGTGGAGTAGGGGCTACTCCGGCGCCACGTCAGCGATCGTGTGCTCCCATGTCTCAACCCTTGGATCCACCGTCATTGTAACCGCCATGGATGGATGGCTTGGATGTTCTTCACGTGTCAAACATGCATTTTGCCACCGACTTGGATGAGGGTCACCATGGGGTCGGCCGACTCCTCCTGACATGTGGGCCGGGGTACACCTTCTAGAAGGTGCTGATGTCATCCTGATGAATAGTGTTGTTGGGTCCCACCAAGGGGGGGGGGGTCGGCCGACCCCCTATGACAGGGCTTGCCCACAATCTTCTCTCCCTTGGTGACCCCCATGTCATGGAGCAAGTCTTGTGAAGTTGGTTGCATTTGGTTTTCGGTGTGGACCCATGAATCCATGTGCTTCTCATCTTGCACCATTGAGCAAAAGCACATGCTTGATCCAATGGTTGATATTGGCTTGAACATGCTTCTCTTGGGATCATGCCATGTCACGATGGCCAAGGTGGCCCAAAGGTGGGGTCGCCCGACCCCCTTGGGTGGCCCACCTGGCCTCATTTTGTTCATTTGCCATCTCCTACAAGTTCACAAGCTAAGAGTACAAGTGGAACTTATTAGTGATAAATATGCTCATGATATGCTATTCTTCCTTGAAACCGAGGCCTGTTGACGGTATTTCATAAGGTAAAACATGCTATAACTTCCGTCAAACACATATCTCAACGGTGAACATTCTCAAGTTTTATGTTTGTAAGCAGATTAACTTCAAAAATAGCTTAGCTCACAGCATGTATCAGTGATCAGAAAGAGATAAGCTACATAGCATCAACATAAGCATCAACGTATACTAAATAGAGCATAGTCACATTCTCGAGAATATTACATGAAGCTCAGAATGCAATAGCGTATGCTGAAATGCAAAAGAAAAATGAAGACAAACGAAAAAAGAGTCCGTCTATCGTACAAGAACCAAATATTTCCCCATCTAAAAGGGGAAAAACACACACCAAGCTCACCTCTCAACGATTAAAGGTTGATTGGTCAACGGTTGGTGAAAATATCAGCCAACTGATGATGAGTATCGACATGGCGAAGGTCGATATCACCCTTCTCATAATGGTCTCGCAGAAAATGAAAGCGCACAACAATGTGTTTGGTCTTCGAGTGAAGCACGGGGTTCTTAGCAATGCTAATAGCACTCGTGCTGTCACAAAGCAAAGGAACACGAGAAAAACTCAGACCAAAATCACGCAAAGTGGCCATCATCCAGAGTAACTGGGAACAGCAGCTAGCCGCAGCAACATACTCAGCCTCCGTGGTAGACTGGGCGACACTAGACTGCTTGCGAGAAGACCACGAAACAAGAGAAGAGCCAATAATCTGACAAGTCCCAGAAGTGGACTTGCGCTCAATGCGACAACCAACAAAATCGACATCAGAATAACCACAAAGGGAAAGGGTGGAGGAAGCAGAATACCAAATCCCAAACTCAGGAGTGAGGCATAAGTACCTCATAATGCGCTTGACTGCCTGACAGTGAGAGGTGCGCGACGAAGACTGAAATCGCGCGCAAAGACATACCACGAACTGAATGTCCGAGCGTGTCACCGTCAGGTACAGCAGCGACCCGATCATACTCCGGTACTCCTTCTGGTCCACTGCTTCTCCCTCCTTGTCCACATCCAGGGCTGTCGTGGTCGACATGGGTGTTGGAAGAGGCTTGGCCTCACCCATATCGAATTTCT
Organism: Coix lacryma-jobi var. lacryma-jobi; assembly: GCA_009763385.1. Taxonomy (NCBI): domain Eukaryota; kingdom Viridiplantae; phylum Streptophyta; class Magnoliopsida; order Poales; family Poaceae; genus Coix; species Coix lacryma-jobi. Next base: position 106,853,231 of record CM019823.1, on the reverse strand, counting down.
TCAGAATGTCCCGGGTGTACTTGCCCTGGTGCACGAATGTCCCTTCCCGGGATTGCTTGATTTGCAACCCGAGGAAAAACGTCAACTCACCCATCATGCCCATCTCAAATTCCCTGCTCATAGTATCTGCAAACTTGGCAACCAAAGCGTGAGAAGAACCACCGAAAATGATATCATCCACGTAAATTTGGACAAAGAGAGTATCAGTGCCTTGCTTGAGGAGAAAGAGCGTTTTGTCTACACATCCCATTTTAAAACCCTTAGCAAGCAAAAATGTTTTCAACCTATCATACCAGGCTCTAGGGGCTTGTTTCAAACCATACAATGCTTTGTGGAGTTTAAAGACATGGTTTGGAAACTTGGGATTTTCAAAACCGGGGGGTTGTCTAACATACACCTCCTCTTCTATGTCGCCGTTTAAGAAGGCACTCTTGACATCCATTTGAAAAAGTTTGAAACCTTTGGATGCAGCAAAAGCCAAGAGTATCCTAATTGCCTCCAAACGAGCTACAGGAGTAAACGTCTCCTCATAGTCTATCCCCTCCTTCGGACTATAACCCTGGGCTACGAGTCTGGCCTTGTTTCTCACAACATGGCCATCTTCTCCCTGTTTGTTTTTGAAAACCCATTTTGTCCCAATTGGATGACACTCAGAAGGTGGAGACACTAGAACCCAAACCCAATTTCTCTCAAAGTTCTCAAGATCCTCATGCATGGCATTGACCCAATCCGGATCCGTCAAAGCGTGTCCAACATCTCAGGGCTCAAAATCAGCAACAAAAGCAGAATGAGCAAAGTGAGAGATTTGGGACCTAGACCGAGTAACATGTTCGTCAATGTTGCCGATCATCTGCTGAGGGGGGTGTTGGCGCTGGATGTGACGTGGCGCCTCCCTGCAGATGTGATCTCCCCCTCAACAGCAGCTGGTGCCTCCCCGGGTACAAAAGGTACCGCTCGGGGTGGCGGATCCCACGGCCCCCAGGAAGAAGAAGTGTCGGGGCCGTGAGTCGTAGTAGAGGCCGCTCCTTGCGGCACAGCAGGTGGAGGGGGTGCTGGATCATCCATACCTTCAGCACCCTCATCCTCGTCATCAAAAAGAGGCTCACCAACCTCATGATCACCTGAACGCTCAAAACGAGAAGAAGGACAAACCATGGTCTCGTCGAAGGTGACATCAGATGTCTCCATGACTCGGTTAGTGTCAAGGTTAAGTACACGATAAGCGCGAGTATGAGTGCCATAACCCAAAAACACACCGTCAGAAGAACGAGACTCAAACTTGTCCAAGTTGCCCTTTTTGAGTATAAAACAATGGCAACCAAAAACTCGAAAATAACTCACCTTGGGCAGTTTTCCAAAACGCAACTCATAAGAAGTCTTTTTCAAGAAAGCTCGGAGAAAAATGCGATTGGAAATGTAGCATGCAGTGCTCATAGCTTCGTCCCAATATCGCCTAGGAGTCCTATGCTCATCGAGCATCGTCCTGGCCATCTCTACAAGGGTACGATTCTTCCTCTCTACTACACCATTTTGGGGCGGTGTGTAGGGGGAAGAAAACTGATGCTCTAAGCCCAAAGAGTTACAAAACATCTCAAAATCCGAATTCTTGAATTCGGAACCATTATCACTCCTAATAGCTCGCATCGAGTTCAAAGGGAACTCGTTCTGAAGACGTAAAATCAGATTGCGAGCAAGAGAGAAAGTCTCGGTCTTCTCAGCTAAAAAGAAGACCCACGAATATCTCGAAAAGTCATCATCAACAACAAGCACATACCACTTCCCCCTAACCGAGCTCACCCGAGCCGGACCAACAAGGTCCATGTGCAAAAGCTCTCCAGGGCGCTTGGTCATGACCTGAGTCACTGGATGGTGGGGAGTGGCAACCATCTTCCCATGTCTACAAGAATGGCAAACAAGATCCTTCTCCATGGATAACTTGGGCAATCCTCGAATTAGGCCAAGTGAGCTAAGTCTTGCAAGCAAGTCGAAGCTCAAATGTCCTAGTCTCCTATGCCACTTCCAAAGATCAGAGGAGGAAGGTCCAGCCACAAGGCATCGAGAAATGCCAAAAGACTCCGAGAAATTCGCACGAAAGACTTTTCCAAAGGGCGAAATCATACAAACAAGATTGCCCTGAGGATCCAAAATACGACTAAGATTCGGCTTAAAACGAATCTCATAGTCGTCATCAAAGAGTTGCGAAACAGAAAGAAGGTTAAAATGCAAGTTAGAAACAAGAGCAACATCGCGCAACACAAAGTGCTCATTAACTCGCACAAATCCACGAGACAACACCTTACCTTTGCTGTTGTCGCCGAAGGTGATATATTCCTTTCCGGCGACCGGACTAAGACTGGAGAACCACTTGGCGTTTCCGGTCATGTGCCTCGAACACCCGGAATCCACCAACCAAACGTTCTCCAATCGTTTTACCTACATCAATAAAAAGACATGGGGTGAGCATACGGTCCAACACTGGGGTTAGTGAAGTAGGAAGAATACCAGTGTTGGGCCGGCTGCTCAAAAGAACGGTTAGCAAAAAAACCATTCCTAGCACGCCTACGGGGAAAGCGATCACCACACTGAGGAAAACATGGTCCGCAGGGGAAGGAGCGCTCACCGCGATACTCAAAACGCGGTGGAGAAAAGCGCTCAACTACAAAGCCACCGCCACGGGGTCCATAGCCTACAACTACAGGCTCCCGCCGGGCACGTCCTCTCCGCTGCCTAGGCCTGGAAACTTGATATTCTGGACCTCTGGTCCTAGCAGCACGCCTCTAAACATTCGGCACATGTACATCATGGAAAGGATGGTACATGTCCGCATTGTTCATCTCCTTTGCACGACGCGCCTCCCTCTTGCGCCGAAAGCAAAACTCACTCAAGTGTCCATCTCGCCCACAGTGCTCACAACGATACCTCACCGCTCTCAAAGGGGGTTGTTGGTACTCACGGTAGTGGGTGTGGATCACTTTGCCCTTCTGTGGCATAAGCTCCTCCTGGATGGGTGGCATGGTGTCAAGCTTGTTCTTGAGGTGGTTTGGTTTTGGAGCCCATGATTGTTTCTTTGGTGGAGCTCATGGAGGTTCAACAAAGACCCCATCCTTGGTGTTAGGCTTGAGTGGCTCTTTGGGTGGAATCTTGGTAAGCTTGGGAGTAGTGGTGGAGTTGGGCTTCTCACATGTGTTAAGACCACTTGACTCTCCAATCTTCCCAAAAGATGAAACATCAACACCCGGAGCAAAACCTACACCAGGACCTCCAGCAGCTCGCTTGAATTGGGAGATCATCATCCCGAGCTGTGGCTCACCGCTAGACACCCATGACAAGATGGTCCGAAGGTATGTGTTTTCCTCCTCGGTTTGCATCTTGTCATGCTTCACATTAGCGATCTCCATCTCCAAACCCTCACAAAGAACACACCTAGCCACACATGTGCTACCTGAGTTGGCCTCTTGAAGAGACACAATCTTGGCATTCTTCTCTGCCAACTCAGATTGCAAGACAGGACAAGTCTTGCACGCACCCAACAGCATGGGTCTAGCCCGGAGCTCATCCACCTCTCCTACCAACGCAGCATACTTACCTCTCAAGGTGAGAAGATCAGTCATGTGCGTGGTGCACATCTCACACTCTACCTCCTCAGAAACGACCACGGTGGACTTAGCAAACTCAAGCTCTCTCACCGTGTCCTCCCACTTCTGCCTAAACTCCTTGCGCTCTCTAGCAGCACGCCTAAGCAACTTGTCCTGACTAAGCAAGGCGGCAGTAAGCTTCTCGACCTCAGCAGAAAGCTCGTCGTGGGTGAGAGATACCTGAGAGGTGTCGTCATCGTCGTCGTTCCGAGGGGTGTCCTCCAGCTTGCCGTCGACCTCATCACCAAGGGCCATTGTGCAGAAGCCATCATCGTCGGCGAAGAAGCAGAGGCCATTCAGCTTGTCCTCAATCCTCTACTTCTTCTCGGACTCGTCATCGCTTGAGCAAGCAGAGTCGTCATCCGAGCCGTCGACGTCACTGAGCGTGGCGAAGAACGCACGCTGCTCAGCCTGAGCCTTCTCCAAGTACTTCTTGATGTACTCCTTGTCGAAGCCGCCCCTCCGCTTGTGCCTCGCGGGGACGTACTTCTCCTTGCGCTAGCCGGAGTCATACTTGTGCCCATGATCGCCCTTCCCAGATGTGTGCTTCTTCTTGGGACAGTTGGCGATGAAGTGGTCGGGGTCGCCGCACTCAAAGCATCCTGAGCGTCCTCCTCCGCGACGACGGTTCCTGCGGTTGTTGTGGAACCGCGAGAACCGATTGGCGAGCAAAGCCAACTCGTCATCCCCCAAAGACTCCAGCTGGTCCTCTGTGACAGAAAAGAGTGAAGAAAGTGCAAATCCTCCAGAGGGGTTAGCAGAAGAGCCAGAAACCAAAGCCATAGTTGGGCCAGAAGGATTTTCATAAGAAGCCCTCGACATGGCATCAATCTCACTAGACTTGAGCTTGCTAAAGAGCTCGTCGCAAGTGAGGGTCTCATAGTTAGACGATTCAATGATCGCCTGGACCTTTGAGTCCCACACCGACCGATCAAGAGTGTGCAAAAGCTTCAAAGCCCTCTCATGATCGTTAGAAGGCAACAGCTCCTTGTTCGCTCTCATCTTGTTGACAATGACCTGAAAGCGAGCGAATAAACTCTCTATGCTCTCGCCAGGCATGTGTCGAAAGTTCTCGTACTCCCGCTTGTGCGACTTGTAGAGACGGGATTTGACTTGAGAGGTTCCCTCATGGAAGCGCATGAGGGTTGCCCAAATCTCACGAGCCGTGGGGAGGTGAGAAACACGATCAAATTCGGACATGCTCAAACAGGAGAAAAGAGCGTTACGCGCTCGGCTATTGGCATCGTGCTCATCCATCTGAAGCTGAGTAACACGAGCAACCAAGACAACGTAATCGTCCCTGTTGCAAATCTCCCAAACAGAAGAGCCCATGCTCTGGAGATAGGCCGACATGCGTATCTTCCAATACGCATAGTTCGTCCCATCAAAGAACGACGGTTTGCCCACGCCGCGATCCATGTCGCCTTCTGTGGATCTGGAACCGGCTAAGGTGGAAGATCCTTAACCTGCTCTGATACCAATTGAAGGACCGAAAGTGCTACCAGAAAGCGACCAGAGGGGGGGGGGTGAATGGGAGCTTCAAATTTTCCTTTTGGAAACTTGTTGCCGCTGTCCCAAGAGTCACCCCAAGAGCAAATCCTAGAGCTCGCAAATGTCCACGACCCTAGATGTAGGGTGGATGCTTCCAAGAAGCATAGTGAGACACTACACGACTCTAGAAACCCAACGCAAAGACCGGAAACCAAAACCGACAATGAACGAGCGAACCGCGGACGAAACAGCACGAACTGCACTTGACCGGACTCTTGTCAGCGTCCGGTCAGTGAGCACCGGACGCGTCCGGTCAAGCCAAAACGGTTTTGGGAGCTCTCTGTTTGTGACCGGACTCACGGTCACTGAGCGTCCGGTCACACCTCTAGCGTCCGGTCAGTCAAGACGAAAACTATGAACAGTAGAAGAGGCGAGTCCGGTCCAAGAGTAGGAGCAGCGTCCGGTCAAGTCACAACAAAGTCATCGCACGACATTCAACCACCGGACGCGTCCGGTCAGTATCAAGCCAACGTCCGGTCACCCCGAAACTGCTCTATTCGTTCACCAATTCGACTCGATCTCACCCAAAACAAATCCTCTAAGGATCAAACTTGGTGAGAGGAGTCACAAGGAGGATAGTGAGCTATCTCTAAGAGATCATGGCTCAAACCTATCTCCAAATCGATGAATCGAAGAATTTCGGGGGAAAGGAGAAAAACTTGATCCGAAACCAAAATCGATCGATCTCCTAGACCGTGCGGTTAGAGATGAATTACTTCAGTGGAAAGAAGTGCCTCACGATCTGGAACAACTTGGTTCAAATGGATTTAGAAAAGATGAACCGAGCAAAGAGATCGAATGACGGGAGAAACGTGGAGAAAAAGGATTCCGCGAAGAACACAAACAAAACACGAATCACAATCACGAAATTGCAACCGTGTGGCTACCACACGCTACAACAGTGAGGTTACGGCCTCACTTCCTCAAAATCTCCAGTACACAGAGGTATGGTTCTCTGCGGATCTCAGCTAGCTACAGCAGGGGATTGGGAGAGCAGGAAACCCTAGAAGCAAAGAGCAAATAACTGAGATCGATGGGGAGGTCGGTGTCTCCCCCTACTTATCCTAATTCTAACTATTCCTAATTCCACTCTACCCCAAACTACTTACAGAGCGAACTAGCTAAACCCTAAGGTTATTTTGGACCAACTCGATGGTAGGTGGTGATCCGACGGCCACGCCCGCACAACTCGTAGCGTTGCATCGACGCAACCTCCCGATTGCCGCCACGTGCCGCCACCGCTCTGCGTCCTTTTCCTAGACGTCGCTTGAGGCCTAAACCGGGAAACCAGCCTTCACGATCAACCCCTAGTTTTGAGGCCCAAACCGGGAAACCAGTCCACCAGCGCCTGAGTTTTGTGGCCCAAACTCAGCAAACCCGCAGCACCCAGGTTTTGAGGCCCAAACCTAGAAACTGTCCTCAGCCCGAGTTTTGTGGCCAAACTCGGAAACCATCCGCGCCCAGGTTTTGAGGCCCAAACCTGGAAACCGTCCATCCGATGGTTTTTCTCTGGCTCTACCACCAAACCGAAGCTGTAGAAGAGATGCACCGCCTGTGCACCCCGTCCATCGACACGTGTCCCCAAGTCCACGACTCAGGCAACACATGATCGCAAGTCTTCGCTCGTCGTTGTCCCAGGCTATCAGCCACCACAGCTGATCCTCGGGCCACCGGTCCCTTAATCCAAGCCTCACGTCCGCCCTTCGCCACTCTCGGTCCATCGGCACGGCACGTCTCTACTTGACCTTCACCTTGCCTCTGATCACTGTATCTGTGCTCGACACCTGCACAACACAAGCCAAAGAACATGCGCATCATCCCAGTTGACAATCACTCATCACTCAGAGACTCGGCATACACCCATGTATCCGCAGGGAGAACAGGAAACCCTAACTGAAAGTAGCAAATGGCTGAGATAGTTTGGAGGTAGGGGTTGCCTCTCCTAATATAGCCTAATACAATTATTCAACTTCTACCCCTACTGCTAATGAGCGGGCAGGCTAACCCTAAGGGTATTCCTGACCAACTCGAAGTGTAGTCGATCCGACGACCACGCCCACACATTAGGTAGCTTCGCCTCGATGCGACCTCACTGGATGCCGCCACGTGCCACCACGCGTCGTTCATCCTTTTTACGGACCTACCCCCGGTTTTGAGGCCAAAACTGGGAAACCAGTCGTCCATCGACTGAGTTTTGTGGCCCAAACTCAGAAAACCAGCCAGCACCCAGGTTTTGTGGCCCAAACCTATAAACCATCCTCAGCTTGAGTTTTGTGGCCCAAATTCGGAAGCAGGCTCACTAGGAGGCGTGCATTGTCAACACTTCGTACCTTGTGTTCCTCAGCCCGATGGCAAAGGGCTGAACCACAACAACACATATCAACCTTGTGTTCACAATCTCCCCCTTGAGGAGTGCATTGTCAACACTTCGTACCAATTATCAAAGTAAATGAAAAACAAAAAGAATAGAGAGAGAAGAGCTCATTCAAATGCCCAAAAGCCAAAAATGGGTGATCTAAAATAAGCAAAAGCTTGGTGCCCAAAGACAAGGGCAACGGCTTGACGCAACCAAGCAAAGGATCAGAGCAAAAACTCTTAAAGAGCAAAACTCAATCACATGGAAAAAGATCGGAGCGAAAACTCATCATAAGAGCAGAAAACTCGATCTCAAGAGCAAAGACTTGGTTCCCAAAGACATGGGCAACGACTCGACACAACCAAGTCAAGAACAAGCTAGTCCTAAACAAGAGGCAAAACGGGCTCAACACCACTAGCCGAAAGCTCCATACCAATTGAAGAAAGGGTCAAAATTGAAGGACCGAGAACTCTACCAGAAAGTGACTAGAGGGGGGGGGGTGAATGGGAGCCTAAAAATTTCTCTCGAAACTTTGGCCTTTGTCCCGAAAATCAACCCCCAAAAGCTTCGATCGAAAACGTGATGCCCACAACCCTTGGAAGAGGGTGGATGATCCCTAGGATCACAGCGAGGCACCACTAAAACCGGGCAAGCCAGACGCCAAAAACACCGAATCAAGTTTGATCCCAAAAACCGACTCCCGAACGTAGATGGAAGGCTACGTCGGGAAATCTCCAAATACCGATGCTAACAAGTAGCAAAGATACCTAGAGAGGTTACTTGGTGAACTCTAGGGCCAAACGAGAAGTCCGAAAACCAAGCGGAAAAGCCGGGAGAGCAAATGGTCTAAAACTCAACACACAACAGGATCCTGGACTGTCCGCGAACCTATGGTGGACTGTCCGCCGGCCAAACGGACAAAACAGCAAGGTTGCTGACCACTTCTGCTCGACTCCCGGACTGTCTGCGAGTCCCAACAGCGGACTGTTCGCCGGTCAAAAATCACTCACACAGCCGAAACACGCAGCCACTCAATCGGCTGAGCCCCGACGCGCGGACTGTCCGTGGGCACAGCGGCGGACTGTCCACGAGTGCCCAGAGAGGGCGATTTCGGTTGCCCTTCACCCAAATCTTCCCAAATCCGATCCAAATCAAAATCCCTTGATCCCAAACTTGGAGAAGATGATCACAAGATAGTTAGAAGACTATCCCCAAGAAATCATCCGCTCAAATCATCTCAATCAATAGGAAATCGAAAGGGAAGGTGTAGGAAAGAAAAAGTCACCACGAAACTTGAATCGACCCGATGTACTTGTTCGTGAGGGTAGAGTTAAATTCCTTCGGTAGAAATGTTCTCCTCACATCAAAGAACAAGTTGATTCAAGTGGATTCGAAAAAGACGCAACGAGGAGGGTGAAGGACCGAAAGTACTACATAAAGGCGACCAGAGGGGGGGGGGGGGTCAATGGGAGCTTTAAATTTCTTTTCTGAGACTTATAGCCCTTGTCCCAGAAAGTCACCCAGAAGCAAGACAGGGATTGCTAGTATCCACGACCCTAGATGTAGGGTGGATGCTTCCAAGAAGCACAGCGGGATACTACACAACCCAAGAAATCCAACGTAAAAGACGGAAACCAAATCCGAAGTCGAACGAGCGAACTGCAGACGAAACAGTGGAGAATTCACTGCATCGGACGCTGGCCTGCGTCCGATGTCCAAGCACCGGACGCGTCCGATGCAAAATGAACAAATATGGGACCTTACTGCTTGGTCATCGGACGCTGGCTACAGTGAAACCCTAGCGTTCGATGCTCAACCCTCGGATGTCTCCTATGGCGGAACCGTCCTGATTATAAGAACTCAAGTACCGTCTTAGTCAAATTCATCTGACATCGACCCATACTTCAATCCATATAACCCCGGTAGTCCAGAAATCTCGAAGGATTTCAAACACCATACAACATATAGGATCGCATCATTCAAGTATTACATTCATAAGGATACATCACAATTAAATGAAATCGAATTTAAACATCAGAGTGCGGAAATAAAGAGTTATTACAATACTGAGTTTTTAAATGCGGAAGCTGAATAAGTTTGAAACACGACCACCACACATGTGGTCCAAATAAAACATTGTTTTTGATAACTTAACTCAACTCAACTCACTCCTCCTTTTTCAGATAATGTGCCACCAATAGTCTTATTCCAGCAAAAGAAAAGGGGAAGCTTCTGGACGACCCTGCCCTGGGCCTACTCCTCATCACCCTCCACCGGGTAGAGGCAGTGCTTACAATAGCCATAGTACACCTGGCCATCTGCAACAAACGGGATAAACCCTGAGTACGAGAATGTACTCAGCTAGACTTACCCGTCCAACTGAAAATAAAGACACCAAGGGTATGCAAGGCTTTCTCGTGGAGCTAGGATCAATTAGTTGCGAAAAGCTCAATTCAAGGGAAGGAACATTTAATGACATTGGTGAACTGTCAGTTTTAGACCTACCTCTTAGTCTAGGTTTGCACTTGAACTATTACAAACACTTGAGTCTAATCAATCAATAATATAACCATATCCGATTGACTTTAACCACATTTTAGTTGAACCTTAAACATCACATGGAGTTGTATCGTGGTGAAGCTCGCCATAGTTTCCCACTAACCGGGGGAGACGACGACTCGAATCGAATTCCAAACCAGCTGGTGAAAGACCTTTAATACCAACCCACACTTTCCCCGTCGGGTCCATGCATTGGGTAACCGCTCGATGCTTGTTCGTGGTGGTAATCGTCGCGGTTCAAGCACGAACTGCCCAATTGGAACCTGGCGATGGCCATCTGAGGCAGATCGCATTTCCATACTAGAGGGCGCGACTCGGGTTGATTCTGGCCCGAACAGCGTCTAACCGGCTTTGGGGTCGATGATTACGGCACCGACATATCCCTAAGTAAAAGGGCGCGTTCAAAAATGAACGAGGGCCAACATCGATACAAACCTACACGATCCAACGGACGGACTGCCCCAAGTTTCCAAACTTGTGCCTTGCCTTCCAGTTGACCATATTTCATTACTACTCAGGTTCTTTTCCACGATAGCAAATATAGCCAACCGTGATCCGGTAAATACCCACTAGGGGGATTACAGGAACATCCTTAACTACTACTTTTATTAAGCAGACTAAGTAATTCTACATTATAAATGAATAACATGATAACAAGGTAGATATAAGTAATAATCAAGGAAGGATAATGCATCAAGTAGGATTCAAACAACTCTTATACCTAATGCAGCACAATATGAAAGTACTCAAGTAATTTAATTATAAAACGGGGAGACTTAGAATGCTCTGGGGCTTGCCTTGGGAAAAGACTGAGGCCTCATGAGCGGGGCACTCAGGCAGGTGTTGACACTGGTTATCTATTAAAATTAAAGGATAAATAAATATGAAAAGGGCATGAATTCAATCACCAACAAAGGTTTAGGGTTTTAATTGACAATATTCCACAAGTTTTGGTGAATTGTGATTCTGCAGGGACTAAACCAGGAAAGCAACACTGATTGCTTCCCCTAGAAGGAAACCGACGTGAGATAACGCAACCGACACGTCAGGAATATTCTAGAAGACTCCAGAGGACACCAGAAGACACCAGGAGGTCTGGCACCGCGGGACCCTGCCAGGTGGGACCGACCGGTCCCACCAGGAGACCGACCGGTCTCCCTCCGGGCCCGCTGGCTTCCGTCTTCTGCAAGCTTCCTCCACCGAACCCTAGGACTCATCTCCACCGTCCCTGGAGTCGGTTTGATCTAACGGCCGCGGTTGATCCCTTAGGGCTATATAAGCAACCCCAGACCCCCCTCTCCAGGCATCTCCATCTTCATTATTCATCTCCACATCAGAAACTAGGGTTTCAATTAGAAGTAGAGGTCCCTCTAGATAAATCTCTTCTAGTTCATCTAGAATTAGATCTAGTTCATCTAGTTGTAATCGAGAGCCAGCTATCAAGTAGAAGACTAGATACCCCTCTAGTAGGATAAGAACCTAGTCTTATATTAGAACTAGAAGAGAGAGGGAGAGAGAGAGGGGAAGAGATCAAGAAGGAGCTCCGGCCTGTCGGATCAACTTCTTCATCTTGTACCTGCAGATTCAAGTTCATCTTCAACTTGCTTCAGCGATTGTTTCGGTAATCAACGTCTATATTTAAGTTTGAGCTATTGTTCTTATTATTCTTAAGGTTTGTGACTCTCTTTTGAGTACTTTAATTCTAGTCATTCTAGAGTTAGAGTTGTTGGATAGTGTAAGCGTGGTGCTTAGACTTGATAGCTCATAAATGCCTCCTATAACGCCGGTAGTAGTGGTTGTTCGCAAGGGTGACTCTTATAGCCTTGTTGATTCTTCTATAGTTCACTTACCCGTGTGTAGGCTCGGTAGGATTATACATTTGCATAAAAGACTCATACTCTGTTTGTGACCTTTTATGGCAACTTCCCCACTAAGAATAATATAAACATATCACTCTTAAATTGGAATTAGACAACCTTAGTGATCCTCTCTATGCTTCTAGATTCTCCGTCCTTGTTAGCTACTCAGGGGTTAGACTTGAGACTTAACACTATCCGTTCCTTTGGGTTCGATATTAAAACTGGGTTACTCTGGTGAAGTGCTACATCGGTAGATCTTATCTGTGCGCTTGCAGATAAAGTAGAGTGTGCGTTAATTTATACCAACAGCAGGTTAGCTTCCGGCGCGGGGTCGGCTTCCTCGGTCCTGGGCAGCTCTGGTATCTCCTGCTCGTCATTTGCTTCCGGCTCCTGGTCGGTCTCCGGGGCTGTCGATCCTATTTGCAATGCGGTACATAATTAAATAATGCAATGTGCAAAATGGTAGTATGAAAAGTAACACTTCTTGCAAACCAACGAAACCAACTTGTTGAACCACTTTTGACATTGAGGAATACTTAAATACCACATAAAACCAAACCATTATTTTACTGTTTCCCATTTATTAATTCAAAGAAACTCAAGTTTGGACTGCAAGTACATTTTTTTTGAACTCAGAAAAATCCACAACAATTCCAGAAGGTAACCAACACCATCTGGACCTCACTGAACAAATTCCAGCAAGAGATAAATTATAGAATAGCAGATACAAAAAGATGAAATAAACTGCTCCAAAGGTGTTTTGAACTAACTCCTCTGAAGAAAAGTGTCAAACAGCAGATTTCATATTTTTCCTAGCTTAATTTATTCATAAACACTCTACTGTAGAAAATTCACTGCCAAAGCATAAACACATAAACCTACACAAAATAATCAAATTTACTCCAGATTAAACCATTTGAACTACAACCCTACTAGAAAAGGGTGACAACCTCATTTCCCTATTTTTCCTAGATTCTACTTCACATTTCATATTTATCAAGAAAGTTCCATGAACAGAATCCTTATATTCTTTTCTACAAGAGTTTCCTAAGAAAAACACAGAAAAACACATTTGTACAACAACTTCACATTTTTCCATACAACAACCTATGCACATTTTTCTCAGCTTAAGGACATACAGAGACTACACTAATTTTCCCATATTTTATTTTTACATATATCTCACCTTAACACTTATTCGAAGAAAACAGCCAAAAAGGACTTTAAACCTAAACAGATACTTTTTCTAAATAAATAGTGCCTCACACATTTTTCACAGGTACATAACATGGTAAAAAACCTTCACAAATTTTGCCATGAATTAACTCCATCAGGAAACATATGAACTCATTTATTTAAACAAAAGCTCATAAACTGAATTAAATAAAAACAGTAATATAACTTGCACCAAAAATACTTTCATATTTTTCCATGATAGATCTACTCATGAACAAGCTACCAAAACTGAAAGCACCTCATTTGGATCTTTAAAACGTGCTACACAAAAATAACAAGCTTTTCTGGGAAATAAAACAAAAAGGAAAAACATTTGAAAACACCCGGCCCATACTGCGCAGACTCGGTCCATGGACCATGGGTAGCTGATGCGTGGGTCCGCGTGGTCAACGGGGCCCAACAGTCAGTGAGGGCGGAGCTGGGGAAGGGATTGACCGGGGGTTTCTCGCCGACGGCGAGGTCGCCGGCGGTGAGGTGGTGCTCGGCGTGTTCCCCATGACGAGGCGAACCGAGTGGTGGTGATGGTTGGGCTAGCGCATGGCCGTAGCTCGTCGGCGGTGAGCTATGGCGGGCGGTGGCGGCGGCGATGCATGGCTTCCCCGTTTCCGGCGGTCGCCGGTGCAATCGATGGAGTGGGGAGCATCAGTGAACCCTAAGAGAGCTATTAGGTGGGCTGGTTTGGCCGGAGAAGCTTCGGTGGAACTCGACCACGTGCGCAGCCATGGCGGCGTCCATGGCACTCGGTCGTGAGAGAGAGACTAGAGGACGGTAGAGACCTCGCGGAGGCGTGTTCTCACCGTGCCTTGGCGTGACGAAGCTCGACGGTGAAGATGGGGCTCGGCGGAGGTTTGGTTGACGCGGAACGGCTGCGAGCACTCTCCGGTGTCGGTGACGGCCAAAGAGGGGCGCGGCGTGTTCCGGCGTCCACGGAGCTCGACTGGTGATGCGGGCGTGCGCACCGGGTGTCCGAGAGGGAGGCGGAGCAATATGCGGAGGGAATCGGATGGAGGGGCTCGGTCGTAGCCGGAACGGCGATGGGGTTCTTGTGGTGGTGTGCGGCGGCGAGAGCGAGCAGTGTTCTCGGCTTGCGTTCACGAAAGGAGGGGAGAGCTGGCGGGAGTGGCTTGTGCGAATGGAGAGCGAGAGGGAGAGGGGTGCGGTGCGCAGGGTCTTTGCCCACGGGCTTGGCCGGCAGCGACCCGAGGTCGTGGCGGGGGCCACGGCGACGCGACGTCGCGCAGCAGAGCGACGCGAGCGGCGAGGCGGCGCGACAGGCGAGGCGAGCGGGGAGTGGGCGAGGGCGATCGCTTGCGTGATTTGGTGAAGAAGGATCGCGAGCGGAGTGGCCGGAGAAGATTTGCGGCAGAGCGGGGCGGCCACGTGGCGGGAGCGTCGGCGTACGGTGCGGCGCGGTCGGCTGACCGGCGCGGCGCGGCACTCGGCGCGCACGGGAGCGGGGGCAGGCGCGGCGTGGGCTTGGGCCGGAAAGGCCGAATGGGCCGCAAGCGAAGCGTCGAGGGAAAAACGAAATCCTTTTTCTTTTTCCAAACTTTTCCAAACTTTGACCATTCAAAAACAGTTTGAAAAACTCAAAACTAGGTTTTGTCCCAAAAATAAAGTTGCTCAAAATAATTTTCTCTAGAACTTTCATATAAGACACTTTTGCTGAAAACCAACTTCACAATCTCCACAGGAATAAAGCCAATTTTGAGCTATAAATCATTTTGTTTCCCTCATTTTTATTTGTCAAACCATTTTGAACTAGGTCAAGGTATCAATATGAAAAGGGTTATTCTCACTATCCTTTATTTTATAAAATTGTTGGCCAAAACACAAATCCATTTGAACAACCAAGTCTATAGAAACCAAAATCCAAATAAACAAACAAAACAAAAAGCACTTTCATGCACATGAAATGATGCAATGCATTGCTTATGGATTTTAGTAGCTAAATGTAGTTCCTAATGCAGTGCTTGACACTGGGGTGTCACATGTCTGATGGCAACAGAGCGTCCGATGCTCCTTCAAAGATGCTGTCAGGTGACACGTGGCATCTAAGCGTCCGATGTGATGAACTCAGCGTCCGATGCCCCCGAGTCCAGCGTCCGATGCCCCCGAAACTGCACAGTTCTTCCGCGGATTCAACCCGATCTCCTCCGAATCAAAAGCTCTAAGGCTTAGACTTGGTATGAGGAGTTCCAAGGAGGTTAGTGAGCTATCCCTAAGAGATCATGGCTCGAACCTAACTCCAAATCGGTGAATCAGAAGAATTTGGGGCAAGGGAGACAAAAACCGATTCGAAACAAAAATCGATCGATCTACTAGCTCGTGAGGTTAGGAGGGTATTCCTTCGGTGGAAAGATGTGCCTCACGATCTAGAGCAACTCAGTTCAAACAGAATCGAAAATCATTCCTCGGATTGAGAGTACGAAGCAAATCACCGAGAGAACGAATTGCAAAATGCGAAGAACACAACTCAAAACGCGAATCGATCTCAATTTCTAGCCAAAACTTCTTCACCCGAGGAGACAATGAGATTACGGTCTCGTTTCCTCAAAAAGCAAATACACAAAGGTATTGTTCACCATCTCTGCGGATCTCAGTAGCTACAGCAGGGAATAGGAAGCAGGAAACCCTAGAATGAAAATAGCAATGGCTGAGATGGTCTGGAGGGAGGGGCTGCCTCTCCTTATATAGCCTAATACAATTATTCCCCTTCTACCCCTACTGCTAATGAGTGAGCAGGCTAACCCTAAGGGTATTCCTGACCAACTCGATGTTGATGGTGATCCGACGGCCACGCCCGCACAACTGGTAGCTTCGCCTTGACGCGACCTCACCGATTGCCACCACGTGCCGCCACCGCTCTGCTCATCTTTTTCATGGACCTCCCCTCGGTTTTGAGGCCGAAACCGAGAAACCTGGGCCATCCCCCGGTTTTGAGGCGAAACTGGGAAACCTGTCGTCCGTTGCCTGAGTTTTGTGACCCAAACTCAGAAACCCGCCAGCACCCAGGTTTTGAGGCCCAAACCTGGAAACCATCCTCAGCCCGAGTTTTGTGGCCCAAACTCGGAAACCGGCCGCACCCAGGTTTTGAGGCCCAAACCTGGAAACTGTCCACTCGGTGGTTTTTCTGTGGCTCAACCACCAAACCGAGCCGTAGAGGGGATGCACCGCCCGTGCACCCCGTCCACATGCAAGTCTTCACTTGTCACTGTCCCAGGCTGTCAGCCACCATGGACGATACTCAGGCCACCGGTCCGTCAGTCCAAGCCTCACGTTCGCCCTTCACCGCACCGGGTCCATCGGCACGATACATCTCAACTTGACCTTCACCTTGCCTTTGATCATCGTATCCGAGCTCAACACCTGCACAACACAAGCCAAAGAACATGCGCATCATCCCAGTTGACAATCACTCATCACTCAAGATCCGACATACACCCATGTATCCGCAATCTCCCCGTTGATGAGTGCATTGTCAACTACCAACACAAATGACATGATAGTAGAAGAAAGGTGTAAGAAGAAGTAAGCGAACCCAACCAATCGACCAAAAGCGAAACAAAGCCAGAAGCAGTCGAATGGAATGAGCGAGACAACTTGGTTCCCAAAGACATGGGGAACGACTCGACGCAACCAAGCAAATCAAAGCTATCCCTCAAGAAGAGGTAGAACAGGTTCAACACCGCTAGCGAGAAAGTCGGAGTAAGAAAGACAAAGACAAGCTAGTCCCTCCAGAAAGAGGCAAAGGCTCAACACAACTAGCAGAACTGCCCCCCTAAACATGAAGTCCCCCTTCAATAGTGCATACAACTAGGGACATGATTTGTCAAAATTTCTCCCCTTAGTTGAAAATGCACATAACAAGGCACAATGCATATGAGTCACAAATGCAGGTTAGCAGCTTTAGATATATAGTCCATAGAGTGAATAAATGCTCTTAAATAGTGCTGAGCCAACTACTCAACAATAAGCACATATGCCAGCAAAGGCTCAAACTGATCACCAAATATGAAATATGGACATATGAGCAAAGTGAGCAATTTTAAGCCATTTAGAAAGGAATTCACCATCAAAATAGCACCACACATGTATAGATAGGAAGTTACACAAGTGCTAATCATGTATACAAGGTGAACTACTGTTGACACCTAAAGTGGCAAACGGGTAAACCGCAAGCGTACGGTTGTCAAGGTAGCCTTCACCAGGAGTATTCCAAGTATCGTATTTTCCACAGGAAACGTGAAGTGGTCTTAACAAAGAACTAAGCTCGTCCTATGATGACACAAGGGTATAGGATAAATTGGGTAGAGAGGATCTCTATGGTTATGGAACTAGATAGGTAAGGTAGATACAAAGGTTGTTCACTCGGGTCACTAAGCCGTTTAGCAACAGAAAGGGATAAGAAGGGTGCTAAACCACCTAGCAAAAGAAGACCTACGTGTGTTTCTCCATGGTGTGTTTAGAATGAGAGGGGTGAGGGGGTATTTATAGTCCTAGGAGATGAATGAGAACCACTCAATGTGCCACATCATCGATCCGCGTGATGATGGATGAGAGCCCTTGGATCGTAACCTCCTTCAGATCAATGGGGGAGAAGAATTAAGCATGTGCTTCTTTAATTCAACATGTGCTTCTTTGCATTGAGGCATGCAAATGGTGGTGGAGGGGGAGGACGCCCCTAGGCCACCATGTTGGGGTCGGCCGACCCCCCTATGGCAGGCGGGGACTCCCTCCTTCTTCTAGAAGCATAGCCCACCTGTCATAGAGTGTGGTGGAGCTTAGTTTGGCCTTGGGTTGGTCGGTTTGCTTCTTTTGTGGGCCCATGGATCCATTTGAGCTGAATATGATCCATTGAGAGAAAACACACACTCCATCCAAGGGCGGAGCACAAATTGGAGTGTTTCCCATGGATCATGGCTAGTTTGGGAGGCTGGTGAGCCACATAGGGGGTCGGACGACCCCCCTTAGGGTCGGGCGACCCTAGGGTGTACCTCCCTTGGTCCCACGTTCTTCGATATTTCACCTGCATGCTTCAGAAGTCCTTGTACATGTGGAACCAAGTTAATTGTATAAAATAAGGTCATGTTAAACTCATTTCCTTCCAAATGTGACACTTTGTTGAAGGGTTTGACCATGCAAAACTATGACGAAAATACCGTCAACAAGACCCCCCACACTTAGCTCTTTGCTCGTCCTCGAGTAAAGATTAGGATTAAAGTAAGCATGAGCATAACATCTTAAGATATTCAAACTAGCATAAAAGTCATTCCAAAACATTCCGTAAGCAAGTGGGATATGTGGTGTTAGCTAACATATATTCTTGAGTAGTTGAAAAGTGGAACAGTTCTTGACGCAAAGTCATCTTACCATTTTCATATCTTAGTAACTTGGAGTTTTTTTTATAATAAAAAGCATAGGTCACTTATAGTCCTCAAATGGTACTCTCAGAATGCTCAAAGGTGTATGATTCCTTACCAAGGCATTGCAATAATTGCCTTCTTTCATTTGATCCTACTTCTAAAAAGCTTATTTGGAGCTCAGGTAGGGATAAACATGATAGCATACTTCCATTGCATGTATTGAAAAGTCAAAACAAGGATCCAAGGAGAAAAATGTCATACTCTTAGATCAAGATGTGCATGTGCGTGGAACATGATATAAATATACTCCTTTTGTAGGTATGGCCTCTCTCTAGGACTTATTGTTTTGAGACATGACTATCTTTTTTTTTCTCTTTTCTTTTACCTAGCATGAGCCTTCATGTGCTCACATTTTTTTCCTATTTTTATACTCGGACCTTCATGTGTCCATTTTTTTTTACTTTTGCATAGCTCATGTCTCTTCTACAACATATTTAGAGAGAGATCACACTTTTAAAACATGGAGCATATATTTGGTGGAAATAAAAGGCATGTTTTTTGTGTACTTATAGTGTAGAAGTAGCATGTATGAGTGGCATGCACGTGATCTTGATCTTGGGAGCATGATAAATTTCTCAGCAAGGGTCACAAGGTTTGACAAAACTCAATACAATAGCAAGTAGCATAGGTAGAAGGTTGTAAACATGTAATATTATAACATATGGTTTTGGTAGGAATTTCTCTCCACTGAGGACTAGTGACACTATGGTTTTATGACACTTGTATCAAAAGCAAAATCTCCAAGTACTTTGAATAGAAAAGGTAGGATTTCTAAGCCATAACTATATCACACTTCACAACAACTTAGTCAATATGAGTTTCCTATCAAGATATTTTCCCACAAGCGTAAGTATATGTGTATGGAACAAACTTTATGCAAGATTCTTATCTCAAATTGTCATAATCATGTCACTTTTCAAAATTTTAAACTAAGTGTGCATTTGGTCCATTTTAGTTCCATGGAAAGCATGTTAAAGTATTGCACATGTATCAAAAGATGAGAGGAAGGATCAAACCGAGGTCCTAGAGCAGAGGAGGGGCATTGGAGGTTTGCAAGGGGCCGACCAACTCTATGGTGGGGTCGGCCGACCCCACAAGGAGGCCTATACCTCTCCATCTTTGTGTGGTTGCGTCCATCCATGAATACTCAAGACTTTTGTGTTCTCTGGTGTATTTGTGCAACTTGGGGTCACAGACCCCACCACACTTCATCAAAGCTGTACCTGGCTTTTATTCATAGACAACAAAGGTGAAAGTACAAAGGACTCTTCTGGTGGGAAACACCAGAGAGTCAAAATTTATTCAAATAGAACAATGCATAGAACAAACATGGAAGGGGAAAGTAAACAAGTTAAAGAGAAAGGTTAGGCATGTGAACAAGAAACAACATGATGAATGTTTTTTTAAGTTGGATCATGGAATAGTTTGAATTCAATCATGTCTATTTCCTCATCTAGTTTGTCAGGTTCAAAGAAAACTTTTAAACGTTGGCCATTTACCTTAAAGATTTTACATTCATCATCTTGAAGTGTAATAGCTCCATGAGATGAAGTGTCGATGACTTGAAATGGCCCTTCCCATTTGCTTCGAAGCTTTCCATGTCCAAATAGCCTAACTCTTGAGTTGAACATAAGTACCTTGTCTCCTGGCTTGAACTCCTTTTTCTTTATTCTCTTGTCATGCCATCTCTTTGTTTTCTCCTTGTAGATTTGGGCATTGTGGTATGCTTTCTCCCTCCATTCTTCCAACTCTGAAATTTGCATTTTTCTATGCCTCCCAGCAGCTTGTAGGTCCATATTCCATTTCTTTATGGCCCAATGTGATCGAAATTCCAACTCGACTGGGAGGTGACAAGTCTTCCCATATACGATCTGGTATGGTGACATGCCAATGGGTGTCTTGAATGCTGTCCTATATGCCCAAAGTGCATCAGGTAGCTTGTCCCTCCATCCTTTCTCCATCTCATTTACTGTCTTTTGCAGGATGTTCTTGATCTGTTTGTTTGATGTTTCTGCTTGTCCGCTTGTTTGGGGATGGTATGGAGTTGCAACATTATGTTGGATGCCTTGCTCTTCTAGGAACCGTCGGAAACTCCCATCAATGAAGTGAGAGCCCCCATCGCTTATCACCAACCTTGGGGTTCCAAATCATGGAAATATGGTTTCTTCAAACATCCTTCTTGAGCTCTTGGCATCTGCTGCTTTGCACGACATTGCTTCAACCCATTTGGACACATAGTCCACGGCCACCAGGATGTACTCGCAGCCACGAGACTTGGGAAAAGGTCCCACGTAGTCAATGCCCCATGCATCAAAGAGCTCCACTTGAAGGTTGTTTGTTAGTGGCATTGCATCTCAGGCATTGATGTTCCCATGCTTTTGGCACCTCACACATCTCTTGATGAAGTTCTTTGTATCTTCATACATGGTTGGCCAAAAGAAGCCACTTTGGCAAATCTTTGCATGGGTTCTGAATGCCCCATAGTGCCCTCCATATGGTGCGGCATGACATCTCTCAATGATCTTGATTGATTCTGCTTTAGGGACACATTTTCTCAAAAGACCATCATTGCAGACTCTATAACGGTATGACTCATCCCAAAGATGTACCAGACTCTCTTGTATGAGCTTCTTTTTGTTTGCTCCTAGTGGTACATGTCCTGCAACCATAAAATTCACAATATTCGCATACCAGGGGTTGGAGTCCGTGATCTTGAGAAGTGTGTCGTCCCTGAGGTAGTCATTGATTGGCAGATCCTGTGCGTCTTGGAATTGCATTCTGGACAAGTGATCGGCAACAAAATTTTCTACTCCTTTTTTATCTTTTATCTCTAAGTCAAATTCTTGGAGTAGCAAGATCCATCTTATTAAATGTGGTTTAGCATCTTTCTTAGTGAGCAAGTATTTCAAAGCAGCATGATCGATATAAACAATTACTTTTGCTGCAACTAAGTAAGATCTAAACTTATCAATAACAAAAACAACAGCTAAGGGCTCTTTTCAGTTGTTGCATAATTAAGTTGAGGTCCAGCCAAAGTTTTGCTAGCATAAGAGATTGCATGATGCTTTTTATCTTTTGTTTGACCAAGAACGGCACCAACAGCATAATCACTCGCATCACACATTATTTCAAAAGGAAGCGTCCAATCAGGGGGTTGGATGATTGGCGCAGAGACAAGAGCTTTCTTGAGAATGTAAAAAACATTTAAGCACTCATCATTAAAATCAAAGGGTGCATCTTTAGCAAGCAGGTTTGTTAAAGGACGAGCAATTTGAGAGAAGTCTTTTATAAAGCACCTATAAAAACCAGCATGCCCAAGAAAAATTCTAACACCCTTGACATTCGTGGGAGGTGGAAGTTGCTCTATGACTTCTATCTTAGATCTATCCACCTCGATCCCACGGTCGGACACTCTATGTCCTAGCACTATGCCTTCCCGAACCATGAAATGACATTTTTTCCAATTTAGGACTAAGTGCTTTTCCTCACATCTTTGTAAGACCTTGTCCAAATTTTTGAGACAATCATGAAAGGTTTTTCCATAGACAGAGAAATCATCCATGAATACCTCCATGATTTGCTCGATCATGTCAGAGAAGATGGACATCATGCACATTTGGAAAGAAGTGGGAGCATTGCATAAACCAAAAGACATACGGCGGTATGCATATGTCCCATAAGGGCATGTGAAGGTGGTCTTACTTTGGTCGTCGCGATGGATGGGGATTTGATGATAACCTGAATAACCATCAAGGAAACAAAAGAAAGAGTGTTTTTCTAACCATTCCAACATTTCATTCATGAAGGGCAATGAAAAGTGATCTTTCTTTGTAGCCTTGTTAAGCCTTCAGTAATCTATGCACATCCTCCAACCCGTAACGGTTCATTGAGGGATCAACTCATTTTTATCATTTTGAACAACCGTCATGCCTCCCTTCTTAGGCACAACTTGCACTGGGCTAACCCACTCACTATTTGGAACAGGGTAGATTATGCCCGTGTGTAAGAGTTTTAAGACTTCTTTCTTCACAATTTCTCTCATCGCATTGTTCAACCTTCTTTGAGGCTCCCTAGAAGGTGTGGATTCAGGATGGATAGGGATGCGATGCGTACAAAGAGCGGGACTAATTCCATTGAGATCTTGAAGAGAGTAGCCTAATACGGATCGATATTTCTCCAAAACAGTGATGAGTTTAAAGTTCTCCTCCATATAAAGTTTATCACTGATTTTTACAGGAGATTCTCGATCACCATTGAGGAACACATACTTGAGACCTGAGGGGAGGGGTTTGAGTTCAATGGGAGGTTTTGATGGTGGTTCGGACTCCTTCAAATCTGTGGGTTCATCCAAGTTGTCCTCTTCTTGGATGAAATGTTGAGCATCATCTTCAATATTTGGTTCAAAAGATTCTAGAAGAGAGGTTGTCATCACTTCCTCCATTGGAATACACTCGGGATTTGACTCTGCTTTTGAATTTGCAGATCGTGTTAAGGGAACAGAAATGTTCACACTTTTCCCGAGGTTGACATGATGGCTCCCCGAATGTTGACCTTCTTGTAGGAGCTTTTCAAGGGGATGCCCAATCAAAAGAACAAAATCAGAAATCTCAAAGATAAAGAAGTTTAAGAGAATTGTGATTTCATTGATTGTGATTGGCACCATGCGTGCAATCCCATGACACTTTATGACTTCTCCAGATGGAATTTTGAGGAGTTTGTCAGTCGGAGTCAGAGGTTCATCACCAGCAAAGAGGGCATATGCTAGAGAATCAGACATGATGCTCACTCCGATGGTGGGATTGTAAAAAGAGTTTAATGCAACATCTTTCATGAAACAACGAATGGTTGTGGAGGGAGAAATGATTCGAATTACTTCAGATGAAGTTTCAGCCTCCTTAAGCCACTCATTGGTCATGATGGATGTTAGCTCTTTGATCGTATCCTTGAGATAGCTTGGAGAATGAAGGTTTGGAGTAGATGATGCAGAAGATCTCTTTTGCACGGGGAAATTTGAGGTATTTCCATAATCAGAATCAGAGAAATGATCATCCTCGATTTCAAAAGGGAATTCCAAAGGATGAATTTCTTCTTTCTTTGGAAGAGTTAGGTTTTGTGGTGTTTGTAGTTCAGGGGAGATAGCTAAATCATGGAATTGGAGTGGTTGTGATTTAGCTATTTGGACCTCTTCTTCTTGCTTGGGAGATGTTTCCTTCGCTTCTTCTGGGAGCTCCTCATGAATGTCAATGTAAGGAGTGTTTTCAAGGATTTTATCAAGAATGGACCACGCTTCACTCGCAGACAGATGAAGGAAAGCTCCTTTAGAGGCTATATTAAGGAATTGTGCAGAGTCCTTGCTAAGACCCATATAAAAATGTTGTAAAAGCATTGGGTTAGGTATAGCAAGGTCAGGGCCTGAAGAGACAAGATCTGTAAAACAGATCCATGATGCACCTAGAGGCTCCTTCTGTTTTTGCTTAAAGGTTAGGACCTCCGTTCAAAGATGGACAACACGAGAAATGGTAAAGAAGGCTACACAAAATTTGGTTTGAAGGGTTTCCCATTCTCCTTGCACACTCTCTACGTGCCAAGCATACCGATGTTTAGCTATCCCCGTCAGAGAAAATGGGAATAGCTTCCATTTCAGGGTATCTCGTATCATGCCTTGAATATGAAGACATGAGCACAATTGCTCAAATTCACGCAGATGAGTATATGGACTCTCGTCTTCACTCCCAGAAAAGGGATTTGCCTGAACCATCGCTATGAAACCAGGGCGAAGCTCATAGCGAACAACCAAGATGGCTTTGGATGATTTAGGTGGCTCCAAACTAGCGCCCTTTGGAGCACCATATTGAAAGAGAGGTGTTTGATCCATGATGTAAAAGGTAAATGAAAAAGATAAATAGGCGACTCAATTCTATATTAAGAACAACTACCATTCCCCGACAACGGCGCCAGAAAGCTTGTTGACACCTAAAGTGGCAAACGGGTAAACCACAAGCGTACGGTTGTCAAGGTAGCCTTCACCAGGAGTATTCCAGGTATCGTATTTTCCACAGGGAACGTGAAAGTGGTCTTAATAAAGAACTAAGCTCGTCCTATGATGACACAAGGGTATAAGATAGATTGGCTAGAGAGGATCTCTATGGTTATGAAACTAGATAGGTAAGGTAGATACAAAGGTTGTTCACTTCGTGTCACTAAGCCATTTAGCAACAGAAAGGGATGAGAAGGGTGCTAAACCACCTAGCAAAAGAAGATATACGTTTTAATAACTTGGCCAAACATGGTGGAATCAAAGGCTAGATAGGGCTGTCACCACCTACTAGCTACCACAAACAAACCATTGAACAAGCCGCAGACATAGGTAAGCGTATAATCTAGACACCACGTCTACACTATATCTTACTACTCTAATCCGAATTCCGATGATATTGACTAGAGTACCGGGTTAAGGGCGGTGAACTAATGAACAACAAAAGTAAATACTTTACTTTAACTA
Source organism: Coix lacryma-jobi var. lacryma-jobi (assembly GCA_009763385.1). Lineage (NCBI taxonomy): Eukaryota > Viridiplantae > Streptophyta > Magnoliopsida > Poales > Poaceae > Coix > Coix lacryma-jobi. The sequence continues at coordinate 106,828,107 of CM019823.1, read as the reverse complement.
AAGATCAAATACCATAAAAGGATCTCGAATGCTTACTTACAAAGAAGGCCACATCCGCCGAGGCACAGCTTGGAGGAGACTCCCGACAGACCCGGGACTTCCTCCGCACTCCCCTCACTCTGTCCCTATGACTGATAGTACTACAACTAGAGAGTAGTTTCTCCTTGGTGTGTTTAGAATGAGAGGGGTGAGGGGGTATTTATAGTCCTAGGAGATGAATGAGAACCACTCAATGTGCCACATCATTGATCCGCGTGATGATGGATGAGAGCCCTTGGATCGTAACCTCCTTCAGATCAATGGTGGAGAAGAATTAAGCATGTGCTTCTTTAATTCAACATGTGATTCTTTGCATGGTGGCATGCAAATGGTGGTGGAGGGGGAGGACGCCCCTAGGCCACCATGTATGGGTCGGCCGACCCCCCCCCCCCTATGGTAGGTGGGGACTCCCTCCTTCTTCTAGAAGCATGGCCCACGTGTCATAGAGTGTGGTGGAGCTTAGTTTGGCCTTGGGTTGGTCGGTTTGCTTCTTTTGTGGGCCCATGGATCCATTTGAGCTGAATATGAGCCATTGAGAGAAAACACACACTCCATCCAAGGGTGGAGAACAAATTGGAGTGTTTCCCATGGATCATGGCTAGTTTGGGAGGCTGGTGAGCCACATAGGGGGTCGGACGACCCCCCTTAGGGTCAGACGACCCTAGGGTGTGCCTCCCTTGGTCCCACGTTCTTCGATATTTCACCTGCATGCTTCAGAAGTCCATGTACATGTGGAACCAAGTTAATTGTATAAAATAAGGTCATGTTAAACTCATTTCCTTCCAAATGTGACACTTTATTGACGGGTTTGACCATGCAAAACTATGACGAAAATACCGTCTGAAAGGATCAAGATGCCCAAGAGGGGGGTGAATTGGGCTTTACTAAAACTTCTTGCAAGAATTAAAACCTATCAAGCACCAATTAACCCCCTAGTGCCTAGAAGTGTGTTTGACAAGAATCAACCGCACAAAATACTATCGCTAAACCATTTCTACTCTTGCATGGCAATTCAACTTATGAAAGAACAACAAGTAAATGCGGAATTGAATTGCTTAAAGGTAAATGCGTAGTAAAGAGAGTAGAGATGACACGACGATCTTTTTGCCAAGGTATCGAGGTGTCGGCACACCCCCTAGTCCTCGTTGGAGCACCCACGCAAGGGTATCACTCCCCCTTGATCCGCGCAAGGATTAAGTGCTCACTACGAGCTGATTCTTCGCCACTCCGGCCCGGTGAATCGCTCGCTACCGGTCACAACTTGACTTGGGTCATCCACAAAGCCTCCGGATGATCACTAAGCTCTTCGATCACCACCAAGCCGTCTAGGTGATGCCGATCACCGAGAGTAACAAGCTAGAACTCTCACTTGACCAACACAAGGCCAAAGAGATGGATGGATGCACACTTGCTACTCAATTATCACTAGGAGGTCACTAATTCTCTCAATTAGCAATTCACTCAACCTCACTAGGACTCTTGCACTCACTCACACTCACAATGTGTCTCTCAGCAGATGGAAGTGGCAAGAACACTCTAATGGATGAGGAGGAGGAGTATGAATACTCCCCCAACCGGTCATCCAAAAGAGCACCAAACAGGGCTCACTGCGGGGGCATCGGACGCGCCGATGACCTCGACCAACGGTAGACTGTACCCTCTTGTCAGACCTGTTAAAGGGACATCGGACGCTGGGCAGCGTCCGATGCCACCACATCGGACGCGTCCGATCTGGATTTACCCTCTCTGGAACCTCTCTGCATGGTCATAGGACGCTGGCCCTCAGCGTTCGATGCCAGCGTCAGATGCAGCTCCCAGTTCACGCGCACATGAACAGTGGTATGGGCGTGTCCGATGCGAACACATCGGCGCGTCCGATGCCACACATCAGACTAAACCCTAGTCAGGGTGAGCATCGGATGCGTCCGTTGCCCATTACAAGGGCAGACTCAACTCAGATCGCGATGCGGCCTAAACGACTTTTGATCCTCTCGACATAAGGCATCTCTCTGAGCTACCTAGGGCTATGAAATAACAAGTGTGCACCGCACCTACCTCAATAGACTCATCTAGGTCAAGCTACTGATTCACGCTCCCCTTTATAGTATGACCAAAGGAAAAACAAAGACCTAAGACTACCTAAGTGTCCTCCAACACCATATGACACTTAGCCTAGTCTACCACCATCTTTGTCGTCCGTCCTTTGAAAACCGAAACGATATCCATCGCCAGGGTACATGAACTCCATATGCCCATATCGTTGCCATTACCGTGACCTAACTCAATCCTGTTTCTGCAAAACACACGTTAGTCACAGTAATCTTGTGTTTCATCCAATCACCGAAACCCACTAGGGGCCAAGATGCGTTCAATCTCCCCCTTTTTGGTGATTGATGACAACACGAGATCGAGTATAGATAGAAGAGGTTTTTAAATCATGACATGTATGAACTTGCAATAAATAAGAGAAAGTGATTAGGGGCAAGCTCATACATATCATGCCATCATCCTGCACTCAACAGATTAGAGTGAATAGCAAGTGCAAGAGTAAATAGCTCATATACATAATCAAGTGAGAATTAAGAGCAAGTAATGAGCGAAACGAAATGACATGTCATATAATATAACATAGTGAGCACAAACATGTCACAAGGTCCATAGCACAAGTATATAACAAAATATAGTGCCAAAAGATGCGATGAGTAAAGAGCGTATGTGAAACATAACATATCAAAAGATCAAAGACCCTCTCACATCGCTCCCCCTATCGCTATACTCGGCCAGTCTCCCCCTTTGGCATCAAGCGCCAAACTAAGCATCGGAGGGCGGAGGTGGTGCAGATGAGTCAGGTGCCATCTCCGGAGTGTGCTGAGTAAACTCAAACTGTTGTAGGGACTCCTCAGAGTCGGAAGAAGAAGCGCCGGTAGCCTGCTGACCCTCTAAAGCTGGAAGCTGCTGAGAAGCGGTCTGGGTTGGCTCGGGCACTGACTGGTCGGTCTGCTCGGGCTGCTCTGACTCTGTCACAGTCTGTGTAGCTGTAGCCGCCTGAGCCTTGGAGTGCGGAAGCTCTGGAATCGAAGATAGCTCAGGCTACGCTGTAGTGGTAGTCTCAGACTGGACGGGCTCGGCCTGCTCAGAGGACGCCACTGAACTCGGAAGGGTCTCGATAGTGGACGTCACTGGAGTCGTCGACGTCGGAGCTGGATCCGGAAGATCTGGAGTAGGAAATCCAGTAAGCTCACTGAAAGTAGCCGACAGATCCCGAGTCACTGAGGTAGTCGTCGCATAGAGGGACTCGGTCGGGCGCGGAGTGAAGCCGGTGCGTAGAGGGCTATAGACGGGAGCTCCTCCAGGCGGAGTGGTGAAGGTGGTGAACTGGGAGGAGCTCTAGCCAAAAGACGGCTGCTGCTGAAACTGCGGCGGCTGCTGAGGAACCGGTGGCTGCCACTAGATCTGGTGCTAGGGAGGGGGTTGCTGCCACTGCCACTGGGGAGGTCCGCTGGCTAGACGCTCCATGAAGCTATGTGTCTGCTGCTGAAGTGCCATCATTTGTCTCTGCAGGGCGTCAGAATGCTCCTGAGCCTGCTGCTATACCAGGCCTTGCTGCTGAGCCAGACGCTGCTGCTCCTGAGCTAACCGCTGTACGTCCTGTGTGACAGTCCGCTGCTGCTCCTCCATCCGTGCGAGAATAGCAAGTAAAGCTGGGTCGGAGGAGGCAGTACCACTGGTCCCGGCCTGAGAGTCGTGTGCACGCGGCTGAAAACGAGGCGGGAGCTGGTAATCCTCGTCGGAGCTGTCGGTGGGGTCCTCTGCGACGTACGTGTCACCACCCTCTAACTCTGCTAGCTCCTGCTCGGCGAGGGCCCGAACTGTCTCGTCCTGCTCCTGAGCTGATTCGGGGACCTCAGGTCTCTGGCGTGAACTAGACGGTGCCTGCTGCTCCTGCTGCCTGCGATCCCGGCCGTGTCCCAATAGCTGACTCATGTTGTACTCGGGGAACACAGTCGCGGACCTGGTGAGTGACTGACTGGGGTGAGATCCAGTAGTGGCAGCTACCTTCCACAGAATATAGGAGATCCAATGGGCATACGGTAGCTACCTATGGGCCTTGATGCCATCTGCAACAGTGTCCTCCATCTCACACAGAATCACGTCCCAGACGTCGAACTCTTGCTGCCTGACCATATACGCGAGTAACCACAGCTGCAACCGAGAAAGACCCTCTCGGAAGCCAACCCTAGAAGCAAGGTCCGCCGAAGAACCTCGTTGAGGATCCGAGTCGTAGGGGTGAGATCCCTAGGAGCACGACTCGAACCCTCGCCGAAGGGCTCAGTGAAGCACGGGCGGACCAAGTCTGTCGATGGCTGGGCACCACCGTGAGGGCGGCGGGGTGGCTTCTTCCTGTCAAAGCACAGGTTGTGAATCTGGGTCTGTGAGTGTCTCAGTCCAAACCACTCCCGGGTCTCTGAAGAGAATAGCCTGTAGTGCTCCCCCTCAAACGCAAACTCGATATTCTCTCGATCCGGGTGCACCCAAAGAGAAGCGTAGAACTGAAAGACCCAGTGCTCAATATACGAGCCAGACCGCCCTAGAAGGTCGGCCAGACCAGGTAGGTAGGTGAGTATGGGGCGGATCTGCTCTCCAGCTGCCGTAACTACTGCCTCTAGAGGACAGACTCTCTAATAACGAAGGCAGATACTGGCGTTCCTGTAGCCCTGATAGAAATCCTCCTGCAGCACTGTATAGAAGTCTGCGCCGGCCTGCTACTGCCTCTCCCTCGGGAACCACTGCTCCACTGGCACAAGTCGTAGAGTCTGAATCTAAGAGCAGGTAGCTGCAAGGAGGTCCAGTCGCGGGATCGGCCGGGGCGCACGCGTCGACGGAGCACGTGCTCCCCGCAGAGGGACATCGGGCCGGGGTGGCACCGTTGTCCTGCGACGGGTGGACCGGCGCCGGGGAACCTCCTCAGGTACGTCCTCCGCGGCCTCTGGTGCCTCTGCCTCTGGTGCCTCTGCCTCTGCCTGGCCCTGCTGCGAGCTCTGGGCTTGACTCCTAGTGAGGTGAACGTCGTCCGACGACCGGCAGCCATAAGCATGCTAGTCGACGAGCCGTGTCGACGCTCGACCTCTGCACTGGTCTGGGGACAACTGGTCCTGAATCCGGAGTCCACAAGCACTGCCACCCTGCTCAGCAGGCTCTGTGGCGTCTGCAATCGCCTGAGCCTGTACTGCCTCTCGCTCGTCTCTAGAGCGCTTCCTGCGCGTTATTAGCTTCCCCTTCCCGGGCCTCTGACCGGAAGGGCGGATGGGGAGGAGAGTCCTCTGGGCCACCGCCAACATTCTTGCAGCGCATAGCTGACAAGAACAAAGAAACTGACACTGAAGGGGCCCTGGACTGTCGCTGAAGGAAGTACTGAGCCCAGCTGACAACCCAAACTGACAAGAAAACCAGTGAACAAAAGCTCCCCCTATCTCACTAACACCCAACTGTGCTGTCACTCACGAGGCTTGGCCTCGATCCTTACCTGCGGGCTTGGCCTCGGGTTATTTGACACTGCCCAACTGACACACTGGCCACTGACTCGCTGCATGGAATAGAGAGAGTATACATAAGAGAACATATAGACTAGAGATGAGCGAGACCTATCGGAAGCAAAGCATAGAGATAAGAGATGGAAAGGGCTTTGCTACCTGACACGTCGATGAACCAACACAAGCAGGGGATAAGGACTGACATTGCGGCACCCACGTAGCACACCTAGAGGGACTGCAAAGAATTTTGGCGAAAACAGGGTCAAAACATGGTGGAACGGGCATTCGGGCATTTCAGCTGATGAGGACATCGCCAAGTTGGACTCACCGACGCCATGGTCTTCCCCAAGTTGCAATCCGACTCCAACTCAGTTTTCACGTCACCCTCGGAATTCAGGAGCAGTCCCGAGTAAAATCAACGCCCCGGATGCATACGGACTCCGTTTTCGACGAACCAGATATGCTTGGAAAGATAATTTGATAAGCTAACCAATGGCTTTGGAATCACGTCAAAATACGTCCGGAGTCAACGGGAATCGTCGAAACAAGTCAGCGTCCAGAATCTGCCAGGGTGCTGCGTCACCGTATTTTGGTCCGTTGGGCCGTGTATCGTCTTGGAGCCCATTAGGGGGCGCGTCCAGCAGGGGCGACGACCTAAACCCTATATTTAGCCGCCGCCGCCGTCGTTAGGTCTTGGGTTTTGTTTTGAGTTTAGTTTTCCACCGAGAAACTGAATCGTTCATTGTAACTGTGGTGACAAATCCTTTTACAGTGATCCAGGGCCCCCGTTCTTGATCTCCTCCACTGTGTCGATTAGTCCTTTGGAACCGAGTTCTTGAACCCCTCTAATATATTCGTGATATTCATATCTGCAATTTCAGATTGCGTGCTTTACCTTCTTGCTTGTGTTCTTCGATTCGCTTGCAGGATTAGCCTTCTTGGCGAGGTCAATCAAGTTGTGCTTGGTTGATAACCAACGGAGCAGTGGTGTAACGGTTGCAGGGTTCGAATCGTGTCTGATTTGAAGCCGGATCGCCAACGTCGAGTTCTCCACCAATCGAACCTATCGCTACCTCACGGAAGATCGGGCCGTCCTTCATCAGTGAACTTGGGCGAGGAAATTTTTATGGTGTCCCATTGTGTTCCCAGGGAACATCCACCCATTCTCTTGGGTCGTGGACGTCACGCGCAACGGTTTTGCTCTTGGGGTTGATTTTCGGGACAGTGGCTTAAAGTTTCTGAAAAGAATTTTAAAGCTCCTATTCACCCCCTCTGGTCGCTTTCTGGTAGCACTTTTGGTCCTTCAAAGATCACTCGACTGTCCAATCTTGCCAAAAGATGAAGCACACTCAACACCCTGAGCAAACCCTACACCTGGACCTCCAGCAGCCCGCTTGAACTGGGAGATCATCATCCCAAGCTGCGGCTCACCACTAGACACCCATGACAAGATGGTCCAAAGGTATGTGTTTTCCTCCTCGGTTTGCATCTTGTCATGCTTCACATTAGCAATCTCCATCTCCAAACCCTCACAAAGAACGCACCTAGTCACACACGTGCTATCCGAGCTGGCCTTCTCAAGAGACACAATCTTGGCATTCTTCTCTGCCAACTCAGATTGCAAGCCCGCGCAGGACTTGCACGCACCCAACAGCGAGGATCTAGCCTTCAGCTCATCCACCTCTCCTACCAACACAGCATACTTGCTTCTCAAAGTGAGAAGGTCAGTCATGTGTGTGGTGCACATCTCGCACTCCTCCTCCTCGGTAACAACTACGGTGGACTTGACAGATTCAAGTTCCTTCACCGTATCCTCCCACTTATGCCTAAACTCCTTGCGCTCTCTAGCAGCATGCCTAAGCAACTTGTCCTGACTAAGGAGCGCGGCAGTAAGTTTCTCGACCTCAGCAGAAAGCTCGTCGGGGGTCTGAGATACCTGGGAGGTGTCTTTGTCGTCGTCGTCGTTCCGAGGGATGTCCTCCAGCTCGCCGTCGACCTCCTTGCCGAGGACCATGGTGCAGAAGCCATCGTCATCGGCGAAGAAGCAGAGGCCGTTCAGCTTGTCCTCGATCCTCTTCTTCTTCTCGGACTCGTCGTCGCTTGAGGAAGCGGAGTCGTCATCCGAGTCGTCGACATCGCTGAGCGTGGCGAAGAACGCACGCTGCTCAGCCTGGGCCTTCTCCAAGTACTTCGTCTTGATGTACTCCTTATTGAAGCCGCCCTTCCGCTTGTGCTTCACGGGGACACACTTCTCCTTGCGCTTGCCGGAGTCATACTTGTCCCCATAATCCGCCTTGCCGAAGATCTGCTTGTTCTTCTTTGGGCAATTGGCGATGAAGTGGTTGGGGTCGCCGCACTCGAAACATCTCGAGCGTCTGAAGGATCGAAGGTGCAACCAGAAAGCGACCAGAGGGGGGGTGAATGGGAGCTTCAAATTTTCCTTTCAGAAACTTGTCGCCAATGTCCATGAATCAGCCCCAAGAGCAAAACCTAGAGCTCGTACGTGTCCACGACCCTAGATGTAGGGTGGATGCTTCCAAGAAGCACAGCGAGACACTATACGACTCTAAAGACCCAACGCAAAAACCGGAATGCAAAACCGACAAAGAACGAGCGAATTGCGAACAAAACAGCACAAGATTGCACTGACCGGACTCACCCAGCGTCCGGTCAATAGGCACCGGACGCGTCCGGTCACGTGAAAACCGTTTTCGGAGCTCTCTGTTCCTGACCGGACTCACTGAAGAGGGCGTCCGGTCGAGGGACAGGCGTCCGGTCACAGAGACAAACACAGATGAACAGTACAAGCATTGCGTCCGGTCAGTGTTAGGTCGAGTGTCCGGTCAAGCAGAGAAAAGCAGAACAGGGACGTGTTCAAGGACCGGACTCTGACCCTAGTGTCCGGTCATCCCGACTGAGCGTCCGGTCACCCCGAAATTGCACTGTTCGATTACCAATTCAACTCGATCTCACCCAAAACAAATCCTCTGGGGATCAAACTTGGTGTGAGGAGTCACAAGGGGGATAGTGAACTATCTCTAAGAGATCATGGCTCGAACCTATCTCCAAATCGATGAATCGAAGAATTTCGGGGGAGAGGAGAAAAACTTGACCCGAAACGAAAATCAACCGATCTACTAGCTCGTGAGGTTTGGGAAGAATTCCTTCAGTGGAAAGAAGTGCCTCAGGATCTAGAACAACTTGGTTCAAACGGATTTCCAAAAGACGTACCAAGCAAGGAGATCGATTGGTGGGAAAAACGTGGCAAAAAGGAATCCGCGAAGAACATGAACAAAACGCGAATCACAACCACAAATTTGCAACCGTGTGGCTACCACACGCTACAATAGTGAGATTACGGTCTCACTTCCTCAAAATCTCACAGGCACAGAGGTAATGTTCTCTTCTCTATGGATCTCAGTTAACTACAGCAGGGGAGTGAGAGAGCAGGAAAACCTAGAAGGCAAAATAGCAAATGACTGAGATGGATGGGGAGGTGGGTGTCTCCCCCTACTTATCCTAATTCTAACTATTCCTAATTCCCACTCTACCCCTAACTACTTACAGAGCGAACCAGCTAAACCCTAAGGTTATTCTGGACCAACTCGTGGTAGGTGGTGATCCGACGGCCACGCCCGCACAACTCGTAGCGTTGCCTCGACGCAACCTCCTGATTGCCGCCACGTGCCGCCACCGCTCTGCATCCTCTTCACGGACTCCGCCCCCGGTTTTGTGGCCCAAACCGGGAAACCAACCTTCACGATCAACCCCTGGTTTTGAGGCCCAAACCGGGAAACCAGCCCACCGTCGCCTGAGTTTTGTGGCCCAAACTCAGCAAACCCGCAGCACCCAGGTTTTGAGGCCCAAACCTGGAAACCGTCCTCAGCCCGAGTTTTGTGGCCCCAAACTCGGAAACCATCAGCGCCCAGGTTTTGAGGCCCAAACCTGGAAACCGTCCACCCGATTGTTTTTCTCTAGCTCTACCACCAAACCGAAGCTGTAGAGGGGATGCACCGCCCATGCACCCCATCCACCGACACATGTCCCCAAGTCCTCGACTCAGGCAACACATGACCGCAAGTCTTCGCTCGTTGCTGTCCCAGGCTGTCAGCCACCACAGCTGATCCTCAGGCCACCGGTCCCTCAGTCCAAGCCTCACGTCCGCCCTTTGCCACTCTCGGTCCCTCGGCACGGCACGTCTCTACTTGACCTTCACCTTGCCTTTGATCACTGTATCCGTGCTCGACACCTGCACAACACAAGCCAAAGAACATGCGCATCATCCTAGTTGACAATCACTCAACACTCAGAGACTCGGCATACACCCATGTATCCGCAATCTCCCCCTTGATGAGTGCATTGGCAACTACCAACACAAATCATAATGAAGGGAAGAAAGAAGAAAAAAGGAGAGAGAGAACTCAACCAAATGACCCAAAAACATAGCAAAGCCGAAGAAGGTCAAGTGGAAAGAGCAATACAACTTGGTCCCCAAAGACATGGGCAACGGCTCGACGCAACCAAGCAAAGCAAAACTAGCCCTCAAGAAGAGGCAGAACGGGCTCAACACCGCTAGCAAATACCAATTGAAGAAGCAAAGCAAAATGCTAGTCCCTCAATGTGACACCCCAATTTTAAGAACAAAATTGGAGCACAATATATGTATGCCAGGATCAATTTTCATACATATATCCACATCATAGTAAATATCAAAACAATGCTTTATTAATAATATCGAACTTTGTTACATAAATGACCCTCGGGTCTGAAATAAAAAGTACAGACTCTCATGATAACGGACTCTAATGAAGACTCTGATGTAGATGCGGAAATCTGGACTCCATCTCCACAGGAAGGTCGACCGGGGGTAGCGCCATCCTAGTACAGGTCGTCAAAGCACAGGTTGTGAATCTGGGTCTGTGAGTGTCTCAGTCCAAACCACTCCCGGGTCTCTGAAGAGAATAGCCTGTAGTGCTCCCCCTCAAACGCAAACTCGATATTCTCTCGATCCGGGTGCACCCAAAGAGAAGCGTAGAACTGAAAGACCCAGTGCTCAATATACGAGCCAGACCGCCCTAGAAGGTCGGCCAGACCAGGTAGGTAGGTGAGTATGGGGCGGATCTGCTCTCCAGCTGCCGTAACTACTGCCTCTAGAGGACAGACTCTCTAATAACGAAGGCAGATACTGGCGTTCCTGTAGCCCTGATAGAAATCCTCCTGCAGCACTGTATAGAAGTCTGCGCCGGCCTGCTACTGCCTCTCCCTCGGGAACCACTGCTCCACTGGCACAAGTCGTAGAGTCTGAATCTAAGAGCAGGTAGCTGCCCGGAGGTCCAGTCGCGGGATCGGCCGGGGCGCACGCGTCGACGGAGCACGTGCTCCCCGCAGAGGGACATCGGGCCGGGGTGGCACCGTTGTCCTGCGACGGGTGGACCGGCGCCGGGGAACCTCCTCAGGTACGTCCTCCGCGGCCTCTGGTGCCTCTGCCTCTGGTGCCTCTGCCTCTGCCTGGCCCTGCTGCGAGCTCTGGGCTTGACTCCTAGTGAGGTGAACGTCGTCCGACGACCGGCAGCCATAAGCATGCTAGTCGACGAGCCGTGTCGACGCTCGACCTCTGCACTGGTCTGGGGACAACTGGTCCTGAATCCGGAGTCCACAAGCACTGCCACCCTGCTCAGCAGGCTCTGTGGCGTCTGCAATCGCCTGAGCCTGTACTGCCTCTCGCTCGTCTCTAGAGCGCTTCCTGCGCGTTATTAGCTTCCCCTTCCCAGGCCTCTGACCGGAAGGGCGGATGGGGAGGAGAGTCCTCTGGGCCACCGCCAACATTCTTGCAGCGCATAGCTGACAAGAACAAAGAAACTGACACTGAAGGGGCCCTGGACTGTCGCTGAAGGAAGTACTGAGCCCAGCTGACAACCCAAACTGACAAGAAAACCAGTGAACAAAAGCTCCCCCTATCTCACTAACACCCAACTGTGCTGTCACTCACGAGGCTTGGCCTCGATCCTTACCTGCGGGCTTGGCCTCGGGTTATTTGACACTGCCCAACTGACACACTGGCCACTGACTCGCTGCATGGAATAGAGAGAGTATACATAAGAGAACATATAGACTAGAGATGAGCGAGACCTATCGGAAGCAAAGCATAGAGATAAGAGATGGAAAGGGCTTTGCTACCTGACACGTCGATGAACCAACACAAGCAGGGGATAAGGACTGACATTGCGGCACCCACGTAGCACACCTAGAGGGACTGCAAAGAATTTTGGCGAAAACAGGGTCAAAACATGGTGGAACGGGCATTCGGGCATTTCAGCTGATGAGGACATCGCCAAGTTGGACTCACCGACGCCATGGTCTTCCCCAAGTTGCAATCCGACTCCAACTCAGTTTTCACGTCACCCTCGGAATTCAGGAGCAGTCCCGAGTAAAATCAACGCCCCGGATGCATACGGACTCCGTTTTCGACGAACCAGATATGCTTGGAAAGATAATTTGATAAGCTAACCAATGGCTTTGGAATCACGTCAAAATACGTCCGGAGTCAACGGGAATCGTCGAAACAAGTCAGCGTCCAGAATCTGCCAGGGTGCTGCGTCACCGTATTTTGGTCCGTTGGGCCGTGTATCGTCTTGGAGCCCATCAGGGGGCGCGTCCAGCAGGGGCGACGACCTAAACCCTATATTTAGCCGCCGCCGCCGTCGTTAGGTCTTGGGTTTTGTTTTGAGTTTAGTTTTCCACCGAGAAACTGAATCGTTCATTGTAACTGTGGTGACAAATCCTTTTACAGTGATCCAGGGCCCCCGTTCTTGATCTCCTCCACTGTGTCGATTAGTCCTTTGGAACCGAGTTCTTGAACCCCTCTAATATATTCGTGATATTCATATCTGCAATTTCAGATTGCGTGCTTTACCTTCTTGCTTGTGTTCTTCGATTCGCTTGCAGGATTAGCCTTCTTGGCGAGGTCAATCAAGTTGTGCTTGGTTGATAACCAACGGAGCAGTGGTGTAACGGTTGCAGGGTTCGAATCGTGTCTGATTTGAAGCCGGATCGCCAACGTCGAGTTCTCCACCAATCGAACCTATCGCTACCTCACGGAAGATCGGGCCGTCCTTCATCAATTGGTATCGGATTTTTCAGGTTTCCCGCGAGGTATAATCTCGTTTGCCCTTAGATTCATATTTGTTATTACCTACAGTCCACAAAAAGCCAAAAAATATTTCAATTTCCGCTGTCCTATCGCCTTTTGTGCCTTTGCAATTTCGTTTCAGATTCGCTTTGTTGAGTTTGTGTCCGTGGTCGAGTCTTGTTGCTGGTTTAGGTTGTGTTCGTCGTCGTAGTTCATCGTGCCCGTTGCTGTTTCTTTGTTTTCGCCGCTATCCCATCCACCGTTCCTAAACAACAAGTCGAAGCCACCACATTACTCGACTTGCCCGCTAGCCGCCTTGTGTAATTTCTCGCCGCCGCGCAAACCCTAGACAGGTTGCCAACCGCTCTAATTTTTGCCTGCATCGCAGCCCTCCTTACATCATCTGGCATCTACCTTCTGTTGTTAGTCACAAGGACGCATGATCTTGTGATCGGTGTTGGAGTTTCGGGTCGCTTTGCCTTAACTGCCGCTGCCGAGTTGCTCTTACTGCCGATTTTTGTGTGTGCCTTCCAGAAAACATAACTTGAGGTACATTCGGTAAAACAGACATAACTTTTCGCTCGTTTGTCCGAAAAATCTGAAATTTTTTGTGGCGATTCTTGACACCGTTTGGACCTCACCCAAACTCGGCTTCGCCCTGTTTGGTCCCTCTAAATTGCCAAAAAAAAATCGGGAAAATAAATAAAAAAAATTGACAAGGTTTCAGCACGCTTTTCAGAGAACTTGCTGATTTTGTGTAGACCACATCCGACCTCAGTTGCAGGCGCCAATTTTTGTGGTTACATCTTTTGTGATCCTTGTTCAAGGAAAAATATAAAAAAAATAGTGAAAAAATAAAAAAGTTTGATTCCTACTAGTACCTTTTTGGAAAATCAAGGGAAAATTCAGGACAAAGAAAAATTCAGATTCTTTGCTTGTTCTGTGAGTTCTTTCCATCGTTCTTTGTTTCATCTTGTTGCGCTACGTCTACACACGTCTTAGCCAGCAATTGTGACTTGTGCTTTGGATACTTATTGAACTTTGCTAATCTGCTTTCGTTAATTGCTAATCCTTGCTGTCATATTGTGCCTACCTATAGCTCCACATATACTTCTGTCAGCACAGGTTTATCTTGCAACTGTTACCCACGCTCAACAACAGATTGCTTCGTCACTTTGGTTTGATCTTGTTTGGCGTTGGTAAGAATACAGGCAAGACGGTGGTAAGCCGCCTGTGATTTTGCATTCCAGTTCCACTTCTACCACCACCACTTGGTTCCTTTAGTTGATAGGGATAATCCTTTGCTGTTGTATTTTTTCTATCTTCTAACAATGGCAGGAATTCCGACGGACTTCAATGAGTGCGTGTCCAAAGGCGAGCTTACGACATTCATGAATGAACAACGCAATCTTATGACCGAGCTGACACGCAACGTGAACAATCTGGTCAACCGCATTACGCAGCTTGAGCAACGCCCTCAACCAAATCGTGATGACGAAGATGCGGATGCTTTTCGTGATGACGATGCGGATGCTGATGCTGGTCCTCGTCGCCGCCTCAACTTCAATCGTCGCGGTATGGGAGGTAATAATAATAATAATGATCCTTTTGCTAAAATTAAATTTAGCCTACCTTCCTTTGCTGGTAATATGGATCCAGAGACATATTTAGATTGGGAACTTACTGTTCAACAAAAATTTGATTCTTATAATGTTCCTGCTGAGCATAGAGTTAGACTTGCTACTAGTGAGTTTACTAATTTTGCTTTATTCTGGTGGAGTGATCTTTGCAATGCTAATAATGCTGCTGCTGTGCCTCAAACTTGGAATACTTTAAAGCAACGCATGAAATCTCGTTTTGTTCCTCCTTATTACCAACGTGATCTACGTTTGAAACTGCAAACTTTAAAACAAGGTGATAAAGGAGTAGAGGCATATTATCAAGAATTGCTTATTGGTTTAGCACGTTGTGGTATACATGAAGATGATGATGATGCTAGTGCTAGATTCTTTGGTGGTTTAAATCGTGATATCCAGGATATTCTTGATTACAAAGATTGGACTAGGTTCAGCCAATTATATCATCTTGCTCTTAAAGCTGAACGAGAAGTACAGGGACGCAAACAACACCAACCTTTCAGGTATAACACTGGGAGGACTTTTCAGCAACGTTCCGAGCCGGAGACGCCCAAGCTTCCTGCTGCACCACAGCCGTCTACACCTTCCGAGGTAAGTAAATTGTCTAGTGTGCAGATTCCACAATTCAAGAAAGGTGCCACTTCGGGTGCTTCTACTAGATCTTCCTCGTCTAGCTCTACAATCATTTGCCACCGATGCAAAGGCATGGGACATGTCATGAAGGATTGCCCCAGTCGTCGTGCTTTCATTGCTACCGAGGATGGATATGTAAGTACTAGTGATGTTGAAGATGATTTAGCTCTTGCTGCTAACATTGCTGCAGATTCCATCGAGGACGATCACGACAAGGAGACCATCACCATTGACTCTGTGGCTGCTGCTGCGGATTATCCTAGTCTTCTTGTGCAGCGAGTGTTGAGTACACGTGTGGGACATGAAGAAGAAGAGATGAAGATCCAACGCCACAATTT
Source organism: Coix lacryma-jobi var. lacryma-jobi (assembly GCA_009763385.1). NCBI lineage: Eukaryota > Viridiplantae > Streptophyta > Magnoliopsida > Poales > Poaceae > Coix > Coix lacryma-jobi. The sequence goes on along the minus strand of CM019823.1, from coordinate 106,812,800 downwards.
GTTCCACATGTATCTCATTGTGCAGGGTTGTCGTGTTCTCACCATCATTGATAGCGGGAGTTGCAACAACTTGGTGAGTTCGGATTTGGTTGAGAAGCTTGGCTTAACCACACGACAACATTCGTATCCATATAAACTTCAATGGTTCAATAATAATGGTATGACTAAGGTAACTAAATCAGCACGCATTAGCTTTTTCACAGGCTCTTATCATGATACTGCTGATTTTGACGTTGTCCCTATGCAAGCTTGTTCTATTTTGTTAGGTCGCCCATGGGAATTTGATAATGATGCTTTACACCATGGTAGAACTAATACATACACTATCATACATAAGGACAAGAAAATTACTTTGCTGCCTTTGTCTCCTACGGATATTATTAAACATGCTAAAGAGATTAAAAATAAAAATAAACCTCCAACAAATATTGCTAACAATAATGAGATTAAGTTAAAAGGAGGTGTTTTTCTTGCTACAACTTCTACTGCTGCTGCGTTATGTGATACTAATGATGCTCCTTGTTATACTATGCTTTGTCGACATGTTAGTGTTGCTGCACATGATTCTATACATTGTGTTTCGCATTGTGCGGTCACTAACCTTTTGCAGGAGCTTGGAGATGACATGGAGTCGCGGACAACTCCAATTTTAGAAGGAGGGGATGATGAGGACATCGCCAAGATGGAGTCGAGGACGACTCCAATTCAAGAAGGGGAGGATGATGAGGACATCGCCAAGTTGGACTCACCGACGCCATGGTCTTCCCCAAGTTGCAATCCGACTCCAACTCAGTTTTCACGTCACCCTCGGAATTCAGGAGCAGTCCCGAGTAAAATCAACGCCCCGGATGCATACGGACTCCGTTTTCGACGAACCAGATATGCTTGGAAAGATAATTTGATAAGCTAACCAATGGCTTTGGAATCACGTCAAAATACGTCCGGAGTCAACGGGAATCGTCGAAACAAGTCAGCGTCCAGAATCTGCCAGGGTGCTGCGTCACCGTATTTTGGTCCGTTGGGCCGTGTATCGTCTTGGAGCCCATTAGGGGGCGCGTCCAGCAGGGGCGACGACCTAAACCCTATATTTAGCCGCCGCCGCCGTCGTTAGGTCTTGGGTTTTGTTTTGAGTTTAGTTTTCCACCGAGAAACTGAATCGTTCATTGTAACTGTGGTGACAAATCCTTTTACAGTGATCCAGGGCCCCCGTTCTTGATCTCCTCCACTGTGTCGATTAGTCCTTTGGAACCGAGTTCTTGAACCCCTCTAATATATTCGTGATATTCATATCTGCAATTTCAGATTGCGTGCTTTACCTTCTTGCTTGTGTTCTTCGATTCGCTTGCAGGATTAGCCTTCTTGGCGAGGTCAATCAAGTTGTGCTTGGTTGATAACCAACGGAGCAGTGGTGTAACGGTTGCAGGGTTCGAATCGTGTCTGATTTGAAGCCGGATCGCCAACGTCGAGTTCTCCACCAATCGAACCTATCGCTACCTCACGGAAGATCGGGCCGTCCTTCATCATCAGCGAGCACCTTGAGGACATGGTGAATGGAGTGGGCGGTGGTGCTTACTGCTAGGGGATCCGGGCCGTCCGGGGAGAGGTCGCCGGAGTAGGGAGGCTCGGGGACGAGGACGTCGAGCTCCGACGATCAGGAACCGGTCGCCGGTGAGGATCTCCGGCGAAAGGAGATGTGGTGAGGATGGACCGGCGCTCGCTGTTGCGGGGAAGGAGGTGGGGGCACGCGGTGAGGCATGAGGCGGTGGCGGCCGTCGATGTAGGGCACGACGGCCGGCGGCGAGGGCGCGGGGAGGGGCGCGGTGGCGAGATGGGCGAGCCGTTGGGGTTAGGGTTGAACTCGGCGGCGCTTAGAGCTCGTCGGGGTCGGTGCGGGTGCGATGAGGAAGAAAGGAGGTATGACGCGTGGGTCTGGTATGTCAATGAGAAGAACTCAATGCGCCGCTTAAAGGGGCATCGAACGCGCCGATGGTTTCACATCGGACGCTCCGATGCCTATCCAGAGAGCTCCAGAACGGCCAAAATCACATCGGACGCGTCCTTTGCCTCGGCATCGGACGCGTCCTTTACCTTGGCATCGAACGCGTCCTTTGCCTCGGCATCGGATGCTGGGCAGCGTCCGATGTTGGTGACACACTTGGCCTACCTCCGCACACGTGTAGGGGGGTGGTGAAGGTGGCCAATCGTCAGAACCGAGCGAAGGAACAAGGGAAACAAGAACAGTGATGCAGTGGCTGTATTCCCAAAAAATCACCCCGCATTACACTGTTCACCCCCCGGTATTTATAGGGGATACCAAGGGGCACCATCCAAATTACAAAAGGGTACAAGAAAGATTCCTCTGCGCTACACAATGGAAGGGCAAAATCGTACAAGCACACAATGTATTGAAACCCTAGCTTGCCCTCCTCATGTGTCCGCCGCCACCCATCTCGCGTTTACCCTCACGAGAACGCGAGGGTTGATCTCCGGCTCGCGGAATCATCCCTGCAGTCGCGAGGTCCACGTCCGCTCGCCATCCGTGGAGCCTGAGCCTCCTGGCGACGGCGTGTGGGACGTGCAAAGGTCACTTTCAGTGTTCCGCACGCCTTTAACCTGCAAGAATTATTAATCATCCCGAGGGTCGGGCCAATGCTCGAGGGTTAGAAAAAAGGGCCCGAGGGGCTTATCAGGCGACGAGGGTTTTCTCAAAGGGAAACAGGGCATTCGTGAGGGTCGCTTTCTGACTCAGCCCGCGCGACGTCACTGCCGAGGGTTCTTTCCCCCAACAGTAGCCCCTCGATGGCTTGGATATAAAAACGATTGATCTTAGGCCCAAGCAGTGCCTTTGTTTGGAAATGAACAGTGTCCCTCGGCAGCGACGCCCGTGGCTGCTTGTGGGCCGACCCGTTTGTTTTTGCTTGCGGTGTTTGAGGTCCGTTTCGTTTTCTGTGCTGCATCTTTTGGGATTCATGCCGAGTTTGCCGAGTTGGATGGTTCGTGCCATGGCCTATTTAAGGGTGGGGTTGGTTGTCGATTTGAACTCGTGCCCTCCTGTTGCTATAGCCAACCTGCTGTTGCGATTTGCTTGTAGCGAAGGTTTGGTTTAGCTTGTGTGCGAAGGTTGAGATAGGCGCTCGTTGTTCGAAGTTATTGTCAGTTGAAGAGATGGCTAGGTTGAAGCAGACTGCTCGCGCTGTGACTCCGATTGCCTCGGATGAAGGGATAACCTTCGAGTTTGGGCTTAGCCGAGTCCGTAGTTCGGAATTGGCAACTTATGTGAAGCGGGGTTGGATCGATGGAAAGGCGAGGACTAGTGCTGGAGAGATTATTCCGAAGCCGGATGCTGATGAGGTTGTTTTGTTTGAAGAGTTCTTTGTTGCTGGTCTGCGCTTCCCTGCTGCCTCTTTTGTGACCTCAGTTTTATAGAGGTTTAACCTGAGGTTCCATCAGCTGACACCTTCGTGCTTTACGAAGATGTCAGTGTATGTTTGGGCGTGCCGCTCCCAGGGCATTGTCCCTCATGTCGAGGGTTTTATTCGCACTCATCGTGTGCATATGCAGCCTCGAAAGATTGTTGATGGCGAAGGTAACACCAGCCTCAGACAATTTGCGGTGTACACCTTCTGCCATCGCGCCGGAACGGAGCTGCCGGTGCAAGCCCAGAAAAATAAGTGGACCAGTGGATGGCAAGAGTTCTGGTTCTACTACAAGCTTAGTGGCAACGCCGAGCTCTGTGGTGAGCTCCCGCTGCTCGGTGATGTAAGCGCCGAAGCTAAGATGAGCGTCGAGGCGCACGCTGCTGTTGACTGTTTGAGTGTGGTGGCGCGCTCACAGTGTGCTCGAGATTTAGTCGAGGAGTACTGTTGTGCCAAGGTTTGGCCCCTCAACCGGAGGCATGCATGGTTTGCAGTCGAGGATGACCCCAAGTACGAGGGTAAGGGTTTGAAGAAGTCGAAGGTTTATTTGAATAAGGTTTGGGAAAAAGTTCTCGCGAAGTTTCCGAGGCGCGAGGATGGAATCGAAGCCGTGTACAAGCGTGTTCAGCAGAGGGCGGAGGAACTTGTTGGGATGTTATCCACATTGGAGGTTAAGGCTATCCACAGTTCGGTGGGTAGCGGAGGTCGAGTCAACAGGCTATTCGACATTCTTGGGATCCAGTATGCTGACTGGCCTGCTCCTTCAAGCGAGGATGCGCCGAAGAAGAGGAAACGCGCTGCCACCGAGGAGAAGGGGCTTGCCTCGCGGCCGAAAAGGGGTCGTGGTCGAGGCCGCGGTGGTGCCGGTAGCCGGCTGAAAAAGCTTGTGACGAAAGTCGCTGTGGGTTCGGGTGCTGCCGACATTTCATCCTCTTCGGCCGTTGTTTCGTTGCCGAGCGGCCGAGGTCTTGCGAAGGTCGGAGGGCGGGTGCCCTGCATTGGCGGGATTGGTGCGTTGATTCAAGCTTCGGATGATGAAGAAGAAGTCTCCGACAGTGACGAGAAGGAGGAGGAGAGGGAGGCACAAAAGGAAGGTGACACTGAAGATGGCTCGTCTGATGATGATAGCGACTCTTCCAGTGGCGAAGGTGATTCCGATGAAGAGGTCTCCATTGGTGAAGACCGTGGGAAGACAGTTGTTTCATCTAGCGCGGCTACTCGAAGCATCGATGATATTATTCAGGACTTTGAGCCAGAGAGTCCTCCACGAGGGTCAATTCCCGAGTTTGTTGGCTCGCACTTATGGGTCAATGGTTTTGAGTTTACTGGTGAACTTGAATCTGAGCGTACCCTCGGGAAAAGACCATATGGCGAGGCTAGCCGATCGAGCCTTCCTTACTTTGCTAAGAAGCTTGGGGTCTCTGATCCGTCGACCGAGCTTTTCACGAGTCCGGACCTTCGAGAGTGTCACTTGCAGTGTGCTGCGGAGGAAAGGCGTTTTCTGGGTTGGGTGTTTAGTCGCATTTGGGTGCCCGAAGCGGAGCTTCGCCTGGCCAACGAGCCCTTGGACAAACTTCATGATGACATCGATGTCAAGGTTGCTGAGTTAATGCTCTTGAACCGCTCGGCGCGCCGGAGGGCAGGTTATAATCTTCATTATTTGAATGACCGGTTGGTTGAAGTCGAGAAGGATAACAAGGACCTTCGCCGGAGCTTGGAGAATAAAGAGATTGAGCTCAAAGCTGCTCTAGAGAAAGTTAAGAAGTCCCGAGAGGAAACGCCGGAGGTTGCAAATAGTAATACTGAACTCCTGGCTGCTTGTCGACAGAAAGACAAGGATTTGTTAGCTGCGAACAGTCGCATACAAGAGTCGTCCACTGAGTTGGCTTCTCATTCCGAGGCTTGGCGGAAGAGCATGGGAGAAGTTAAAAATAAAATCGACACCTGCTTGACTGAGGCCGGTGGTTCTACTGGGGGGCCATTACCTGCCGTTGATGCTGTGGCATTCGAAGCTTGGCTTAAAAATGAGCTGGATGTTTTCAGTTCTCTGGTTGATAATGCAGCTGACTTTGGATGTTACGCTGGAGCTTTGGCTATGGCCGGGACCCTTCGCCAAGCTGACTGTGAGCACCTTCGGAAGATCAGGAAGCCGAACCACGTCTTCCCATCTGTTGACGTGGTTCGTCAAATGAAGGTTGATGATGCGGAGGTTCGGAACTGCGCGATGCGTTTGCTCCAGAGGTTTTGGATCGACGGAGGTGGACGCGCTCTCGCCTTCGAAGAGGTAGCGGAAGCTACCCGCCAGGTATCAACTTGTATGGGATGTTCGTTTCGTGTTACTATTTCATGGACGGTTATGTTGGTATTTAACTTGGTGGTATATTTTTGCAGGCTCGGAAAGATGCACTGCCTTCACCGAGCACGACTGAGGATGTTCCCGGATGCTCCAAGTCTGCTCCTGTGCCCAGTTCTGCGGAGGTTCCACCAGCGTTGGAGGTACCCTCGGCTGAGGATGCTTCGATGACTGTTGAAGCTAACGTAGAAAAGGCGACGACGGATGAGGCGCCTGCTGAGAGCTTGGATGATGCCACTGGCGAAGGTTTGGATGCTACAACTGGCGAAGTTGGGGCGGATGAGCATGGGGAAGCTGGGCATGTGTGAAAACTTAGGTTTGCTCGGACGAGGTGGTTATTTTGTAATATGTGTGGTAGTTGGAATGACTTGATGACACTGAGATACTTTTTAATTCTGTGAAAATGCAGGTTCCTGATGGAACCGTGCTAGAAGTGTTTGATGTGACGCCGTTGACGCTAAATTATCAAGATACTTTTATAACTAGTGAATCGTGGGCTCGGGCTAGGCTTAAACACCCTTCGCTGTCTTTTGAACGATTTTGGTGGTTGAAGGTGCGAAGGTATGATTTAAAGAACAGCAGATCGAGTCATTTTTGGCGCGAGGCAGATTATACTGATCGACAGGCCACACGGTATTTGTTTGGTTCATCTTCGTCCTCGCAAGCTGTTGTTGATGATGATATCGATGAGAAGACAGCTCTGGATTATTTGTTTCGGCGAAGCAAACTAGATCTAGGTTCGGATGGATCGCTTGTGGTTCCGAAAGAGGAACCCTTGGAAGTTAGTGAAGTAATCCGTAGATATAAGTATAGGGCGAGGGTTTTGTCCGGGGAGCTGCCAATTGTTCCTGCAGCTCCTTTGTTGTGGGGACCCATAGTTCCGGTGGATATAGTATTTGAGGAAGGTATCGAAGGTTTGAATGATTTGATGTTGATTGAGGGTGGTGATGGTTCCTTGTAATTTTATTCTTTTTATTGATTGTATATCACACTGTGGTCAGAAGCGAACAATTTGTGATGTTGTTCTGTGGAGGCGCTATTCATTTTTTGCAATTTGATGAAAATAATACTTGACTCTCGAGGCTCGCTTTTCGTTTAAGAGAGGTGTTTTCTGAAACAGCGACGCCCCCTTTATTTTTAGCGAGGCTCGCTTAATGCTTTTGTAAGCTGATTGGAAAAAATAGCGACGCCCCCTTTTCTTTTAGCGAGGCTCGCGTAACTCTGTTGTAAGCTAATTTAGAAAAACTGCGATGCCCCCTTTTCTTTTAGTGAGGCTCGCTTAACGCCTTCGTAAGCAGATTAGAAAAAACAACGACGTCCCCTTTTCTTTTAGCGAGGCTCGCTTAATGCTTTTGTAAGCTGACTAGAAAAATAGCGACGCCCCCTTTTCTTTTTAGCGAGGCTTGCTTAATGCTTTTGTAAGCTGATTAGAAAAAACAGCGACAGCCCTTTTCTTTTGGTGAGGCTCGCTTAACGCCTTTGTGAGCTGATTAGAAAAAACAGCGACGCCCCCTTTTCTTTTAGCGAGGCTCGCTTAATGCTTTGTAAGCTGATTAGAAAAAACAGCAACACCCCCTTTTTCTTTTAGCGAGGCTCATGTAACTCTGTTGTAAGTTAGTTTAGGAAAACTGCGACGCCCCCTTTTCTTTTAGCGAGGCTCGCTTAACGCCTTTGTAAGCTGATTAGAAAAAACAGCGACGCCCCCTTTTCTTTTAGCGAGGCTCGCGTAATGCTTTTGTAAGCTGATTAGGAAAACAGCGACGCCCCCTTTTCTTTTAGCGAGGCTCGCGTAATGCTTTGGTTTTGCGGGGGTACTCGACTTTTGGACTTCGCACCTCCCCTTGTCTTTGGTGGAGGTGAGGTTTGCTTTACGAGCCCCTGGCGTTTTTTGCGAGGGTGCTCGACTTTAGGACTTCGCACCTCCCCTTGTCTTAGGTGGAGGTAAAGTTTGTTTTGCGAGCCCCTGGCATTTTTTGCGAGGGTGCTCGACTTTAGGACTTCGCACCACCCCTTGTCTTAGGTGGAGGTGAAGTTTGTTTTCTGAGCCCCTGGCATTTTTTGCGAGGGTGCTCGACTTTTTGGGACTTCGCGCCTCCCCTTATCTTAGGTGTTGGTGAAGTTTGCTTTGCGAGCCCCTGGCATTTTTTGCGAGGGTGCTCGACTTTTTTTGGACTTCGCGCCTCCCCATGTCTTAGGTGGAGGTGAAGTTTTCTTTGCGAGCCCCTGGCGTTTTTTTTGCGAGGGTGCTCGACTTTTTTGGACTTCGCGCCTCCCCTTGTCTTAGGTGGAGGTGAAGTTTGCTTTGCGAGCCCCTAACATTTTTTGCGAGGGTGCTCGACTTTTTTGGACTTCGCGCCTCCCCTTGTCTTAGGTGGAGGTGAAGTTTGCTTTGCGAGCCCTTGGCGTTTTTTGCGAGGGTGCTCAACTTTTTTGGACTTCGCGCCTCCCCTTGTCTTAGGTGGAGGTGAAGTTTGCTTTTCTCAAGTTTGCTTCGAAAAAATTTGTGTTTCGAAGCAATCTTCGGTGTTTTTCATCGATTATAAGCGCTCTTGAATAAGGGCTACTTTTATCGATGTTTAAGGAAAAACTGAAAGAAAGGACTTTAGAGTTTTGTTTTTTCGGGGGTTGAGGCCTTTATTAAGGACTTGGAAACTGCCTCGTTAAAAAACCTTACGCCCCTTCATCAGGAAAAAGAGTGCAGCGCCTTTGTTTTGGTTACAAGTATGATGCTGAAAGAAAAAGTGACTGAAGGCAGATTACAAGTTGGAGAGCTCGCTAAGGCTCCGTTATGGGTAGTATTTGTGAAGGTCATCAATGTTCCAGGTGTGAGGCAGGATGTTTCCCTCGCTGTAAGAGAGGTGAAAGGAGCCGGGACGATTGCATTCTACTATTAAGTATGGACCCGTCCACTTTGGCTAAAACTTTCCCTCCATATTGGCGTTTTGCTTCTGAATGAGAACGAGGTCACCCTTCTTTAGTTCTTTGATTCTCACCTTTTTGTCTCTCCATTTTTTTGTTTCTTCCTGATACTTGCGAAGGTTGTGCACTGCGTTGCATCTTGTTTCTTCGAGTAAATCTTTGTCTAGCAGTTGGTTTTGTTCATTTGTTTCGAGTGTTGTTCTGATTGATCCATGCTTCAACTCTTCTAGCAACATAGCTTCTTCCCCAAACAGGAGCCTGAAAGGGGTGAATTTGGTGGCTCTGCATTCCGAGGTGTTATGGGACCAGGTGATCGAGGTTAGTTCTTCTGCCCACTTTCCCTTGGGCTTGCCTTGCAATTTTTTGGATATGGCTTGGAAAATTGTTGCATTGGCTCTTTCAACTAAGCCATTGGATTGAGGGTGGCAGACTGAGGCGAAGCACAAAACTGTTCCGATTTGTGCGCAGAATTCTTTGAAGACCTCGCTGTCAAACTGAGTGCCATTGTCGAAAGTTAGGTATTTGGGGACCCCAAACCGACAAACTAATTGCTGCCAGAAAAACTTCTTCACGGCCAGGGAGGTGATGGAAGCCAACGGTCTAGTTTCAATCCACTTCGTGAAGTATTCCATAGCTACCACTGCGTAGCGGAGGTTTCCTGGGGCTGTTGGTAGTGGACCAACGAGATCCATTGCCCATCTTTGCAAAGGCCAAGTTGGTCAAATCAAAGTTGTTGGAGCCCCTGGGGCGTTTTGTGTTTTTGCCGTTAGTTGGCAACCCTCGCATCGTTTGACGATGCGTTCTGCATCTTTTATTGCTGTTCGCCAGTAGAAACCTTGTCGGAAGGCTTTTCCAACTAACGCCCTCGGGCTGTTGTGTGAACCACAGATACCTTCGTGAATAAGCTTGAGAATGTCATTTCCTTCAGTTTGTGACACGCATTTGAGCCATGGCGAGGTTACCGAAGCTTTGAACAGGATGTTGTCCACAATTTTTTACCCTCAAACTCTTTTGTTTTAGTCTGTTTTCTTCCTCTTTGGAATCGGGTTCAAGCAACCCGTTGATATAAGACATGATGGGTGCTCTCCAGTCTTCGTTCTAGATCACATTGATCAGCTTCGCATTTCTTTCGGAGGTTTCAAATGCTGGTTGAGTTGTTACCTCATGAAACACGTCAGGGGGCAGATGTAGTTGTTGTGCTGCTGCTTTGGCAAGGCTGTCTGCCTCGTTATTTTCCGACCTCGGTATTGCTTTCATAGTTATGCCGAGGAAAAAGGATTCTAACCTTCGGACATATTGGAAGTATTTTTGTAGCTCTGGATCTTTTGCCTTGTAACTTTTCTCAATGTGTCTCGCGATGACTTGGGAGTCTGTTTTGATGACCGCCCTTCGGACTGATAAAGATCGAAGCTTGGAGAGTGCTAGTATTACAGCTTCGTACTCTGCCGAGTTGTTTGTGCACTTGAAGTCAAGTCTTTTTGTGTATCTTAACTTTGAACAGCGAATAAACTCTCTATGCTCTCGCCAGGCATATGTCAAAAGTTCTCATACTCCCGCTTGTGCGACTCGTAGAGACGGGATTTGACTTGAGTGGTTCCCTCATGGAAGCGCATGAGGGTCGCCCAAATCTCATGAGTCATGGGGAGGTGAGAAACGCGATCAAACTCGGACATGCTCAAACAGGAGAAAAGAGCGTTACGCGCTCGGCTATTGGCATCGTGCTCATCCATCTGAAGCTGAGTAACACGAGCATCCAAGACAACGTAATCGGCCTTGTTGCAATTCTCCCAAACAGAAGAGCCCATGCTCTGGAGATAGGCTGACATGCGTATCTTCCAATACGCATAGTTCGTCCCATCGAAAAACGCGGTTAGCCCACGCCGCGATCCATGTCGCCTTCTGTGGATCTGAAACCGGCTAAGGTGGAATATCCTTAACCTGCTCCGATACCAATTGAAGGATCGAAGGTGCAACCAGAAAGCGACCAGAGGGGGGGTGAATGGGAGCTTCAAATTTTCCTTTCGGAAAGTTGTCGCCATTGTCCGTGAATCAGCCCCAAGAGCAAAACCTAGAGCTCGTACGTGTCCACGACCCTAGATGTAGGGTGGATGCTTCCAAGAAGCACAGCGAGACACTATACGACTCTAAAGACCCAACGCAAAAACCGGAATGCAAAACCGACAAAGAACGAGCGAATCGCGAATGAAACAGCACAAGACTGCACTGACCGGACTCACCCAGCGTCCGGTCAATAGGCACCGGACGCGTCCGGTCACGTGAAAACCGTTTTCGGAGCGCTCTGTTCCTGACCGGACTCACTGAAGAGGGCGTCCGGTCGAGGGACAAGCGTCCGGTCATAGAGACAAACACAGATGAAGAGTACTAGCGTTGCGTCCGGTCAGTGTTAGGTCGAGCGTCCGGTCAAGCAGAGTAAAGCAGAACAGGGACGTGTTCTAGGACCGGACTCTGACCCTAGCGTCCGGTCATCCCGACCGAGCGTCCGGTCACCCCGAAATTGCACTGTTCGATTACCAATTCAACTCGATCTCACCCAAAACAAATCCTCTGGGGATCAAACTTGGTGAGAGGAGTCACAAGGGGGATAGTGAACTATCTCTAAGAGATCATGGCTCGAACCTATCTCCAAATCGATGAATCGAAGAATTTCTGGGGAGAGGAGAAAAACTTGTCCCGAAACGAAAATCAACCGATCTACTAGCTCGTGAGGTTTGGGAATAATTCCTTCGGTGGAAAGAAGTGCCTCACGATCTAGAACAACTTGGTTCAAACAGATTTCCAAAAGACGTATCAAGCAAGGAGATCGATCGATGGGAAAAACGTGGCAAAAAGGAATCCGCGAAGAACATGAACAAAACGCGAATCACAACCACGAATTTGCAACCGTGTGGCTACCACACGCTACAATAGTGAGATTACGGTCTCACTTCCTCAAAATCTCACGGGCACAGAGGTATTGTTCTCTTCTCTGTGGATCCCAGTTAGCTACAGCAGGGGAGTGGGAGAGCAGGAAAACCTAGAAGGCAAAATAGCAAATGACTGAGATGGATGGGGAGGTGGGTGTCTCCCCCTACTTATCCTCATTCTAACTATTCCTAATTCCCACTCTACCCCTAACTACTTACAGAGCGAACCAGCTAAACCCTAAGGTTATTCTGGACCAACTCATGGTAGGTGGTGATCCGACGGCCACGCCCGCACAACTCGTAGCGTTGCCTCGACGCAACCTCCCGATTGCCGCCACGTGCCGCCTTCGCTCTGCACCCCCGGTTTTGTGGCCCAAACCGGGAAACCAGCCTTTCCAGCCAACCCCCGGTTTTGAGGCCCAAACCGGGAAACCGGCCCACCGTTGCCTGAGTTTTGTGGCCCAAACTCAGCAAACCCGCAGCACCCAGGTTTTGAGGCCCAAACCTGGAAACCATCCTCAGCCCGAGTTTTGTGGCCAAACTCGGAAACCATCCGTGCCCAGGTTTTGAGGCCCAAACCTGGAAACCGTCCACCCGATGGTTTTTTCTCTGGTTCTACCACCAAACCGAAGCTGTAGAAGGGATGCACCGCCCGTGCACCCCGTCCACCGACACGTGTCCCCAAGTCCCCGACTCAGGCAACACATGACCGCAAGTCTTCGCTCGTCGCTGTCCCAGGCTGCCAGCCACCACATCTGGCCACCGGTCCCTCAGTCCAAGCCTCACGTCCTCCCTTCGCCCCTCTCGGTCCCTCGGCACGGCACGTCTCTACTTGACCTTCACCTTGCCTTTGATCACTGTATCCATGCTCGACACCTGCACAACACAAGCCAAAGAACATGCGCATCATTCCAGTTGACAATCACTCATCACTCAGAGACTCTGCATACACCCATGTATCCACAAAGTCCTCAAAGGCTTTCTGCTATCGAGGTCCCCAATTGAATGGAGCTGTGCTTCTCAATGTTTCGAAGAAAGGTAACCCTCGCTCAGCTGATCTGGAGATGAATCTGCTGAGTGCTGCCAACAGGCCTGACAGACGCCGAGCTGCTTTTTTGGTTGTCGGGGGTTCCATGTTGATGATTGCGTCAATTTTTTCGGGATTGGCTTCAATTCCCCTTGTTGAGATGATGCAACCTAGTAATTTTCCTTTGCTTACCCCGAAAACACATTTTTTGGGGTTTAGTTTCAATCTGGCTGACCGAAGGTTGTTGAACACTCTTGCCAAATCTGAGATGTGGTTTTGTTTTTCTTCACTTTGGACAATCAAGTCGTCGACGTAGGCGGAGATGGCGTGTTCGTCTTTGAAGACTTCAGATGTCATGCGAGCGAAGGTTGATCCAGCATTTCTGAGGCCTTCTGCCATTCTTTGAAAGCAAAAGGTGCCCGAAGGTGTAATGAAGCTTGTTTTTTCCTCATCTTCTTCATTCATCCAGATCTGGTGGTACCCTGAAAAACAGTCGAGGAGAGAGAGCACTTGGCAACCAGCTGCTCTGTCGACCAAGGTACTTATGTTAGGCAGGGGAAAGTCATCCTTCGGACAGGCTTTGTTCAGGCATGTGAAATCTACACACATTCTCCATTTCTTGTTCTTTTTTTGGACTAGGACCACATTTGATAGCCATGTTGGGTATTTGACTGGGCGGATGACCCCTGCGTCCAAGAGTCTTTTTACCTCTGCCCTTGCTACCTCTTTCCTTTCTTCTGACATTTTGCGAAGCTTTTGCTTGACTGGGCGGTGTCTAGGCTTTATGTTTAGACTATGCTTGATCAGAGTTCAGTTTACTCCCTTGAGGTCCTCTGCAGACCAAGCGAAGGTGTCGGAGTTTTCCTTGAGGAAGCGGACGAGGTTGTTTTCTGACTGGGGGTCTAGGTTGGCTGAGATGAACACTTTCCTTTCTGAGTTGCCCTCGAAGAGTTGGACTTGTTTAGTCTCTTCTTTGGGTGATGCTTTTACTCTGTTGATGCATACTTCACCTTCGTCGCTGTGGTTTGTAGCTCGAGGCTTTGACAAATTATGGACATTGCGTTGCCCCGGTGCTACTGTTCCTTCAACTGCTCTTGCAATGTCTTGGTCTCCGTATACTGCCACGACCCCCTTCGGAGCAGGAAGCTTCATGCAGAGGTATGCAGGGTGGATTACAGCGTTGAATGCATTGGTGACACCTCGGCCGAATACTGCATTGTAAGGATAGAACATGTCAACCACGTCGAAGGTTATGTGCTCAGTTCTGCAGTTGAGCTGATCTCCGAAGGTAACGGGCAGAGATATTTTTCCAACAGCTCTTACTTGTTGCCCGCCGAAACCGTATAGTGGGTTGCCGGAGGGTTGCAAGAGGTTTCTGTCAAGCTTCATGCTGTCGAAGGTTGTGGCGAACAGGATGTCTGCGGAGCTTCCTGTATCGACGAGAATTTTGGTGACTGTCCACCCTGCTAAGTTAGTCTCGATCACCATTGCATCAGTGTGAGGGAAATCCCTTAACCTCATGTCACTGGAATCGAAGGTTATTGGGATGTGAGACCATCGGCCGAATTTGTGCGGTCCTTCGACGGCTACATGATGTACTCTTCTGGCATGTTCTTTCTTTTGCCTCTTATTGTCGTGATCTTCGTTCGAGCCTCCGGTGATGGCTAGGATGACACTGAAGGTTGATGTTGGGTTGTTGATGGTCGTTTGGGTTTGGGCTTCGGATTTGACGGGCTGGGGAGCTGGTAATGTTGGTATTGGTGGTGGTGGTGCTAAAGTGTTGCTCGCTTGTTGGTTGATTTGGTTTTGAGGGGTTGTTGGGTATGTGACAGTGTATGGTGTGTTTTGGCGTTGAGGGATAGAGGTTGGCTGATATGGGGTGTGGTTGTAGTGTGGGTGTTGAGCGTAGAAATGATGGTGCGAAGGTAAGCCGTAGTTTATGGGTGTGTACTGGTAAGGAGGGTGGGTCGGATTGAAGTTTGGCTTTCTGGTATGATTGATGGTTCTGTTTTCAGTTGATGAGGTTCTTTTGGATTCCTGGTACTCCTTTCCTTTAGCAAAGCACTCACATTGCTTTGTTGTGTGCCCCTTTCCTTGGTCACAGAAATGACAGTACATTTTGGCCGGGTCCCTCTGTTGGTTTCTTTGGTCAGGCGGGGGTGGAAATCCATGTGGGTTTTGGTTGCCCGAAGGCTGAGTGCCTCTTCTCTGGTCTTCGATTGGATTTGCTTTGTTGATCGCTCCAATGTTGCTCTGATCTTGGTGAGGGTTGTTCTCTCTCGCTTGGGGCCTCGGCTGTGGTTTCTGCTGCGACCTTCGAGCATCGGACTTTGCCCGGAAATCCATATCCACTCTACAGTATCTTTCCATTATATCATGAAGCTCTTCGATTATGTTTGCTGGTTTTCTGGCAAACTTTGAGGAACATGGGCCTGGGCGCAGGCCGTTGACTGCAGCGAGGATCACGACCTCATCGGATATTCCCGGAGTTCTTGCTCTAATCTGGATGAACCTTCGCCAGCAGTCTTGCAACGGTTCGCGCTCTTCTTGTTTGCAGTTGAACAGCTCGATGGGGTTTGATGGGGCTGCTGTGATGCCCTTGAAGTTTGTGCAGAGTCTATCTCTGAGGTTGGCCTAGGAATCCACCGTTCCGGGGCAAAGGTTGTTGTACCAAGTCTGCGCGATGTCACGAAGGATGATTACGAAAGACTTTGCCATTGTTGACTCATCTCCTCCTGCTGCTGTAGGTAGTTCTTAGCTTCACTAAAGATAATGCTAGGCAACTATCCCCGGTAACGGCCCAGGAATGCTTGTTGGCACTAGCTAATGTTGTTACTAGGAGTAGACTGTGGAGTCTATCCCCGGCAACGGTGTCAGAAATGCTTGAAGCAAGACCGGTCACTATACCTAAAGGAGTGGAGCTAAAGCAGCTATCTACTAATGCCAAGCGGGTTGTCAATCCCGACACTAGTAGGAGCTAGCTAGAGAGAATGCAATCTACCAGGAGGAGATTCTGCAAGCGCACAGAACTATCGAAGTAGCACTTCGCCTGGGAGTACCAGGTGTCGATTTATTTGATCCCAAGGGAAGGCTAGGGTGGTGTATGAGTTGAGTCAAGGAGGGGATGAGAGTCGAAGAAAAGAGAAAAGAAAAGGGGAGAAGAGAAGATGAAAGGCTAGAAAGAATATATGGGTGGATAGGTAAGGATGAAGTGGATGGCTAAGGTAGGGTGGATAAGTAGATAGAGGGTATAGGATAACTAAGGGTAACTAAGATAACTAAACTACTAACTACTAATAACTAATCCTAGATAACTACAAAGCAAGATAACTACGAAGCGAGATAGTTACGAAGCAAGGCAGGCAAAAGACAATAAAGCAACTAAGTTGAGTAAAGTTTTATTCCTATCTTGTCAAGTATCGAGGCGTACTAGCCTTTACCACTTACTTAGGTTGAACGCTAGCACAACGAGCCTTACTGTTAAACTGGGCCAACTACGTGGTGGAATTCAAGGCGCACAGGGCTGTCACCACCTGCTTGCTACCACAGCTATCCGGGGGTCCAGCCGTATCTGAAGGTAAGTCTATAACTAAGCACCACGCTTAACTATATTCTAACTATCTCTACCCTAGCTTTGAATAGAGACACCCTTGCGGACGTCAGAGCAAATACTTGACTTAATAAGATAAACACTAAACTAACTAAGCAACCTATTGGCAAAGATCAAACACTAAGCTCACTAAAGATTAACTACTATGGCTAAGTGATTTGAACTGTAGGATAGCTAGGCACTCAAGCAATCAATCAAGTATACCACTCAATACTGATAAGTAGAATAAAGTAATACTTGAAATGATGAACTAGAATATAGTAAGTGCTTGAGTAACAAGAGCAAAACCTGAACTAGAGATGATGGAAGACTCTTCCCAGCTCCAGAGCCGATCACTCGCACGCCTCTACTCTTGAGCTAACCCTTGAGCAGCGCTACCGCGAGGGCGAAGATGCCTTGCTCTACTAGCTACCTACTTGCCTAAGCTCTCTAAGCTTCTAACCTAACTCTCACTTGCTTCTCTTGCTTTGCTTCTCTTGGAAGTGTGGGATATGAGGGATGGTGTTTGGGATATGAATGAAGAGGTGCCTCAGGGGGGTATTTATAGCCCAAATGAGTGAGGGGGGTACTTATAGGGGGCAGCCCGCTGACCTAGGGCTAACCCTAGTGGCGGGCGCCAGCCCTAGGTGGCGGCCGCCACCTCCCTCACCGTTGGATGCACCGCCTTGGCTTCAACGGCATCCAGGTGGTTGTCCAAGGCGGTTTGGAGGTCGGTTGCATGTCCTAGCAACCGACATTCAGCCTTGATCCACGCCACTTTCTCCTGAGTCGTCCGATGCCACTGACCTAGTGACCAAGGGCCAAGATTTGGCCCTGGGGAGGTCACACGGATCGATGACGTGGCAGGGGTTGCATCTTGGGCCAACCCAAGTGGCGGGCGCCACTTAGAGCTGGCGGGCGCCACTTAGGGGTGGCGGGCGCCACCCCTCTTAGGCCCATTTGGGCCCTGCTGAGTGGTCTTGGCTCCTGGTGGGTCCAAATGTCCAAATTTGGTTCAAATCCTGCATTCAAATAAAATTCTATGGACATATGAAATTCGGTTAGTTTGAAACCTATTTGACTACATTTCCTGCCTTTTTGGTGAACTTTAGGGTCAAATGTTGACGGTAAAACAGGTGTTTAAGGACCGTCAACAAGCTCCCCCAAGCTAACCTGTTGCTCGTCCTCGAGCAACAATGTGGTTTAAGCATTGAGCATGAAATGGATAGCAACTTAAGATGTCTGCAAGTGCATATTGTATAGTGAGAAATAACTTAGCATATATCATAAATCATAGCAATGTGGAGCTTATAGCTTTTCACTTCAAACATGCAGGAGTGAAATAAAGTAGTAGATAGGAAACTTTTATCTTGCTTAGGTTTGACTAGGATTCTGTCTGGAGGTTTTTCAAGATTTTCAAAAGATAACAACTTGCTTAAGTCCTCCAAGATTCACTCAATCACTCAATGGTGTTTAAATCCTCACTTAGGCCAAAATGTAGCCTCTCCTATTTCTAAAGAATGATATGTGGAGTTATAGGTGGGCTATGAACCATGAGCAAATTGCCTGATGTTTATTGCTAAGCTAGACACTCAGATCATAAGGAGCAGCAAATCATAAAAATTGATCAAGATGTGCATGTGTGGTTATGTGGAAGTGTATAGAGAGATATTTCATAATCCTTCCTAGTTAATTTCTGGGGTCTAGAGCTAATGATAATCCTCTCTTTTTTTTAATACAAAGTGAGTAGACAAAAGGTGTGTCCTCACATCTTCTTAGGACGTAGTCCTCTTTTGAGCTACTTTGCTCACTTTTTTTTTCTTCAGGACATAATCCTTTCTTCAGCTACTTTGCTCATTTTCTATCTCTCTTTTAGCTCTAGATTTTCCCAGACATCTATAGGAAAGGATTTTTGAAATCAAAAAGGGGAAGAGGGAGAAAAGCTTATTCCTAGTGTAGGAATAAGCATAAGGCTAGCAATGGGATGTTTGGCAGGGTATTGCATATCTCCGGTGTAGAGAATAAGCAATTTATTTGGTGGTTGCAAACTTCCAAAGTGGAAAGTAGGCAAATTATGGTGGGTGTACATGAATCTTGATTCAAAAGATATGATAAGCTTCTCTACTAAGATCTATGAGGTCTAACAAAGCTCAACACAAACAAGGCTCTTTGTGGTTTTGACTAATGACTAACAAATATTTGGCTAGTGGTGGGATGGGATAAAAATCTAGGAGGAACTTTTAGCAAGGTTTTCATAATTTTTTAAAAGAAATCCTCCATATTAGGTCCTAATTTCACCTTAGCAAGTTTAAAGAATTACTCCATTTCTTACTAACTTTACTCACTAAGCATGATTTCAGTTAAAGCATGTGCAACCCACAAAAGCTACAACTTAGATAAGACTAGTCATTCAAACCATAACAATAGCATTTGCATGACATATTTTAAATGTTATTCAGGTTTCAACTTGTTTAAGCAGATATTATCAGTTTTATTCATGGAGTGGTTATTTAGGCAAGCATGTAACATTCAAAAGATATAGAATTTAAGAACTGAATGTAAAGTGTAGGCTTGAGACATACCTTATTGGACCGGGAGTCTCCCCCAAGCTGGCTTCTTGCTTGGTGAAAGATCTTCTTCGTCTCTTTCGGAGCTCTTGTTCTCATTTTATTAACAGGGAAACTATCTAATGTTGTGAAAAGGGAAACTATCCTATTATAATATTTTATTAACTAAGTTAACATATACCTATGCATATAACTAATGATAACTGATATTTTTTAGTTACATGCATGACATATGTTATTTATTCGAAAAAGGGAAAATTGAAGGGAAAAATTAAAAATAAAACCATACCTTAGGTCCTTGGAGTTTCATCCTTATCGGGTGGATCTTCTTCCTTGGGCACTTCTTCTCTTAGTACTCCATCTGGTTCTTCTTCTTTTGGCACCTCTCCCTTGTTATGTGAATCACACAACTCAGGAGGTGGTTCTCTCTTTCTGCTCCACCCTGTTCTTGGGCGCCTCTTCTTGGTACGAACGTGTTCTGCTTACTGCATGTTAGCGGCATATGCGGGACCATGGGAGAAGGAGAATATTTCCTTCCTCCCTCCTAATGTCATTTGAATTTTACCACTCCCCACATATATGCAAGCATTAACAGTATTCGAGAAGGGTCTACCTAAGATTAGAGGCACATCTTTCCTATTTCCCATATCTAGTATTATGAAATCAGTAGGAACATAGGAGCCTCTAATATGAACAGGTAAATCATTAACTATTCCTTCTACATAGCAAGTGGATTGATCAGCTAGCACAACATAGGCAGATGTGGATGACATGGGTGGAAAGAATGAGTTTTCATAAAAGTCTTTAGATAAAATGTTCACACTCGATCCTAAATCACACATGGCATTTTTAAACACTTCACCAAAGATTGAGCATCTAATTATGGGACTACCAGGATCACCCTTTTTAACAGTCATGGTTTGCTCTTCATAATTGTTAAAATATTTTATTTCAACCATATTAGCAGTTTCCATGTCAGGTTTAGCATGAATTTTGCCAGATTTAAAAGATGGTATGATAGCAGCAAGTTGAGCTAATTGGGTTTCTAACATCTTATTAAAGCTTAATTGATTTTTCAGAGCAGATGAGAAACCTTCCAATTTAGCATTTATTTTCTCAAGGGATTTATCATTCGCCATTAATTTCTTATTAAAAAATTCAGTAGTTCTACCTTGTGAGTAAACTAAATTCTTTAAGAACGAGAAATCATCAGAATTATGAAAATTAGAGCGGGGGAACGAATTGTTACCTTGAGAATTGGAGTGCTGAATCCATCCTTGATTCTGTTGACAAAAACCGTTACTGTTGTTGATGAAGTTCAAATCTTCATGTAGCTCAGGGCAGTGGCTCCCAGAATGTCCGGTTTCTCCACAGACTTCACAAGTCATGTAGGATTCCAGAGATTGGACATTCTCCTGTTGGTTCATCTTCTCACATCTGTCCAGCTTCTTTGCCAGCAGGTCCATCTTGGCCATGATCATGTCGGCCTCCTTAAGGGAATGCATACCTCGCTTACGGGGCTACAGTCTCTCGTCATTCCATCCTTGGTTCGACACCATCTTCTCTATGAGAGCCTTAGCATCTGCAACATTCAGAGAAAAGAATGCACCGCCGGCGGCGGCATCCAAATGGCTTCTAGAGAGAGGGGTTAGGCCATGGTAGAAGTTCTGGATCAATAGCCAGTCCTCCATACCATGGTGCGGACAAGCAGCGACATACTCTTGCAACCTCTCCCAAGCCTCGGGAATAGATTCCTCGGCTTGTTGCGTAAAGCTGGAGATTTTGTTGCGAAGAGCATTCGTCTTGCCCATCGGAAAGAATTTGGCGAGAAAAGCATTGGAACACTTGTCCCATGTGTCTACAGCGTTGCGATCGGTATAGAACCATTGCTTCGCTTTTCCTAGCAAAGAGAAAGGAAAGAGACGAAGACGGATAGCTTCTTGGGTTATCCCCTTAATGGTGAAGGTGCCGCAAATCTCCAAGAATTGTTGGAGATGAGCATTGGCATCCTCATGAGCGTTGCCACAGAACGGGCTTGCTTGGACCATCGTGATCAGAGCCGGTTTCAACTCAAAATTGAGGTTGGCGTTGATCACGTCTGGTCCTATCGCTACATTAGCGGCAGAAGGAGCAGAAAACTCACGAATGGTTGGTTGGCCATCGTGAAGATAGAATGAGATAAGAAAGAAAGTAGTTGAAGAAGATGAAGGAAAAAGATAAGAAGAGTTAAGGAAAGAAAGAATGGGGTGAGATGGGATTCGCTAAGCGGGAGCTTAAGCAAAAACAAATTCGACACCGACTCAACCGATACACCGATTGCCTTCCCCGGCAACGGCGCCAGAAATGCTTGTTGGTAGTTCTTAGCTTCACTAAAGATAGTGCTAGGCAACTATCCCCGGTAACGGCCCAGGAATGCTTGTTGGCACTAGCTAACGTTGTTACTAGGAGTAGACTGTGGAGTCTATCCCCGGCAACGGTGTCAGAAATGCTTGAAGCAAGACCGGTCACTATACCTAAAGGAGTGGAGCTAAAGCAGCTATCTACTAATGCCAAGCAGGGTTGTCAATCCCGACACTAGTAGGAGCTAGCTAGAGAGAATGCAATCTACCAGGACGAGATTCTGCAAGCGCACAGAACTATCGTAGTAGCACTTCGCTTGGGAGTACCAGGTGTCGATTTATTTGATCCCAAGGGAAGGCTAGGGTGGTGTATGAGTTGAGTCAAGGAGGGGATGAGAGTCGAAGAAAAGAGAAAAGAAAAGGGGAGAAGAGAAGATGAAAGGCTAGAAAGAATATATGGGTGGATAGGTAAGGATGAAGTGGATGGCTAAGGTAGGGTGGATAAGTAGATAGAGGGTATAGGATAACTAAGGGTAACTAAGATAACTAAACTACTAACTACTAATAACTAATCCTAGATAACTACAAAGCAAGACAACTACGAAGCGAGATAGTTACGAAGCAAGGCAGGCAAAAGACAATAAAGCAACTAAGTTGAGTAAAGTTTTATTCCTATCTTGTCAAGTATCGAGGCGTACTAGCCTTTACCACTTACTTAGGTTGAACACTAGCACAACGAGCCTTACTGTTAAACTGGGCCAACTACGTGGTGGAATTCAAGGCGCACAGGGCTGTCACCACCTGCTTGCTACCACAGCTATCCGGGGGTACAGCCGTATCTGAAGGTAAATCTATAACTATGCACTACGCTTAACTATATTCTAACTATGTCTACCCTAGCTTTGAATAGAGACACCCTTGCGGACGTCAGAGCAAATACTTGACTTAATAAGATAAACACTAAACTAACTAAGCAACCTATTGGCAAAGATCAAACACTAGTGGCGAGCGCCAGCCCTAGGTGGCGGCCGCCACCTCCCTCACCGTTGGATGCACCGCCTTGGCTTCAACGGCATCCAGGTTGTTGTCCAACGCGGTTTGGAGGTCGGTTGTATGTCCTAGCAACCGACATTCAGCCTTGATCCACACTACTTTCTCCTGAGCCGTCCGATGCCACTAACCTAGTGACCAAGGGAGGTCACACGGATCGGTGACGTGGCAGGGGTTGCAACTTGGGCCAACCCAAGTGGTGGGCGCCACTTAGAGCTGGCGGGCGCCACCTAGGGGTGGCGGGCGCCACCCCTCTTAGGCCCATTTGGGCCCTGCTGAGTGGGCTTGGCTCCTGGTGGGTCCAATTGTCCAAATTTGGTTCAAATCCTGCATTCAAATAAAATTCTATGGACATGTGGAATTCGGTTAGTTTGAAACCTACGGCGACTGTCGCTTCATTGCTCATTATGAATTGGCGAGGGTTAGTGAGTCCGTCGTAACGGGGCAGATTTTGTGGATTGTAGCACGGTGGCCAGGGTTGGGTTTGCAGTATTTGGGAGATCGGTGATCTTGGGTCGTAGGGCATCTGGTGTTGTTGGGCCCTTCGCTGAATGCGAAGGTTTGGCTCCCGCTCTTCTGGGTAGAGCTGGCGGAAATTTGGTGGTGGTGGGGTTGGTGGAGGTTGACGGGCTCCCAACTCCTCATTTCCCTCTTGACGGGGCGACATTTCTCAATCATTCCAACCCTCGGCTTCGGCTTCAGCTGCCGCGAGGGACTCTTCCATTCGGCGAAGCTGTTCCCTTGCTTCATCCGCCTTCTACCTGATAGCGCGCAGCCGGTTGTGCCTTTCAAGCTGGTCTAAGCGCCTTTTCTTCTCCTGCAACTCAGCCTGGAGCCTGTCCAAGGCCTCGAGACCCAACTCCTCTTCGTCTCCTCTTCCACCCCCTCCGGAGGTGTGTGGGTGCGGCTGTGATACTGGCCGAGTGTGAGGCCCCGGGACCTCTGTCCCTGGGGTTACTTCTTCTTCTCCCGAAGGTTCCGCATTTTCTTCTACAGGTTGGACCGTCAGTGCGGCCTCTCTGGTTGTGCGGTTGTCTCTAGTTGAGGATGCTCTTCTATTTCCTGCCATTACAAACTCCGTTCCCCACGGACGGCGCCAAACTGTTGGTGACACACTTGCCCTCCCTCCGCACACGTGCAGGGGGGTGGCGAAGGTGGCCAATCATCAGAACCGAGCGAAGGAACAAGGGAAACAAGAACAGTGACGCAGTGGCTCTATTCCCAAAAAATTGCCCCGCATTACACTGTTCACCCCCCGGTATTTATAGGGGATACCAAGGGGCACCGTCCAAATTACAAAAGGGTACAAGAAAGATTCCTCTGCGCTACACAATGGAAGGGCAAAATCGTACAAGCACGGAATGTATTAAAACCCTAGCTTGCCCTCCTCATGTGTCTGCCGCCACCCGGCTCGCGTTTACCCTCGCGGGAACGCGAGGGTCGATCTCCGGCTCGCGGAATCATCCCTCCAGTCGCGAGGTCTGCATCCGCTCGCCATCCGTGGAGCCTGAGCCTCCTGGCGAGGGTGTGTGGGACGTGCGAAGGTTGCTTTCAGTGTTCCGCACGCCTTTAACCTGCAAGAATTATTAATCATCCCGAGGGTCGGGCCAATGCTCGAGGGTTAGAAAAATAGGCCCGAGGGGCTTATCAGGCGACGAGGGTTTTCTCAAAGGGAAACAGGGCATTAGTGAGGGTCGCTTTCTGACTAAGCCCGCGCGACGTCACTACCGAGGGTTCTTTCCCCCAACATCCGATGGAGCATCGGACGCTCCGATGGGGACACATCGGTCGCTACCCTGACATTGTTCCAGTCGGAGCTGTCTATAGTGCAGGGCATCGAACGCTGGGGGAGCGTCCGATGCAGCGTCCGATACCGCATTTTGAGCTATTTTGAAGAATTCTGTTGCGGCTCCTGAAGGACCGAGAATGCACTAGCAAGGCGACCAGAGGGGGGGGTGAATGGGAGCCAACAAAAATTCTTTCGAATCTTTGGCCAAATGTCACAAAATCAACCCCGAAAAGCTTCGACCAAAACCGTGATGCCCACGACCCTTGGAAGAGGGTGGATGATCCCTAGGATCACAGCGAGGCACCACAAAGCGATAGCGAACCAAACACCAAAAGCGCCGGAGCAAGTTCGACCCTCAAAAACCAAGTCCCGAACGTAGATAGACGGCTACATCGAGAAACTCCCAAATACCTAAGCTAACAAGTAGCAAAGATACCTAGAGAGGTTTCTTGATCAACTCTAGAGCCAAATGAGAAGTCCGGAAACCAAGCGAACAAGCCGGGAGAGCAAACGCACTAAACCGGAGGCTACAGCAGGATCCCGGACTGTCTGCCTGTACGGTCGCGGACTGTCTGCCCAACGGCAAACTGTCCAGGCTCAGGTGGCGGACTGTCCGCCGGCCAAAAGAGCAAAACCGCAACGCTGCTGAAGTCCCCTGGACGGTTCTCGGACTGTCCGCGAAAACCAACGGCGGACTGTCCGCCGGTCAAGGAATAGTAAAACAGCTGAAGAACATAGCCACTGATCTGACCTGCCCCCAACGCGCGGACTGTCCGTGGCTGGGATGGCGGACTATCCGCCAACTCCCAGTTAGGGCGATTTTGGTCACCCTTCACCCAAATCTTCTCCAAATCGATTGAAACCAAAATCCCTTGATCCCAAACTTGGAGAGAATGATCACGAGGTAGTTAGGAGACTATCCACAAGAAATCATCCGCTCAAATCAACTCAATCAACGGGAAATCGAAGGGGAAGGTGTATGAACCAAAAAAGCGCCACGAAAACGAAATCAACCCGATCTACTTGTTCGTGAGGAGTTAGATGAATTCCTTCGGTGGAAATGATCTCCTCACTATAATGAACAAGTTGATTCAAACGGATTTCGCAAAGACACAGTAGAGAGGGAGATCGAGTGATGGGAAAATCACGGAGAAACGAAGAACGCGAAGAACACGAATCAAAACGCGAATCAAGTCATCGATCTGCAACCGTGTGGCTACCACACGCTACAACAGTGAGGTTACGGCCTCACTTCCTCAAAATCTCCACTACACAGAGGTATGGTTCTCTGCGGATCTCAGCTAGCTACAGCAGGGGATTGGGAGAGCATGAAACCCTAGAAGCAAAGAGCAAATGACTGAGATAGAATGGGAGGAGGGTGTCTCCCTCTACTTATCCTAATTCTAATTCCTACTCTACCCCTCAACTAATTACAGAGCGAACCAGCTAAACCCTAGGGTTATTCTGGACCAACTCATGGTAGGTGGTGATTCGATGGTCACGCCCGCACAACTGGTAGCGTTGCCTCGACGCAACCTCACCGATCGCCGCCACATGCCGCCACCGCTCTGCTTGTCCTTTTCCCGGACGTCGCACCCACGGTTTTGTGGCCCAAACCGGGAAACCAGCCTTCACAGCCAACCCCCGGTTTTGAGGCCCAAACTGGGAAACCAGCCATCCATGGCCTGAGTTTTGAGGCCCAAACTCAGCAAACCCGCAGCACCCAGGTTTTGAGGCCCAAACCTGGAAAGCGCCCTCAGCCCGAGTTTTGTGGCCAAACTCGGAAACCATCCGTGCCCAGGTTTTGAGGACCAAACCTGGAAACCGTCCACCCGATGGTTTTTCTCTGGCTCTACCACCAAACCGAAGCTGTAGAGGGGATGCACCGCCCGTGCACCCCGTCCACCGACACGTGTCCCCAGGTCCTTGACTTGAGCAACACATGACCGCAAGTCTTCGCTCGTCGCTGTCCCAGGCTGTCAGCCACCACAGCTGTTCCTCAGGCCACCAGTCCCTCAGTCCAAGCCTCACGTCCGCCCTTCGCCACTCTCGGTCCATCGACACGGCACGTCTCTACTTGACCTTCACCTTGCCTTTGATCACTGTATCCGTGCTCGACACCTGCTCAACACAAGCCAGAGAACATGCGCATCATCCCAGTTGACAATCACTCATCACTCAGAGACTCGGCATACACCCATGTATCCGCAATCTCCCCCATGATGAGTGCATTGTCAACTACCAACACAAATCATACAGAATAGAAGAAGGAAGAAGGAAGGAGAGAGAACTCGACCAAATGACCCAAAAGCATAGCAAAGCCGAAGAAGGTCAAGTGGAAAGAGCAAGACAACTTGGTCCCCAAAGACATGGGCAATGGCTCGACGCGACCAAGCAAAGCAAAGCTAGCCCTCAAGAAGAGGTAGAATAGGATCAACACCGCTAGCAAAAGCCAATTGACACTCAAGAACATAAGAGCTCAACACCAATTGAAAATCTGAAAGACGAATGCTAGTCCCTCAAGAAAGAGGCAAAGGCTCAACACAACTAGCAAAAACGCTCCGAACCAATTGGAAATTTCAAAAACTCATCATGAGCAAACTCCCCCTCCAATAGTGCACACACCTCAGGGAACACATGATTTGTCAGTATTTTCTCCCCCTTAGTTGAAAATGCACCAGCAAGCAAATGTGCACAAGCACTCAAATTTCTCCCCCATGACAGAAAATCTCCCTCCAAAAATGCATATGAGTTAAAATGCAAGTTGGCAGCTTCAGGAGTATAATCAAGAGAGTGCAAAGATGCTCTACAGGGTTCTGATCCGATGACTCAATAACATCCAAAAGAGGCTAGCAAAGGCTCAAACTGATCACTAAGTACAAAATATGAATATGAGAGCAAAATGAGCAGTTTTCAGCCAAAAAGGTATTCACCATCAAAATAGCACAGAATATGTATAGACATGAAGTCAAACAAGTGCTAAACATGTATACAAGGTGAACTACCCCTAGCACAGTTCAATCATCATGCTATAGAATGAAACATAACTTGTGTATTTGTTGACGCTCACTAATGCTCATAATTAACCATCAACTATTGCATGAAATGACACTAAATGAATTACAAAGCATAGTTGTAGGGTTTGAAACTAACAAGTTCCACGAGTTTTGGTGCTCTCACTTGTTTTATAGGACATCAATATTTCACCATATAAAAGTATCTCAAGTGATGAATTGGAGTGCACCATTGCGAAGGGCTCGTCGAGACGATCGAAACGGACATATCATTTGCTATATTCGGAGTCCCGGATGAAAAGATATTAATTTCGCAACGAAATCTGCAAAAGAAGGATCTAGAAGATACCAGAAGACACCACGAGGCGGCCCGCCACGTGGGCGCACTGGGCCAGACCGACCGGTCCCACTTGGAGACCGACCAGTCGGCCACGGAGCCCGTTTCGCCTCCGCCTTCTGGAATATTCTTCCACCGCCTCGTAGGATGCATCTCCACCATCCCCGAAGTCGGTTTGATTCAACGGTGGGCGGTAAACGTGACGCGGATCGATGACATGGCGATTCCTTGCCCCCTACTCCACCTCGGGCTATATAAGCAACCCCAGACCCCCCTCTCCAGGCATCTCCATCTTCATTATTCATCTCCACATCAGAAACTAGGGTTTCAATTAGAAGTAGAGGTCCCTCTAGATGAATCTCTTCTAGTTCATCTAGAATTAGATCTAGTTCTAGTTCTAGTTGTCTAGTTCATCTAGTTGTAATTAGAGATCGGATTAGAGAGAGGAGAAGGAGAGAGCTGAGGAGGAGCCGGATC
Source organism: Coix lacryma-jobi var. lacryma-jobi (assembly GCA_009763385.1). NCBI lineage: Eukaryota > Viridiplantae > Streptophyta > Magnoliopsida > Poales > Poaceae > Coix > Coix lacryma-jobi. Next base: position 106,784,999 of record CM019823.1, on the reverse strand, counting down.
TGTCGGATCTTCCTCGACATTTGTATTGATGCAGCATCTAGTTCGTCTTCAAGTAATCTCCAGGTTCTTCAATTACTACTTCTAAGTATTATATTTAATTTCAGTTCTTGCTTTATTTTATTTACTAGATCTCCGCTCGTATTGAGTGCTCTAATTATCATATGTAATTAGAGTAGTAAGCGTTAGTGTAGACATGGTGTCTAGACTAGGGTTTACCTGAGTTTGCGCCCAATCCTCTAGATAGTTGTGGTAGCTACAGGGGTGACAACTTTGTAGATTGTTATAATCCACCACGTTAGGATTGGTGTTTTCGTAGAGCTTTTTGGCAGCCTTCTCCCGATTACCCTTTTCCTAGTCTTTTTCGAGAATCGGAAAGGTACTGCTGCTCTGAAGTAAGTAAAGTATAGTGGGCCTTTAATTGGATAGACCAACTTAGAAAACCCTATATCCCTCTCTAACTGCATTACCATTCTTTTCTTGGATGATCTTAATTCTTCTAGTACACTTCACGTTCCCTGTGGAAATCGATACCCTGGAATACTCTCGGGTGAAAGCTACATCGGTATCCGTGCGCTTGCGGATTATTCTGTGTGCGTTTAAAATACCCAACAAGCTTTCTGGCGCCGTTGCCGGGGACAGAGTTTATCTCTACTCTTGGTAGCGACGTTAGTAAGTGTCAACAAGCTTTCTGGCGCCGTTGCCGGGGAACGGTAGCTGTTCTAGAATCGAACCAGGATCGTCCGTGTTTCTTTTCTTTTACCACCTTTTCCTTTTTCCACCACCTTTACCTCACCACCACACTTCTTACCACATGGATTTCACTCCTATCTTAAAATTCTTTGCTCCAAAGGGCAACATGTTGGAGCCCCTACCATCATCACACCCCATTCTTACAGATGGCTATGAGCTTCGCCCTGCTCTTATAGCCATGGTTCAGGAGAAATCTTTCTCTGGGTCAGAAGACGAAGATCCATACATCCACCTTAGGGAATTTGAGCAATTGTGTTCTTGTCAGATTATTGCTGGCATGACACAAGAGACCATAAAATGGAAACTATTCCCGTTCTCCCTTTTGGGAAGAGCGAGAAAATGGTATGATCATTCTGTAAGGGGCTTAAATGGAAATTGGGATGAACTTTGGGACAACTTTTGTCTTGCCTTCTTCCCTCTTTTTGAATCTCTGATCTTAGAATCAAAATTCTTACATTCCAAAAAAAGAGAAGGAGACGCTAGGAGCAGCTTGGGCTAGGTTCATAAGCCTTATCAATTCTAGCCCAAACCTTTCCTTGCCAGACCATGTGCTACACTTTCACTTTTATTGTGGTCTTAACAAGGAAGCTGCTCTACATCTCGATTTAGCTTTTGGAGGATCATTCTCACATAAACTTGTTAGTGAAGGAGGAGACATCCTAAATAAAATCCTTGAAGACACTCCTTACACTGGCATTTTTGACGAATTCCCAGAAGAAGTCGAGCTCAACCCCGACCAACATGAGGAGGAACACACAACCGAATTTGAAATTCCTTTAAATCCTTCTAATAATTTGGTTGTCACAGAACTTTCTCTAGAGAAAACACCCCACACTTTAGAAAATTTTGAACCCCATCCTTCGGTGTTCTTCTCTGAATTCGAGGAAGATGATATCAAATAGCATGGAAGCTACTTCATAAACACCTCTTTAAATCCATGCTCATATGAAACATCTCCTGATTCAATTGGTGTGTCTAACATTGCCACACTCGAGATTTTCAACCCCCTCACACTTTCTGTTTACAAAAAACTTCAAAAGGGTGGTTGTCGATGCATATGTTTATCACAAATTTTGTAGATCTCATTGTGCTCTTAAGTTGGTGTTGGAGGGGAAACCACTTCACCAAATCTCATTCTGAAGGTTTCCCAAAGACAAGCTCAATGTCCTAAAACGAGCACTTTTTTATCAGTGTTCACTCTCCTGCTACACTGCCTTTGTGTAATGAGCATAATGATATAATTGTTAAAATATTCCTTCGGGTATTCTTGTCAATAACCTTTGCAGGTCTGTAGCGAAAAGTTCGAAGGAACGACAAACACAAGGTATGCCCAACCAATCATCATGCAACATTGAAACATTCATCCAATCTTGATTTTTGCAAATCTAAGCTTGGGGGATACACTTTGTAAGAACATCTCTTAACATGTTGCTATATTGGTTGTCCCTACCTTTAAGACATGCTCATGTGCTATACACTAATCATGCTCTCTCGTCACCATTTGAGTAAATCTCTTTAATGCATTAATGCTACACTCTTTTGCTATAGTATATGCTCTGGTTTTGAAGTATTCTCATACACCTTTTAAATTAGGCATGGTGCTTAGTTTAAACTGTTTTCATGAATTAAAGTAAGACATGGTGTCTGGTTTGATTCTTGAGCTAAAAGGTGTCCTGGTTTTACCTCTAAAGGCTTTTAAATTAAGTATGGTGCTTAGGTTAAAATGCCTTCCTAGATCAAATTAGACGTGGTGTCTAGGTTGATTTTGGAGCCAATAGTATACTATAGTGGATGCTGGATATTTTGTTGGACTAACCCCTGTAGGAAAACTTTCAATATCAATTTGGGAAAGTCCCGAGATAAACTCACACTGGAGATGAAAAGACACATGAACTTCAACAACTTGCGCAAGGGAGACACAGCTCACTGATCATGGAGAAATGTGATCCATGGAACAAGACAAAAGATGAGTGCCACAAAACAATATCTACAATCAAAGCACTCACTCCATGAAAGTAGGTGAACAAGTCTGAGCTGGGTCACAAGAAGATAAAGACCATCGTGGGAGGAAGAACACATCTTCACTGATAGGTTGACACACAGAGAAGGAAGGTTGATCCCTCTAAAGATGATTCTACTATACCTTCCTCCTCTCAAGCTCCCATCACTCAGGTTCACTATGAGATAAGCAAGAGAAGACAACCTATTCATGAAGAACAACCAGCCAGACAAGAGAAGCTTCCACAAGGTGGTTCGACACATCACTCTTCAATGATAAAGGTAACATCTCAAGGTATATGACCATCACTTTAAAAGCTTCTCCTTAATTCTGGTATGTGCATAAATAAGAACCAAACATGTTTCAGTTGCACCTTATTTGATCCAACCTAATCAACTCAACATGTTCAGTTCTTTACTCTTTGTTCCTAGCTTTACTCTCTTGAATCTCACTATCTTAACCAATGAGCTAAAATGTTATACATCTAACCTTTGGAAGATGATATATCACAATCATGAAAATATCGACACTTTATGCATAGATTATCCTTCCTTGGGTTAAGTAATCTGATCTGTTAAATATTTTAAGATGCTACTTTCATGCTCATCTTTTGATCCTATCACTCATGTTAAGATTGAATAGAACACATAAACAACAAGTTTATCTTATGTAATGTGCCTAAGGTTAGAGGGGAATAAACAAAACTTTTGGTTCTGTTGGTGTTTTTCCACCAACAGAGCCCATGCACTTGATCTCTACCTTGTCTTTATGAGCAGGACACACTCTTGAGCAAAACATGGAGAAGTTTGTCACTCCCAAATTCTACAGGGTGAAGGTCCTAGATCTATAAGAACATGCACACAGAGCATGATGCTGCCAGCGTCCACAATTAACGCTTCACTTCAAACTACTGGACGAACAAATAACATGAGTGACACCATATCAAGAGGCATAAACAAGAAGGAATGATGGAAGACATCGTAGTCAGAATTAGAGGTCATGAAGTCCTCACAGACTTCTTGATCCTCGACATGAGAAGACGATGATGTCCACCTCATATTAGGAAGACCATTCCTCTATGCTACCAGTACAATCATCTACAAGAGGAAATCCATTTTCACTTTCCTGGAGAAAAGACACGATGCAACTTCATCAACTACATACCCAATGAAGCACCCAAGAAGAATAAAAGTAAAAGACGCCGCTCTCAAAGCCAAAGAAGACAAACTATCAAGAATAGAGAGGCCAATCATGAAGAAGAAGCTATTGACATTGTCCGAGAAAAGAAAGAAGAGAAACCTCAAGACAGTGGACCACAGGAAGTGAAGACTCAGACCAAGAAAGTATGGAAGCAAAAGTCCATACCTAAGAGGTACAATCAATAACAACTTTCCAAACGTCTGACAACCTTGGGAGATCTAAACCAAGGGAAGGTACGGTTCATCGGACCTAAATATCCGAACCATCGCCAAAAGGTAAAAATCGGTAGTTATCTTTATATTTACTGTTGACGGTCCTTAAACACCTGTTTTATCATCAACATTTGACCCTAAAGTTCACCAAAAAGGAATGAAATGTAGTCAAATAGGTTTCAAACTAACCGAATTCCACATGTCCATAGAATTTTATTTGAATGCAGGATTTGAACCAAATTTGGACATTTGGACCCACCAGGAGCCAAGCCCACTCAGCAAGGCCCAAATGGGCCTAAGAGGGGTGGCGCCCGCCACCCCTAGGTGGCGCCCGCCATCTCTAAGTGGCGCCCGCCACTTGGGTTGGCCCAAGTTGCAACCCCTGCCACGTCACCGATCCGTGTGACCTCCCAGGGACAAATCTTGGCCCTTGGTCACTAGGTCAGTGGCATCGGACGGCTCAGGAGAAAGTGGCGTGGATCAAGGCTGAATGTCAGTTGCTAGGACATGCAACCGACCTCCAAACCACCTCGGACAACCACCTGGATGCCGTTGAAGCCAAGGCGGTGCATCCAACGGTGAGGGAGGTGGCGGTGTCCACCTAGGGCTGGCGCCCGCCACTAGGGTTAGCCCTAGGTCGGCTGGCTGCTCCCTATAAGTACCCCCCTCACTCATTTGGGCTATAAATACCCCCTTGGAGGTACCATCACAACAACACCATCACACACCAAGTGCCATTCCAAGCAAAGGAAGAGAAGCAAGTGAGAGTTAGGTTAGAAGCTTAGAGAGCTTAGGCAAGTAGGTAGCTATTAGAGCAAGGCATCTTCGCCCTCGCGGTAGCGCTGCTCAAGGGTTAGCTCAAGAGTAGAGGCATGCGAGTGATCGGTCCTGGAGCTGGAAAGAGTCTTCCTTCATTCTCTCCAGTTCAGGTTTTGCTCTTGTTACTCAAGCATTTAATATATTCTAGTTAATCATTTCAAGTATTACTTTATTCTACTTATCAGTATTGAGTGGTATACTTGATTGATTGCTTGAGTGCCTAGCTATCCTACAGATCAATTCACTGAGCCATAGTAGTTAATCTCTAGTGAGCTTAGTGTTTGATCTTTGCTAATAGGTTGCTTAGTTAGTTTAGTGTTTATCTTATTAGGTCAAGTGTTTGCTCTGACGTTCGCAAGGGTGTCTCTATTCAAAGCTAGGGTAGAGATAGTTAGAATATAGTTAAGCGTGGTGCTTAGTTATAGACTTACCATCAGATACGGCTGGACCCCCGGATAGCTGTGGTAGCAAGCAGGTGGTGACAGCCATATGCGCCTTGAATTCCACCACGTAGTTGGCCCAGTTTAACAGTAAGGCTCGTTGTGCTAGCGTTCAACCTAAGTAAGTGGTAAAGTCTAGTACGCCTCGATACTTGACAAGATAGGAATAAAACTATACTCAACTTAGTTGCTGTATTGTCTTTTGCCTGCCTTGCTTCGTAACTGTCTCGCTTCGTAGTTATCTTGCTTTGTAGTTATCTAGGAGTAGTTAGTAGTTAGTAGTTAGTAGTTAGTAGTTAGTAGTTAGTTAGTTATCCTTAGTTACCCTCTATCTACCTATCCATTCCACCTTACCTTAGCCATCCATTTGATCCTTACCTAGCCATCCATATATTCTTTCTAGCCTTCCATCCCTTCTCTTCCCTTTTCCCCTTTTCTCTTTTCTTATTCTTCGACTCTCATCCCCTCCTTGACTCAACTCATACACCACCCTAGCCTTCCCTTGGGATCAAATAAATCGACACCTGGTACTCCCAGGCGAAGTGCTACTATGATAGTTCTGTGCGCTTGCAGAATCTCCTCTTGGTAGATTGCATTCTCGCTAGCTAGCTCCTACTAGTGTCGGGACTGACAACCCTGCTTGGCATTAGTAGATAGCTACTTTAGTTACCCTATCCTAGGTGTAGCTAATAACTACCAACAAGCATTTCTGGCGCCGTTGCCGGGGAAGGCAATCGGTGTATCGGTTGAGTCCGTGTCGAATTTATCTTCGCTTAAGCTCCCGCTTAGCGAATCCCATCTTACCCCATTCTTTCTTCCCTTAGTTCTTCTTATCTTTTTCCTTCATCTTCTTCAACTTCTTTCTTTCTTATCTCGTTCTATCTTCACGATGGCCAATAAAGCCATTCGTGAGTTTTCTGCTCCTTATGCCGCTAATGTAGCGATAGGACCAGACGTGATCGATGCCAACCTCAATTTTGAGTTGAAACCAGCTCTGATCACGATGGTCCAAGCTACCCCGTTCTGTGGCAAGGCTCATGAGGATGCCAATGCTCACCTCCAACAATTCTTGGAGATTTGCGGCACCTTCACCATTGAGGGGATAACCCAAGAAGCCATCCGTCTTCGTCTCTTTCCTTTCTCTTTGCTAGGAAAAGCGAAGCAATGGTTCTATACTGATCGCAACGCTGTAGACACATGGGATAAGTGTTCCAATGCTTTTCTCGCCAAATTCTTTCCGATGGGCAAGACGAATGCTGTTCGCAACAAAATCTCCAGCTTTACGCAACAAGCCGAGGAATCTATTCCCGAGGCTTGGGAGTGGTTGCAAGAGTATGTCGCTGCTTGTCCGCACCATGGAATGGAGGACTGGCTATTGATCCAGAACTTCTACCATGGCCTAACCCCACTCTCTAGAAGCCATTTGGATGCCGCCTCCGGTGGTGCATTCTTTTCTCTGAATGTTGTAGATGCTAAGGCTCTCATAGAGAAGATGGTGTCGAACCAAGGATGGAATGACGAGAGACTGCAGCCCCATAATCGAGGTATGCATTCCCTTAAGGAGGCCGACATGATCGTGGCCAAGATGGACCTGCTGGCAAAGAAGCTCGACAGCTGTGAGAAGATGAACCAACATGAGAGTGTCCAATCTCTAGAATCCTACATGACTTGTGAAGTCTGTGGAGAAACCGGACATTCTGGGAGCCACTGCCCCGAGCTACATGTAGATTTGAACTTCATCAACAACAGTAACGGTTTCTGTCAACAGAATCAAGGATGGAATCAGCACTCCAATTCTCAAGGTAACAATTCATTCCCTCGCTCTAATTTTCATAATTTTGATGATTTCTCGTTCTTAAAGAATTTAGTTTACTCACAAGGTAGAACTACTGAATTTTTGAATAAGAAATTAATGACGAATGATAAAGCCCTTGAGAATATAAATGCTACCTGTAAGATTTCTCATCTGCTCTGAAAAATCAACTCAGCTTTAATAAGATGTTAGAAACCCAATTAGCTCAAATTGCTGCTATCATACCATCTTTTGAATCTGGCAAAATTCCTGCTAAACCTGACATGGAAACTGCTAATATGGTTGAAATAAAATATTTTAACTATTATGAAGATCAAACCATGACTGTTAAAAAGAGTGATCCTGGTAGTCCCATAATTAGATGCTCAATCTTTGGTGAAGTCTTTAAAAATGCCATGTGTGATTTAGGATCGAGTGTGAACATTCTATCTAAAGATTTTTATGAAAACTCATTCTTTCCACCCATGTCATCCACATCTGCCTATGTTGTGCTAGCTGATCAATCCACTTGCTATGTAGAAGGAATAGTTAATGATTTACCTGTTCATATTAGAGGCTCCTATGTTCCTGCTGATTTCATAATACTAGATATGAGAAATAGGAAAGATGTGCTTCTAATCTTAGGTAGACCCTTCTTGAACACTGTGAATGCTTGCATATATGTGGAAAGTGGTAAAATTCAAATGACATTAGGAGGGAGGAAGGAAATATTCTTCTTCTCCCGAGGCCCCGCATATGCCGCTAACATGCAGGAAGCAGAACCCGTTCGTACCAAGAAGAGGCGCCCAAGAACAGGGTGGAGCAGAAAGAGAGAACCACCTCCTGAGTTGTGTGATTCACATAACAAGGGAGAGGTGTTAAAAGAAGAAGAACCGGATGGAGTACTAAGAGAAGAAGTGCCCAAGGAAGAAGATCCACCCGATAAGGATGAAACTCCATGGACCTAAGGTATGGTTTTATTTTTAATTTTTCCCTTCAATTTTCCCTTTTTCGAATAAATAACATATGTCATGCATGTAACTAAAAAAAAATATCAGTTATCATTAGTTATATGCATAGGTATATGTTAACTTAGTTAATAAAATATTATAATAGGATAGTTTCCCTTTTCACAACATTAGATAGTTTTCCTTTTAATAAAATGAGAACAAGAGCTCCGACTGAGATGAAGAAGATCTTTCACCAAGCAAGAAGCCAGCTTGGGGGAGACTCCCGCTCCAATAAGGTATGTCTCAAGCCTACACTTTACATTCAGTTCTTAAATTTTATATCTTTTGAATGTCACATGCTTGCCGAAATAACCACTCCATGAATAAAACTGATAATATCTGCTTAAACAAGTTGAAACCTGAATAAGATTTGAAATATGTCATGCAAATGCTATTGTTATGGTTTGAATGACTAGTCTTATCTAAGTTGTAGCTTTTGTGGGTTGCACATGCTTTAACTGAAATCATGCTTAGTGAGTAAAGTTAGTAAGAAATGGAGTAATTCTTTAAACTTGCTAAGGTGAAATTAGGACCTAATTTGGAGGATTTCTTTTAAAAATTATGAAAACCTTGCTAAAAGTTCCTCCTAGATTTTTATCCCATCCCACCACCAGCCAAATATTTGTTAGTCATTAGTCGAAACCACAAAGAGCCTTGTTTTTGTTGAGCTTTGTTAGACCTCATAGATCTTAGTAGAGAAGCTTATCATATCTTTTGAATCAAGATTCACGTACACCCACCATAATTTGCCTACTTTCCACTTTGGAAGTTTGCAACCACCAAATAAATTGCTTATTCTCTACACCGGAGATATGCAATACCCTGCCAAACATCCCATTGCTAGCCTTATGCTTATTCCTACCCTGGGAATAAGCATTTCTCCCTCTTCCCCTTTTTCATTTCAAAAATCCTTTCCTATAGATGTCTGGGGAAATCTAGAGCTAAAAGAGAGAGATAGAAAATGAGCAAAGTAGCTCAAGAAAGGATTATGTCCTGAAGAAAAAAAAGTGAGCAAAGTAGCTCAAAAGAGGACTATGTCCTAAGAAAATGTGAGGATACATCTTTTGTCTACTCACTATGTATTCAAAAAGAGAGAGAGAGAGAATTATCATTAGCTCTAGACCCCAGATATTAACTAGAAGGATTATGAAATACCTCTCTATACACTTCCACATAACCACACATGCACATCTTGATCAATTTTTATGATTTGCTGCTCCTTATGATCTGAGTGTCTAGCTTAGCAATAAACATCAGGCAATTTGCTCATGGTTCTTAGCCTACCTATAACTCCACATATCATTCTTTAGAAATAGGAGAGGCTACATTTTGGCCTAAGTGAGGATTTAAACACCATTGAGTGATTGAGTGAATCTTGGAGGACTTAAGCAAGTTGTTATCTTTTGAAAACCTTGAAAAACCTCCAGACAGAATCCTAGTCAAACCTAAGAAAGATAAAAGTTTCCTATCTACTGCTTTATTTCACTCTTGCATGTTTGAAGTGAAAAGCTATAAGCCCAACATTGCTATGATTAATGATATATGCTAAGTTATTTCTCACTATACAATATGCACTTGCAGACATCTTAAGTTGCTATCCATCTCATGCTCAATGCTTAAACCGCATTGTTGCTCGAGGACGAGCAATAGGTTAGCTTGGGGGAGCTTGTTGACGGTCCTTAAACACCTATTTTACCGTCAACATTTGACCCTAAAGTTCACCAAAAAGGCATGAAATGTAGTCAAATAGGTTTCAAACTAACCGAATTCCACATGTCCATTGAATTTTATTTGAATGCAGGATTCGAACCAAATTTGGACATTTGGACCCACCAGGAGCCAAGCCCACTCAGCAGGGCCCAAATGGGCCTAAGAGGGGAGGCGCCCGCCACCCCTAGGTGGCGCCCGCCAGCTCTAAGTGGCGCCCGCCACTTGGGTTGGCCCAAGTTGCAACCCCTGCCATGTCACCGATCCGTGTCACCTCCCCTGGGCCCAATCTTGGCCCTTGGTCACTAGGTCAGTGGCATCGGACGGCTCAGGAGAAAGTGGCATGGATCAAGGCTGAATGTCGGTTGCTAGGACATGCAACCGACCTCCAAACCGCCTCGGACAACCACCTGGATGCCGATGAAGCCAAGGCGGTGCATCCAACGGTGATGGAGGTGGCGCCCGCCACTAGGGTTAGCTCTAGGTCGGCTGGCTGCCCCCTATAAGTACCCCCCCCCCCCCCTCACTCATTTGGACTATAAATACCCCCCTGGAGGTACCATCACAACAACACCATCACACACCAAGTGCCATTCCAAGCAAAGCAAGAGAAGCAAGGGAGAGTTAGGTTAGAAGCTTAGAGAGCTTAGGCAAGTATGTAGCTAGTAGAGCAAGGCATCTTCGCCCTCGCGGTAGCGCTGCTCAAGGGTTAGCTCAAGAGTAGAGGCGTGCGAGTGATCGGTCCTGGAGCTGGGAAGAGTCTTCCTTCATCTCCAGTTCAGGTTTTGCTCTTGTTACTCAAGCATTTACTATATTCTAGTTCATCATTTCAAGTATTACTTTATTCTACTTATCAGTATTGAGTGGTATACTTGATTGATTGCTTGAGTGCCTAGCTATCCTACAGATCAATTCACTTAGCCATAGTAGTTAATCTCTAGTGAGCTTAGTGTTTGATCTTTGCCAATAGGTTGCTTAGTTAGTTTAGTGTTTATCTTATTAAGTCAGGTGTTTGCTCTGACGTCCGCAAGGGTGTCTCTATTCAAAGCTAGGGTAGAGATAGTTAGAATATAGTTAAGCGTGGTGCTTAGTTATAGACTTACCTTCAGATATGGCTGGACCCTCAGATAGCTGTGGTAGCAAGCAGGTGGTGACAGCCCTGTGCGCCTTGAATTCCACCACGTAGTTGGCCCAGTTTAACAGTAAGGCTCGTTGTGCTAGCGTTCAACCTAAGTAAGTGGTAAAGGGTAGTACGCCTCGATACTTGACAAGATAGGAATAAAACTATACTCAACTTAGTTGCTTTATTGTCTTTTGCCTGCCTTGCTTCGTAACTGTCTCGCTTCGTAGTTATCTTGCTTTGTAGTTATCTAGGAGTAGTTAGTAGTTAGTAGTTAGTAGTTAGTTAGTTATCCTTAGTTACCCTCTATCTACCTATCCATTCCAGCTTACCTAGCCATCCATATATTCTTTCTAGTCTTCCATCCCTTCTCTTCCCTTTTCCCCTTTTCTCTTTTCTTATTCTTCGACTCTCATCCCCTCCTTGACTCAACTCATACACCACCCTAGCCTTCCCTTGGGATCAAATAAATCGACACCTAGTACTCCCAGGGGAAGTGCTACTACGATAGTTCTGTGCGCTTGCAGAATCTCCTCCTGGTAGATTGCATTCTCGCTAGCTAGCTCCTACTAGTGTCGGGACTGACAACCCCGCTTGGCATTAGTAGATAGCTACTTTAGTTACCCTATCCTATGTGTAGCTAAGAACTACCAACATTTACTTTGCTGCATATTTCTCACATTTAATCCATAATCATTTCTTGCATCATCATATTTAATTCACAAACATTTTAATTTCTGCATAGCATCAGAAAGGAAAATAAAAATATTGCATTTGTTACACTACATCATAAACTATGAAGCCCCATGTGAATAATTCTATGGTGTGTAAAAACCCACGGGAATGTTCATCGTGGTGGCATAAAAATAAATATGCATGCATTCATCCTGTGCATTTTCTCTTGCATCATAAAAATATAAAATACAAAAATATTGAGAAAGAGATCTTACTGAAATTCTAGACAACTAAGGCTTAAGTGGCCAACCACTAACGCTTAATCTGTTCCACATGTTTTGTTGTCTATTTGAGTTTCACAGGATCTGAAAAAACTAAGAAAAGCTGACGAGCAAGTGAATGTTCCATCTACTGTCGGAGCACTATCCAACAACCATCAATATCCATCAAAGCTTCGATAGAGGAAGTACATTTCCACTGCGAGTTCGCTACATGGCAAGAATGAACGACTACGTCAACATTTAGCTTGGGGAAAAGCACCCCCGTGTATCCAGGTAAGTATCCTTATCCTCTTAAGTTTTCTTTCTATACATAAATCTAAAAATATATATATAAAAAATGTTGGCACATGAAGGCCCACCATTAAATAAAAAGAAAAAAATATATGGGCACATGAAGGCTCAATGCAATAAAAGGAACTGGCTTGGGGGAGACGCACCCCCGTTATCTTCATAATCCAGGTATGTCTTATTCACTATCTTAGTTATTTATAATAAGTGTGTGTTAGGTTAAATAAATAGTGTGTTAAGTTTGTTTTAAGAAGTTAATAATAAAAGAAGCACTCTCTCTCTAATCTTTTACATGGAAATGATGTATAGTTGCTCTATCTAATTTCTTTCAAGTACGTAGCTTTCAAAGCATGAGTTCTCCTGATTAATAATGATGCTTAAAAAACAAAATTAAATATATGGGTAGCAAATGCTTGATCCAGAGTCTAGGTAATTGACAGATATGATATGTGATGATCTGAGCTACTGTTATCTTGTTCTAAAACAACACTAGAGTTCTGGAGAGTTTCCAATATTAATATGACTAATAATGGCATTGAGTTAAATTAAGCTTTGTTGACCCTATGAGAAGTTATCATGCTATTGAATTGAGATCACTTACACATTTCTTCCATCCTCCATATAAATGCTCATGATTATCTATTGTTATCCTCTCAAAAGTTTGTTGGAAGCATGTGGCTATTGAAAGAAAAGAGAATATATATATATATATATCCGAGGAAATAAAAAGGGACAAGTGTCCGAAACCTCAAAAAGATAGATCCCGAGGAAATAAAAAGGGACAAGTGTCCGAAACCTCGAAAAAAATAGAAAAAAAGAGAGAATATCAGAAAAAATGGGCACGTGCCCGTCAGTAGAATTAGCCCGATAGCCATGTGTTTCTGATAATCAAAAGAGAGTGATATATTTCAAAAGAGCATCCGACTCCATTTTCCGTACAGATGCACTTCTCGATTCAATGGTGTGGTTTACTTTCTCTTTGGATCCATTGTTTAATTTGGCAACATATGTTTTTTATCTTTTCTGAAAATTCATAAAACTCCGGGATAATGGTGAAGTGACATAGCAAGAGACATAATGCTTGATTTGATCATTCTATCTTTCAATTACTCAGGATTCAAGGTAAAGTACTAAGCCCTGTGATGAATAATATGATACTTTTTTCTATTCCATATGAGAACTTTTGTTTGAATACATGTGTACTTGTTGGAAGTGAAGATATTGCAGCAACTCCTGATCCATTGTTGAGATGGGCTTTGCTCGGGACCAGCAAAGGTTAAGCTTGGGGGAACTTGTTGACGCTCACTAATGCTCATAATTAACCGTTAACTATTGCATGAAATGACACTAAATGAATTACAAAGCATAGTTGTAGGGTTTGAAACTAACAAGTTCCACGAGTTTTGGTGCTCTCACTTGTTTTATAGGACATCAATATTTCACCATATAAAAGTATCTCAAGTGATGAATTGGAGTGCACCATTGCGAAGGGCTCGTCGAGACGATCGAAACGGATATATCATTTGCTATATTCGGAGTCCCGGATGAAAAGATATTAATTTCGCAACGAAATCTACAAAAGAAGGATCTAGAAGACACCAGAAGACACCATGAGGCGGCCCGCCATGTGGGCCCACTGCGCCAGACCGACCGGTCCCACTTGGAGACCGACCGGTCAGCTACGAAGCCCGTTTCGCCTCCGCCTTCTGGAACATTCTTCCACCGCCTCCTCAGATGCATCTCCACCGTCCCCGAAGTCGGTTTGATCCAACGGTGGGCGATAAACGTGACGCGGATCGATGACATGGTGATTCCTTGCCCCCTACTCCACCTCGGGCTATATAAGCAACCCCAGACCCCCCTCTCCAGGCATCTCCATCTTCATTATTCATCTCCACATCAGAAACTAGGGTTTCAATTAGAAGTAGAGGTCCCTCTAGATGAATCTCTTCTAGTTCATCTAGAATTAGATCTAGTTCTAGTTCTAGTTCTAGTTGTCTAGTTCATCTAGTTGTAATTAGAGATCAGATTAGAGAGAGGAGAAGGAGAGAGCTGAGGAGGAGCCGGATCTGTCGGATCTTCCTCGACATTGTATTGATGCAGCATCTAGTTCGTCTTCAAGTAATCTCCAGGTTCTTCAATTACTACTTCTAAGTATTATATTTAATTTCAGTTCTTGCTTTATTTTATTTACTGGATCTCCGCTCGTATTGAGTGCTCTAATTATCATATGTAATTAGAGTAGTAAGCGTTAGTGTAGACGTGGTGTCTAGACTAGGGTTTACCTGAGTTTGCGCCCAATCCTCCAGATAGTTGTGGTAGCTACACGGGTGACAGCTTTGTAGATTGTTATAATCCACCACGTTAGGATTGGTGTTTTCGTACAGCTTTTTGGCAGCCTTCTCCCGATTACCCTTTTCCCAGTCTTTTTCGAGAATCGGAAAGGTACTGCTGCTCCGAAGTAAGTAAAGTATAGTGGGCCTTTAATTAGATAGACCAACTTAGAAAACCCTATATCCCTCTCTAACTGCATTACCATTCTTTTCTTGGACGATCTTAATTCTTCTAGTACACTTCACGTTCCCCGTGGAAATCGATACCCTAGAATACTCTCGGGTGAAAGCTACATCGGTATCCGTGCACTTGCGGATTATTCTGTGTGCGTTTAAAATACCCAACAAGCTTTCTGGCGCTGTTGCCAGGGACAGAGTTTATCTCTACTCTTGGTAGCAACGTTAGTAAGTGTCAACAGTATTCAAAATTTTATCGGAGTTGCAGCGGTTAAAATTACACAGGTTCAAATTTCAGCATGTGATTGCGAGAGGTTGAGAGCTTGTCATTGCCTAACTTTTCAACTGTGCGAAGCCTATGCAGAAGCAATCAGAAGCTTAAAGCAACAGTTTCCGTCATACACTACACAGCTCAAGTTTAACTCAAAGTGCAATGAGAAACAGTCTCGAAACTGTGATGTGCTGACAGGCAATCCCATCTCGATCTTTCCAATTCACTTAACTTGGTTCAAGATTAGAACAGTATATGAACATACCAAGCAAGTGAATGACTCAGAACTAGAGACATAGCAACCTAGCATATATGAAAAGCACAAGTGACTCCAACACATTCTACACATGCTAGTTGCATATCTCAATGGTGAACATATTCAAGTTTTAGGTTCATTAAGCAAATTCACCATTTATAAAATAGCTCCGCTCACAACATGTATCAGTGATTAGAAAGAGCATAAGCTATATCACCATCATAAAGCATCGGAGCAAAGACTTCACAGAGCATAGTTACATTCTAAAGATTATACACATGAAGCTCTGAATGTAAGTATGCAAGATGAAATGCAAAGAAAAAGAAGATACCAACTGAAAAACACAAAGTCAGTGTATCATACAAGGACCAAAATGTTTCCCCCATCTAAAAGGGGAAACACACACCAAGCTCACCTCTCAACCGATTAAAAGTTGATTGGTCCAAAGGCTTGGTGAAAATATCAGCCAACTGATGATGAGTATCGACATGGCGAAGGTCGATATCACCCTTCTCATAGTGGTCTCGCAGAAAATGAAAGCGCAATCAATGTGTTTGGTCTTCGAGTGCAGCACGGGGTTCTTAGCAACGTTAATCGCACTCGTGCTGTCACAAAGAAAAGGAACGCGAGTAAAGCTTAGACCAAAATCACGCAAAGTGGCCGTCATCCAGAGTAACTGGGAACAGCAGCTAGCCGCAGCAACATACTCAGCCTCCGTGGTAGACTGGGCAACACTAGACTGCTTGCGAGAGGACCACGAAACAAGAGAAGAACCAATAAACTGGCAAGTCCCAGAAGTGGACTTGCGCTCAATCCGGCAACCAGCAAAATCGGCATCGGAATAACCACAAAGAGAAAGGGTGGAGGAAGCAGAATACCAAATCCCAAATTCAGGAGTGAAGGATAAGTACCTCATAATACGCTTGACCACCTGACGGTGAGAGGTGCGCGGCGACGACTGAAATCGCGCGCAAAGACACACCGCGAACTGAATGTCCGGGCGTGTCACCGTCAGGTACAGCAGCGACCCGATCATACTCCGGTACTCCTTCTGGTCCACTGCTTCTCCCTCCTTGTTCGTATCCAGGGCCGTCGTGGTCGACATGGGTGTTGGAAGAAGCTTGGCCTCACCCATATCGAATTTCTTCAGAATGTCTATGGTGTACTTGCCCTAGTGCACGAACGTCCCCTCTCGGGATTGCTTGATTTGCAATCCGAGGAAAAACGTCAACTCGCCCATCATGCTCATCTCAAATTCCCTGCTCATAGTATCTGCAAACTTGGCAACCAAAGCGTGAGAAGAACCACAAAAAATGATATCATCCACGTAAATCTGGACCAAGAGAGTATCAGTGCCTTGCTTGAGGAGAAAAAACGTTTTATCCACACATCCCATTTTAAAACCCTTAGCAAGCAAAAAGGTTTTCAACCTATCATACCAGGCTCTAGGGGCTTGTTTCAAACCATACAAAGCTTTGTGAAGTTAAAAAACATGGTTTGGAAACTTGGGATTTTCGAAACCGGGGGGTTGTCTCACATATACTTCCTCTTCTATGTAGCCGTTTAAGAAGGCACTCTTGACATCCATTTGAAAAAGTTTGAAACCTTTGAATGCAGCAAAAGCCAAGAGTATCCTAATAGCCTCCAAACGAGCTACAGGAGCAAAAGTCTCCTCATAGTCTATTCCCTCCTTCTGACTATACCCCTGGGCTACAAGTCTGGCCTTGTTTCTCACAACGTGGCCATCCTCTCCTTGTTTGTTTTTGAAAACTCATTTTGTCCCAATTGGGTGACACTCAGAGGGAGGAGAAACTAGAACCCAAACCCGATTTCTTTCAAAATTTTCTAACTCCTCATGCATGGCATTGACCCAATCTGGACCGAGTGAGAGATTTGTCCAACATCTTGGGGTTCAAAATCAGCAACAAATGCAGAATGAGCAAAGTGAGAGATTTGTTGTGACCTTGACCGAGTGACGCGTTCGCCGATGCTGCCGATCATCTGCTGAGGCGGGTGTTGGCGCTGAATGTGTCACGACGCCTCCCTTGCCGAAGTGACCTCCCCCTCAACAACAGTTGGTGCCTCCTCGGGTACAAAAGGTACCGCTCGAGGTGGCGGATCCCACGGCCCCCAAGTCGAAGAAGAGGGATCGGGGCCGTGAGTCGTAGTAGAAGCCGCTCTTTGCGGCATAGCAGGTGGAGGAGGTGCTGGGTCATCCATCCCTTCAGCACCTTCTTCTTCATCATCGAAAAGAGGCTCGCCAACCTCATGATCACCTGCACGCTCAAAACGAGAAGAAGGACAAACCATGGTCTCGTCGAAGGTGACATCGGATGTCTCCATGACTCGGTTAGTGTCAAGGTTAAGTACACGATAAGCACGAGTATGAGTGCCATAACCCAAAAACACACCGTCAGAAGAACGAGACACAAACTTGGCCAAGTTGCCCTTTTGAGTATAAAACAATGGCAACCGAAAACTCTAAAATAGCTAACTTTGGGCAGTTTTCCAAAACGCAATTCATAAGAGGTCTTTTTCAAGAAAGCTCGGAGAAAAATGCGATTGAAAATATAGCATGCAGTGCTCATAGCTTCGGCCCAATATCGCCTAGGAGTCCTTTGCTCATCGAGCGTCGTCCTGGCCATCTCTACAAGGGTCCGATTCTTCCTTTCTACAACAACATTCTGAGGTGGTGTGTAGGGAGAAGAAAACTGATGCTCTAAACCCAAAGAGTTACAAAACTTCTCAAAATCTGAATTCCTAAATTCAGAACCATTATCACTCCGAATTGCTCGCATTGAGTTCAAAGGGAACTCATTCTGAAGACGCAAAATTAGATTGCGAGCAAAGGAGAAAGTCTCAGTTTTCTCAGCTAAAAAGAAAACCCACGAATATCTCGAAAAGTCATCAACAACAACAAGCACATACCACTTCCCCCTAACTGAGCTCACCTGAGCCGAACCAACAAGGTCCATGTGCAAAAGCTCTCCAGGGCGCTTAGTCATGACCTGAGTCACTGGATGGTGGGGAGCGGCAACCATCTTCCCATGTCT
Organism: Coix lacryma-jobi var. lacryma-jobi; assembly: GCA_009763385.1. Lineage (NCBI taxonomy): Eukaryota > Viridiplantae > Streptophyta > Magnoliopsida > Poales > Poaceae > Coix > Coix lacryma-jobi. The sequence goes on along the minus strand of CM019823.1, from coordinate 106,766,616 downwards.
ACAAGAATGGCAAACAAGATCCTTCTCCATGGAAAACTTTGGCAATCCTCGGATTAAGCCAAGTGAGCTAAGTCTTGCAAGCAAGTCGAAGCTCAGGTGACCTAGTCTCCAATGCCACTTCCAAAGATCAGAGGAGGAAGGTCCAGCCACAAGACAACGAGAAATGCCAAAAGACTCCGAGAAATTCGCACGAAAGACTTTCCCAAAGGGCGAAATCCCACAAACAAGATTGCCCTGAGGATCCAAAATGCAACTGAGATTCGGTTTAAAACGAATCTCATAGTCATCATCGAAAAGTTGCGAAATAGAAAGAAGGTTAAAATGCAAGTTAGAAACAAGAGCAACATCGCGCAACACAAAGTGCTCATTAACTCGCACCGACCCACGAGACAATACCTTACCTTTGCTATTGTCGCCGAAGGTGATAAACTCCTTTCCAGCGACTGGACTAAGACTGGAGAACCACTTGGCGTTTCCGGTCATGTGCCTCGAACACCCGGAATCCACCAACCAAACGTTCTCCAATCGTTTTACCTACGTCAATAAAAAGATATAGGGTGAGCATACGGTCCAACACTGGGGTTAGTGAATAGGAAGAATACCAATGTTGGGCCGGCTGCTCAAAAGAACGGTTAGCAGAAAAACCATTCCTAGCACGTCTACGGGAAGAGCGATCACCACGTTGAGGAAAACGTGGTCCGCTAAGGGAGGAGCGTCCATCGCGATACTCAAAACGTGGTGGGGGAAAACGCTCAACTACAAAGCCACCGCCACGGGGTCCATAGCCCACAATTGCAGGCTCCCGCCGGGCACGACCTCTGTGCTGCCTAGGCCTAGGAACTTGAGGTTTCGGACCTCTAGGCCTAGCAGCACGCCTCTGAGCGTTTGGCACATGTACATCATGGAAAGGACGGTACATGTCCGGGTTGTTCATCTCCCTTGCACGGCGCGCCTCTATCTTGCGCCGAAAGCAAAACTCACTCAAGTGTCCATCTCTCCCACAATGCTCACAATGGTACCTCACCGCTCTCATAGGGGGTTGTTGGTACTCACGGTAGAGGGTGTGGATCACTTTGCCCTTCTGTGGCATAAGCTCTTCCTGGATGGGTGGCATTGTGTCCAGCTTGTTCTTGAGGTGGTTTGGTTTGGGAGCCCAAGATTGTTTCTTTGGTGGAGCTCTCGGAGGTTCAACAAAGACCCTGTGACGGAACCTCCTGGATTAATAAGGCCCACGTGTACCTGTTCTTGTCCTACAGACCACGGACAGCCATACACGGTGCCCAATAACCCAAAAGACCCACCACGTGTCATCGGGTATCCCGACTCATCCACGTTTCCTTACTTTCCCAGGATCATTGCAAGAGTCATTGCAGTATTACAACATTTCACAAATAATATACATCGGAGATAAAGTGCGGAAGTATTACACCATACGTTTTACAAACCAGTTGTTCAAACTTGCGTCGTTATTACAAACAATAGTTTCAAACTTTATCCTAGGTAGTGGAGACAACATTAATAAAACAGTATTTCACACAAACAACCCCGCCTAAGGGTTGCATTACTCCTCTCCGGACACTTCCTCCTCAATGACGGTCACGCAACAGGCCTCAAAGCAGGGCTGCTCGTGAACGTCACCTGCAACAGGGGATTAACAAACCCTGAGTACAAAGGTACTCAACAAGGCTTACCCGACAAGAGAAGAGAAGGAACAGATATGCAGGCTTGGGTAGGCTCAACAGTATTTTTCATTTGCATAAAAGCTTACTAAAGTAGTTCTTGATCCAAATTTTTACTTAATCATTTAAGTACTTGGTAAGAACTGAAAATAAATATTAATGAAATTTCATTATCCTTCTTTCTTCAGCAAGTTCCCTTTTATTCTACGATGTGGGTCAAAAGATTGAGTCTCCTTAACCGAGGAGCACGACGATTCGAACCGATTCAACCGGATCTGGGAGTTTTCCACGATCATACGATATATGTAGACCCGTGATCACACATATACCAACCCCAACCTCGGATCCTCCAAACAAGACCGGGTCCGCGCCACCCGAGAGTGCTTGTACACCTCCAATCCGGGACTTTAACCCACGAGGGTAGCTAGTACTCCCGCCATCTCTCCACTCCCAGTGCGCGATTAGCCGTTCTCATTTAAGAACCACCAAGGTAGGGCTTACCGTAGCATATGATCGGTACTTCACAGTTTCTCAATCTAGCAGGCCAACAACGGTTAACCCTAATCCGAAACATCCGGGTCACCCTACACCAACCAAGGTTCGATGCATGTGCCCGTCTGGTCTTAACCATCTTTCTTTCTCATTATCATTCCAAAACAATAAGTATCGAAAACATCTACCAAAAGCTTCATAAAGCAAGGCTAAGCATTTCTATCAGTTGCATAAAGCAGGTATCAAGGAATAATATATCGATAACAAGGTTGATCATGCATCAACAGGTTTAAAACATTTATTTGATAAACATCTAATGCATCAGGTTATCGAAAGTAAGTGTAATTGTAAATCCAAGGAAATGGTTAAATGAACCGGGGCTTGCCTTTGTTGATCGAAAAAGTCGGAAACTCCTGATATTCTGGATCAACAGGACACTCCGAACTCCCTGGACCAACCTCGTCTGGACAATTGACCACTGCGGAAGCTACACGATAACAGAGTGCATGCTTGATGAGATGCTCATGTCATGATCATGGTAAAGATAGAAATTTTCTAAGCTATAAACATTTATTTTGCAACAGCTTTCCATCGGTACCGTTGCAAACCAACAAAGCCAATTTGTATAAACATACATGGTTTACATGAGTGACACTTGCCTGCATCAAGCAGCAGATCAAGATAATTCACTTATCTTAACCTTTAAATCTATCGAAGAAACTTAGGTTTTATGTTTCACAACATTGTTTATGCATAAAGAAAGCAATTTAATTAGCCGGAAATTAAGTTGTGAAGCAAACTATGCTCAAATTAGTTCAAACTTGGTACACAGATTGGTTATGATCCAAACAGTGCACAAAATAAATTTCAGCATTTTTGGAGTTAAACTTGATTTTATAAAAAATCATTGAATCCTTATTCAAGAATTAAGAGGCATAATTTTTACTGCAAAACAAAATACAAAAACATGCACATATAATATTTTTCATAAAAACTACACATTTCATAGAATATGTACAAAATTTTTCATGATTTTTGGATCAACAGATTAATTCATACAAAAATAACAAAACCAACATTAGTATGCACATATCAGAAAATAGATTAAAACGTTTAAATAAAGAAAACCTCGTTGGGCCGAAACCAACCCAGCTCCGCCCATCCCGCGCACAAGCCGGCCCAACTCGGGCCTGCCCGCGCCTGCACTGCCGGTTTTGCAGAAAAGCCCTCTGGCTTTAACAAAACTACCACCAAGCCCTTGACACTATTGAGCACTATTCCTCTGAGTCTAGGACTTTGCACTTAGGCCCTTGGGTTTAGTCGAATTCTCGTCGACACGTCCCCGATGCCAAGGCTGCCAGCGGCGAGCTCGGCTCGCGCATGACGGAGCAACGCGACCTTCTCCGGCCAAACCAACCGGCTCAGCGCCTTCCCCTTCACCTCACGGCTCTGATAAACCCTCAAACTCCCTCCCCCGTCCTCTCTCTCTACTCCGACGACGACAGCGGCGGACGCGACGGCACGGCGGCAGCACGCCGGCCAACTGGTAACTCTACCGACCTCGCAAACGTGCGCATCAGCATCAGAGGCCCACCACGACCCTAGCGGGCTAGGTCTCCAAGGTTGACGCAGCTCCAAACGGTGAGGACGACGACGACGGCGGGTTCCAGCGGTGCGGCTCGACGGCGACGACCCGTTTCGGCTGTGTCAGAGGGGAACAAGACCAAGGACATGGTGTTAGAGCATCAGGAAGAGAGAACGATGCTCAGGTGAGGATGGAAGGACCCCGAGCTTGCTGACCACGGTGGCTGCGTCGATGGTGGTGCTTTCACCGGCGGCAACCTCCGTGGACTACTCAAGCCAGAGCAGTAGAGAGCTCCAACGCGAGCCGACCGTAACCAGCACATCAAGGAGAAGAGGTAGGTGTAGATGGTTTGGCCAACAAGGCCCCGAGCTCACCTGCCAACAGTGAACTTGATCTCGGCGGAAAAAATTGGCCGGCAGGGAGGAAGACGACGGTCGCTGGGGTGATGCGGAAGCAAGAGGAGCTGCAACCTAGCGCTATTGCTCCGCAACAACGAGGCGAGCGTGTTGGTGCAAACAAAAGGAGCGGTGGAGCTCTCAGATGGCCGGCGTAACCGAGCAAAGCGACGGCGGCGGCGTCGAGCAAGCAGAGGAGAAAGGCGTGATACGGTGCTTCTGCGGTGCGATAGGGGTGAAGGAGAGGGCGACGACGTGTTGAACTCGCGCGCAAAGCTAGCAAGCAGCTCGCTGGCGCAGGGCATGCTCCCCAGCGCGAGCGCGGCGCTGGCGAGCTCTGGACGCTTCCCCCCTTGGCACTGTTCATTGCTCATTTCCCCCCTTTCTGAATTTTCGAAATTACTTTTGAAATTTGAACTATACTTCAAGTTTTGCTAAAATATGAAATGTAGAGTTTGAAAAGTTGTACAACTTTGCTTTAACACCCTATGGCTGATTTCAACTGGAAATAGGTCAATTGGATCAAAACATTTCAAATCCATTTCAAATTGGAAATTTGAAAAGGGGACAGAACTAGGGTTTTGCAGTAGAAGTAAAATTACTTTTGATTTTACATTGACACTTGAAAAATGGTCAATGTATGAAATGTTCCTTTTGAAATTCTCTACAACTTTGATGTAGATGTCAAACTCAGATCTCAACTAGTTTTTGAAATGCAAGTTTAAAGTAAAAAAGGGACCATTTTCAGGGTTTGAGTAGATTCAAAATTACTTTAAATTTTGTACAAAAACTTTGAAAACTATGAATACCAAAGTTGTACTTCTCCTCAAGATCTACCAAAAAGCTTTTGGTCAGCCCCTAAATATGCACAGATTTTGAGTTAACTAGAAAGGGCTAATTAACTTATATAGGAAATTAAATGATTTTCCCATTTTTAAGCTAGACGAATTTTGTATTCTTTTGAATTGTTGAACTTGGTTTCATGCCTTTACATGACTTTAGTCAAATAGGAATGAACACAAGTTATTTCATAATGACATTCCAAATTAGGGTTTTGAGCTACATCACAAGCATAAACAAAAATGCTCACACATTAGGAATTAAACTCATTTTAGTGAATGCATCTCAAGGTGAGCTAGCACATGATGCTATGAAATGCTTATGATGGCATGACAATATTTTATTCATGTAAACACCTGAGGTGTTACATCCTTTCCCCCTAAAAGGAATCTCGACCCGAGATTTAACCACAAACCAAAATAACTACTAAAGTTGTGGGATACGGGGATAAAGATTACAAACTTTTTACAAAAACTAGGAACACGTTTTATTTGTCAACCTCTTTCACTGCCCTGACTGTATGGTTGCATAGAATTCAGGAAACTGCTCTATTAGGAATTCTTCGGTTTCCCAAGTTGCTTCCTCCTCAGAATGCTGACTCCACTGAACTTTATAGAACCTGTGAGTGTGTCGTCGAGTTACTCTATCTCGTTGATCGAGAATTTTGATGGGATACTCTGAGTATGTCATATCAGGCTCAAGTTGTACCCCTTCAACATCAATCACTTGGTCAGGAACTCGTATACACTTCTTCAGCTGAGAGATGTGAAACACATTATGAACCTCTGATAGATGAGCTGGTAGGTGAATGCGGTATGCCACTTTGCCACACTTGGCCAGGATTTGAAATGGTCCAATGTAACGGGGAGCAAGTTTTCCTTTGACCTCGAAACGATAAACACCCTTGGTGGGTGACACCTTTAGATACACAAAATCTCCTTTGGCAAACGACAAAGGTCTACGCCTTTTGTCTGCATAGCTTTTCTATCGAGATTGTGCTATTTTCATATTTCTTTGTATGAGTTTGACCTTCTGTTCGGTCTCTTGAACTAGATTGACACCAAAGAACCATCTTTCACCAGGCTCGGACCAATGTAAAGGAGTCCGACACCTTCTGCCATATAAAGCTTCAAATGGTGCCATACGGATACTCTCTTGATAGCTATTGTTGTATGAGAACTCTGCTAATGGTAAGCACACATCCCACTTAAATGGGCGGTTAAGAGCACACGCCCTGAGCATATCTTCTAATATCTGATTTACTCTTTCAGTCTGACCCCCTGTTTGTGGATGGTAAGCTGTACTGTGTAAGAGTTTAGTGCCCAGAGACTCATGTAGACTTTCCCAGAATTTTGAAACAAACTGAGTACCCCTATCTGAGACAATAGTCTTCGGAACTCCATGCAAACTCATAATCCTCTGAAAGTATATCTTGGCATATGTGGATGCCGAGTAGATGGTCTTGACTGGTATAAAATGCGAAACCTTGGTTAGACGATCTACTATAACCCAAATAGAGTCGTAGCCCTTGGATGTTCTTGGTAAACCAACAATAAAGTCCATACTGATGACCTCCCATTTCCAAGCAGGAATTGGCAATGGCTGCAGTTCACCCGCTGAGTTAAGATGAATGGCTTTGACTTTCTGACAAGTATCACATCTGGCTACATACTTTGCAATTTCGATTTTCATCTTAGTCCACCAGAATCTTTGCCTAAGATCCTGGTACATTTTTGTACTTCCCGAATGAATCGCAAACGGGGTAAGATGAGCTTCATCCAGAATCTGCTTCCTCAACTCAGGATTCTTCGGAACGATCAGTCTATCTTTGAACCAGACCACTCCTGCTTCATCGACTCGGAAGCAAGAAGCTTTGTCTGCCTTGGCCTTCTCTTTGAGGTGAACAATACCCTTGTTTTCTTTCTGAGCAGCTACAATCTGATCTTTGATAGATGACTGAACTGATATATTAATCAAACCGCCCTGAGTGATCATCTGAATACCCAGTTTTTCTAACTCGGAACAAAGAGTAAGATCTACTGGTCTGACAGTGATACAGTTGCAACGAACCTTCCTACTAAGAGCATTGGCTACAATATTTGCCTTTCCGGGATGGTAATGCACTTCAAGATCATAATCCTTGATTAGCTCTAACCACCTCCGTTGTCGCATATTCAACTCTGACTGAGTGAATATATATTTCAGACTCTTGTGGTCGGTGTATATGTGACATGTGTTGCCCAAGAGGTAATGACGCCAAATCTTTAAGGCGTGAACAACTGCTGCTAACTCTAAGTCATGAGTTGGATAGTGTTCTTCATGATGTTTCAACTGTCTGGATGCATAAGCTATCACTCTGCCTTCTTGCATCAAAACACAACCAATCCCGATACCAGAAGCATCACAATACACATCAAACGGCTTCTCAATATTGGGTTGGGCTAAGACTGGAGCTGTAGTTAAGAATTCTTTTAGCTTCTGAAAAGCTTCTTCACATTTATCCGACCAAACAAACTTGACTTCATTCTTTAACAACTGAGTTATAGGTTTGGCAACTTTGGAGAAGTCCGGAATAAACCTGCGGTAATAACCTGCCATACCCAGAAAACTACGAACTTAATGGACAGTTCTGGGGGATTCCCATTCAAGGATTTCTTGTACCTTGCCTGGATCCACAGCTACACCTTCAGCCGATAACACATGACCCAAAAATGGAACTTTGTCTAACCAGAACTCACATTTACTGAGCTTTGCATAAAGCTGATGGTCTCTCCGACGACCCAACACTACTCTGAGGTGTTCAGCATGTTCTTGTGGATTCTTGGAATATATCAAAATATCATCAATGAACACCACTACAAACTTGTCTAGCTCAGGCATGAATACGGAGTTCATCAGGTACATGAAGTGAGCTGGAGCATTGGTCAACCCAAAGGACATGACCAAGTACTCATATAGGCCATATCTGGTGGTGAAAGCAGTTTTAGCAATATCTTCAGGCCTTATCTTTATCTGGTGATACCCAGATCTCAGATCTATCTTGGAAAATACCTTGGCGCCCGCGAGTTGATCAAACAGAAGATCAATCCGCGGCAATGGGTACTTATTCTTCACTGTCACTTCATTGAGCGGACGATAGTCCACACATAGACTCAATGTTTGGTCTTTCTTTTTGACAAACAAAGCAGGACAGCCTCATGGTGATGAACTAGGTCTGACATAACCTTTATCAAGCAGTTCTTGCAACTGAATTTTTAATTCTGCCAGTTCTTTAGGTGGCATTCTATAGGCTCGTCGAGATATTGGTGTTGTTCCTGGTTTTAGCTCTATGCTGAACTCAACATCACGGTCTGGTGGTAACCCCGGCAAGTCCTCAGGAAACACATCCGGAAACTCACAGACTACTGGAATATCCTGAATCTCTTTAACTGTTGTTGCACAGACGCTGCCGCACATCTGGTCAACGATTTTCTTGGGAATTGGAAGTTGGATAAAGAGTTCAGAAGTACTATTAGGTATAATCAACCTGACTGTTCTATGCAAGGCATCTAATACTGCCTTCTGCTGGTACATCCAGTTCATCCCTAGGATCACATCTATATCCTGATCCTTGATTACTATCATATTAGTGGGATAAGTATGCCCGTCAAATTCTATGGGCACCTGATGCGCCACTTCCTTTGTATATAAACGACCTCCCGGTGTGTGTATAAGGAAATTTTCTTGTGCTTCCCCATTAGGTATATGATGCTTTTCAACAAAACTCTTACTGATAAAGGTATGCGATGCACCAGAATCAAATAGTAATACGGCAGGATGGTGAGCAACTGAAAACATACCCATCATGACGGGTTCCCCTTCAGGAATATCTGCCGCTTGTGCATAATACACCCGGCCAGTCTTCTGGACGGTCTTATTCTTCTGATTGTTATTGTGGCCTTGATTCTGCTGTGGTTGTTGCTGTGGCCGCTGCTGGGAGTTCTGACCACTTTGCCCCTGTGAAGTATTTGGGATACTCTTTCTGGGATACGGGCAATTACGGGAGAAATGGTCCGGCTTCCCACAGTTGTAGCATGGGTAGTTGTGGTTCTGGGGAGTTTGGGTTCGAATGCCAGGGGGATTCGGCTGTCGTGGATAATTAGAGTTCACAACAGTTTTAGCAGATGACTGTTGTGAGCTGGCTTGTTGTTGCTGGGGTGGACGGTACTATGGACGGTTGTGCTGGACTGGGTGGTATATGATACGCTGGCGCTTCTTATTGCCACCAAACGATCTAGTCGAACTCCCACCCTTCCTCTTTTTAGCTTCGAGATGCTTGAAATGCTTCTCTTCTGCAGATATAGCTTTATTCACCGCATCATTGAAGGAGATATTATCGTCACACATTGCCAGCATCTTCTGCATCTTCGTATTCAGCCCCCTCATGAAGCAACTGCGCTTCTTGTCATCGGTGTTCACATGATCCAAAGCATACTGAGACAGATGATTAAACTTGCCAATATACTGTTGTACTAGCTGATCCCCATGCCTGAGGGCTAAGAACTCTTCGGCCTTCATCCGCATCACACCCGCTGGAATGTAGTGAGCATTGAAAGCTCTCGAGAACTCATCCCAGGTAATGCGGTGTTCTGGAGCTTGTGCAGCTTCAAAGTTTGCCCACCAAGTTCCCGTAGCTCCCCTCAACTGCTGGGCTGCGAAGGCTGGCTTCTGAGTTTCAGCGCAGTGGATTAGCTCAAACTTCTGATTCATAGTACGGAGCCAATCTGCAGCTTCTAGAGGCTCCTCAGCCTTAGTGAATACCGGCGGCCTGGTCTCTGTGAAATCTTGATAAGTACTTTCCTGGACCTGATGATGATGTCGGCCACGCTGCCCATATGGTGCATTCTGAACTAGGCCATGTAGCAGACGTGCATTGTCTGTTGTGGCACGCATGAGTGCCGCAATGGCTTCTGCCAGAGTTGGTGGAACTGGGGGTGCGTTGGGAACACCCTCCCCATCATGAGACGAACCAGTCCCATCAGCAGCACGGGTATGAGGCATCTGCTCATAAACAAACCAAACTTTATTGATATCTGTGTTATGATACAAAAACAGTAATTGTTTACACACTCATGTTACATTATTCATGCATAACAGAACTGATACATGATTCAACTAGCTTAAGATCATGTTCAGCTAAACTATTACACAGCCCTTACCCCCTAGGGTTTAAGATCCACGCCTGACACTCTAGTCAGAGACGACTCACTTGTCACCCTCACTCTCACTGTCGCTGTCATCAGTAGACTCAACCACATCAGGATCTTCCTCACTCTGCCCATCTACCTCTCCATCATCAATGATTGTACCCATCTCATCTTCAGCTGCATCTTGAGCTGGAGGTGGATGGAGTTGATCATACAACACATGGACTTCCTCATGTAACTGGTCATTGAATGCTTCTATATCCGTCACATACGCCTCCAACTCATGCAGACGGGCTAAAGCGACATCTTCTCGCTGCCAGGCGGTGTTCCGTTCTCCAAGCATTTTAGTCATGAGTTTTTCTGCATTGACCACGCTTCTGTTGGCCCCCTCCAGCTTGAGTTTCATGCCTCCAGCTTTGGCAAGTGCTAAACTCTTCTCCCGAGAGGTGGTGGCCAACTGAGATTTCAACTCACGAACCTCTGCCCGTAAGTCAGAAACTAATGCAACAGACGGATCTCAAATCGGACCTCCAACACAAAAGATACGGCCGCTAGAACAAACGAAACTCCGAAAGCGGAACACTTAACTCCTATGGAGAAGAAGGAAGTGTCCGACCAAAAATACTTTGACCAATGGTAACAAAAGTACTTTGGAATGATCCTTAAGAAGTTAGGAAACCAACGCAACAAATGGATCAGAAATCGGAGCTCGTATGCAAAAGATACGGACGAAATCAGCAAAACTGTGCAGTCGCGGACTGTCCGCTAGTGAACTGCGGACTGTCCACTATTGAACCCCGGACAGTCTGGGAATGAGTCCCGGACAATCCGCCGTTCAAAAATGAAAACAGCGACCTCGCTGCCCGTGAACAGCCCCGACCCCCGGACAGTCCGGGGATAAGTCCCGGACAGTCCGGGAATGCCCAGAAAGGCTAAAAACAGCCCGTATCAAACTCAAATTCGATTGGAACTCAACCAAATCGAACGGGGCTGCAACCAAACTTCTCCCAAGTGTTCTTCTACGTGTTGGGAAGCAAATCCTAGGATATCATCGCTTCAATCCAACTAATCCAAGATAAATCCGAAGAACACTAGAAAAGGGGGAAGAACGAAGAACGAACGCGATTTCGACCCGATCTACGAGCTTGTGAGGTTAGAGAAGAAATCCATTGGTGGAAAGAAGGAGCTCATGACATAGAACAATCTGATTCAAACGGAATCGCAAATCGTCGCTCGGAGAGGGAGAATGAGGGAAATCTCCGGGAGGGGAAAAACCAAAACGCGAAGAACAAAAACGTGATTCGATCCAAATTTCAGCCAACAAAGAGGAGGGGATAAATTGATCCTTGGATTGCTACTAGATGATGAATTGTGTAGCACTCTGTGTCGGGTTACAAGCCACTCCTCGCAGTACAAAACACGGATGGCGAAAAGCTCAAGAACAAGAGCCGGTCTCTCCTCTCACCCTAGCCTCCTCTCACCTAAACAAAATGAGAGTGACACCTCCAAGGATGGTTGTCCAACACAGCCCCTTCATCTATATATAGGCGCACGTCCAAATGACACAAACACCCTAACATGAAGTACTAACCCAAATACCCCCTAGGGCTAAAACCGTCCATCTCTGGAAGTTTCCATCCGACGGCCACGCCCGCACATCCGGTAGCATCGCCTCGACGCGACCTCCCTGATGCCGCCACGTGTCGTCATGTCGACCACCGCGCCTTCCTCGTGGATAGCTTCGCCGCCATGCGTCGACTGTCCTTTTGGACCTTCCCCCGGTTTTGAGGCCCAAACCGGGAAACCTGCCAGCCTAGCTTTTGAGGCCCAAACCTGGAAACCGTCCACCCGAAGTTTTGAGGCATAAACTCGGAAACCCGCGAGCCCAGGTTTTGAGGCCCAAACCTGGAAACCGTCCATCCCGAGTTTTGAGGCCCAAACTCGGAAACCGGCCACCCGAGTTTTGAGGCCCAAACTCGGAAACAGTCGAGGGTAGCTTTTTGAGGCTCAGCTACCGAACCCGCACCGTAGACGGGATGTGGTTCGCACACCCCGACCACCGGCACCGATGCCGATGCATGTCCAGCCTCCACGCCGGGCACAACGCCTTCGCCTTCCTTCTTGACTTGGCCGACGGCACTTGAGCCGCACGCAAGCCCGTGTTCGACCTCCCGCCAAGTGCCACGACGCCATCGTCTTCGTCCCGACTCGGCCGATGCACCGCACATCCCCATGTGCTCTCGCTCGCCGATGCCACGTGCCAGCTACCACAGCTGGTCCTCTGGCCTCTTGGTCCGTCGGTCCAAGCCTCACGTCCACCCTTCACCGCTCTGGGTACATCGGCATGGCACGTCCACCGCACGGCACGCCCATCCTTCACCGCTCCCGGTCCGTCAGCACGGCACGTCTCTACTTGACCTTCACCTCACCATCGACCACTGTATCCGAGCTCAACACCTGCACATCAACACAGCCAAGAGACACATGTTGCACACGCACACCAACACAGAAACACCACAACTCAACGCCACCGGTTAGTCATAAGCATTAAGCACATAGCGAGATAATGACTCAACCGGGAAAAGCCTCAAACCTTCCTCATCAAAGTCAATCATTCATCATATATGTTCTCATGATGTGCTGTCAAGTGATCTCATCTTGATCTTTTCAATTCACTTAGGCTTGGTTCAAATTTAGCAGAATATGAACATACCAAGCAAGTGAAAGACTTAGAACTAGAGACATAGCAACCTAGCATATATGAAAAGCACAAGTGACTTCAACACATTCTATACATGCTAGTTGCCAGAATCAATGGTGAACATGTTTCAAATTTGAAGTTGTATTAAGCATATTCACTGTTCTGAAAAAGTAGCTCTGCTCACAACTTGTATCAGTGATCAAAAAGAGCCTAAGCTACAAGCATCATCATGTATGATCGGAACATACACTAATCAGAGCATAGATTCATTCTACAGATTATAGACATGAAGCTTGAAAAGATAAAGATGCAAATATGATGAAATGCGAAAACTGAACAAAAATAAGATAAAAGAAGTCAGTCTATGATACAAGAACCAAAATGTTTCCCCCAACTAAAAGGGGAAACACACACCAAGCTCACCTCTCAACCTCGCAAAGGTTGATTGGTCCAAAGGATTGGTGAAGATATCTGCCAACTGAAGATGAGTATCGACATGGTGAAGGTCGATATCACCCTTCTCATAGTGGTCTCGCAAGAAATGAAAGCGCACATCAATGTGTTTGGTCTTAGAGTGCAGCACGGGATTCTTAGCTACGCTAATCGCACTCGTGCTGTCATAAAGCAATGAACTCGAGAAAACTCAGACCAAAATCACGCAAAGTGCCTATCATCCACAACAACTGAGAACAGCAGCTAGCCGCAGCAACATATTCCGCGTTTGTGGTAGATTGAGCGACACTAGACTGCTTGCGTGAAGACCAGGACACAAGAGAAGCACCCAAAAACTGACAAGTCCCAGAAGCGGACTTGCGATCAAGTCGGCAACTAGCAAAATCAGCATCAGAGTATCCGCAAAGAGGGAGGGTAGAAGAAGAAGAATACCAAATCCCAAACTCAGGTGTGAAGCATAAGTACCTCATAATGCGCTTGACCGCTTGACGGTGAGAGGTGCGTGGCGACGACTGAAATCGTGCACAAAGACACACCGCGAACTGGATGTCCGAGCGTGTCGCCGTCAGGTACAAAAACGACCCGATCATACTCTGGTACTCCTTCTGGTCCACAGCTTCTCCATCCTTGTCCGCATCTAGGGTCGTCATGGTCGACATGGGTGTTGGAAGAGGCTTGGCCTCACCCATATCGAACTCCTTCAGTATGTCCTTGGTGTACTTGCCGTGGTGCACGAATGTCCCTTCTCGGGATTGCTTGATTTGCAACCCAAGGAAAAACGTCAACTCGCCCATCATGCTCATCTCAAATTCCCTGCTCATAGTATCTGCAAACTTGGCAACCAAAGCATGAGAAGAACCATCGAAAATGATATCATCCACGTAAATTTGAACCAACAAAGTGTCATTGACTTGCTTGAGGAGAAAAAGCGTTTTATCCACACACCCCATTTTGAAACCCTTAGCAAGCAAAAAGGTTTTCAATCTCTCATACCAGGCTCTAGGGGCTTGTTTCAAACCATACAAAACTTTGTGAAGTTTAAAAACATGGTTTGGAAATTTGGGATTTTTGAAACCGGGGGGTTGTTTCACATACACCTCCTCTTCTATGTAGCCGTTTAGGAAGGCACTCTTGACATCCATTTGAAAAAGTTTAAACCCTTTGGATGCAGCAAAAGCCAAGAGAATCCTAATTGCCTCCAAACGAGCTATAGGAGTAAAAGTCTCCTCATAGTCTATCCCCTCGTTCTGACTATACCGCTGGGCTACAAGTCTGGACTTGATTCTCACAACATGGCCATCTTCTCCTTGTTTGTTTTTGAAAACCCATTTTGTCCCAATAGGATGACACTCAGGAGGAGGAAGAAGAACCCAAACCCGATTTCTCTCAATTTTTTTGAGCTCCTCATGCATCGCATTGACCCAATCCGGATCAGATAAAGCATGTCCAACATCTCAGGGTTCAAAATCAGCAACAAATGCAGAATGAGCAAAGTGAGAGATTTGTTGTGACCTAGACCGAGTGACGCGATCGTGGATGTCGCCGATCATCTGTTGAGGAGGGTGTTGGCGTTGAATGTGTCGTGGCGCCTCCCTTGCTGAAGTAACCTCCCCCTCAACAGTTGCTGGTGCCTCCTCGGGTACAAGCGGTACAACATGAGGTGGTGGATCACACGGTCCCCATGTAGTAGAGGAAGAAGGGTCGGGACCACGTGTAGTCGTGGTCGAAGTCGAACGGTGTTGGATCATCAATCCCTTCAGCACCTCCTTCCTCATTTATCAAAAAGAGGTTCTCCAACCTCATGATCACCTACACGCTCAAAACTAGAAGAAGGACAAAGCACAGTCTCGTCGAAGGTGACATCCGATGTCTCCATGAATCGATTAGTATCAAGGTTAAGTACAAGATATGCACGAGTATGATTTCCATAACCCAAAACACACCGTCAGAAGAGCGAGACTCAAACTTGTCCAAGTTGCCTTTCTTGAGTATAAAATAGTGGCAACCAAAAACTCTAAAATAACTCACTTTGGGTTGCTTCCCAAATCGCAACTCATAAGAAGTTTTCTTCAAGAAAACACGGAGAAAAATGAGATTGGAAATGTAGCATGCAGTGTTAATAGCCTCGGCCCAATATCGCCTAGGAGTCCTATGCTCATCGAGCATCGTCCTGACCATCTCTACAAGGGTCCGATTTTTACTCTCTACAACACCATTTTGTGGAGGTGTGTAGGGGGAGGAAAACTGATGCTCTAAACCCAAAGACTCACAAAACTTCTCAAAATCCGAGTTTTTAAACTCGGAACCATTATCACTTCTAATAGCTCACATCGAGTTCTTAGGGAACTCGTTCTGAAGACGCAAAATCAGATTGTGAGCAAAAGAGAAAGTCTCAGTTTTCTCAGCTAAAAAGAAAACCCACGAATATCTCGAAAAGTCATCAACAACAACAAGCAAATACCACTTCCCACCAACCGAGCTCACCCGAGCCGGACCTACAAGGTCCATATGCAAAAGCTCTCCAGGGTGCTTGGTCATAACCTGATTCACAGGATGGACGGGAGCGGCTACCATTTTCCCATGTCTACAAGAATGGCAGACAAGGTCCTTCTCCATGTGTAACTTGGGCAATCCTCGGATTAGGCCAAGTGAGCTAAGTCTTGCAAGCAAGTCGAAGCTCAAGTGACCGAGTCTCCTATGCCACTTCCAAAGATCAGAGGAGGAAGGTCCAACCAAAAGACAATGAGAAATTCCAAACGATTCCGAGAAATTCGCACGAAAGACTTTCCCAAAGGGCAAAATCAAACATACAAGATTGCCCTGAGGATCCAAAATACGACTGAGATACGGCTTAAAACGAATCTCATAGTCATCATCAAAAAGTTGCGAAACAGAAAGAAGATTGAAATGCAAGTTAGAAACAAGAGAAACATCACGTAGCACAAAGTGCTCATTAACTCGCACCGACCCATGAGACAACACTTTACCTTTGCTATTGTCGCCGAAGGTGATAAACTCCTTTTCGGCAACAGGACTAAGACTAGAGAACCACTTAGCGTTTCTGGTCATATGTCTTGAGCACCCGGAATCCACCAACCAAACGTTCTCCAATCGTCTTACCTACATCAATAAAAAGACATAGGGTGAGCATACGGCCCAACATTGGGGTGAGTAAAATGGGAATTATACCAGTGTTGGGTCGGCTGCTCAAAAGACTGGTTAGTAGAAAAACCATTCCTAGCATGCCTACAGGGAAAGCGATCACCACGCTGAGGAAAACGTGGTCCGCTAAGGGAAGAGTGTCCATCGCGATACTCAAAACACGGTGGGCAGTAACGCTCAACTATAAAGCCACCGCCACGGGGTCCATAGCCCACAAATGCAGGCTCCCGCCAGGCACGACCTCCTTGGGGCCTAGGCCTAGGACCTTCAGGCATTGGACCTCTAGCAGTTGTCCTTTGAACATTCGGCGCATGTACATCATAGAAGGGATGGTACATGTCCGTGTTGTTCATCTCCTTTGCACGGCGCTCCTCTCTCTTGCGCCGAAAGCAAAACTTCCTCAAGTGTCCATCTCTCCCACGGTGCTCACAATGGTACCTCACCGCTCTCATAGGGGGTTGTTGGTACTCACGGTAGTGGGTGTGGATCACATGGCTCTTTGGTGGCATGAGCTCCTCATGGATACGTGGCATTGTATCTAGCTTGTTCCTTAGGTGGTTTAGTTTTGGAGCCCATGTCTGTTTCTTGGGTGGAGCTCTTGGAGGTTCCACAAACACTCAATCCTTGGTGTTAGGTTTGAGAGGCTCTTTGGGTGGAATCTTGGTCAGTTTGGGAGTAGTGGTGGAGTTGGGCTTCTCACTCGGATTAAGACCACTCGACTGTCCAATGTTACCAAAAGATGAAGCACACTCAACACCCTGAGCAAAACCAACACCAGGACCACCAGCAGCACGTTTGAATTGGGCAATCATCATCCCAAGCTGTGGTTCACCACAAGACACCCATGACAAGATGGTCTGAAGGTATGTGTTTTCTTCCTCAGTTTGCATCTTGTCATGTTGCACGTTTGCAATCTCCATCTCCAAACCCTCACACAAAGCACACCTAGACACACAAGTGCTACCCGAGCTGGCCTTCTCAAGAGATACAATCTTGGCATTCTTCTCTACCAACTCGGATTGCAAGCCTGCACAAGACTTGCACGCACCCAGCAACGAGGATCTAGCCCTAAGCTCATCCACCTCTCCAACCAAAGCAACATACTTCCCCCTCAAGGTGAGAAGGTCAGTCATGTGCTTGGAGCACATCTCACACTCATCCTCCTCGGTGACAACAACGGTGGACTTGACAGACTCAAGTTCCTTCACCGCATCCTCCCACTTCTTCCTAAACTCTTTTCTCTCCCTAGAAGCAAGCCTAAGCAGTTTATCTTGACTAAGTAGAGCAGCAGTAAGCTTGTCAACCTCAGCAGAGAGTTCGTCAGGAGTTAGAGATACCTGGGAGGTGTCATCGTCGTTGTTGTCATTTCGAGGGATCTCCTCCAGCTCGCCGTTGACCTCATCGCCGAGGGCCATGGTGCAGAAGTCGTTGTCGACGAAGAAACAGAGGCCGTTCATCTTGTCCTCGATCTTCTTCTTCTTCTCGGACTCGTCGTCGCTTGAATCAGCGGAGTCATCATCCGAGTCATCGACGTCGCTGAGCATGGCGAAGAAAGCACGCTGCTCGGTCTGGACCTTCTCTAAGTACTTCTCCTTGATGTACTCCTTGTTGAAGTCGCCCCTCCGCTTGTGCTTGGCGGGGACGTACTTCTCCTTGCGCTTGCCAGAGTCATACTTGTGGCCATGATCCGCCTTGCCGAAGACTTGCTTGTTCTTCTTCGCGCAATTGGCAATGAAGTGGTCCAAGCCTCCACACTCGTAGCAGCCGCCACGTCCTCCTCCGCGGCGACGGTTCATGCTGTTGTTGTGGAACCGCGAGAACCGGTTGGCAAGCAAGGCCAACTCGTCATCTGCCATGAACTACAGTTGCTCCTCTGTTGTAACACCTCTGGTGTTTAATCTGTAATTAACCTGACATGTCATCATCATTAGTCATTAATCATTCTTGCCTTGCATTTATGTTTGCTTAGTACTTGTGTAGCAATCTCTTTTCAAAAACCCTAAAGCCCAAATCTTCCTATAAGGGCAAAAATGGTAATTTCAACTCTGTGCCTAGTCTTGTGTATTTCTTGTTCAGTTTAGTGTCTCGAAGCTTTGTTGTGTTGTTCAAAAATCAAAATCAAAAAACAGATTTCAAAATCCCTTTGAAAAACCCTAAATTCCAAACCCTGGTTTTTACCCCTCTTTTAATAAGTTAAAAACTATTCAAAATTTGGACTTGGTCCAAAAAGCAAAGTTGTAGATCTTGTCAAGAGGAACAACTTTGGTATTTACAGATTTTCAAGTTTCTATATAAAATCAAAAGTAATTTTGAAATTATTCAAATCTTAAAAGTGTTCCCTTTTCTGTTTTCGAATATAATTCAAAAACTGTTTGGAATTTGAAAATGTTCTTATTGACAAAGTTGTAGATCTCCTTTTTCTGCACAACTTTGGTATTCTGAGTTTTTCCCGTGCAGTTCAAAGTTTTGGGAGTAATTTGCAAAATACAGAAAGTCAAACCCTAGACCTAGCCCTGTTCATCTCCTACCTAGGGTCAGAGCAGAGCAGGGAGGGGGCCCGGCCATGGCCGCTCGCCGGAGCTGCGTGCGCCACGCGCCTGGCAGCCGCACGCCCGCCCCCGAATTGTCGCCTGTGACCGCGCCATCATTCTGCCCCCGCACGCGCAAGCGCTGACCTCCGCCCCCGTCCCCCACTGCTCCCCGACGTCGCCGCCGCGTGGCCGTCGCCGGCAAGCACGACGCCCGGGTCCCAAACTGATTTCCGTCCCTTCTTCATCATGAGATCGATAGCACGCGCCACGGGCATTCTTATCCACCCCCGCGCGCTCCCTAACGGCCCCTGGCCGCGGCTATAAAAGGCCCGCCGGCCGGCCGGAGCTCCGCACTCACCCCACCACCGTCGCCAGCTCACTCCAGAGTCTCCGCCGCTCCACCACCTAGCCCAGAAGCTCCGCCTTGAGCTCGCGAAGCTTCCCAGCCCCTCAATTTTACCTCCGCCGCCTCCAATCGCCCGGCGTAACCCCATCTTCCCAAACTCCGGCGAAACACCGGTGAGCTCGGGTTCGGGAAATCCCCACTCTCCGGCCATGATCATTTTTCTCTGACCCCTGCTTCATCTTCCTTGCCTTCTTGCGCCCCTAACCGGCTACTGGTGGCCGTGCCTGGTGTACAGGGTCGCCGGATCGCCGGAGTGCCGCCGCGATCGTCTCCTTCCTCGAGCCGCACCCTCGACCGTATCGAGCCCCAAGCCTCGGGCGAATCGCACTACCCTCGAGCGCGTTCCCGAGCCACACCCTCGAGCACATCCTCGAACCCCGCCCCTCGAAGCAGCCGAGTCTAGCCTCAGCCTCGGGCGAATCGCAACTTCCACCGAGCCCCAAGCCTCGAGTGAGCCGAGGCCACCCTCGAGAGGCTAGCCGCAAGAGAACCCGCCGAGGCCTCGCCGTCGAGCCCTCTTATCCATCCGCCTCGCCGAGCCTTGCCTCTGACTCTCGGTGAGCCCAGCCTCTATTTTCTCAGCCGAGCCTCGAGCCTCGACGTCGAGCCCGCTCCGACTCGAGCTCAGTGCTCTTTTCCTTTTCAGAAATATGAATAGTCTTGTTATTTCATCTTTTTGTATGATTTTCTGTATTGCTCTAAAAATTCTGAAAATTTTACAGTTGAGTCTTTATACTATGTAGTATTTTATAAAAATATGAAACTTGACTTTTCTGCAAGAATTTGAAAATGTAAAATCCCTCTTTTAATTAATAAATGGATGGTTTTGGATTTTTAGAAAATCATTTATAACTCCAAAAATCATGAGATAAATTTTTGTGAGCTTCCTATGCCATGTTTAGTCTCTGGTGAAATTTTGAAGTCTTTTGGAACAAGTTGATTTTTGAGCATTTATCTTTAATTGTTAAATAGTGCTTTTTGTTAATTAATGTCTGATTTTATTTGAGCACCTTAATGACCTCCAAAAATTATGAAATTTGTTTTGCCATCTATCTACACCATAATGAACTTATGTGATTAATTTGGTAATTTTTGGAGCAACTGCATAAAATGACCTTTTTAAATAATTAAGAAAAACAGAAAAGGTGATTAAGGTTCATGTTGTATGCCCTGTGTTGCATTGTTCATACTAGCATACTCATGAGCATGCATCATTGCATTCGTATAGTCACCGAAGAAGGCGTCAAGATCGAGGCAGCCGCCGACGAACCTGTCCCTGAGGCTACCCCGAGCTCCGACAACTGCCCTGCCGCCCTCGAGCCTGCCCTCTTTGCTCTTCAAGGCAAGCCCCGGTGCATTTAACCCCTTTCCTTGGATTTATAAAATGTTTTCCTTAAATGCTTTTGAGTTAAATTATTGCATTAGGTTTATAGGAGTTGTGTGCTATCCTAATTGATGCACTATCCACCTTGACCACTGATACACCCGATACCTGCTTTTCAAAAGTATTTGAAAAATGCTTAGCAATGCTTATTGAATTAGACTTTGCAATAAAATGCCATTTTCAAAAGTGTGATCACTTAAAGAACATTTATGGGCATTTGGCTTTACTCCCTGCCTGTTGGCTAAGTATCTGATCCATACCTAGTCAACAGCGAGGAGAGGTTGTCCGAGCGTACGGTGCCGTCATGTTGTAGTCCGGGACTCAACAGTTGACACCGACCGGGACAGGGTTGAAAAACCGACAGGACCTGTACTCTTGGGTTAGAGTCCCGAGGTGCTTGTTGCTGACGGAAAAACTTTAGGGACCATCCGTATGGGGGCCTGCTGGTCAAGACTTGTAACTATTCACATACTTCGGAAAGCTCTGGCTCCGAGGAATCCTTTATTGGACCGACAACCGCGCACTGGGAGTGGAGAGATGGCGGAAGTAGCATGTACCCACGTGGTCGTCGTACCTGGATAGGAGTGGTGTACTGTACTTCCGGGTGGCGTAGGACCGGGTCCAATCTTGGAGGAATCGTGGTAGACGAGTTGGCATATGCAAGCTTGGGTGCGACATATGCAGTGTGGATAGGGATCCTCAGCTGAGTATTATTTATCCGGATTAACGTTGCTCCTCGGTTATGGAGACTTGGTCCACTGACTGTCAACGGAGAGTGGTTCTCAACTAGGAATGTTTTGAAATGTAAAATGAATCATGAACGATGAAGAATTGAGGAATGCTGAATCTTTCCAAAATAAAATAAGGTTTACAAAAATGCTTTTCTGCAAAATACTTGATCTTGCTTAAACCTTACCTTGACTACCCTAAGCCTCTCATTCCTGAGTCTTCTCCCTTTTTCTTAGTCGGGTAAGTCTTGTTGAGTACCCCAGTACTCAGGGTTTGTTACCCATGCTGCAGGTATGACAGAGTCCCCGATGTGTCTTGCACCCTGCTGCGTGACCATCGTCCAGGAAGAGGCCGATGAGGCCGAAGAATAGTTGTACACCCTCGGGCTGGGTGATTATAAGTATCTTTGTTGTTCTCCACTATGTTGCCTATGTCTATCTCTATTATCAGAACTTGGTTTGTAATAACTGCACCTTAATTTCTATTTGGAACCCTGCTTTGTAAAACTATTGTTATTTAAGTCTTCCGCTCTTTATTCCGATGTTATTTGTAAAAGTATGCAATGCTGTAACCGAATTGTGAGATGATCCTGCGGACATTGGGCACTGATGTAGCCCGGTGGCGAACAGGTCTTAATCACATGGAACATGGGTTCGGCTGTCAGAGGTTGACAGGGACACGTGGGCCATGAGATTAGGGCCGTTCCGTCACAGAGTGGTATCGGAGCATCTCACTTTAACGTTGCAGTGTTCGTTTTTGCGAAAACTTCAAAAGACCTTTTGAGTCCAAACAAACTAAACTTGACTATTTTGAGTCCAAATTGCTTCTCTCATCTTGTCTCTCATATGGCAACACTAGCTAGTGGAACAACATATTTTAAGCCCTATGTACCTTATTTATTTATTGCATTGCTTTGTTCCGTAGGAACGATTCATGCATCATGTCATAATCACTTAAGTTAACATCCTCTCTAAGTTCGTTGGGGTAGTATGCCTTTACCTGTTCTTGCTAGCCTTTCTCATCCATCTAATCTTGTCCAGACATGGCCCGTATCAAGCTGACTGCCCGCAAGTCGACTGGACCGCATGGTGTGCCACGCCACCAGCTGGCACCTCGCGTTGGAGAAGAGACTGCCGAATCTTCCAATGGTCGTCGCTTTCCCCGCCGCACCCGTAAGAACCTGAAGGAGGAGATCAAGGATCTGAAGGCTGAGCTGAAGAACTTGGAGCATGACTTCTACCACTCACGCCTGGAGTTTTATGAGGCACGAGCTTCCCTGGAGCAGGCCAACCGGAACACGGTTCGCGCTATCGAGCAGCGCAATGATGCTTGGATCCGCGAGGACGTCACCAGAGCCGAGCTCCACGGACTGCAGCAGTACACAGCTCAGATTGAACAGTTCAATGATATGCTTCATGAGGAAGTGCATCAGCTGTATGATCAACTCCACCCCTTGGTACCCCCGGTTATGGAAGACCCTGAGGACGGAGTAGTGGAAGAACCCGATGTGGAACAAGAGCCAGACGTGGACGAAGAAATTGAACCTGCTGAGGACGTCCACGCTGAAGACGAGGACGAGGAGGAAGAGCCTGAGCTCATCCTCGAAGAAGACGACGACGAAGAAATGATCATCATCGATGAGGACTAGACCCGTCTTTAGGAGATGGAGATCCCGTGTGTCTGTACCACCTGCTTACCTAAAACCTTAGTCTAGGTTTGGGAGCGTTAGTCTGTCTTTTGTTAAGTCAGTCTGTATCTTTCTTTTCGTACCTTTTTTCCCTTATCGGTCAGTTGTGTCTGTCAGAAATCTTTATCAATCTATCAGTCTTTGTATCAGAAGAAGCTATCAGTCTGTTGATTTCAGAACCCTATCTATGAATGCTAAGTTCCAAGTTGCTTAACAGATGCCTGTGAACACTCGCACTGGAGCTGGAGGTTCTGATGATGCCAACCTTCCAAACCCTCCACCTGTTCCTGCTACCCTGGCAGATGCCATTGCAGCCTTGGCAGCCGCTGCTAACCTGATGGCTCAAAATCAGGGGCAGCAGAACAATGGTCACCGTGGTCGTCACGACATCAACCGTGAGACTACATATGTGGATTTCACCGAGACCCGTCCACCAGTTTTCACCAAAGCAGATGAACCCCTGGAAGCTGATGACTGGCTCCGCACTATGGAGCAAAAGTTCAGTCTTCTCCGCTGTACCGACATCCAGAAGCCCCGGTTCGCTTCCCAGCAGCTTCGTGGTCCAGCAAGCGCTTGGTATGCCAACCTGTTGGCTGCCCAGCCAGAAGGTCATCAGTTGACCTGGGAAGAGTTCCGCACCGCTTTCCGTGCACATCACATCCCTTCGGGATTAATGAAGATGAAGCTTGATCAGTTTCTGGCACTGCAGCAGAAGGACTCCACAGTAATGCAGTACGTGGGTCAGTTCAACCATCTTAGCCAGTATGCCTCAGAGTATGTCAACACAGATGAAAAGAAGAGGGATTGTTTCCTTAGAGGTCTGCATCCTAAGATCCGCAGAAGTCTGTCCAATAACCTGACCGGTTCGTATCATGATGCTGTTGACCGGGCTGTCGCTTTTGAAGAGAGCAACCGTCAGTATCAAGAGGAAAAGAAGAAGAAGAAAGCAGGATCCAGCAGTTTCTCTGGCGGTCACAAGCGCCAGAGGATCATATACCACCCCAGTCACCACCAAAATCGCCTACCTTACCCCAACCAGCAAGTGGTCGTCCGTACCGCGGCCACCACCCATAATGCCAACCAGCAGAGTGCCACACAGCCGAACGCCCCAGGTGTTCGTATCACCACTCCACAAACAGCCTACAACCATCCCTGCTACAACTGCGGCCAGCTTGGTCACTGGTCTCGTGAGTGCCCAAAGCCCAAGAGGTATGCCCAGAATACTCAGAAGAATCCTGGAGGATCTCAGCAGCAGCAGCACCGTGCACAGCAGCAGCATGTTCAGAAAGGCAAGATTGTCAAGAAGCACGGGCAAGTCTACTACACCACTGTCGGCGACATCCCAGAAGGAGAGCCCGTCATGATCGGTAGGTTTCCTGTTGCCAATCATCCTGCAGTTGTGTTGTTTGATTCTGGTGCATCGCATTCCTTCATCAGTCGTACTTTTGTCATCAAGCATGAGATATCAATTGAGGATTTGAAAGAAAGTTTCTGCATATTTTCGCCTGGAGGGCGTATAAGTACTAAGGAAGTGGTTCGCAGTATACCAGTAATGTTGGGGGAACATGTATTTCCTACCACCATGATAGTGCTACGTGATCAGGAGATAGATGTCATTTTAGGCATGAATTGGATGTGTCAGTATAAAGCCATGATCGACATCCTGAATAGAGTTGTGAGAGTGGACATTCCCAACAGTACCTCCAAACTCCTTCTCCAACTCCCAATGCCTCAAAAACCAGCAGCCACACTTTTGAACACCGCCTATGTTCTGGAAACCAGAGACATCCCCGTGGTCTGTGAATTCCCTGATGTTTTTCCAGAGGACTTACCTGGTCTGCCTCCTGACCGTGATGTTGAGTTTGCCATAGAGCTAAAGCCTGGGACTGCTCCTATATCCCGCAGAGCTTATCGAATGCCTCCCAGAGAGTTGGCAGAGCTAAAAATCCAATTACAAGATTTGTTGGACAAGGGTTTCATTCGCCCAAGCTCGTCTCCTTGGGGCTGTCCTGCAATCTTTGTAAAGAAGAAAGACAAGACTCTCAGAATGTGCATTGATTATCGCCCACTCAATGAGGTCACCATCAAAAATAAATATCCCTTGCCTCGTATTGATCTTCTCTTTGACCAGTTAGCTGGAGCCAAAGTATTCTCCAAGATCGATCTCAGATCTGGCTACCACCAAATAAAGATTCGTCCTGAAGATATTCCTAAAACAGCTTTCACCACCAGATACGGCCTATATGAGTACTTGGTCATGTCCTTCGGTTTGACCAATGCCCCTGCTCATTTCATGTACCTCATGAACTCTGTGTTCATGCCAGAGCTTGATAAATTCGTGGTCGTGTTCATTGACGACATCCTTGTCTACTCAAAAACCCCTGAAGATCATGCCGAACATCTTCGTATCGTTCTATCCCGTCTCAGAGAACATCAGCTGTATGCCAAGTTCAGTAAATGTGAGTTCTGGTTAGATCAGATACAGTTTCTTGGTCATGTCCTATCCGCTGAAGGTGTGTCAGTTGACCCTGGTAAAGTGGCAGACATTCTGGATTGGAAGCCACCTACCACTGTTCACCAAGTCCGCAGCTTTATGGGAATGGCTGGATATTATCGTCGATTCATTCCGGATTTCTCCAGAATCGCCAAGCCTATCACCGAGTTAGTAAAGAATTCTGTGAAGTTTGTCTGGTCACCAGCCTGTGAGCAAGCCTTTCAAACTCTGAAGAAACTGTTAACTACATCACCAGTGCTAGCCCAGCCGAACATCGAGAAGCCCTTTGATGTCTACTGTGATGCATCTGGTACTGGTTTGGGCTGTGTTTTGATGCAAGAAGGTCGAGTGATCGCATATGCCTCCCGACAGCTTAAGCGACATGAAGAAAATTATCCAACCCATGATCTTGAGTTAGCAGCAGTGGTGCATGCCTTAAAGATCTGGCGTCATTATCTGTTGGGCAGTACCTGTAATGTGTACACTGATCACAAAAGCCTGAAGTATATCTTCACTCAAGAAGAGCTGAATATGAGACAGAGAAGATGGCTTGAGTTAATTAAGGACTATGATCTTGAAGTGCATTACCATCCGGGTAAGGCGAATGTGGTTGCCGATGCGCTCAGTCGCAAGTCATATTGCAACTGTCTGATGATGAAACCCTATGATTCTTCTTTGTGTTATGAGCTGGAAAGGTTAAATATTGAAATGATTCCACAAGGAACTCTGAATAATATCAGAATAGAAACCCCTATCAAAGAGCAGATCATCGCTGCACAGAAAGATAACCCTGGAATCAAGCACATCATCGAAAAGGTCCAATCCGGAAAGGCTGATTGTTTCAGGATTGATGATACAGGAGTAGTATGGTTTAAGAATCGGTTAGTAGTTCCTAAAGTGCCTGAGTTAAGAAAGTTAATCCTTGATGAAGCACACTTGACTAGATTCTCCATCCACCCCGGCAGCAACAAGATGTACCAGGACTTGAAGCAAAGGTTCTGGTGGACAAAGATGAAGATTGAGATCGCCCGGTATGTCGCTCAGTGTGATACTTGCCAGAAAGTCAAAGCCGTGCACATGAGGCCCGGAGGAGAATTGCAACCTTTACCTGTACCTGCTTGGAAATGGGACGATATCAGTATGGATTTTATCAATGGACTACCAAAGACACCAAAAGGTTTTGATTCCATCTGGGTGATCGTGGATCGCCTCACTAAGCAAGCTCATTTCCTGCCAGTCAAAACCAGCTACACCGTCCCCACATATGCCACTTTGTACAAGAACCACATAGTGAAACTCCATGGCATACCCAAGACCATTGTCTCTGATCGTGGTACTCAGTTTGTCGCAAAGTTCTGGAAAGCGTTCCATACCTCACTTGGAACCAAGCTCTTGCATAGTACGGCATATCATCCGCAAACAGATGGACAAACTGAGCGAGTGAACCAAGTGCTAGAGGATATGTTGAGAGCCTGCGTGCTCACCTTCGCAGATACTTGGGATAACTGTTTGCCCTTGGCAGAATTCTCATATAATAACAGTTACCAAGAGAGCATCAAAATGGCACCCTTTGAAGCACTGTACGGTCGCCAGTTGTCGTACACCTCTCAGTTGGTCTGAACCTGGAGAAAGAGAATTCTTTGGAGTTGACCTAGTGAAAGATATGGAAGAAAAAGTCAAGCAAATACAAGAGAATATGAAAATTGCGCAATCTCGACAGAAGAGCTATGCCGACAAAAGACGTCGACCTCTGAAGTTTCAAATTGGAGATTATGTGTACCTGAAAGTCTCACCCACCAAAGGAGTCACTCGTTTTGGAGTTAAAGGGAAGTTAGCGCCTCGCTATATTGGTCCCTTTGAGATTCTGGAATGTTGTGGCAAGGTAGCTTATAAGCTAAGGTTGCCCGATCATCTTTCAGCAGTTCATAATGTGTTTCACGTCTCCCAACTCAAGAAGTGTCTCCGAGTGCCCGAACATGTGGTAGATGTTGAAGGTGTTGAGTTAGAACCTGATCTGTCATACTCTGAGTATCCAGTTCGTGTGTTGGATTACAAGGACCGTGTTACCCGGAGGACCACCACAAGATGGTACAAGATCCAATGGAACCAACACTCTGAAGAAGAAGCCACTTGGGAATCCGAAGACTTCTTAGCAAAGAGCTATCCCGACTTTCTCGATACTCTGTAGATATAAGGTTTTACCCTTGTCCTTCTTAAGACGCAGAATCTCGGGGCGAGATTTCTTTTAGGGGGGAAGGTTGTAACACCTCTGGTGTTTAATCTGTAATTAACCTGACATGTCATCATCATTAGTCATTAATCATTCTTGCCTTGCATTTATGTTTGCTTAGTACTTGTGTAGCAATCTCTTTTCAAAAACCCTAAAGCCCAAATCTTCCTATAAGGGCAAAAATGGTAATTTCAACTCTGTGCCTAGTCTTGTGTATTTCTTGTTCAGTTTAGTGTCTTGAAGCTTTGTTGTGTTGTTCAAAAATCAAAATCAAAAATCAGATTTCAAAATCCCTTTGAAAAACCCTAAATTCCAAACCCTGGTTTTTACCCCTCTTTTAATAAGTTAAAAACTATTCAAAATTTGGACTTGGTCCAAAAAGCAAAGTTGTAGATCTTGTCAAGAGGAACAACTTTGGTATTTACAGATTTTCAAGTTTCTATATAAAATCAAAAGTAATTTTGAAATTATTCAAATCTTAAAAGTGTTCCCTTTTCTGTTTTCGAATATAATTCAAAAACTGTTTGGAATTTGAAAATGTTCTTATTGACAAAGTTGTAGATCTCCTTTTTCTGCACAACTTTGGTATTCTGAGTTTTTCCCGTGCAGTTCAAGTTTTGGGAGTAATTTGCAAAATACAGAAAGTCAAACCCTAGACCTAGCCCTGTTCATCTCCTACCTAGGGTCAGAGCAGAGCAGGGAGGGGGCCCGGCCATGGCCGCTCGCCGGAGCTGCGTGCGCCACGCGCCTGGCAGCCGCACGCCCGCCCCCGACTTGTCGCCTGTGACCGCGCCATCATTCTGCCCCCGCACGCGCAAGCGCTGACCTCCGCCCCCGTCCCCCACTGCTCCCCGACGTCGCCGCCGCGTGGCCGTCGCCGGCAAGCACGACGCCCGGGTCCCAAACTGATTTCCGTCCCTTCTTCATCATGAGATCGATAGCACGCGCCACGGGCATTCTTATCCACCCCCGCGCGCTCCCTAACGGCCCCTGGCCGCGGCTATAAAAGGCCCGCCGGCCGGCCGGAGCTCCGCACTCACCCCACCACCGTCGCCAGCTCACTCCAGAGTCTCCGCCGCTCCACCACCTAGCCCAGAAGCTCCGCCTTGAGCTCGCGAAGCTTCCCAGCCCCTCAATTTTACCTCCGCCGCCTCCAATCGCCCGGCGTAACCCCATCTTCCCAAACTCCGGCGAAACACCGGTGAGCTCGGGTTCGGGAAATCCCCACTCTCCGGCCATGATCATTTTTCTCTGACCCCTGCTTCATCTTCCTTGCCTTCTTGCGCCCCTAACCGGCTACTGGTGGCCGTGCCTGGTGTACAGGGTCGCCGGATCGCCGGAGTGCCGCCGCGGTCGTCTCCTTCCTCGAGCCGCACCCTCGACCGTATCGAGCCCCAAGCCTCGGGCGAATCGCACTACCCTCGAGCGCGTTCCCGAGCCACACCCTCGAGCACATCCTCGAACCCCGCCCCTCGAAGCAGCCGAGTCTAGCCTCAGCCTCGGGCGAATCGCAACTTCCACCGAGCCCCAAGCCTCGAGTGAGCCGAGGCCACCCTCGAGAGGCTAGCCGCAAGAGAACCCGCCGAGGCCTCGCCGTCGAGCCCTCTTATCCATCCGCCTCGCCGAGCCTTGCCTCTGACTCTCGGTGAGCCCAGCCTCTGTTTTCTCAGCCGAGCCTCGAGCCTCGACGTCGAGCCCGCTCCGACTCGAGCTCAGTGCTCTTTTCCTTTTCAGAAATATGAATAGTCTTGTTATTTCATCTTTTTGTATGATTTTCTGTATTGCTCTAAAAATTCTGAAAATTTTACAGTTGAGTCTTTATACTATGTAGTATTTTATAAAAATATGAAACTTGACTTTTCTGCAAGAATTTGAAAATGTAAAATCCCTCTTTTAATTAATAAATGGATGGTTTTGGATTTTTAGAAAATCATTTATAACTCCAAAAATCATGAGATAAATTTTTGTGAGCTTCCTATGCCATGTTTAGTCTCTGGTGAAATTTTGAAGTCTTTTGGAACAAGTTGATTTTTGAGCATTTATCTTTAATTGTTAAATAGTGCTTTTTGTTAATTAATGTCTGATTTTATTTGAGCACCTTAATGACCTCCAAAAATTATGAAATTTGTTTTGCCATCTATCTACACCATAATGAACTTATGTGATTAATTTGGTAATTTTTGGAGCAACTGCATAAAATGACCTTTTTAAATAATTAAGAAAAACAGAAAAGGTGATTAAGGTTCATGTTGTATGCCCTGTGTTGCATTGTTCATACTAGCATACTCATGAGCATGCATCATTGCATTCGTATAGTCACCGAAGAAGGCGTCAAGATCGAGGCAGCCGCCGACGAACCTGTCCCTGAGGCTACCCCGAGCTCCGACAACTGCCCTGCCGCCCTCGAGCCTGCCCTCTTTGCTCTTCAAGGCAAGCCCCGGTGCATTTAACCCCTTTCCTTGGATTTATAAAATGTTTTCCTTAAATGCTTTTGAGTTAAATTATTGCATTAGGTTTATAGGAGTTGTGTGCTATCCTAATTGATGCACTATCCACCTTGACCACTGATACACCCGATACCTGCTTTTCAAAAGTATTTGAAAAATGCTTAGCAATGCTTATTGAATTAGACTTTGCAATAAAATGCCATTTTCAAAAGTGTGATCACTTAAAGAACATTTATGGGCATTTGGCTTTACTCCCTGCCTGTTGGCTAAGTATCTGATCCATACCTAGTCAACAGCGAGGAGAGGTTGTCCGAGCGTACGGTGCCGTCATGTTGTAGTCCGGGACTCAACAGTTGACACCGACCGGGACAGGGTTGAAAAACCGACAGGACCTGTACTCTTGGGTTAGAGTCCCGAGGTGCTTGTTGCTGACGGAAAAACTTTAGGGACCATCCGTATGGGGGCCTGCTGGTCAAGACTTGTAACTATTCACATACTTCGGAAAGCTCTGGCTCCGAGGAATCCTTTATTGGACCGACAACCGCGCACTGGGAGTGGAGAGATGGCGGAAGTAGCATGTACCCACGTGGTCATCGTACCTGGATAGGAGTGGTGTACTGTACTTCCGGGTGGCGTAGGACCGGGTCCAATCTTGGAGGAATCGTGGTAGACGAGTTGGCATATGCAAGCTTGGGTGCGACATATGCAGTGTGGATAGGGATCCTCAGCTGAGTATTATTTATCCGGATTAACGTTGCTCCTCGGTTATGGAGACTTGGTCCACTGACTGTCAACGGAGAGTGGTTCTCAACTAGGAATGTTTTGAAATGTAAAATGAATCATGAACGATGAAGAATTGAGGAATGCTGAATCTTTCCAAAATAAAATAAGGTTTACAAAAATGCTTTTCTGCAAAATACTTGATCTTGCTTAAACCTTACCTTGACTACCCTAAGCCTCTCATTCCTGAGTCTTCTCCCTTTTTCTTAGTCGGGTAAGTCTTGTTGAGTACCCCAGTACTCAGGGTTTGTTACCCATGCTGCAGGTATGACAGAGTCCCCGATGTGTCTTGCACCCTGCTGCGTGACCATCGTCCAGGAAGAGGCCGATGAGGCCGAAGAATAGTTGTACACCCTCGGGCTGGGTGATTATAAGTATCTTTGTTGTTCTCCACTATGTTGCCTATGTCTATCTCTATTATCAGAACTTGGTTTGTAATAACTGCACCTTAATTTCTATTTGGAACCCTGCTTTGTAAAACTATTGTTATTTAAGTCTTCCACTCTTTATTCCGATGTTATTTGTAAAAGTATGCAATGCTGTAACCGAATTGTGAGATGATCCTGCGGACATTGGGCACTGATGTAGCCCGGTGGCGAACAGGTCTTAATCACATGGAACATGGGTTCGGCTGTCAGAGGTTGACAGGGACACGTGGGCCATGAGATTAGGGCCGTTCCGTCACATCTGTGACCGTAAGAAGAGATGACAAAGCAAAACCTCTAAAGGGGTTAGCAGAAGAGCTAGAAATCAAAGCCATCGACGGTCCAGAAGGATTTTTCATAAGAAACCCTCTCCATGGGGTCAATCTCACTGGACTTGAGCTTACTAAAGAGCTCATCGTACGTGAGAGTCTCATAGTTAGGCGATTCGATGATCGCCTGAACCTTGGAATCCCACACCGACCGATCGAAAGTGTGTAAAAGCTTGACAGCCCTCTCATGATCATCGAAACACAACAGCTCCTTGTTAGCCCTCATCCTATTGACAATGACCTGAAAGCGAGTGAATAAACTTTCTATGCTCTCGCCAGGCATGTGTTGAAATTTCTCATACTCCCGCTTCTGCGACTCATAGAGACGGGATTTGACTTGAGTGGTTCCCTCATGGAAACGCATGAGGGTCGCCCAAATCTCCTGAGCCGTGGGGAGGTGAGAAACGCGATCAAACTCAGACATGCTCAAACATGAGAAAAGAGCATTACGGGCTCGACTATTGGCATCGTGCTCATCGATCTGTAGCTGAGTAGCACGAGCAGCTAGAACCACATAATCGGCCTTGTTGCAAATATCCCAAACAGAAGCACCCATGCTCTAAAGATAGGCCGACAAGTGTATCATCCAATATGCATAGTGCATCCCATCGAAAAATGGTGGTTTGCCCACGTCGCGATCCATGTCGCCTTCTTTGGATCTGGAACCGGCTAAGGTGGAAGATTCTTAACCTGCTCTGATACCAATTGAAGGACCGAAAGTACTACACAAAGGCGACCAGAGGGGGGGTGAATGTGAGCTTTAAATTTCTTTTCTGAGACTTATAGCCCTTGTCCCAGAAAGTCACCCCAGAAGCAGGACAGGGCTTGCTAGTATCCACGACCCTAGATGTAGGGTGGATGCTTCCAAGAAGCACAACGGGATACTATACAACCCAAGAAATCCAACGTAAAAGACGGAAGCCAAATCCGAAGTCAAACAAGCGAACTGCAGATGAAACAGTGCAGAATTCACTGCATCAGACGCTGGCCTGCGTCCGATGTCCAAGCACCGGACGCGTCCGATGCAAAATGAACAAATCTGGGACCTTACTGCATGGTCATCAGACGCTGGCTATAGTGAAACCCTAGCGTCCGATGCTCAACCCTCGCACGTGTCCGATGGCAATGGAGCGTCTGATGCTCCTTCAAAAACGCTGTCAGGTGACACGTGGCATCTGAGCGTCCAATGTGACGAACTCAGCGTCCGATGCCCCCGAGTCCAGCGTCTGATGCCCCCGAAACTGCACAGTTCTTCCGCGGATTCAACCCGATCTCCTCCGAATCAAAAGCTCTAAGGCTTGGACTTGGTATGAGGAGTTCCAAGGAGGTTAGTGAGCTATCCCTAAGAGATCATGGCTCAAACCTAACTCCAAATCGGTGAATCGGAAGAATTTGGGGCAAGGGAGACAAAAACTGATTCGAAACGAAAATCGATCGTTCTACTAGCTCGTGAGGTTAGGAGTGTATTCCTTTGGTGGAAAGATGCGCCTCACGATCTAGAGCAACTCAGTTCAAACGGAATCGAAAATCATTCCTCAGATTGGGAGTACGAAGCAAATCACCAAGAGAACGAAAAGCAAAATGCGAAGAACACAACTCAAAACCCGAATCGATCTCGATTTCCAGCCGAAACTCCTCCACCCGAGGAGACAACGAGATTACGGTCTCGTTTCTTCAAAAAGCAAATACACAGAGGTATTATTCACCATCTCTGCGGATCTCAGTAGCTACAGCAGGGAATGGGATGTAGGAAACCCTAGAATGAAAATAGCAATGGCTGAGATGGTCTGGAGGGAGGGGCTGCCTCACCTTATATAACCTAATACAATTATTCCCCTTCTACCCCTGCTGCTAATGAGCGAGCAGGCTAACCCTAAGGGTATTCCTAACAAACTCGAAGTTGATGGTGATCCGACGGCCACGCCCGCACAACCGGTAGCTTCGCCTCGACGCGACCTCACCGATTGCCGCCACGTGCCGCCACCACTCTGCTCGTCCTTTTCACGGACCTCCCCCCGGTTTTGAGGCCGAAACCGGGAAACCTGGGCCATCCCCCGGTTTTGAGGCGAAACCGGGAAACTTGTCATCCATCGCCTCAGTTTTGTGGCCCAAACTCAGAAACCCGCCAGCACCTAGGTTTTGAGGCCCAAACCTGGAACCGTCCTCAGCCCGAGTTTTGTGGCCCAAACTCGGAAACCGGCCGCACCTAGGTTTTGAGGCCCAAACCTGGAAACCGTCCACTCGGTGGTTTTTCTGTGGCTCAACCACCAAACTGAGCCGTAGAGGGGATGCACTGCCCGTGCACCCCGTCCACACGCAAGTCTTCACTTGTCGCTGTCCCACGCTGTCAGCCACCATGGCCGGTCCTCAGGCCACCGGTCCGTCAGTCCAAGCCTCACGTTCGCCCTTCACCGCTCCGGGTCCATCGGCACGATAGGTCTCTACTTGACCTTCACCTTGCCTTTGATCACCATATCCGAGCTCAACACCTGCACAACACAAGCCAAAGAACATGCGCATCATCCTAGTTGACAATCACTCATCACTCAAGATCCGGCATACAACCATGTATCCGCAGAGGGAGATCGAGTGACGGGAAAATCGTGGAGAAACGAAGAACACGAAGAACAAGTTCAAAACACGAATCAAGACCACGAATTGCTAGCCGAAATTTGTCCCCATGAGGAGACAACAGGAATCTGGTCCCGTTTCCGCAAAATCCAAATACACAGAGGTATTGTTCACTGTCTCTGTGGATCTCAGTAGCTACAGCAAGGAATGGGAAGCAGGAAACCCTAGAATGAAAATAGCACTGGCTGAGATAGTCTGGAGGGAGGGGTTGTCTCTCCTTATATAGTCTAATACAATTATTCCCCTTCTACCCCTACTACTAATGAGCGAGCAGGCTAACCCTAAGGGTATTCCTGACCAACTCGAAGTTGATGGTGATCCGACGGCAACGCCCGCACAACTGGTAGCTTCGCCTCGACGCGACCTCACTGATTGCCGCCACATGCCGCCACCGCTCTGCTCATACTTTTCACGGACCTCCCCTGGTTTTGAGGCCGAAATCGAGAAACCTGGGCCATCCCCCGGTTTTGAGGAGAAACTGGGAATCCTGTCTTCCGTCGCCTGAGTTTTGTGGCCCAAACTCAGAAACCCGCCAGCACCCAGGTTTTGAGGCCCAAACCTAGAAACCGTCCTCAGCCCGAGTTTTGTGGCCCAAACTCAGAAACCGGCCGCACCCAGGTTTTGAGGCCCAAACCTGGAAAACCGTCCACTCGGTGGTTTTTCTGTGGCTCAACCACCAAACTGAGCCGTAGAGGGGATGCACCGCCCGTGCACCCCTACCACACGCGAGTCTTCACTTGTCGCTGTCCTAGGCTGTCAGCCACCACGGCCGATCCTTAGGCCACCAGTCCGTCAGTCCAAGCCTCACGTTCTCCCTTCACCGCTCCGGGTCCATCGGCACGACACGTCTCTACTTGACCTTCACCTTGCCTTTGATCACCGTATCCGTGCTCAACACCTGCACAACACAAGCCAAAGAACATGCGCATCATCCCAGTTGACAATCACTCATCATCTCAAGATCTGACACACACCCATGTATCCGCAAAAACTAACCTATGAAACACAAGGAGAATTAGCAGAACAAAATGACTCCCTCTGAAAACAAGCCTAGACACAAGGGCTATGCAATAAAGCTCTATACCAAATGGACCAAAAAGGGGTTACCACCCGAGCTCCCCCTACACAAGTGCCAACACCAAAAACTCCCCCTCGCTATATGATGCATTGAAAAACCTCTCACTTGTTTTGCAAAATGCCACCACTAAAAACCCCTCCCCCTTGGGGGCATGTGCAGAAACAAGTATCAGAGCGAAAACAGGAGTATCAGAGCTAGGTCAAGTGTATCGGAGCAAGACAGACTGAATTCTAAGCTAAAATGCATGAAATGCACAATCCACAAGCTTCAAGTATATAGCAATTAGAGTGAAAAGATGCTCTAACGAGTGATGTCCCGACAACTTAGCAACAAAGAATAAGTGCTAGCAAAGGCTCAAACTGATTAAATGAATACGAAATATGAACAATTAAGCTTGTTGAACAGTTTTAAGCCACACAAAAAAGGGTTCACCACTAAAATAGCACTAAGCATGAATAGACATGAGGTCAAACAAGTGGTACACCATGTATAAAAGTTGAACTACCCCTAGCAAAGTTCAATCATCATGCTATAGAATGAAACATAGACTTGTGTTGATCAAATTTTATTGAAGATTTGCTGCGGTATTAACACAAGTTTCAAATTAAGCATGTGATTGTGAGAGGTTGAAAGCATTGTCTTTGCCTAACTTTTCATCTAGGCTAAGCCTATGCAAGAAAGCAATCAGAAGTTTAAAGCACCGATTTCGGTCTTACGCTACACAGCTCAAGTTTAACTCAAGGTACAATGAGAAACAGTCTCAATACCATGATGTGTTGACAAAGCAATCCCATCTTGATCTTTTCAATTTACTAACTTGGTTCAAAATTTTAAGCACAAGATGAATATGAACAAACTAAGCAAATGAAAGACTCAGTGCAAGAGACATAACAACCTAGCATATATGAAATAGCACAAGTGAACTCAACACATCCTATCCATTCCAGTTGCCAATCTCAATGGTGAACAATTTAAAGATTGAATGGTTGATTAGTCAAATTCACCATTTGCAAAAGATAGCTTAGCTCATAACATGTATCAACTGATCAACAAGAGCCTAAGCTACAAGCAACATCATGTATCATCGAAGCATACCCAAAAGAGCATAATTTCATCCTAAAAGCTATAGACATGAAGCTCGAAAATGCAAAGATGTACATGATGAAATGCATGCAAAAGCTACTCTATCGGAGCAAAACAAAGCTAAAAGAAAGGTATCGGAGAACCTATATTGTACATTAAGCAAAATGCTTCCCCCAACTAAAAGAGGAAACACACACCAAGCTCACCTCTCAACCTAGCAAAAGTTAAGAGATTCAAAGGCTTGGTAAAGATGTCCGCAAGCAGGTTGTGGGTGTCTACATGCCTCAAGTTGATGTCGCCTTTCTCGTAGTGATCAAGAAGAAACTGAAAGCGAATATCAAAATGTGTTTGGTCTTGGAGTGAAGGACTGGGTTATTTGCTACACTAATTGCACTCATGATATCACAAAGCAAAGGGACCCGACCAAAATCTAGACCAAAAACATGCAAGGTAGCAACCATCCACAAAAGTTGCAAAGCACAAGAAGCAGCAGCGACATACTCAGCCTCGGTGGTAGACTGGGCTACACTAGAATGCTTGCGGGAGGACCAAGAAATGAGCGAAGAGCCAAGAAACTAGCAAGTCCTAGAAGTAGACTTGCACTCAAGCCGACAACTGGCAAAATCTGCATTGGAATAACCACAAAGCGAAAGTGTCGAAGAAGAAGAGTACCAAAGCCCGAACTCAGGAATGTATCAGAGGTACCTCATGATGCGCTTGACCGCCTACTTGTGGGAAGTACGAGGGGATGCCTGAAAGCGAGCGCACAGACACACTGCAACCACCACGGTTAAGGATATTAACCATGTCGGTTATTTTACGGTGACCGCCACAGTTAAGAAATATTTGACTGTGGTGGTTACTTATAAAGCCTGCCTTGGTTAATATTTTTCAGGAATAAAAAATGTTTTTTTAATTTTAAATTGTTTTAGAATTCTAATTTTCTTACATTTAAGCACAGATAATAAACAGAAAATAACCATTAACCGTGGTGGTTACCATAAACTAACAATCACTGTTAATGCCATTATCAGTGGTGGTTGTACATTAGCACTTAAATAGATTTCCTTATAGTCCAATACAATTGTCTAATACATCACATAACTACAATGGCATAATAATTTTCCAACATGCATCAGTGGAACATTTACATAACTTGCAGCCATACAATCTTCCACATATGAAACTGCACAAAGATCAAAGTCACAGGTCTCACCATAAGCGTTGGTCAAGTCTGCACTCCGCCATGCAATCGTCGACTCCACAACACACTTGTCCAATACTACAATGCCTGCAATCAACAAGAACTATCATACATGTACATCCTATCACAATTCATTTTCGGCATGTACACCATAACTGTTCCTTGTGCACATACCTTCACATCTGTGAATAATAGACACCAGTAGCAATCCATTGTTGCATAGCTTGTGTAGTAGCATCAACATTCATAGCCACCCATGGGGATATTGGGTACCTTGCCGTAGAACCCACTCCATGCTCGTGCCCCCACAAATAATTATGCAGTGCAAAACATGATATAATTACCTCCACTTGCTTCTCCCTCTCAAAGAATGGAACACCTTGCAAAATATGCCATCTTGCTTTCAGCACCCCAAATGTCTATTCCACTGCATTGTGCAACATTGAATGGATGTAGTTGAATTTCTCCTCCATTGATAAGTTTTGTGCATTTGTCCCACTAAATTCTTCGATATGCTACCTTTCACCGTGAAATGGCCCCAAGTATGCAGGTCCCTGCACATACCTAGAGTCTACCAGGTAGTATCTGCCTGCAAACAATTAATATATATGTACATAAGTCCTCATATAATTATCTTGAAACGACCCAATCAAATTGAACATTCCAAATTTCTTATTTTACACTAACCTTGTGGTGGTTTAGGGAAATTCGGTGCATCCCAACAATCTCTGAGCACCGCCATGTCATGACTTGCCCCCGCCCTCCCAGCACCAATGAAAGTGAAACGCATATCCATGTCAACTACGCCTAGCACATTAATTGTGGGGGCTCCTTTCCTATTTAAGAAGTCAAGACGGGCTACCTTACTCGTGGTAACCAGAATGTGTGTCGCATCTAATGCCCCGATGCAACCATCAAAGTAAGGTGCATATGGGATCAGATCCTGGTGAACTGTTTAGTTGGTCGGATCAAGTGGTGCAATGATCGAATTTGCATAACTGAACATCACATTGGCCACATTAGTCATCTTTCTACTAATTGTGTCCAAATAGCTATCAAACCTATCCTTGATCTGTCTAGTGGGCTCACTATGAGCACAGGTCCACACATAAATACCTAAAACCTCTAAGGACCCAAGTTGTTGCGTGCAACAGAGTCCATGCAACCTAACTAGGTTATCATGCAACTGCAAGAATGCGATTGGAGACATGCGCAAGTTGCGGACACACATATCTGAGTCACGCAATTTTTCTTCAATCCATTGGCGACCCGACTGCTTTGGCATCGGCAATGGTGGATGTTCAACGACATCTGCTTATTGACTTGCAAATGCATAGGCACCAAGAATCACTGCTGCAGCTGCCACCGTGCAAATAGTTGTTGATATATCATCACTTGAGGTGTCGTTGGTCGTAGTTTCTTGAGTGTTGCTCATGCTGAAATACAAATGGATCAGTGCACATGCACCTTAATTTAACACACAACTATAGGTTCACACTTACACCATATAAGTAACACAACATCACTGAATTTATTTTAAGTTCACCGAGCAGAGCGCACATAGTTTTGGTGACACAGGCAAATGACAGAATGGATACGTCACAACAAACATCAGAACAAAACTGATCAACACTGGTGACAAAACTGAACAAATCTGAACAAAACTAACAAGGAAAACACTGAAGTCAAATAACAAGGAAAACTTTGACCATCTAACTACTTCCTCTTGTTTCTATCCTCCCAACAATACTGGATCCAATGTAGGCGGCCCTCTTTTGTTCTCAGGTTCAGGAATGCCTTCCTAGCAACAACATTCTTGCACAAAATTGTGGCCTGAGAATGCAAGTTAGACATCTCGAGGATACCATCTTCATCGAAAAGTCGACTAATATCATCCATTTGTTGCTGGTCAGTACTGAGCCGAGTTGTGTCCTTCTGCAGAGCTTTAATCGTTGCTGAGATGTCATAAATTGCGTACTCCAAGCTTGCACTCCGCTTACTCGGTGGACTGGGCACATTGTGCTCCCTTGTTGTCCTCCTGGACGACTGACCACCACTTGCGCGCACAAAATGTTCATGAGACACCTCCTGTGGTGTGTCGTCGCTCACAGAAATTGGTGTACTCTTATGTTTGCGTGCGGGGAATGTTGTCCCCTAACCCACCAGCGCACAACAGAGTCCCCGTGTCTTGGGGGGTGTGTTTATACAGTTCCATAAGGAGGTCAAGACATGGAGGTGGTTTGCGATGGTCCTCAACTTCTTCAGAGTCGGCCTCAATCTGGTTGTATGGTGTTATGGTTAGTGACACAGAATATCAACCTAAAACAAAGGAAATAGGAAGGGAAAAGTTCTAAGCTGGTACCCCTGTGTTGTTTGCCCAAAATGAATTTTATTTATTGTGTGCTCTTTATTTTACTTGACTACTACTTTCTTTATATGTAATTGTTCAATCTTTATTTTATTGTGTGCTCTTTATTTTGTTGTATCAAAGCTAGCAGTAGGTTTATCCTTGTGCTCTCTAGCAGATATGGTAGGGAACCTATGTGTGACTCTGTGTTTCTTCATCACCATGCAGTGTAGTGTCAGGTTCCACATGCATGCTAGTAGTATTACCACTGATGCATCTGCTTAACTGTGCTTAGCAGCTGGCAACCACTGGACTAATCCATGTTTTTTCTCTGTGTCCTTGCCTACCTGATTGTTGTGGTACTGCACTGGCAATGTTTATAAAAGAGATAATATGACCAAACTGCATGAATGAATTTTATTGTTCTACAGCAGGATAAATCTGAATCTGATGATGACTTTGTCATTTGTTTGCCTTGTTTCTTAATAGGATAAGAAGTGTAACCACTGGATATTTAAATTTTATATCAACCGAGCCTCTTGACATGATGGCACGACCTCTAATTGAAAGAAGTTACTCTGAGCAAAGTACACAGAACACAACCGTTAGATCTGATTCTGTTGACATTAATTTTGGTACAAATCTTTTTTCTCAAAATGATGGTCCAGAAGTGCAATCTGCACCATCCTATCTCAATCTAGAAGAGCACGAAAGTGCTAGTGGAAAAAGGCGCAAGCAAAGTCAGATGACAGCTAAACTTGATGTCTTCATAGAGTTAAGAAAGACCCAGATAAAGAAAAAATAGGAAAAACTAGATGAGAAGAAGAAAGAAAAGAAGAGGACTATTCTTTAGAAAAGTGTATTGCCACTGTGGAAAACATTGAAGACCTAACTAGTGAGCAGAATGTAGATGCTAATGAACTCTTTCAATATGAGATGAATCAAAAGATATTTATGATGACAAAAAATCCAGATGTTCAACTAGTTTGGCTAAAGAAAAAAAAATGTAGGTATGTTTGCTTGTCTTAATTTTGTTCTTTTCTTCTAGCATTAGAGACTGCTATTGTAGCACTACTGTATTTTACAGATAAGTTGTATGAACCTGTATGTTATAGCATTAGAGACTGCTATATGTATGAACCTGTATTTCACTTATTATTTCAAAAATAACAATTTCATAGATAAGTTGTATGAACTTGTATGTTATAGTTACATTGATGTTACATTTTATTTTGTTGCATAATTATACGTGAAATGTCTGCCTGCCTCCTCTTGTGTGTTCATCTTTTTACTGCTAGCACTGGACACAAAAAAGAGGATATAACTAGCTAAGATTGAAATGTTTATTAGAGTTGTAACTCTATTGGAGCTGTTATTTTGACTTTGAAGCTATTGTTTGACAATGGGTGCATATTCAAGCTTGTTTGAGAACTATCTTGCTTTTGTGCTAATTACCTATACAATTATGTTATAATATTGGAGTTGTAATCTCTATTGGAACTGTATTATTTCTACTTGAATTTTGATCAAC
The DNA here is from genome assembly GCA_009763385.1 of Coix lacryma-jobi var. lacryma-jobi. Taxonomy (NCBI): domain Eukaryota; kingdom Viridiplantae; phylum Streptophyta; class Magnoliopsida; order Poales; family Poaceae; genus Coix; species Coix lacryma-jobi. The sequence continues at coordinate 106,724,807 of CM019823.1, read as the reverse complement.
ACTTGAGCTATACTTGTTCACAAATCAATCATGATTTGTATTATTTATGTAGATCTCTAATTTTCCATGTTATTTGACTTTCCTTAGTTTTATTTTAAAAATAACTAATTATTTTTAGTTTTTTTATGATTTGGTGATTATTATAAATGTCTATTATTTTTCTGATTTCTTGTTGATTTTGTTTCATGAGTTTTTATATGATTAATTGCACCTATGCAATTGTAGTCATACAAAGCTGGTGGCAGCACAGGTAGAGGGGAGTGAAGCCACGGAAGAGAAAATCAAATGGAAAAGGGGTTAGGGGAGGGAAGCAACATGGTTTGATAGGTCCAGTGAAATCCTCCTATAGGCCTCCTTTCACTAGGTGTGGCTCCACTCTGTTTCCAAAGGAGGCCTAAACTGGATCTACCAAAACCCACTGAAACCAGCTAGTGCTAGAAACAAGAAAATCGAGCGCTATGAGATCAAGTAAACCTAAGAATCAGTAATCTACCGAAACCCTAGATCAACTATATTTGAGCACCTGTGAATCAACAATTTACCGGATCAGGGCAAGCAAACTGGATCAACCATGAAACAAGCACATGAAAGGTCCTAATATGGCTAGAGGGTGATGAGTAGCCTATTAAAAATCTATAAGACACTTAACAAATTGTTACCAACACAAATAGCGAAGCTTTTGGTGATAGCCTACACGGGTGCTGCAAGCCACCTAAACCAAGAATTTCTAATCCTAATATGCTATGGCACACAACAAGCTAGAGAGCTACACAAGCTACTAACAACTACCACTAGCTACTCTAGCAAACTACACAAGAGAGCAACTAGCTAACAAAGCTAAACATGCAAGCTACTAAATCAAGCACAAAGTAAATGCAGAAACAAAGGGCTTGAGTTAGAGGGGGTCTCGCCGAGCCTTCGGGAACGCCACTTGAAGACCAATGGAGGAGCCAATCACCAAGAATATCAAAAGATGATCAATGAGATGATCCAATCAATCACAATCAACACACGAGAGACAAATATTTGTCCCAAGGTTCACATGTTTGCTGGCACGCTAGTCCTCGTTGTGTCGACCAACACTTGGTGGTTCGGTGGCTAAAGGACACCACATTGAGCTTCTCACTAGAGCACCACAAGAACCTACCACAAGTGAGGTAGCTCAATGACATGAAGCAAACCATTAGAGGTGTCTTTCGGCACTATGTCAGGGAATAGAGTCAATGACCCTCACAGTTGGTTCATGTGAGGGTGGGGGACAGTGGCAGGGATGACAAGAGGAGAGTCGAGACATGGACGGAGGGGCAGCGATGGAGAAGAGTCGGGACAAGGGTGGAGGGGTAGTGACAGAGGAGAAGTCAAGTTATGGCAAGTCGAGTCGAGTCGAGGTGAGTTAGGGAATGTCGCCCAGGGTCACTAGGCTAGACATGTTTTTTGTTAAAATCCTACTCCTACGGGTCCAAGACAACTGTGTTTCGTGCTTACGAAATCGACTCGAGGGAGCGGCTATCCGTGGAAAATCACCATGGGAAAAGCACGGGATCCCACAAAAAAAGCTATTGCCAAAGTAGCCTTGTTTGGTTTCACCTCCTAAAATTTAGTTTGTGTCATACGAAATGTTTGGTTACTAATTTAGAGGATTAAACATAGACTAATTACAAAACTAATTACACATTTAAAGGCTCATTTGAGAGATGAATCTATTAAAGTTAATTAGTCCATGATTTGATAGTATGCTGCTATAGTAAACATATGTTAATGATTAATTGATTAGGCTTAATAGATTCATCTTACAAATTATTAGCCTCTATCTATGTAATTAGTTTTATAATTAGCTTATGTTTAGTCTTTCTAATTAACATCTGACAAGGACTAAACTTTAGTTGTAGATCAAACACGTCGTAGTCCTAAGCGTCGGGTCTAGAGTCACTCGCGTCATAGTCTTAAGCGTGACCCAGAAGCTCCTAAGAGCAAGCCACTAGATTATATGTGAAAGCATATAATTTGGATTGGCAACTTAGTGGCAATAGTAAATCAATTTCGAATTTGAACGGATTTACATTGTGAAGCACGTCAGCTAGTGATGAAATCTTGCATATATTGGATTTGAATCATATACTGAACACCAACACTACTACAAGAATTATTTACCATGGCGGTTTTTACTGCTTTACCGTGGCAGGCAAGCCAACCGTCACAGATCAAAGGCCATGGTTAATAAGACATTTACTTTGGCGGTGTGATGTCCGTCACGGTTAATCGCTCTAAAAAACAAAAAAAAAGTCTAGAGCCCAGACCCAACCAGGCCTGGGCCTAGATCTTGGCCTCGCCCCTCCCCGCCCGCGCCGCTGCCGCATCTGCCCTCGCCGGGACCAGATCCACCAACGTCGGGGCCGGATCTGTCCGCGTCGGGGTCGAAGCTGGAACAGGGAAGAGGGAGGGGCCTCTGAAGGACCGAATTGGCGACCAGAGGAGGATGAATGGGAGCCTCAAATTTCAACTCGTGAAATGGATGGCCATTGTCCTAGAGAATCACCCCAAAAGCAAAGACTCAAGGCAACGGGCAAGTTCACGACCCACAAGTAGGTGGATACCCCAGGAGATGTCCTAGAGGTATAGCAGAACTACCGGAGGAAGTCAAAAACCAACTGCCAAAGCCACAGAATAAACTGCGGACGAAAACACACAGACTAGCACTGACCGGACTCAGTGGTGCGTCCGATCAGCAGGGACCAGACGCGTCCGGTCACAAAACTTCTGTCTCGGTTGCTCTCTGTGTTGGACCGGACTCTGTGTTAGTGTGCGTCCGGTCAACACTGAACCAGCGTCCGGTCACTACTACCTTGTGAACAGTAGTAGCGGTGCGTCCGGTCAGAAGCAGCTAGTGAGTCCGGTCGGGTTCTTGCAAACTGAATCACTGAGCCTTCAACGACCTGACTCACAGAGTCAGCGTCTGGTTGATATGTGGCGAGCGTCCGGAAACCCCGAGACTCCACTATTCATTCACCGATCCAACTCGATCTCCCTCAAATCAAAAGCACTAAGGCTCAAACTTGGCGAGGGGAGTCACAAGGAGGTTAGTGAGCTACTCCTATAGGAGACCATGGCTCGAACCTAACTCCAAATCGGTGAATCGAAGAAATCTGGGGTTGATGAACAAGAACCTGATCGAAACGCGAATTCAACCCGATCTGTGTGCTCGAGAGGTTAGGAAGCAATTCCTTCGGTGGAAAGATCACACTCTCGATCTAGCACAAAGTGATTCAAGCAAAATCAAAAACCATCCCTTGGAGAGGAAGAATGAAGCAAATCTCCGAGAAGGCAAAAACCAAAACACGAAGAACACAACACCAAAACGCGAATGGATCACGATTTCAGCCGGAACTTGTTCCCACGAGGAGACAACGGGATTACGGTCCCGTTTCCTCAAAATCACAAGTACACAGAGGTATTGTATTTGTCTCTGCGGATCACAGGCAGCAGGTAGAAGAAAACCTAGCGAAAGCTAAGAGAATGAAATGCTGCAAGGATCCATTGGATGGAGGGGCTACCATCTCTATTAATAGCCTAATACACTTATTCCCCTTCTACCCCTAGATACATAGAGCGAATAGGCTAACCCTAAGGGTATTCCGATCCAACTCCGCCATTTCTTCATCGGACGGCCACGCGCCTTCCTCATCCTTCGCTTTGCCATGACTCAAGCTCCAGGATACTACCATGTGTTGTCTCATCGACCGTCGCGCCTTCCTCACCGATAGCTTCGCCGCAACGCAAGCCTCTCAGCGCCACCACGCGTCGATCGTTCCTTTTGGAACCTCTCCTCGGTTTTGAGGCCAAAACCAGGAAACCTATCCTCAGGCTGAGTTTTGTGGCCCAAACTCAGAAACCCGCCAGCCCAGGTTTTGAGGCCCAAACCTGGAAAACCGTCCACCCCGAGTTTTGAGGCCCAAACTCAGAAACCGGCCACCCCGAGTTTTGAGGCCCAAACTCGGAAATCGTCAAGGGTAGTTATTTGAGGCTCAACTACTAAACCCGCGTCGTAGATGGAGTGTGGTTCGCACACCCCGACAACCTATGCCGATGCATGTCCAGCCTCCCGCTGGGCACAACATGTTCGCCTTCCTTCTTGACTTGGACGACGACACTTGCGCCGCACGCAAGCCCGTGTCTGACCTCCCACCAAGTGCCATGACGCCATTATCTTCCTCCTGACTCGGCCGATGCATCGCACATTCCCATGTGCTCTTGCTCGCCAATGCCAAGTGTCAGCTACCACAGCTGGTCCTCCGGTCCTCTAGTCTGTCGGTCCAAGCCTCGTGTTCGCCCTTCACCGCTCCCAGTCCGTCGGCACGGCACACCTCTACTTGACCTTCACCTCGCCATCGACCACTATCTCTGAGCTCCACACCTGCACATCAACACAGCCAAGAACACATGTTGCCACTCACCCCTTCCGGTGAGCCTGTTGACCGATCGCTCATCACTCAGGAAAGGAACCACAAGGGCACATATCAACCTTGTGTCCGCAATCTCCCCCTTGATGAGTGCATCATCAACACAGAGTATCCAGTAATAAAAAATAAAAAGAAATAGAGGTAGATGGAAGAAGAAACTTACTTAAACTGTCCCAAAACCTCAGAGAAAAGCCGAAGAAGGACAAAGGGAGATAAGCAAGGCTTGGTCTCCGAAGACATGGGCAACGGCTCGACGCAACCAAGCAAAGGATCGGAGCAACAACTCAACAAGGAACAAAACTCGATCACAAAGGCAAAGACTTGGTTCCCAAAGACATGGGCAATGGCTCGACGCAACCAAGTCAAGATCAAGCTAGTCCTCAAGAAGAGGCAAAAAGGGCTCAACACCACTAGCTGAAAAAAACTTCATACCAACTGAAGATATCCTGAAACCCATACGAATGCGGAGACTGCTAGTCCCTCAAGATAAAGGCACAAAGGCTCAACACAACTTGCAGGAAAGCTCCAAACCAATCAAGGACTCACCAAAACAAGTGAAAATCAGCAAGAATTGATCGGAGCACAAAAGGCACCGGACTCCCCCTAGACACATGCTAGAAACTCCCCCTTGCAAAGAACTCCCCCTTGACATGTGAAGCACAAATTTGCAAAATGTCACCACATAGTAAAAATTCTCCCCAATTACAAATGATCAAGAAGAGAAGTGGACCTCAAACAAGTGAGACGGAGCTAGGCCATGCCTATAGGAGCAAGAAAATGCATATAAGCCTAAAATGCAAGTCAGCAGCTTCAGGTATATAGTCAATAGAGTGAGAGAATGCTCTAAAGAGTGCTGATCCGACAACTTAGCAACAAGAACAAGTGCTAGCAAAGGCTCAAACCGATCACAAAATACAAAATGTGAACAAATAAGCTAGTGAGCAGTTTTAAGTCATTCAGAAAAGGATTTCATGATCAAAATAGCACTAAACTTGTATAGACAGGAAGTCAAACAAGTGCTAAACATGTATGTAAGGTGAACTACCCCTAGCAAAGTTCAATCATCATGCTATAGAATGAAACATAGACTTGTGTTTATCAAATTTTATTGGAGAGATGCAGCGATTATTAACACAAGCTCAGTTTTAGCATATGATTGTGAGAGGTTGAAAGCTTGTCATTGCCTAACTTTTCAACCGAGCTAAGCCTATGCATGAAGCAATCAGAAGCTTAAAGCATCGATTTTGGTCTTACACTACACGACTCAAGTTTAACTCAAATGTGCAATGAGAAATAGTCTCGATACCGTGATGTGCTGACAAAGCAATCCCATCTCGATCTTTTCAAATTTACTTAGACTTGGTTCAATATTAGCAGAATATGAACATACCAAGCAAGTGAATGACTCAAAGCAAGAGACATAGCAACCTAGCATATATGAAATAGCATAAGTGATATCAACACATTCTAAACATGCTAGTGTCAATCTCAATGGTGAACAATTATTAGATTTTAAGTTCAATTAAGCATATTCACCATTCATAAAAGTAGCTTAGCTCACAACATGTATCATGTGATCAAAATGAGCCTCTGCTACAAACATCATCATATATCATCAGAGCAGAACTACTCAGAGCATAATTTCATTCTAAAGATTATAGACATGAAGCTCGAAAGTGCAAGATGTACATGATGAAATGCAAGCAAAAACTAGTCTAGAAGAGTCGGACAAGAACCTAGACTAAGAAGAGACCCAAAACAAAAGGGTATCAGAGAAGTCAGTCTAAGATACAATCAAGCAAAATGCTTCCACCATCTAAAAGGGGAAACACACACCAAGCTCACCTCTCAACTTAGCAAAAGTGATCACGAAGAAAGTGAAAGCGAACATCAATGTGTTTGGTCTTGAAGTGAAGAACTGGGTTCTTTGCAACACTAATGGCACTGGTGCTATCACAAAGCAAGGGAACTCGACTAAAATCAAGACCAAAATCATGCAAAGTAGCAACCATCCACAAAAACTGCGAAGCACAAGAAGCGGCAGCGACATACTCGGCCTTGGTGGTAGACTGGGCTACGCTAGACTGCTTGCGAGAAGACCAAGAAATGAGCGAAGAGCCAAGAAACTGACAAGTCCCAGAAGTAGACTTGCGCTCAAGCCGACAACCGGCAAAATCTGCATCGGAGTAACCACAAAGCGAAAGGGTCGAAGAAGAAGAGTACCAAAGTCCAAACTCAGGAGTGTATCGGAGGTACCTCATGATGCGCTTGACCGCCTGCTTGTGGGAAGTCCGAGGGGACGCCTGAAAACGAGCGCACAGACACACTAAGAAGTGTATGTCTGGCCTCGTCGCCGTCAAGTACAGGAGAGAGCCGATCATGCTCCTGTACTCCTTCTGGTCCACGGGCTCTCCGTTCACATCTGCGTCCATCGCAATAATCGTCGCCATGGGCGTTGTGAGAGGCTTGGCCTCGCCCATGTCGAACTTCTTCAGGATGTCCCTCATGTATTGGCCTTGATGCACGAACGTCCTGTCATGGGTTTGCTTGATTTGCAACCCGAGGAAAAAGGTCAACTCACCCATCATGCTCATCTCAAACTCCCTGCTCATAGTATCTGCAAACTTGGAAACAAGTGCATGAGAAGAGCCACCAAAGATGATATCATCCACGTAAATCTGAACTAAAAGGGTGTCATTGCCTTGCTTGAGGAGAAACAAAGTCTTATCTACCCGTCCCATTTTAAAACCCTTTGAAAGCAGAAAAGTTTCCAAACGCTCACACCATGCTCTCGGGGCTTGTTTCAAACCATATAAAACTTTTGAAAGTTTGAACACATGGTTTGGAAACTTGGGACTCTCGAAACCCAGGGGTTGCCTAACATAGACCTCTTCCTCTATATACCCGTTCAAGAAAGCACTATTGACATCCATCTGGTAAAGCTTAAAACCCTTCGAAGCAGCAAAATCTAGAAGGATCCCAATAGCTTCTAAACGAGCTACAGGGGCAAAGGTCTTCTCATAGTTTATCTCCTCTTTTTGGCAAAAACCCTACGCGACTAATCTACCCTTGTTCCACACTACCATCTCATCCTCACCCTGTTTGTTCTTGAAAACCCATTTGGTACCTATTGTGACGGAACCGCCCAATAATGTGGCCCACTTGCACACGTCATCGTCATAGGGAGCCCAATGACTGTGCAAATGAAACACGTTACTGGAAAGATCCGTCGGGTGTCCCCGAGAGGACCCCGAATTACTCACGAGCCACAGGACCATCATCATGAAGGTTGGAATAATTACAACATTACAACAGTTGATACAAAATACCATCGGAGTGCGGAAGCAAGATAGATAAACTTTACAAATTATGAAGATGTTACTTTTTACATAAAAATAACTGGTATTGCGGAAGTAGAGTAGTATGACAGAACCACACTTAGGCGGAGTACCTAAGTTGGAGAAGAGGAACAACCAGATCACGTCAAGCCCACTGACATGATCATGATCAACACCACCTAATAGAAACCTGCAACAGGGGATTAACAAACCCTGAGTACTGGGGTACTCAACAAGACTTACCCGACTAAAGAAAAAGGGAGAAGACTCAGGAATGAAAGGCTTAGGGTAGTCAAGGTAAGGCTTAAGTATTTTGCAGAAAAAGCATTTTGTAAACCTTGTTTTATTTTGGAAAGATTCAAGCATTTCTCAATTCTTCATTGTCCATGATTCATTTTACATTTCAAAACATACCTAGTTGAGAACCACTCTCCGTTGACAATCAGTGACCAAGTCTCCATAACCGAGGAGCAACGTTAATCCGGATAAATAATACTCAGCTGAGGATCCCTATCCACACTGCATATGTAGCACCCAAGCTTGCATATGCCAACTCGTCTACCACGATTCCTCCAAGATTGGGCCCGGTCCTACGCCACCCGGAAGTACAGTACACCACTCCTATCCAGGTACGACGACCACGTGGGTACATGCTACTTCCGCCATCTCTCCACTCCCAGTGCGCGGTTGTCAGTCCAATAAAGGATTCCTCGGAGCCAGAGCTTTCCGTAGTATGTGAATAGTTGCAAGTCTTGGCCAGCAGGCCCCCATACGGATGGTCCCTAATTTTCCAGCCAGAACTACACCTTGGTTATATCTCACCCAAGCGTAACAGTCCTGTCAGTTTTTCAACCCTGTCCCGGTCGGTGTCAACTGTTGAGTCCCGGACTACAACATGACGGCACCGTACGCGCGGACAACCTCTTCTCGACAATGACCACATGCTAGCTAGGCAAGCAGTCATCGAACGGGAAGTAAAGCCAAATTCCCATAAAGATTCTTTCAGTGATCACACTTTTGAAAATGGCATTTTATTGCAAATCTATAGTATAGCATCACTAAGCATTTTGCAAATAGTTTTAAAGCAGGGCTGGTGGATCTTCTGGTGGAGGTAAATAATGCAGGTAATAGGTCATCACACAACTCCTATAACCTAATGCAGTAGTTTAACTCAAAAGCATTTAAGGAAAACATTTTATAAATCCAAGGAAGGGTTAAATGCACCGGGGCTTGCCTTCGTTGCAGGGAAGATAAGATCCAAGAAAGATTGACACAAGTTAGTTCGTTTGCTGCTTGAAGTTAAGTCTTTTTCGACGAAGCCTGTCCAACAAGAACCCTCCTCCGAGGCTCGTTCGACAATGGTGAACACCAGAGCTTGATCAACACGACTTCAACACTCTTGGATACTACACGTGGATAAATGATGTATGCTTTAACATGATGCCATGGAATGCATGCTAAGGTGAAGGACAAGACTACTGATTCTAGAGTACAACTTTCTAACATGTGAGTAACTTCTAGGATAGACATAAAGATTAATTATCTTTATCTTTTTAAGCAAGATTAAACAAACTTATTAAGCATTATTTACAAAACATTGCAAGGCATCACAATCATCATAGACCAGAGGGGTGGGGTCTATGAACAGCAAACAATCCAAAAGGTCACACCATGATTACTTTTCTGTTTTTCCTAATTTATTTTAAAAGATCATTTTATACAGTTGTCCCAAAATTTACCAAATTAATCTCATAGGTTCATCATGGTGTAAATAGATGACAAAACAAATTTCATGACCTTTGGAGCTATACATGTTTTACTAAAAACCTAAAACTATCCATTTATTAATTAAAAGGAGGATTTTTCATATTTTAAACTTTGCAGAAAAGTAGAGTTTCTTATTTTTCTAAAAAACTACACAGAGCAAGGAACACACAACATTTATCTCAAGATTTTTAGAACAACAGATTAAACCTCACAAAAAGAAAACAAAACACTATTCATATTTTTAAAAGAAAAGGAAAACTGTGCTTCTCTCGAGGCTCGGCGCGCTTGCCTGTAAGGCGGACAGCGGACCGGTCGCTCGAGGTCTCGGCTGGGAAGGCAGAGGGTGGGGATAGCTTCGCGGGCTCACCAGGAGTTGGAAACGAGGCTCGGCGAGGCGGTGCAAGGGTCGGAGGCGGGAGCTCGATGGTGGCGAGGCCTCGGCGGAGGCTCGGCTAACCTCTCGAGGGTAGCCTCGGCGTGCTCGAGGCTCAGTCCGAGGGTGGCTGCGATTCGCCCGAGGCTGAGGGTGGGGCTCGGCTGCTTCGAGGGGGCGCGGTTCGCAGGCGTGCTCGAGGGTGAGGCTCGAGGCTGGCCTTGGCATGTTCGAGAGATGCGGCTCGAGGGATGTGGCTCGAGGGGACGCTCGAGGGTGTGCGGTTCGAGGGTTGGCTCGAAGGTTGGCTCGAGGGTGAGGCTCGAGCGATTCGTCGGAGTTGGAGGGGAGTCGCTGCGCCGGCGAAGGAAAGGACGGAGGGGTGAAATTGGTGGCTTGGGAAGGTGGAGAAGCTCAAGGCGAAGGCAGTGGCGGCCTTGGCGGGCGCTGGGGCTGCCTGATGGCTTGGGTTGGCGAGGAAGTGTTGGTGGTGGCAATGGGGAGCTTGGTGGCTTTTATAGGCGCGGGGTGATGCCGGGGTCCGGGCGAAGGACGGTGGGGGTCCGGGCAAAAGGACGGTGGGGGTCCGGGCAAAAGGACGGTGGGGGTCCGGGCAAAAGGACGGTAGGGGTCCGGGCAAAAGGACGGTAGGGGCCGGGTGAGGATGAGGTAGGGGTCCTCCAGCTATGCACAGTGAAAACCTATTCTTCTTTTGAAATCTTGAAAATTACTCCTAAACTTTGAACTGCACAAAGAAAACTCAAACACCAAAGTTGTTTAGAATTTGAGATCTACAACTTTGCTAAAAGGACCAACTTCAAATTTTGAACAACTTTTGAATTAGAAAAAGGGGTAAAACTAGAGTTTGGAAATTTGGGGTTTTTCAAAAGGAATTTAAATTTTATTTTGATTTTTGAATTTTGGTCCTCATAACACAGCATCAAAACACTTAACTGAACAAGATCTACACAAAAAATTAAGCAAACTTAAATGCATGGCAAGAATGATTAAAGACTAATGATGATGACATGTCAGGTTAATTACTTATTAAACACCAGAGGTGTTACACCTATAGGGTGGCATTCTAGTGGAGGTGGAACTAGGGTCCAGACTTGGTTTCTCTCAAAGTTCTCTAACTCTCAAAACCAAGCTATCCAAGATCCAGAGCTCTGAAGATGAAGACCAGAAAGTGCTAAACAATGTTAGCCGAATCAGGACCGAGGCTATAAAGGCAATTAATCAGCTTCTAAATGAGTAGACATTGAACTTGTGATAAACCAAGTGTAATATACTCTGTCTCTACAAAACTATCTTTGTGCTTTCATGTCTTTATTTGTCTAAGAAAGCAATCGGCCTTTTTCCCTTAAATTTTCCCTATTAAGATGTAGCCGATTGTCCTCATTTTCTGACAGCCGAATGAACCCTGACTCAAAGAACCAAGGATATAGCCGAACGGCATTCGACTTAATCGAGCCTGGCCCAGTCCAGTAACGGCCCAGCTGAGAGGGGAAAACCCTATTTTGTCGCTTGGCATTCTTGCCCCACTATCCCGTGGAACTCGCCATGACTCCTTTCTCGGCTTACAAATAAGCCCCTTTCGTCAGCCTCGATTGCCACTACAATTAAGCATTCTTACCTCTGCCTCTTCATATTTCTTGCTCGATTCAATCCAGAGGAAAACCCTAACCTCCATAGAAATGGCGAATGGTGATGATCGCGGCAAGCATCTCGCCGAAGGGGAAGCAGAACACCGCAACGCCGACGCCGTGGGTGAGAATCAGTTTCTTTGCCCCCTTGCAGTTCTACTCTCTTGTCCGCCTTCCATCTAGATTTTGATTTTTCTTCTTACTTACTAGGATAAGATTCATCTCCACCAGCCAAAGCCATCCTCATCCGCAACTAGGAAACCCATCATCTGGTTCCTCTAGCCCCTCCGATTCCCCAGACTCTTCCTCAGACTCCTACTACTCCGATTGGTGGAATCACCGTGACGCCTGCCGCTTCAAGGAGGAGAGGGATAAGGCCCGAGAGGAACTGGGTGAAGTTTCCAAGCAATACGGCATCGACCAGCTTGAATGGATGGATCAGCGGAAGCAACTCTGCGATGCTATCACAGGCCAGTGAAATCTTCGTCCGACTCCCTTTCTTCTAATTGAACTTGTTTGTTTGATGTATCCTTTTTCCTGTCCAGCATTGTCTGCAGAGGTCGACCGCCTGAAGATTGCGGCAACTAGGGTGGCTGACAAGGTGAACGCCCAGGGGGAAATCGTGGAGGCGCGTCTTGATGATGCGGACAGCCGTGTCGATCAAGCCATCATTCATGGCGTACACCAGGGCGGCGATGTCCACCCGGGCGCATGAGGACTTCTCCACCAAGCCAACCGGCTTCCTCGGCGGCGAGCTTCCAGAAGATGTCGAAGACATCGAAGATCTTCTGGAAAGCTATGAGGATCATGCAACCGTACTCGCCCAAGCCACTGATGCTCAATCTGTCTTGAACAGATTGTCTGATGAATAATCTGGACTTAAGAGTCTCTGTAATAAGACTGCTCTCTTTTGTGAAACACTTGCATCTGTGAAATATTTGTTTGTGATTCCTGTTTTTCTCTCTCTGCATTGCCGAAAGCAGAATTCCTGCATGATATTATCCTTATTCGGTTAGATTGATATTTTGCTCTAAAGGCGACACATGTCATGTCGGCTATTCTCCAAACTTTTGGAGCATTTTTCTGCTAAAGGCGATGTTTTACATCGGCTATTTTCTCGTGTACAAGTATTCTTAAATCTGCTCATGTACCGACTTCCACGCTGGGATGAAACCTCTTAAGAAATCTCCCATTAATAGCTCTGGAGAACTCTTCCCCGAACAAAGTCTTCAAGATATATGCATTACCAGGCACGCTCCTCATTACCCGAAAAGGACCTTCCCAATTTGGAGACCATTTACCGAACGCTTTATCTTTCATCCTGATCGGCAATATAACCTTCCAAACCAAATCCCCTTCTACAAAGTGTTTCTCTTTAACTTTCTTATTGTAATATTTGGCAACACTTAATTTATTTTTCTCTATGTTTTCCAATGCCTTGAGACGAACCAAATGCAAATCTTTTAATTCATCCATCATCAAACCTTTATAATATTCTTTCTTCAAATCATTTTGCAATGTATCTCGTCTTGAACCCGATTATAACTCCCACGGTAACACAGCACAATGCCCATAAACCAATCGTAAGGAGATGCTTGAGTAGACCCATGACAAGCCATTCGGTAAGCCCACAAAGCTTTGTTAAGAACTGAATGCCACTTCTTCGGCTTTTCATCAATCTTCTTCTGGATAATCTTAATCATCATTTTATTTGACGCTTCAACTTGACCATTGGCTTGTGCATAATAAGGAGAAGAATTATACAACTTGAACCCCATTTCTTCAGCAAAATCACAAAATTCGGATGATGTAAACTGAGTCCCTTGATCTGTTGTTATAGTTTGAGGGATCCCGAATCTGTGAACTATATGTTCTTTAACAAAATTGATCATGTTTTCTGACGTAACCTTCTTCAAAGGTATAGCCTCAACCCATTTGGTAAAGTAATCTGTAGCCAACAGTACGAACTTATGTCCCTTGCTAGAAGGAGGATGAATTTGACCAATCAAATCTATAGCCCATCCCCTAAACGGCCACAGCTTGATAATTGGATTCATAGCCGGTGTTGGAACTCTTTGAATATTGCCGAATCTCTAACAGTCTTGACATCCTTTATAATATTCAAAACAATCCTCGAGCATAGTTGGCCAAAAATAACCAGTCCTTCTTATTATCCATTTCATTCGGTAAGCCCATTGATGTGCACCACACAACCGTTCATGCACTTCATACATCAGCTTTTTGGCTTCTTCTTGACTTAAACACTTGAGGAGCACTCCATCTATAGACTTATAGTATAACTGATCATCAAGAAGTGTAAACTTGAGAGCCTTATACCTGAGCTTTTGGGAAACCTTTTGTGATGGATTCTTCAAGTAATCGGCAATTTCTTCTCTCCAGTCATCAACCATACGATCTTCATCCAAAGCAAGAATCTCTTGATTTTCCCGATATCCAGAAGCAGCTTGAGCCAATTTATTCGCTTTTTCATTATGCCCCCTAGGGATATGATGTAAAGTCGCCACCTGAAAATACTTCAAAAGCTCTTGACATTCTTCATAATACTCTTTTAATATATCACTCCTACACTCATATTGACCGGTTAACTGGTTGATGACTAACTCAGAATCCCCAAAAAATTTGACAGCAACAGCTTTTATTTCCACAAGAATCTAAAGCCCTCTGAGCAATGCTTCATACTCTGCTTGATTGTTAGTAACATAAAACTCAATGGGGATGGCATATTTAAAAGTCAACCCTCGTGGAGAAATCAAGAAAATACCAGCACCACCACCTTTACTACAAGATGAGCCATCGAAAAACAAAGTCCAAGGTGCAATATTTACCATGTTAGCAGAGGGATCACGATGATGAGTAACAAAATCGGCAATAGCCTGACCTTTTACTGCCTTTGCCGATTCATACCTTAAATCAAATTCTGACAATGCTAAAATCCACTTGTCGATCCTTCCATTTAAAATAGGCATTGACAACATATGTTTTATCACATCAAATCCAGAAACTATCACGCATTCGGCATTTAATAAGTAGTGCCTAAACTTGGTACATGAGTAATACACACATAAACAAAGTTTCTCTGTAGCTGAATACCTCGTCTCTGGGTCTAACAGCTTTCGGCTAAGGTAAGCTATTACTCTTTCTTTTCCCTCAAATTCTTGTATGAGGGTCAATACTATCATTAGGCTATCGGCCGCCACGTACAACTTGAAAGATTCACCAAGCTGTGGAGGTACCAAACACCGGTGGTGCCTTCATGTACTCTTTAATTTCATCAAAAGTTTTCTGTTGTACGTCACCCCCACATGAATTTTTGATCTTTCTTAAGCTTCAGCAGCGAAGAAAAAGGCAAAATTCTTTCCGACAAGTTAGATATAAATCTTCTTACAAAATTAATCTTGCCAAGCAACGACTGCAACTCCGTGATGTTGGTCGGAGGAACAACTTTGTCTATTGCTTCCATGCTTTTCTTTCCGACTTCAATCCCTCCTTTATGGATTAGAAACCCCAAAAACTCACCTGTCGAAACCCCAAAAGCACATTTGTTTGGATTCATCCTCAAACCATGCTTCCTTGTGCATTCCAAAGTCTTCCTCAAATCAGCCAAATGTTCTTCATGATCCCTAGACTTCACGACCACATCATCAATATAAATTTCTACAATTTTGCCGATCAACTCATGGAAGATATAATTCATAGCCCTTTGATAAGTTGCGCCGGCATTCTTTAATCCAAACGTCATAACAACCCATTCAAACAAACCAATATGACCAGGACATCTAAAAGCTATCTTTGAAATATCTTCCATTGCCATAAAGATCTGATTATATCCAGCATTACCATCCATAAAACTGATGACTTCGTAACCAGCCACTGCATCAACAAGCAATTCGGCAACCGGCATCGGGTAACTGTCCATTGGAGTAGCTTTATTGAGATCTCTAAAATCAATGCAAACCCTCATCTTTCCGTTCTTCTTATATACTGGAACTATGTTTGAAATCCACTCTGCATATCTACATGGCCAAAGGAAATTTGCTTTCAATAGTCTCTCAACTTCTTTTTTCACGTTGGCCAATACCTCCTCTTTAAAAATCTTCCGAGGAGGTTGTTTATAGGGGCGATACCCAGGTTTGATCTGTAATCGATGCTCAACAATAAAACGGTCTAATCTGGGCATCTCCGTGTAATCCCAAGCAAAACAATCCTTGAACTCCTCCAGAAGGTTTGTCAATTTCGATCTATACTCTGGATCCAAATTTGCACTGACATATATTGGTCTCGGCTCGGCATCATTACCAACATTTATCTCTTCTAGTTTATCAGCCGACATAAAACCTCGCCCCAACTTTCCTTCGTTACCATCAATTGGATTATCCATTTAAAAATTGCTCTGAGAGCCGACTGCTTGGATCGGCTGCTGGTCCTTGTTGAAAACATTTACAGGACCTTCCTCCCAAACTCTTCTAGAGAAGCACTCGACACCATCATACTCCCAATAAGTGGGCTCTGTGGCAGCAACACTTACCGAATCATCAGCATAGACAACTTTGACATCATCTCCAATCCACTGGATAAGGATTTGATGCATGGTCGACGGAACACAACAGTTTGCATGGATCCAATCTCTTCCTAAGAATAAACTATATGCCCCCTTGCCATCGATGACGAAGAAGGTAGTAATCAAGGTTTTTGATCCAATCATCAACTCAACATGAACAGCTCCTCGAGTATCAGAAGGGTTGCCAACGAAGTCTTTGAGCACCATGTCATTCTTCAGTAATTCCTCATTAGCCATCCCAAGCTTCCTGAAGGTAGTGTATGGCATGATATTGACGGCAACAACCCCATCAATAAACATCTTGGTTAAAGGTTTGCCATTAACATAGTCGTTCATGTAAAGCGGTTTCAAGTGTCGATGCTTGGCTGGCTTGTCAAAAATTGCTCGTTGGGTCAAGACAAGCTGAGCCATCAGATCCTGGTACTCGCTTTCATCAAATCTGAGTACACCTCTTCTTGGACATCTTGATCCCCGGGGGCCATGAATTCTGACGAGAGGAAGAAAGCCATGCATGCATTAGCCAAATGATCATGCTCATTGGGTTTTTCCTTTGGACGCCAAATTTGTTTCGTCTTAGTGCATGCTTGCGCCAATTCTCTATCTCTTAGGCGGCTTCTTTTCTGGCTCTTTCTCAATCCTGGTGGACACCACTGTCCTTTCTGCCAAACATATTCACGGTATTCTTCTTCCTCAGCGCGAGCCCAATCTCGATCGGCAAATCTTTTCCCTTGCCGATTTTTGGAATTACCCATTTTTAAGCGCCGATTGTCCTTAGGGAATTGCATCCCAAGCCTTTCATGGACCGAACGGCAGTTGACCCGAGACTGCCTGTATTCAGAATACTGATCACTGCATTCAGGGCAATTGTTCTTAGCAGGCAGCTTCAAGCCTTCATTCCAACAATATTTGAAGAATGAGCACCCCCAATGAGATTGCTCTTGCTCTTTCATATATTCTTGTTCTTCTCGGTACATCTTCTCTTCGTACCTCTGTTGCCCCTCTATGAACTTTTGTTCTTCATAAAACTTCTGCTTCTAGTGCCGTTCCTGCTCCCGTTGCCATTTGTTCAACAAAATACGTGTCGTGACCCTGGGCCTGGAAGCTTCTCCCCTCTCGGTTCGGCTATTATGGAAACGAATTTGTTGCCGAAATTCTTCATTTGTGATCTGCCGATCAGGGTCAACA
The DNA here is from genome assembly GCA_009763385.1 of Coix lacryma-jobi var. lacryma-jobi. NCBI lineage: Eukaryota > Viridiplantae > Streptophyta > Magnoliopsida > Poales > Poaceae > Coix > Coix lacryma-jobi. The sequence goes on along the minus strand of CM019823.1, from coordinate 106,707,462 downwards.
GCGCCGGTCTCTCTCGCTCTGTCAGAGGTTAATATCTTCATCTTGCCTCTGCCGTTAGGGTCACCTACATTAACCATGTTAATGGAGAAAGACACAGTATTCTGTGCAAAAGGGTTAGCATCAATCTTCATTTTTCCGTCGAACTTCAAATGCCCTTTCTGGATAGCCTTCTGGATCCGCACCCTGAACACTCGACAATCATTTATAGAATGAGATCTGGTGTTATGGAAACCACAATACTTCTTGTCTTTAACTCGTTCAGGGTGTAGCATGGGATGACCTTCCGGTAGCTTGATGCGTCCCTCTTTCACCAACAATTCGAATAACTTATCCGATTTGGAAACATCAAAGTCGTAGGCACCCTTTTGCTGCCTCACCCATCGTTGATTGACTTGAGTTGGGTCTTTCGCCCAGACTAACTCAGCTGCAGCTATCTCATCTTCGTCATCATACTCCATTGCTTCTTCTAAGAAACTCTGATACATCTCGCTAGCCACATCGCCTTTCTGGAATTGGTTGTTTCTTCTAAACCCTTGAGCCTGATTACTCATCATTGCTAATCGTTGTGATAATTGCCCAAGATCATCAAACTCCATGTTGAATAACTTTTCCCAGATATTCGGCAACATGCCAGCTATAGCTATCCCTGGCAATTGATCATCTGGTAAACTCAGGGAATAGCAGAGATTTTTAGTTTGTCTAAATCGCCGCAAATATTCTTGTGGTGTTTTGGTAGCTTTCATTCTCAAACTCATGAGGTCGACCAACTTCTTCTCATTGGTACCCGTAAAGAAATACGCATGGAATTTATGCTCCAAATCCGCCCATGTTCCAATAGAATTCGCCGGCAGAGATGTGAACCATGAGAAGGCTGGTCCTGTCAGTGATAACGGGAAGTACCGAATCCTCCAAGCTTCATCTGCAGATGCTTCCCCAAGCTGCATTAAGTAACGGCTGATATGCTCTATAGTGCTAGTATCATCCTGGCCTGAAAACTTGGTGAGATCGGTGGGAGGCTTTACCCTCGGAGGAAGTGCTACTCGGTTATACCACTCTGGGTAAGGAGATTTATAAGCGTAAGACTGATTCTTTGGCTTCAGGCCGAATTGATTTTGCATCATGTCGGCCATCCTATGCATGACAAGGTCAATATTTGAATCTGGAACGTTGTGCGCTTGTCCTCCAAGAAATGCTCCTGCTAAATTTTTATAGCCCGGATTCGGGAAAGCATCGATCGCATCGTAATCAATGAACTTCTGATATCCATCTCCATACATATTCTTTTGCAACCTATTTGTTGCTGGAGACACCCTGAAAGCAGATTGTGGGACATTTCTCGTCGTGCCGAATGTGAGTTGGCCATGAGTCGTGGGAGGTTGTTGCTTCTCGTGAGGGACCATCCCACCTCTACTTGTACCAACTCCGCCGTCTTCGGCAATCTTTTTCTGATGTTGGGGTACGGGGAATAACATTGGCCCCTGTATCGGACCAGTGGCTTCCTCAAAATGTTTATCAATTGCCGGGCTGAAAGTACTAACCATGATGGCATGAAAGGTATTTAAGAAAGTTGATTGATGATTTGTCAAGGCTTCTGCCATAGCCTTGTACACCAGTTCGGATAATTTTTGAGCATCTTCCTCATCGGTGCTATTCGATTGATGAGGAAGGAGAGTTCTTGGGAGTAACTGCTTCTGGAAAACCTTGTTACTCTTATTCTTAGAAAAGGACATCAAGCATTTGTGCTGAAACTCATCACATGCTTGTTGAACTAAATTTCTCAAGTCCCCTGGCAACTCATCCATGGTCACATCCAGAACTTGACTGTTGCCGAATTCAGGCATCTTGGAATGTGGAGTCCCACCGGGCGTGCCAAAAAGTGTGTTGACACAAAATGTGGCACACTATGCCTCACACACAGCAAGCCGAAAAGCATGGCTTCAATCGGGTGCCCAGACGGTTTGTAATCCGGAGACGTGCCAGTCGGTTTGACCTGAAAACCAACAAGGGATAAAACTATGAGAATAAAACTGGAACATGTCGGGTGAGACCAGACAGTTCCATATTTACGGCCCTGAAGCCACTTTCGATGACATACAGCTATAGAAGCTGTCTGCCAAGCATGTTTATAGAGTCATTCGGCTGATATAAAAGAAAGCATGTAAAAGTATTGATTGCCGAATACACATGTAAGAAAAGACATACTTGAACAAGTAAGAGTAAATTATAAATTGACGTATAACCAAGCTCGGCAAACTAGCCGAATTGGGATCCATGAAGAAGGAACATGCAAACAAGCACGATCAAACCAATCTAAAACCTGCATCTACCACACAATACTTAGTTTTATCGAAGCTCAAGCGTGATTGACATGTATGAACCCGCAACACGTAACAATCTAGATTAGAAATTAATTCAGCCATCATGATCATGCAATTTATAAGGGATGTCATGAAAACAACAATTATTGGAACATAAGTAAACTCGTAAAGAAAGGCCGAACAAAGTCAATCTAGATTGAGCAAAAGAGTGTTACAAAATTAATTAAATCATGCAACACATGGTAACTTAAAGAATCTATTAGATCTTGCCAAATCCAATAGAGCCGATAACTATCTCGCTTTTGCTAAACATATCAAGTAAACGCCTGCCGCACGGTATTTACTCATAAGCAAAACATAAGCAAAGACTTCTTGATTGTTAACAAAGATCCGCCGCACGACCATTGGAAACAAACAAAACTACTTGCATCAAATCTAAATCCACCGCATGATACTAGACATGATAACAAGGTTGCCGGAACTTATGGAGGTCGATGGATCGATGATACCTCTCGAAGAACTCGACGACACGACAAAGGACTCAAAGATGGCACGGGGCCGGTTTGTATTGATATGGTTGTGAACCCTTTTTACAATAGCCAAGGGTTTATATTTATACTCTGGACACAATATAAGTCCTAAGAGGATACGACTATGAAACGTTTAAAGGAAAATACAACATTTTTGGCCTTCAACTCCCTTCGGAATCTTCATTGCCTTAATTGTCGCAATTTTGTTGCCCGATCAGCTCTTGCTTCCATCGTTTCAACGGAAACCTCCTTTTTCTCAGAATAGCCGACCGCATAAGATGTTGCCAAATCCTTGGAAACTAGCCGACGTCATGGATACTTGCCGAATGCCTCATACTCTCATCTCCGCACACTGGCCCATCTGTCATCTCCTTATGCGTGTGAAAATCTGGTGTTAACAAATGTAATACAAATAAACACCCCACTTCCCTAAGTATTGTCGATGAAGATTGTAGCCTCTCCAGGCCTTGGTTGCTTCCCATGGTGTAGATCGAGTCTTCCCAACCTAAGAAAGGGATAGGGATAGGAAGAACACGAAGAATACAAGTGCAATCGTAATATCCAAAGTAGAGACAACAACAACAAGCACACGGGACACAGCGATTTATCCCGAGGTTCGGCCAAACCACTAAGGTGTGCCTACGTCCTCGTTGTTGAGGTGACCACCAAGGTCGGAGTCTCTTTCACCTCCTTGCCTCATTCAAGCAACCACAAAGGCTACTAGAGTTTCTCCACTAGAAATCACAGGGGAAATACAAACACTTCGGGGAGCCCTCACAAATGAAACAACACGGGTTACCACGAAGAACACCTAACCGGCTAGGGTTCAAAGAACCCAAGAGTAATAGACACAAACCAAGTGCTCAAGTCGTAGATCGAAGCTTCCCACTCTCTAATCTCACTTCCCTAGCTCAAATCTTGCAAGGGAATGAATCTAGGAGCAAAGGGGGAGAGAGAGGGGAGGAGTCAATGCTTGGAGAGTGTTTTGTCTGAAGGTAGGTCGTAATAAGTGAGTGGAATGAGTGGGTAACCGTCAAAAGTAAAGTGGAGGGCTATTTATAGTCCCCCAGCCCTGAGGCTGGTCGGTAGTACCGACCACCTATGGTCGGTAGTACCGACCAGTCAAAGACCGCTGCGCCAGATCTGAGTTTAACCTAGAACCTGCAACCGGCCTCAGGTCGGTACCACCTGTGGCAGAACCGTCCTGATGATAAGAGCTCAAGTATTATCTTAGCCAAATTCGTCTGACTTCGACTGATACTTGAACCCATATAACCCCGGTAGTCCGGAAATCACGAAGGATTTCTAACACCATACATCATACAGGATCGCATTGTTCAAGGATCACACTCGTAAAGATACATCACAACGGAAATGAAACCGAATTTAACATCAGAGTACGAATTTTAAAACGGAGTTATTACAAACCGAATTTTAAAAGTGCGGAAGCTGAAATAGTTTGAAACACGACCACTACACATGTGGTCCAAATAAAACCTTGTTTGATAAATCCACACAACACGACTCACTCCTCCCTTTTTCAGATAATGTGCCACTAACAGTCTCAGACCAGCAAAAGAAAAAGGGAAGCTTCTGGACGACCCTACCCTGGGCCTACTCCTCATCACCTTCCACCGGGTAGAGGCAGTGCTTACAATAGCCAAAGTAGACCTGGCCATCTGCAACAAACGGGATAAACCCTGAGTACGGGAATGTACTCAGCTAGACTTACCCGTCCAACTGAAAATAAAGACACCAAGGGTATGCAAGGCCTTTTTGGGTGGAGCTGGGATCTTTTAGTTGCGAGAAGCTCAAGTTCAGATAGGAAGTAATTAGTGATAAAGATGAGCTGCCATTTTTAGACCTATTCCTTAATTCTAGGTTTTTCACCTGTACTAGAGCACTCACTTGAATCTACCAATCAATAATATAACCATATCCAGTTGACTCATCCATATTTTAGTTGAACCTTTAAACATCACATGGAGTTGTATCGTGGTGAAGCTCGCCATAGTTTCCCACTAACCGGGGGAGACGGCGACTCGAATCGAATTCCAAATCAGCTGATGAAAGACCTTTAATAACAGCCCACACTTTCCCCGTCGGGTCCATGCATTGGGCAACCGCTCGACGCTTGTTCGTGGTGGTAATCGTCGCGGTTCAAGCACGGACCGCCCAATTGGAACCTGGCGATGGCCTCACGCGGCAGATCGCAATTTCCATACTAGAGGGCACGACACGGGTTGAGACCGGCCCGAACAGCTTCTAACCGGCTTTGGGGTCGATGATTACAGCACCGACATATCCCTAAGTAAAAGGGTGCGTTCAAAAATGAACGAGGGCCAACATCGATACAAACCTACACGATCCAACGGATGGACTGCCCCAAGTTTCTGAACTTGTGCCCTGCCATCCCATTGACCGTATTTCATTACTACTCAGGTTCTTTTCCACGGTAGCAAATATAGCCAACCGTGATCCGGTAAATACCCACCAGGGGTATTACGGAAACATCCTTAATTACCACTTTTATTAAGCAGGCTAAGCAATTCTACATTGTAATAAATAACAGGATAACAAGGTAGATATTAATCAATAACCAAGGAATGGTAATGCAGCAAGTAGGATTCATTCCAACTCCTAAACCTAATGCATCACAATATAAAAGGACTCAAGTAATCTTAATTGCAAAAGATAGGAGGCTTAATATGCTCCGGGGCTTGCCTTGAGTGAAGACTGATGCCTCGTGAGAGGGGCACTCAGGTAAGTTAGGGTCGTGGACGGGGTCGACTTCCTCCGGCTGCTGCAGCTCCTGGATCTCCGGCTCGGCGTTTAACTCCTGCTCTGGATGGGGCTCCGGCGGGGTCGATCCTATTGCATGCGATGAATATATAATTAAATAAATGCGGTGCTAGATGAAGAAGACATGACAAAATATTTCTTGCAAACCAACAAAGCCAACTTGTTGAACTACTTTTGACATTGAGGTAATTTCTTAATTATTTCATAAAACAAATCTGATTATTCCCCTTTTTCCTTATTTAAATAAATCAAAAGAAACTCCGATTGAACTGCAAGTGCACTTTTCTGGACTCAGAAAAACCCACAAAAATTCCAGCAGGCAAACAACAGTTGCTGGACTCCACTGAACACATTTCAGCCAAAAATAAAATACAAAACTGCAGATGCGAAAATAACAAATAAACTGCTCAAAAGGTACTTTGAACTACAACCCTACTGTAACAGGGTGCACAACTCTATTTTATATTTTTCCCAGATTTTCCTTCACATTTTATGCTTATCAAGAAAGTTCCATGAACAGAAACATTACATTATTTCTTACATGAATTTCCAAAGGAAAACATAGAAAAGCACATTTGCAAAACAACTTCAGATTTCTTCACATAACAGATCATGCTTACATTTTTGTTAGCTTGAACGTTTTGAACAGAGACTACAAGAATTTTCCCATATTTTATTTTGACATATAAAACACCTTAACCTTATTTCCAAGAAATCAGCTAAACAAGACTTTAAACCCTAACAGAAACTTTTTCCACATAAACAGTGCATCACATATTTTCCACAGGTGTAAAACAGGATAATAAACCTACACAAAAATTTCCAAAAATTATCTCAACCAGAAAACATATATAACCATTTATCTTAGCAAAAGCATATACAGTGAAATAAAAGAAAACAGTAAAATAAACTTCTACCAAAAATACTTTTATATTTTTCCAAGATAGATCTACTCATAAACAAACTAGCAAAACTGAAAGCACTCCATTTGGATTTGTAAAACGTGCTACCCAAAAAATAACAAGCATCTCTGGAAAATAAAACCCTAACAGAAAAACATTTGAAATCTCCCGGCCTGGCTTGCGTACACCCGGTCCATAGACCAGCGAGTGGCTGACGCGCGGGGCCCGCGGGTAGACGTGTGTGTTCGCTCGGGGCCCGGCTCGAACGAGAGAGTGCCCGAGGGTTCGCTCGAGGCCTAGCTCGAGCGAGACGGAAAACTAACGCTCGTCCGAGGCCTGGCTCGGGGGCTCGGGCGAGACGGAAAGGCTATCACCCGTCCGAGGCCTGGCTCGGGGGCTCGGGCGAGACGGAAAGGCAATCGCCCGTCCGAGGCCTGGCTCGGGGGCTCGGGCGAGACGGAAAGGCAATCGTCCGTCCGAGGCCTGGCTCGGGGGCTCGGGCGAGACGGAAAGGCAATCGCCCGTCCGAGGCCTGGCTCGGGGGCTCGGGCGAGACAGAAAGGCAATCGCCCGTCCGAGGCCTGGCTCGGGGGCTCGGGCGAGACGGAAAGGCAATCTCCCGTCCGAGGCCTGGCTCGGGGGCTCGGGCGAGACGGAAAGGCAATCGCCCGTCCGAGGCCTGGCTCGGGGGCTCGGGCGAGACGGAAAACAGGGGAGAATGGTTGACCGACGAAAGGTCGTCGACGGTGAGGTCGCCGGCGGAGAGGCTAGGCTCGATAGACTCGTCTCGACGAGGCGCATCCAGCGGTGGTGTTGGTTTGGCCAGAGGGTGACCGTAGCTCGCCGGCGACGAGCATGGCGGACGGTGGCGGCGGTGAGGCTCGGCTTGGCCGTGTCCGGCGGTCGCCGGAGAAATTGGCGCGTGCGCAGTGCTTCGTGAACCCTAGGGAGCTACGTGAGTGGGTCGGTTTGGCTTGGATGGCTCCAGGGGAGCTTGGCCTTGTGCATGGCGGCGGCGGACGGCCATGGCGCTCAGCCGGGGAAGAAGGGGTGGGAGAGAGCGATAGCGTTGAAGCTAGGTGGTGTTCTCACCTTGCCTTGGCTTGATGATGCTTGACGGCGAAGGAGGTAGACGTTGGAGGTCGTGTCGGGGAGGAACGATGTTGCGGGCTCTACGGTGGCGACGACGAACCGAAGGGGGCGTTTCGTCCTCCGGCGGCGATGGGGCTTGGTCGGGGACGACAACGTGCGCACGGCGTGTGCACGGTGTAAGCGGAGAGGCTGGCGAGAGGGATTGGATGGTGGTGGTCGGGTGTGGCCGGAACGGCGGAGGGGAGTGTTGGTGGTGGTCGGCCGGCAAGAGTGGTCGGATGCTTGCGCGTTTGTGGGAGCTGAGAGGGAGAGCGGGAGTGAGAGCGGGCGAGCTGGAATGGCAGAGGGGAGAGGGGAGTGCGGTGCGCTCGGGGTTTTGATCGGCTTGCCCGGCCGGTGGTCGTGGCGGGGCCACGGCGAGGCAGCGCGGGCGATGCCGTGCACGGCGAGCGGGCGCTGCAGGCGAGGCGAGCGGAGAGTGGCCGGGGGAGATAGCTTGCGTGCTCGGGTGAGAGAGGATCGAGCGAGGAGTGGCCGGCGAGGATCCTCGGCAGGATACGGCGGCCACGTGGCGGTTGCGGCCGGCGTACGGCGCGGCGTGTCAGCGGCGACAGCGCGCGGCGCGCGCGGCACGCGGGCGAGCTGGGAGCGGGCCGGCGCACGCGAGCTGGGCCGAAAGACCAGATGGGCCGAAAGGGGTGGCACCGGGAAAAAAAAACGTTTTCCTTTTTTTTCTTTTTCCAAATTCTTTCAAACTTTGACCACTCAAAACAGTTTCAAAAACTCCAAACTAGGTTTTGACCCAAACATAAAAGTTGCTCAAAACATTTTTCTCTACAACCTTCATATAAGACACTTTTTCTGAAAACCATTTTTAAATCCTCTACATAAAGAAAGCCAAATAAATAAACAAAAGGCAACAAGCACTCATATGCACATGCAATGATGCAATGCATTGCTTATGCTCCTTCAGTAGATAATGAAGTTCCTAATGCAGTGCTTGACACTAGGGTGTCACACCACCGAGGGTCGGTAGTACCGGCCTTATGGCGGTACTACCGCCAGGCCAAATCGGCCGCGAACAGAAAGCTCCGCAGAAAGGGACTTGGTCCCTCGGTAATTACCGACCAAGGTCGGTACCACCGAGGGTCGGTAGTACCGACCATATGGCGGTACTACCGCCAAGTCAAAAACGCACCAACACAGAGAGCTCTGCAAACTTGAAGGACCGAGAATGCAATAGCAAGGCGACCAGAGGGGGGGTGAATGGGAGCTCAAAAATTTCTCTCGAAACTTTGGCCTTCTGTCCCCAAAATAAACCCCAAGAGCTTCGATCGAAACCGTGATGCCCACGACCCTTGGAAGAGGGTGGATGATCCCTAGGATCACAGCGAGGCACCACAAAGTAATAGCGAACCAAACGCCAAAAGCACCGGAACAAGTTTGACCCTCAAAAACCAAGTCCCGAAAGTAGATAGACGGCTACGTCGAGCAACTCCCAAATACCTATGCTAACAAGTAGCAAAGATACCTAGAGAGGTTCCTTGATCAACTCTAGGGCCAAACGAGAAGTTCGGAAACCAAGCGGAGAAGCCGGGAGAGCAAACGCACTAAACCAAAACACACAGCGAGTTCCCGGACTGTCCGCTGGTACGGTCCCGGACTGTCCGGCTCAACCGCGGACTGTCCGCGACTGGGCGCCGGACTGTCCGCCGGCCAAATGGACAAAACAACAAGGATGCTGAAGGTCCCTGGTCGACTCGTGGACTGTCCGCGATCGACTACGGCGGACTGTCCGCTGGTCAAATCTGACCAAAGTGGCCGAGGCTTGCTGCCACTGGTCTGGCTCTAGCCCGACGCGCGGACTGTCCACGGTTCACCTGGCGGACTGTCCGCGGATGAACAGAGAGGGCGATTTTGGTCGCCCTTCTCACGAATCCTCCCAAAACCGAATCAAAACTCAATCTCACGAGGTAGTTAGGAGACTATCCCCAAGAAATCATCCGCTCAAATCGATTCAATCACCGGAAAATCGAAAGGGGAGGAGTATGAACGAAAAAGCGCCACGAAAACGAAATCAACCCGATCTACTTGTTCATGAGGAGTTAGATGAATTCCTTCGGTGGAAGTGATCTCCTCACTATAAAGAACAAGTTGATTCAAACGGATTTCGCAAACACGCAATAGAGAGGCAGATCGAGTGACGGGAAAATTGCGGAGAAATGAAGAACGTGAAGAACACGAACAAAACGCGAATCAAGTCATCGATCTGCAACAGTGTGGATACCGCACGCTACAACAGTGAGATTACGGTCTCACTTCCTCAAAATCTCCAGTACACAGAGGTATGATTCTCTGCGGATCTCAGTAGCTACAACAGGGGATTGGGAGAGCAGGAAACCCTAGAAGCAAAGAGCAAATGACTAAGATAGGATGGGAGGTGGGTGTCTCCCTCTACTTATCCTAATTCTAATTCCCACTCTACCCCTAACTAATTACAGAGCGAACTAGCTAAACCCTAGGGTTATTCTGGACCAACTCATGGTAGGTGGTGATCCGACGGCCACGCCCGCACAACTGGTAGCGTTGCCTCGACGCAACCTCACCGATCTCCGCCACGTGCTGCCACCGCACTGCTTGTCCTTTTCCCGGACGTCGCACCCCTGGTTTTGTGGCCCAAACCGGGAAACCAGCCTTCACAGCCAACCCCCGGTTTTGAGGCCCAAATCGGGAAACCAGCCGACCATCGCCTGAGTTTTGTGGCCCAAACTCAAAAACCCGCAGCACCCAGGTTTTGAGGCCCAAACCTGGAAACCGTCCTCAGCCCGAGTTTTGTGGCCCCAACTCGGAAACCGTCAGCGCCCAGGTTTTGAGGCCCAAACCTGGAAACCGTCCACTCGGTGGTTTTTCTGTGGCTCAACCACCAAACCGAGCCGTAGAGGGGATGCACCGCCCATGCACCCCATCCACCGACACGTGTCCCCAGGTCCTCGACCCGAGCAACACCGTGACCGCAAGTCTTCGCTCGTCGCTGTCCGAGGGTGTCAGCCACCACAGCTGATCCTCAGGCCACCGGTCCCTCAGTCCAAGCCTCACGTCCGCCCTTCGCCACTCTCGGTCCCTCGGCACGGCACGTCTCTACTTGACTTTCACCTTGCCCTCGATCACTGTATCCGTGCTCGACACCTCCACAACACAAGCCAAAGAACATGCGCGTCATCCCAGTTGACAATCACTCATCACTCAGAGACTCGGCATACACCCATGTATCCGCAATCTCCCCCTTGATGAGTGCATTGTCAACTACCAACACAAATCATAATGAAAATAGAGTAAGGAAGAAAGAAGGAGAGAGAACTCGACCAAATGACCCAAAACCATAGCAAAGCCAAAGAAGGTCAAGTGGAAAGAGCAAAACAACTTGGTTCCCAAAGACATGGGCAACGGCTCAACGCAACCAAGCAAAGCAACGCTAGCCCTCAAGAAGAGGTAGAACAGGCTCAACACCGCTAGCAAGAAAACTTGATAGCAATTGAAAGATCAACTGAAATTCAAGCAAAACAGAGCTAGCCCTCAAGAAGAGGCAGAACGGGCTCAACACCGCTAGCGAAGCAGCTCGATACCAACTGTTACCAACTCAAAAACAAAAGAGTTTGATACCAATTGAAGAACTGAAAACGTTTGCTAGTCCCTCAAGACAGAGGTAAAAGGCTCAACACAACTAGCAAACTCTCCCTTAACTGGTGCACACAAACCAGGGAACACATGATTTGTCAATATTTTCTCCCCCTTAGTTGAAAATGCACCATCAAGCAAATGTGCACAAGCACTCAAATGTCTCCCCCTTGACAGAATATCTCCCTCCAAAAAAATGCATATGAGTCAAAATGCAAATTAGCAGCTTCAGGAATATAATCAAGAGAGTGCAAAGATGCTCTACACAGTTCTGATCTGATGACTCACAAAATGCACAGAATGCTTAGCAAAGGCTCAAACTGATCACCAAATATGAAATCTGATCATTGGAGCAAAAAGAGCAGTCTTCAGCCAAAAGGTATTCACCATCAAAATAGCACTAAGTATGTGAAGACAGGAAGTCAGACAAGTGCTAAACATGTATACAAGGTGAACTACCCCTAGCACAGTTCAACCATCATGCTATAGAATGAAACAAAAACTTGTGTATGCAAAATTTTATCGGAGTTGCAGCGGTTAAATTACACAAGTTTAAATTTCAGCATGTGATTGCGAGAGGTTGAGAGCTTGTCATTGCCTAACTTTTCAACTGTGCGAAGCCTATGCAGAAGCAATCAGAAGCTTAAAGCAACAGTTTCGGTCATACACTACACAGCTCAAGTTTAACTCAAGGTGCAATGAGAGACAGTCTCGAAGCTGTGATGTGCTGACAAGCAATCCCATCTCGATCTTTCTAATGCACTTAACTTGGTTCAGAATTAAAGCAGAATATGAACATACCAAGCAAGTGAGTGACTCAATACAAGAGACATAGCAACCTAGCATATATGAGAAGCACAAGTGATTTCAACACATTCTACACATGCTAGTAGCATATCTGTTGACACCAGATTTTCGCACGCATGAAGATGTGACAAGTGGACCCAGCCAGCAGTAAGGAAGAGATTCGGCAAACTATCGGACGATCAGCTGGCTCTCAAGAATTCGGTGAACAACCAAGGATGGTTAGCCTTCGGAGTCTATGCGGTCGGCTGTTTTGCGAAGCGGCGGCTCCATTCGGGAAATAGATATGACAAGCAAAGCCGGCTTGCACAAGAAGGCACGTAACGTTGAAGGACACCGAGAAGAATAAGAATAAGGTTTTGTATCTTTCCAAATTTTATTGTGTAAATCGTAATCGTCTAGGACTCGTGTTTCGTCCAGGGTATAAATATAAACCCTCGGCCATTGTAAAAGTGTTCACAACCATATCAATACAAACCAGCCCCGTGCCACCTTCGAGTCCTTAAGTCGTGTCGTCGAGTTCTTCGAGAGGAATCATCGATCCGTCGACCTCCGTAAGTACCGACAACCTTGTTATCATGTCTAGTATCATGCGGTGGATTTAGATATGATGCAAGTAGTCTCATTCGTTAAGCTTGGTATCGTGTGGCGGATTTAAGCTTATGACGGGAGGTTTTTGCTTATGCCTTGTATTGTGCGGCGGATTAAGTCATGGGTAAAAATAGTTATCGACTCTGTTAGATCTGGCAAATCTGATAGATTCATTAAGTTATCATGTGTTATGTGTTTTATTATTTAATTCTTGTAACACTCTTTTGCCCAATCTAGATTGATCTTTGTTCGGCCCTGTTTCACAAGCTTGCTTGTGTTTTTTGTTAATCATAAGATCATGATGGCCGGACCAACTTTCAATCTAGATTGTCACATGTTGTGGGTTCATGCTTGTCAATCACGGTTAGACTTTGATAAGACTAGGTATCGTGCGGCAGATGCAGGTTTTAGATTGGTTTGATCGTGCTTGCTTGTATGTTCCTTCTTCATGGACCCCAACTCGGCTAGTTTGCCGATCTTGGTTAAGCTTACGTGAGTAATGAGCTTTTATAGATCTGTTCAGATACATGCATGCTTTTAGCTTGTTATAATTAGATTGTATCATGCGGTGGATTAATCTAATTATAAGAAGTGGCGTAGACTTATGGCAAGTGGTATCATGCGGTGGATTAGCTTCGCTTGAGTTTATGCTTGACGGGTTTATGAAGGCTAGACGTGCGGCAGACTAGTTGGATTAACCTATGCATGTGTTATTTGAATAGATTTATATTTGGAAGTTACCTGTTTACAATGTTTTAATTTTATCTTTCATTTGTTCAAGCATGTATCTCTTTACATATGCATTTGGCAGTTATTATGCTTGACATGCTCTGCTTCTCATACTAGCCGAATGATTTTTATAAACATGCTCTGACAGACAGCTTCTATAGCTGTATGTCGTCGTGATTGGCTTTCAAAGCCGTACATATGGAACTGTCTGGTCTCACTCGGCATGTTCAAGTGGTATTCTCACAGTTTTATCCCTTGTTGGTTTTCAGGTCAAACCGACTGGCACGTCTCCGGATTCAACACACTCCGGGCACCCGATTGAAGCTACCTTTTTCGGCTTGCTATGTGTGAGGCGCGACGCGTCACATTTTGCGTCAACGCACTTTTTGGCACGCTCGGTGGGACAACTCTGTTTCAAGATGCCTGAGATCAACGACGATCAGATTCTGGATGTGACCATGGATGCTTGTCGCCAGATTTGAAAAGTTTAATACAACAAACTTGTGATGAACTTCAGTGCGAGTGCCTGATGACTTTTTCCAAGAACAAGAGCGGCAAGGTCTTCCAGAAGCAACCGTTCCCAAAGGTTCTTCCTCACCACCAACCCGAGCCATCCGACAGTACTAAAGAGGAAGCTATTCAGAAAATGACCGGAATAATGTACAAAGTTGTATCAGAGGCCATGACCAATCATCAGTCGGCTTTCTTGAATACTTTTCGTGTTGTCATGGTTAGTGTTTTCGGTCTAGCAGTGGATAAACGCTTTGAAGAAACTGTTGGTCTAACGCAGGGACCACTGTTATTCCCAGTACCTCAACGTCGAAGGATTGCCGAAGACGGCGGAGCTAGTACAAGTGCAGGTGGGATAGTCCCTCATGAGGCACAACAACCTCCCACAACTTATAGCCAGCTCGCATTCGGCACAACAGGGAATGTCCCACAATCTGCTTTCAGAGTGTTTCCTGCAGCGAACAGGATACAAAGGAACATGTATGGAGATGGATATCAGGAGTTCATTGATTATAACTCGATTAATGCTCTTCCAAATCCAGGCTACAAGAGTTCAGTAGGACTACATCCTGGGGGGCAAGCACAAGCAGCTCCAGATTCGAGTGTTGACCTCATCATGCATAGAATGGCTGATATGATGCAAAATCAATTCGGCCTAAAGCCAAAAAATCAGTCATATGCTTACAAGTCCCCCTACCCAGAGTGGTACAATCGGGTAGCACTTCCTCCAAGAGTAAAACCTCCTACTCATTTTACCAAGTTTTCGGGTCAAGATGACACCAGCACCATAGAACACATCAGCCGATACTTGATGCACCTTAGAGAGGCATCTACAGATGAAGCCTGGAGGATTCGGTACTTCCCGTTGTCATTGACAGGACCAGCCTTCTCGTGGTTCACCTCTCTGCCAGCAAACTCTATTAATACATGGGCAGAGCTAGAACAAAAGTTCCACGCATTCTTCTTTACGGGCACCAGTGAAAAGAAGTTGGTCGACCTCATGAGTTTGAGGATGAAACCTAACGAGACGCCGCAAGAATATTTGCGCAGGTTCAGGGAGACCAAAAACCTCTGCTATTCCTTGAATTTACCGGATGATCAATTGCCAAGGATAGCCATAGCTGACATGTTGCCGAATATCAAGGAGAAGCTATTCGGCATGGAGTTTGACGACCTCGGGCAGTTATCACAACAGTTGGCAATGATGAGTAGTCAAGCCCAAGGGTTCAGAAGGAACAGTCAGTTCCAGAAAAGTGATGTGGTTGCCGAAATGTATCAGGCTTTCTTAGAGGAAACAACTGGGTATGATGACGAAGATGAGGTGGCTGCAGCCGAGATAGTCTGGGCTAAAGAGCCGACTCAAGTCAACCAGCGGTGGCTGAGGCAACAAAAAGGTACTTATGATTTTGATGTTTCCAAGTCAGATAAATTATTTGAGTACTTGTTGAAGGAAGAACGCATCAAGTTGCCGGAAGGTCATCTTATGCTGCACCCTGAAGGGGTCAAGGACAAGAAGTATTGCGGCTTCCATAATACCAGATCCCACTCTATAAACGATTGCCGAGTGTTCAGAGTGCGGATCCAGAAAGCTATCCAGGACAGACATCTAAGGTTTGATGGAAAGATGAAAGTTGAAGGTAGTCCTTTTGGACAGAATACCGTGTCCTTCTCTGTTAGTATGGTTAATGCAACTGACCCCAGGGGCAAATGCAAGATAAAAGTATTAACCTCTAATAGAGCAAGAGAAGCTGGTGCTGTTGACCCTGATCGACAAATTACAAATGAAGAAATTTGGCAGCGAGTTCATTTTCAGAATAGCCGAACTGAGAGGAGTCAAACTTCCAGGCCCAGGGTCACGACGCGAATTCTGTTGAATAAATGGCATCGGGAGCAAGAGCGGTACCAGAAACAGAAATTTTATGAAGAACAGAAGTTCCTGGAGAAACAACAGAGGTATGAGGAAGAAATATACCGAGAGGAACGAGAACATATGAGAGAACAAGAGCAATCACACTGGGGATGCTCATTTTTCAAGTATTGTTGGAACGAAGGCTTGAAGCTGCCTGCTAAGAACAACTGCCCTGAATGCAGTAACCAGTATTCTGAATATAGGCAGTCTTGAGTCAACCGTTGTTCGGTTCATGAAAGGCTTGGGGTATGAATCCCTGAGGATGATCGGCGCTTAAAAATAAATAATTCCGAGGATCGGCAGGGAAGAGGATTTGCCGATCGAAATTGGGCTCGCACTGGAGAAGAAGAATACCGCAAGTATATCTGGCAGAAGGGACAGTGGTGTCCGCCAGGATTAAGAAAGAGCCAGAAAAGAAGGGTGCAGCGCCTAAGAAACAGAGAATTAGCGCAAGTAGGCGCCAGGACGAAACAAGTTTGGCGTCTTAAAGAGAAGCCTAATGATGATGATCATTCGGCTGATGCATGCATGACATTCTTTCTTCCATCAGAATTTATAGCTCCTGAAGATCAAGATGTCCAGGAGGAAGTGTACTCAGATTTCGACGAAGATGAATTCCAAGATCTGTTAGCTCATCTTGTTTTGGCTCAACGGGCGGTATTTGACAAACCAGCTAAGCATCGACACTTGAAGCCACTTTATATGAGGGGGTATGTCAATGGCAAGCCACTGACCAAAATGTTTATTGATGGAGGAGCTGCCATAAATATCATGCCATATGCCACCTTCAGAAAACTTGGGATGGCAAGTGAGGACCTATTGAAGACCGACATGGTGTTAAGAGACTTTGCTGGTAATTCTTCTGATACTCGAGGAGCAGTCCATGTTGAGTTAACAATTGGGTCAAAGACTTTGATTACCACTTTCTTTGTTATCGATGGCAAGGGGGCATACAGTTTGCTATTAGGAAGGGATTGGATACATGCAAATTGCTGTACCGTCAACCATGCACCAATTCCTCATCCAGTGGATAGGGGATGACATCGAAATTGTCCATGCTGATGATTCGGTGAGTATTGCTAATGCAGAACCCATCTACTTGGAATATGATGGCGTCGAGTGCTTTTCTGGAAGAGCTTGGGAAGCAGGTCCTGTGAACGTCTTCGACGAGGACCAACAGCCGATTCGAACGATCGGCTCTCAGAGTAATTTCTGAATAATTGGTGGCAATGGAGGAAAGTCGAGACCAAGTTTCGTGTCGGCTGATAAGGAATAAAGTGTTGGTGATGAAGCCGAAATAGGACTAAGGTGTGCAAGTTTTGATCTCGAGCGTGTTTTGAAGTTGATGAACTTTTGAAAGGATTCTGTTTATTTCTCCATTGCCAAAACTCAAGAAGGATCAGAGGGAATTTGTATAAGGTGACGTACAACAGAAGAGATTTTGATGAAAATTGAGATATATATGAAGGCACTTCCACAACTTGGTGATCATTTCAAGTTGTACGTGGCAGCCGATAGACTTACAGTAGGATTGGCCCTTATTTTAGGTTTAAAGGAAAACAGGATAGGTGACAACTTGCCTTAGCCGAAAATGTTAAGACCCAAGGGCGGGTATTCGGCTATGAATATGTTCATGTTACTTATGAGCTGAAGCTTCGGCACTGCTTGTTAAAAGCCGAATGCGTGGTAATTGCATGAAAGACAGATTCAGGAATATTTGTGTATAGCTGATGTGAAGCATCGCCTTTAGCAGAATAAAAATGTTTCAAGAAATTTAAATTATAGCCGATATTGTTTATATCGTCTTTAGCACAAGAATATTCATAGCCCTGGTAACCCTAGCGTTTTCGAAGTTGGCAGGTTTATCGGGAGAAGAGAAAGATGAAATGCAGTAAGTAAGATGCCGAGTGACATGACACATCAAAAATGAGATCTAGTCGGCTAAGGTGACGTCATGCGTTCGGAAAACGTTTTCTCTGAAGAGATATTGCAATTGGAAAAATCACTGGAAATAATCGAAGATGCAAGTGGAGTTATTCAGAGAAGAACAAGTTCATCTGCTGCAAACTTCATTTACAAATCTATCCTAATACGAACTACCCTCAGAATAATCTGATCGGGATAGATTGTGGATCAACAGTCTCGGCGATGGCAGCGGCATGGTCACCATAAATTTCAAAGTCTTCAAATACACCCGGGTTGCCGCCTGCGAAACCAACTGGTAGAGAGGAGTAATCTTATTTGGTCCAGGAATTCATTGCCGCTAGCCCGAAGGACACTCCGGCGTGTACACCTTGGATGATGGCCAGATCTATGCGGCCATCCACAGCATTAAGACGAGCTTCAGCTGAGTCCCCATGAGCATTCATCTTAAGGGCAATTTTGTTCACCGCTATTTTCAAATGGTCATTCTTTGCAGAAAGGACTAGCAAAAGAAGAGATGCGTTAGGAAAGGTAAACTTAGCCAGAAGAAGAGGACTGAAACACTGCCAACCTGTAATGATGTTGCAGAGCTGTTTCCGTTGGTCTGCCCATTAAGATTCTTCAATGCTATGCTTCTTAGATACATCTTCCAGTTCCTTCTGGGCCTCATCCCTTTCCTCGTGGTACCGAAGGGCGTCCAAACGGATTTGCTGGGATGAATCATCAAACTCAGAATCTGGTAGCTTAAGGAAAAGGTTGAAAGAAGCTATTGGAGCTACCGTTTCTAGAGGAAGAACCCAAACTTGGTTGGAGGGAGACCCCACCCTGGAAGGGGAAAGTGCCACGAATCAGAGATAGACAAGCAACAAAAACTACCGCAAGGGGGCAAGAAATCAGTTTTTACCCATAATGCCGGTGAGTTGATGCTCGGCTTCCTCCTGCTTCGCCTCCAGTGGGGTGCCTGCTGTGATTGTTGTTGCCTGCCATTATTGGAAATGCTGGCGAAGGATTTTTTTTCTCTGGCTTGAGCTAAAAGCCGAGAAGTGGAGAGTTTGCAAGTCAAACTGTTTGATTGGAGTCAAGGGGGATGGCCTGTCTAGGGTCATATTTATAGAGCTATGACTTGCACACTGGAAAACCACGCGTCGGGTTAGGATTTTCACAGTTTATGGGCCGTTATTGGGCCGGACCAAATCTTTGCTGACTTGAGGAACTCATGGAGCCGATAGGATTCGGCTAAAGATGGTTGCTATGTGAAGTGTTCAATTTTGGCTGATTATTTGGGGATCATATTACTGATTGGTACTGAGAACAGGAAGCTGAAAATGAGAGAGTCTTTTAAGAATGCTATCCCGGTGCTGCCATGATTTGGGAAATTGAGAGAAAGACTGAGAACTTCGGATCCAAAATAATCAATTATAGCAATTACTTGCAGGACAAAGGCACTCAGCGTGATTATCAGCGATAGCCGATGTAATGTATATCGCCGCTAAGTTAAAGAGAAAATTAGTGGCTGATACACAAAACAGAGCGCACATTGATCTCGAAGGATCAATCACGGATTGATTTCAAAAGAGCGAACAAAAGAACTTTTTATTCACAAGAAAGGGGAACATGGGATTACAATGAGGACAAGTTACAGTGGAAAGTCAGTTCGTCCACTCTATCCTATTCCTAATCGGAAGATCGTGGTCAAAAGAGTCAGCTAGATCTGTTCCAGCTTCTTTCATATCATCTACAGAGTGTGCCACCCTGTATTCTAACCCTTGCTCACAGACATCAAAGTTGCGGTAATCGGCGCTAGAGTGAATCCGTACGGCATTGAAGGCAAGCGCTGCGCTGTATCCCATACCAGCTCTAGAGATGTCGGGAAGGGCTCGGCTGACCTCGTTCACCCGCCTCAGAGCTGTTGTACCCGGTACATTGGCTGTGATGGCGAGATTGGCAACAGCAGCCTCGAGAGCATGGAGTTTGGTCTCCAGAGCTGAAAAAGAGAAAGATGAGCAAGAGCGAGAGGAGGAAAAATAGGAAAAGGAGTGATTAAAAAATGTTTACCGGCGGCCCTATTACGAGCGACATCACGCTCTCGAGAGATTCGGGTAATCTCCCGATCCTTCCCTTCCGAGTCAAATTGAAGGTCTGCAATTTTCTGGGTCAGGTCTTCAGAAGAGGCGTCGTCAGTCCTCCTAAACAGGAAGCAACGATGTAAGAACAACTGCTTCATTTTTGGAACAAGAAAGAGAAGGAAGGAAGGAACAACCTCTTCTTGGAGGTGCTAGAAGCACCAAGCTCGGAGCTGTGTCGGCTCGCTGCGGAAGACATCCTCTAGATTGGAACGAATGATGAACAAGAGGAAAAGAGGGTTTTGGAGTCGAAACAGGGGAGTTCAAAATGCACAAGCCGAAACAGGGTGAAAGGGAGCTTTAAGGAATCCCAAAGGCGCATCGGGAGATGAATTGGCAGGTACAACAATTATGGCGAGTGAAAGTGGATGCTTCCGGAGGTTCCACGTCAGTGTACAAGGAATTTTGTAATAAATATTTATCCCAAAATTAGGGGGCATGTGTTGACACCAGATTTTGGCACGCATGAAGATGTGACAAGTGGACCCAGCCAGCAGTAAGGAAGAGATTCGGCAAATGATCGGACGATCAGCTGGCTCTCAAGAATTCGGTGAACAACCAAGGATGGTTAGCCTTCGGAGTCTATGCGGTCGGCTGTTTTGCGAAGCGGCGGCTCCATTCGGGAAATAGATATGACAAGCAAAGCTGGCTTGCACAAGAAGGCACGTAACGTTGAAGGACACCGAGAAGAATAAGAATAATGTTTTGTATCTTTCCAAATTTTATTGTGTAAATCGTAATCGTCTAGGACTCGTGTTTCATCCAGGGTATAAATATAAACCCTCGGCCATTGTAAAAGTGTTCACAACCATATCAATACAAACCGGTCCCGTGCCACCTTCGAGTCCTTAAGTCGTGTCGTCGAGTTCTTCGAGAGGAATCATCGATCCGTCGACCTCCGTAAGTACAGGCAACCTTGTTATCATGTCTTGTATCATGCGGTGGATTTAGATATGATGCAAGTAGTCTCGTTCGTTAAGCTTAGCATCGTGCGGCGGATTTAAGCTTATGACGGGAGGTTTTTGCTTATGCCTTGTATCGTGCGGTGGATTAAGTCATGGGTAAAAATAGTTATCGGCTCTGTTAGATCTGGCAAATCTGATAGATTCATTAAATTATCATGTGTTATGTGTTTTATTATTTAATTCTTGTAACACTCTTTTGCCCAATCTAGATTGATCTTTGTTCGGCCCTGTTTCACAAGCTTGCTTGTGTTTTTTGTTAATCATAAGATCATGATGGCCGGACCAACTTTCAATCTAGATTGTCACATGTTGTGGGTTCATGCATGTCAATCACGGTTATACTTTGATAAGACTAGGTATCATACGGCAGATGCAGGTTTTAGATTGGTTTGATCGTGCTTGCTTGTATGTTCCTTCTTCATGGACCCCAACTCGGCTAGTTTGCCGATCTTGGTTAAGCTTACGTGAGTAATGAGCTTTTATAGATCTGTTCAGATACATGCATGCTTTTAGCTTGTTACAATTAGATTGTATCATGCGGTGGATTAATCTAATTATAAGAAGTGGCGTTGACTTATGGCAAGTGGTATCATGCGGTGGATTAGCTTCGCTTGAGTTTATGCTTGACGGGTTTATGAAGGCTAGACGTGTGGCACACTAGTTGGATTAACCTATGCATGTGTTATTTGAATAGATTTATATTTGCAAGTTACCTGTTTACAATGTTTTAATTTTATCTTTCATTTGTTCAAGCACGTATCTCTTTACATATGCATTCGGCTGTTATTATGCTTTACATGCTCTGTTTCTCATACTAGCCGAATGATTTTTATAAACATGATCTGACAGACAGCTTCTATAGCTGTATGCCGTCGTGATTGGCTTTCAAAGCCGTACATATGGAACTGTCTGGTCTCACCCGGCATGTTCCAGTGGTATTCTCACAGTTTTATCCCTTGTTGGTTTTCAGGTCAAACCGACTGGCACGTCTCCGGATTCAACACACTCTGGGCACCCGATTGAAGCTAGCTTTTTCGGCTTGCTGTGTGTGAGGCGCGGCGCGTCACATTTTGCGTCAACAATATTTCAATGGTGAACATTTTCAAGTTTTATGTTCAGTAATCAGATTCATCAAAAAAATAGCTCCACTCACAACATGTAACAGTGATCAGAAAGAGCATAAGCTACAGCATCATCATAAAGCATCCGAGCAAATACTATACAGAGCATAGTTACATTCTAAAGATTATATACATGAAGCTCTGAATGTAAATATGCAAGATGAAATGCAAAGATGCATGATGAAACCAAATGAAAAACACAAAGTCAGTTTATAATACAAAACCCAAAAATGTTTCCCCCATCTAAAAGGGGAAACACACACCAAGCTCACCTCTCAACCTAGCAAAAGTTGATTGGTCCAAAGGCTTGGTGAAAATATCAGCCAACTGATGATGAGTATCGACATGGCGAAGGTCGATATCACCCTTCTCATAGTGGTCTCGCAGAAAATGAAAGCGCACATCAATGTGTTTGGTCTTAGAGTGCAGCACGGGGTTCTTAGCAACGCTAATCGCACTCGTGCTGTCACAAAGCAAAGGAACACGAGAAAAGCTCAGACCAAAATCACGCAAAGTGGCCATCATCCAGAGTAACTGGGAACAGCAGCTAGCCGCAGCAACATACTCAGCCTCCGTGGTAGACTGGGCGACACTAGACTGCTTGCGAGAAGACCACAAAACAAGAGAAGAACCAATAAACTGGCAAGTCCCAGAAGTGGACTTGCGATCAATGCGACAACCAGCAAAATCGGCATCGGAATAACCACAAAGGGAAAGGGTGGAGGAAGCAGAATACCAAATCCCAAATTCTGGAGTGAAGGATAAGTACCTCATAATGCACTTGACCGCCTGACGGTGCGAGGTGCGCGGCGATGACTGAAATCGCACGCAAAGACACACCGCGAACTGAATGTCCGGGCGTGTCGCCGTCAGGTACAGCAGCGACCCGATCATACTCTGGTACTCCTTCTGGTCCACCGCTTCTCCATCCACATCCGCATCCAGGGCCGTCGTGGTCGACATGGGTGTTGGAAGAGGCTTGGCCTCACCCATATCAAACTTCTTCAATATGTCCTTGGTATACTTACCCTGGTGCACGAATGTCCCTTCCCGGGATTGCTTGATTTGCAACCCAAGGAAAAACGTCAACTCGCCCATCATGCTCATCTCAAATTCCCTGCTCATAGTGTCTGCAAACTTGGCAACCAAAGCGTGAGAAGAACCATCGAAAATGATATCATCCACGTAAATCTGGACCAAGAGAGTGTCACTGCCTTGCTTGAGGAGAAAGAGCATTTTATCCACACATCCCATTTTAAAACCCTTAGCAAGCAAAAAGGTTTTCAACCTATCATACCAGGCTCTAGGGGCTTGTTTCAAACCATACAAAGCTTTGTGAAGTTTAAAAACATGGTTTGGAAACTTGGGATTTTCGAAACCAGGGGGTTGTTTCACATACACCTCCTCTTCTATGTAGCCGTTTAAGAAGGCACTCTTGACATCCATTTGAAAAAGTTTAAACCCTTTGGATGCAGCAAAAGCCAAGAGTATCCTAATCGCCTCCGAACGAGCTACAGGAGCAAAAGTCTCCTCATAGTCTATCCCCTCCTTCTGACTGTACCCCTGGGCTATAAGTCTGGCCTTGTTTCTCACAACATGGCCATCTTCTCCTTGTTTGTTTTTGAAAACCCATTTTGTCCCAATAGGATGACACTCAGGAGGAAGAGGAACAAGAACCCAAACCCGATTTCTCTCAAAGTTTTCAAGCTCCTCATGCATGGCATTGACCCAATCTGGATCCGTCAAAGCGTGTCCAACATCTCGGGGTTCAAAATCAGCAACAAATGCAGAATGAGCAAAGTGAGAGATTTGTTGTGACCTGGACCGAGTGACACGTTCGCCGATGCTGCCGATCATCTGTTGAGGCAGGTGTTGGTGCTGGATGTGTCGTGGCGCCTCCCGAGCTGATGTAGCCTCCCCCTCAATAGCAGCTGGTGCCTCCTCGGGTAGAAAAGGTACCGCTCGAGGTGGCGGATCCCACGGCCCCCAAGTCATCGAGGAAGAAGGGTCTGGGCCATGAGTCGTAGTAGAAATCGCTCCTTGCGGCACAGCAGGTTGAGGAGGTGCTGGATCATCCATCCCTTTGGCACCTTCGTCCTCGTCATCAAAAAGAGGCTCACCAACCTCATGATCACCTGCACGCTCAAAATGAGAAGAAGGACAAACCATGGTCTCGTCGAAGGTGACATCTGATGTCTCCATGACTTAGTTAGTATCAAGGTTAAGTACACGATATGCACGAGTGTGAGTGCCATAACCCAAAAATACTTCGTCTGAAGAACGAGACTCAAATTTGTCCAGGTTGTCTTTCTTGAGTATAAAATAGTGGCAACTAAAAACTCTAAAATAACTCACTTTGGGCAGTTTTCCAAAACGCAACTCATAAGAAGTCTTTTTCAAGAAAGCTCGGAGAAAAATGCTATTGAAAATGTAACATGCAGTGCTCATAGCCTCGGCCCAATATCGCCTAGGAGTCCTATGCTCATCGAGCATCGTCCTGGCCATCTCTACAAGGATCTGATTCTTCCTTTCTACAACACCATTCTATGGCGGTGTGTAGGGAGAAGAAAATTGATGCTCTAAACCCAAAGAGTCACAAAACTTCTCAAAATCCGAATTCTTGAATTCGAAACCATTATCACTCTGAATTGCTCGCATTGAGTTCATAGGGAACTCATTCTGAAGACGCAAAATCAGATTGCGAACAAAGGAGAAAGTCTCGGTTTTCTCAGCTAAAATGAAAACCCACGAATATCTCGAAAAATCGTCGACAACAACAAGCACATAACACTTCACCCCAACCGAGCTCACCCGAGCCGGACCAACAAGGTCCATGTGCAAAAGCTCTCCAGGGCGCTTAGTCATGACCTGAGTCAATGGATGGTGGGGAGCGGCTACCATCTTCCCATGTCTACAAGAATGGCAAACAAGATCCTTCTCCATGGACAACTTGGGCAATCCTCGAATTAAGCCAAGTGAGCTAAGTCTTGCAAGCAAGTCGAAGCTCAGGTGACCGAGTCTCCTATGCCACTTCCAAAGATCAGAGGAGAAAGGTCCAGCCAAAAGACAACGAGAAATTCCAAACGACTCCGAGAAATCCGCACGAAAGACTTTTCCAAAGGGCGAAATCACACAAACAAGTTTGCCCCGAGGATCCAAAATGCGACTGAGATTCGGTTTAAAACGAATCTCATAGTCATCATCGAAAAGTTGTGAAACAGAAAGAAGGTTAAAATGCAAGTTAGAAACAAGAGCAACATCGTGCAACATGAAATGCTCATTAACTCGCACCGACCCACGAGACAGCACCTTACCTTTGCTGTTGTCGCCGAAGGTGATAAATTCCTTTCCGGCGACCGGACTAAGACTGGAGAACCACTTGGCGTTTCCGGTCATGTGCCTCGAACACCCGGAATCCACCAACCAAACGTTCTCCAATCGTTTTACCTATATCAATAAAAAGACATAGGGTGAGCATACGGTCCAACACTGGGGTGAGTGAAATAGGAATTATACCAGTGTTGGGTCGGCTGCTCAAAAGAACGGTTAGCAAAGAAACCATTCCTAGCACGCCTACGAGAGGAGCGATCACCACGTAGAGGAAAACGTGGTCCGCTAAGGGAGGAGCGTCCATCGCGATACTCAAAACGCGGTGGGGGAAAACGCTCAACTACAAAGCCACCGCCACGGGGTCCATAGCCCACAACTGCACGCTCCCGCCGGGCATGCTCTCTTTGCGGCCTAGACCTAGGAACTTGAGGTTTTGGACCTCTAGTCCTAGCAGCACGCCTCTGAACGTTCGGCGCATGTACATCGTGGAAAGGATGGTACATGTCCGGGTTGTTCATCTCCTTTGCACGGCGCGCCTCTCTCTTGCGCCGAAAGCAAAACTCACTCAAGTGTCCATCTCTCCCACAATGCTCACAATGGTACCTCACTGCTCCCAAAGGGGGCTGTTGGTACTCACGGTAGTGGGTGTGGATCACTTTGCCCTTCTGTGGCATAAGCTCCTCTTGGATGGGTGGCATGGTGTCCAGCTTGTTCTTGAGGTGGTTTGGTTTGGGAGCCCATGATTGTTTCTTGGGTGGAGCTCTCGGAGGTTCAACAAAGACCCCATCCTTTGTGTTAGGCTTGAGAGGCTCTTTGGATGGAATCTTGGTAAGCTTGGGAGTAGTGGTGGAGTTAGGCTTCTCACATAGGTTAAGACCACTCGACTCTCCAATCTTCCCAAAAGACGAAACATCAACACCCGGAGCAAAACCTACACCAGGACCTCCAGCAGCTCACTTGAATTGGGAGATCATCATCCCGAGCTGTGGCTCACCACTAGACACCCATGACAAGATGGTCCGAAGGTATGTGTTTTCCTCCTCGGTTTGCATCTTGTCATGCTTCACATTAGCAATCTCCATCTCCAAACCCTCACAAAGAACGCACCTAGTCACACACGTGCTGTCCGAGCTGGCCTTCTCAAGAGACACAATCTTGGCATTCTTCCCTGCCAACTCAGATTGCAAGCCCGCACAGGACTTGCACGCACCCAATAGCGAGGATCTAGCCTTCAGCTCATCCACCTCTCCTACCAACACAACATACTTGCTTCTCAAAGTGAGAAGGTCAGTCATGTGTGTGGTGCACATCTCACACTCCTCCTCATCGGTAACAACTACGGTGGACTTGACAGATTCAAGTTCCTTCAACGTATCCTCCCACTTCTGCCTAAACTCCTTGAGCTCTCTAGCAGCACGCCTAAGCAACTTATCCTGACTAAGGAGGGCGGCAGTAAGCTTCTCGACCTCAGCAGAAAGCTCGTCGGGGGTCTGAGATACCTGGGAGGTGTCGTCATTGTCGTCGTCATTCCGAGGAGTGTCCTCTAGCTCGCCGTCGACCTCCTTGCCGAGAGCCATGGTGCAGAAGCCGTCATCATCGGCGAAGAAGCAGAGGCCGTTCAGCTTGTCCTCAATCCTCTTCTTCTTCTCGGACTCATCATCGCTTGAGGAAGTGGAGTCATCATCCGAGTCGTCGACGTCGCTGAGCGTGGCGAAGAACGCACGCTGCTCAGCCTGGGCCTTCTCCAAGTACTTCGTCTTGATGTACTCCTTGTTGATGTCGCCCTTCCGCTTGTGCTTCATGGGGATGTACTTCTCCTTGCGCTTATCGGAGTCGTACTTGTGCCCATGATCCGCCTTGCCGAAGGTCTGCTTGTTCTTCTTCGGGCAATTGGCGATGAAGTGGTTGGGGTCGCCACACTCGAAACATCCCGAGCGTCCTCCTCCGCGGCGACGGTTCATGCGGTTGTTGTGGAACCGCGAGAACCGGTTGGCGAGCAAAGCCAACTCGTCATCCCCCATGAACTCCAGCAGCTCCTCTGTGACAGAAAGAAGAGACGAGAGTGCAAAGCCTCCAGAGGGGTTAGCAGAAGACCCAGAAACCAAAGCCATCGATGGGCCAGAAGGATTTTCATAAGAAGCCCTCGCCATGGCGTCAATCTCACTGGACTGGAGCTTACTGAAGAGCTCGTCACACGTGAGGGTCTCATAGTTAGGCGATTCGATGATCGCCTGAACCTTGGAATCCCACACCGATCGATCAAGAGTATGCAAAAGCTTCAAAGCTCTCTCATGATCATCGAAAGGCAACAGCTCCTTGTTAGCCCTCATCCTGTTGACAATCACCTGAAAGCGAGCGAATAAACTTTCTATGCTCTCGCCAGGCATATGTTGAAAATTCTCATACTCTCGCTTGAACGACTCGTAGAGGCAGGTTTTGACTTGAGTGGTTCCCTCATGGAAACGCATGAGGGTAGCCCAAATCTCCCGAGCGGTAGCGAGGTGAGAAACGCGATCAAACTTGGACATGCTCAAACAGGAGAAAAGAGCATTACGAGCTCGACTATTAGCATCGTGCTCATCGATCTGACGCTGAGTCATATGAGCAGCCAAGACCACGTAATCAGCAGAGTTGCAAATATCCCAAATGGAAGCACCAATACTCTGCAGATAGGCCGACATGCGTATCTTCCAATACGCATAGTTCGTCCCATCGAAAAATGGCGGTTTGCCCACGCCGCGATCCATGTCGCCTTCTGTGGATCTGGAACCGGCTAAGGTGGAAGATCCTTAACCCGCTCCGATACCAATTGAAGGACCGAGAATGCAATAGCAAGGCGACCAGAGGGGGGTGAATGGGAGCTCAAAAATTTCTCTCGAAACTTTGGCCTTCTGTCCCCAAAATCAACCCCAAGAGCTTCGATCAAAACTGTGATGCCCATGACCCTTGGAAGAGGGTGGATGATCCCTAGGATCACAGCGAGGCACCACAAAGTAATAGCAAACCAAACGCCAAAAGCACCAGAACAAGTTTGACCCTCAAAAACCAAGTCCCGAACGTAGATAGACGGCTACGTCGAGAAACTCCCAAATACCTATGCTAACAAGTAGCAAAGATACCTAGAGAGGTTCCTTGATCAACTCTAGGGCCAAACGAGAAGTCCGGAAACCAAGCGGAGAAGCCGGGAGACCAAACGCACTAAACTGGAACACATAGCGAGTTCCCGGACTGTCCGCCGGTACGGTCCCGGACTGTCCGGCTCAACCCCGGACTGTCCGCGACTGGGCGCCGAACTGTCCGTTGGCCAAATGGACAAAACAGCAAGGATGCTAAAGGTCCCTGGTCGACTCGCGGACTGTCCGCGATCGACTACGGCGGACTGTTCGCCGGTCAAATCTGACCAAAGTGGCCGAGGCTCGCTGCCACTGGTCTGGCTCGAGCCCGACGCGCGGACTGTCCGCGGTTCACCTGGCGGACTGTCCGCGGATGAACAGAGAGGGCGATACAGTCCGCGGTTCACCTGGCGGACTGTCCGCGGATGAACAGAGAGGGCGATTTTGGTCGCCCTTCTCACGAATCCTCCCAAAACCGAATCAAAACTCAATCTCACATTCCCAAACTTGGAGAGGATGATCACGAGGTAGTTAGGAGACTATCCCTAAGAAATCATCCGCTCAAATCGATTCAATCACCGGGAAATTGAAAGGGGAGGAGTATGAACGAAAAAGCACCACGAAAACGAAATCAACCCGATCTACTTGTTCATGAGGAGTTAGATGAATTCCTTCGGTGGAAGTGATCTCCTCACTATAAAGAACAAGTTGATTCAAATGGATTTCATAAAGACGCAATAGAGAGGAAGATCGAGTGACGAGAAAATCACGGAGAAACGAAGAACGCGAAGAACACGAACAAAACGCGAATCAAGTCATCGATCTGCAACCGTGTGGCTACCACACGCTACAACAGTGAGATTACGGTCTCACTTCCTCAAAATCTCCAGTACACAGAGGTATGATTCTCTGCGGATCTCAGTAGCTACAGCAGGGGATTGGGAGAGCAGGAAACCCTAGAAGCAAAGAGCAAATGACTGAGATAGGATGGGAGGTGGGTGTCTCCCTCTACTTATCCTAATTCCCACTCTACCCCTAACTAATTACAGAGCGAACCAGCTAAACCCTAGGGTTATTCTGGACCAACTCATGGTAGGTGGTGATCGGACGGCCACGCCCGCACAACTGGTAGTGTTGCCTCGATGCAACCTCACCGATCGCCGCCACGTGCCGCCACCGCTCTGCTTGTCCTTTTCCCGGACGTCGCACCCCCGGTTTTGTGGCCCAAACTGGGAAACCAGCCTTCACAGCCAACCCTCGGTTGTGAGGCCCAAACCGGGAAACCAGCCGATCATCGCCTGAGTTTTGTGGCCCAAACTCAGAAACCCGCAGCACCCAGGTTTTGAGGCCCAAACCTGGAAACCGTCCTCAGCCCGAGTTTTGTGGCCCAAACTCGGAAACCGTCAACGCCCAGGTTTTGAGGCTCAAACCTGGAAACCGTCCACTCGGTGGTTTTTCTGTGGCTCAACCACCAAACCGAGACGTAGAGGGGATGCACCGCCCGTGCACCCCATCCACCAACACGTGTCCCTAGGTCCTCGACCCGAGCAACACCGTGACCGCAAGTCTTCGCTCGTCGCTGTCCCAGGCTGTCAGCCACCACAGCTGATCCTCGGGCCACCGGTCCCTCAGTCCAAGCCTCACGTCCGCCCTTCGCCACTCTCGGTCCCTCGGCACGGCACGTCTCTACTTGACCTTCACCTTGACCTCGATCACTGTATCCGTGCTCGACACCTGCACAACACAAGCCAAAGAACATGCGCATCATCCCAGTTGACAATCACTCATCACTCAGAGACTCGGCATACACCCATGTATCCGCAAAACTTGCCTTACTACCGGCTTTGGTCGGTACCACCAAGGGTTGGTAGTACCGACTATATGGCGGTACTACCGCCAAGCCATTTTGAGCACGAACAGAGAGGTCTGCAAAAATAACCTTCCTACCGACCAGGGTCGGTACCACCGAGGGTCGGTATTACCGACCTTATGGCGGTACTTCCGCCAAGCCATTTTTGAGCCTACACACAGAAGGTGTTAGCAAGGTCTGGGTGGCCAGTACTACCGACCTTACGGCGGTACTACCGCCAGTTCAAAAATAACTCTACCCAGAGAGTATTGCGCGCTGCAGCCCTGGTCGGTACTACTGACTGCACAGAAAAAAAAAACTCTGTGTTTGTGATCGTGCGGTGTCTCTCAAGCAAACTTTAGTTAGTCGATTTGAGCACTTTTATCTACATCTAGCCAACCTAATTTGTGACCCTCTTGATAGTCCGTCTTACCTATAACTCATATTTAAAATCAAACTTTCAAACCACCACTTGAGCTAGGTATCTTTTGTCCAACTATACTCAACGTGCTTTGTTCACGAGATTACAATATTTCAAATCCTTTTAGGTACTAACACCTGCATACATGTTTTTATAAAACCGTTAGTCCCTAATTTGATTATCATTAATTAGCCAAAACCCACATTAGGAGGCGAATGCACTTACAGTACTCGAGTGGGCTGACTTCCTATGCTAATTATCGCTGCGGGGTGAGGGGGCTGTCGGCTGGTCAGCGCGTCGACCAGTCTGCAACGAATATTTCCGGGTTACGGGCGTGCGGCGGCCGCAGGATCACTTGGGCTTGGCCTTGGGGAATATTTTTTTGCCTGCCCCTCCGTCCGAAGGGTCTGGATCCTTTTGTACTTGAGCTCAGATATTGAAGTCGCCAACCGCGTGTTCTCTGCTGCTCTTCTGGTGTCGTGAACACTTTCCTCTGAAAACGAGTCTCTATAGTGATAACCAAGGATCCTCAACATTTTTTTTGCAACGCAATCATTAAGAACAAGTGAGGCTGAAAAACAGCGCAGCGCAAAAGGTGTATTTGACAGGGATTCACTGTTGACAAAAATAAATCTGTATCTAAGATTCACCATAAATCAGATCCACGTATCGTGGATCTGAGATCCACTTTAAAATCTGGATCTAAAATTCACCCTAAATCAGATCCATCATGGATCTGAGATCCAAGACACAGCCACCTGCCTAGGAGCGGTCGGCCTAGGCGCGAAGTGCGGCTACCGCTCTGGGCTCGGCGCACGGTGGCCGGCTGCTGACCTGTGCGCGGCTCGTGGTCGAGGCGAGGTCGTTGTGTGTCGGAGGACCGTGACCATGGCCAAGTGTGGTGCCTTGGTTGGGCGGGGCGTGGGGTCGGCGAGGTTGAGATTGGGCTGCACTACTAAAAACAATTATTTTGCGTGACACCTTGCAATAATTAACTGTGACGGACCTTTGACTCGGTCGTCATGGTTATTGGATGACCGGCCTAGCCACCTGGTCGCCCAATCGCCCGTCACGGTTAATAAGTTAACCATGGAGAGCGACCTAAGGGGCCCGTCACGATTAATGGTCTATTAACCAAGACGGGCTCCCTAACCAGTCCATCACGGTTAATAACATTAACCGTGACAGGCGCCTTAGGCCGTCCGCCACGATTAATGGTCTATTAACCATGACGGACACCTTAGGTTGCCCACCACGATTAAGTGTTTCCAAATATAACAGCAGCTAGCCCCTCTCTTCTTCCTCACGAGCCGCCTTCTTCCAACATTTGGGCTGGCAAAAATTTCCACCGTGCGCCGCCGCCGCTGTGACCTTCCTCGTCCCTCTCCTGCGCGCTGTGGTGCCCTAGTCCTCCTTCCGTACACCCCCGCACCCTTGCTGTGGTGTCTTGAACGTCCGCCGCCACCACCACCATTGCCACCGCGTCATCCTCCCTCATCGTCCTCAAACCCTAACGCCGCTAGCATCGCGGCCGGGGTCCTTGAACCCTAGCGTCGCCGCGCTCGTCCTCCACTATAGTCCTCCGCCGTGGTCCTCGAGCACGACGTCGACACTGCAGTCCTCCGATGCGGGCAGCCCCCAGGTGCGGCGACCCTAGCACCGCCGGGCCCTACCACAGTTGCGTAGGACAAGCGTGGGCGGCGGCATGGGCCAACGCGGGCGAGCACGGGCGGTGGCGCGGCAGGCCCAGTGCGACGGTCTGCCGCTAAAGCTAGGCGTGTGTAGCCTTTCGACGCGCATCAACTCAAATCCAACGGCGCATGTGCAGATCCCCGACACCCTGGAGATGGAGGAGGAAGCAGTCTCACTGTCATCGACTCTTCATTGTTGTCAACGTTGCTCCTGGCCGAATAGGGACGCTGAAGACAGGCCCAGGTGCCAAGGTGAACAACTTCAGGCCTTTGGTAGTGTTTCTGTTTCTCGCTTTGTGCTTGCTGCTCATACCTTTCCACGGTTCCTCTTTGCTTATTTTCCTGTATGTAACCTTGCAACCTTCATGTCACTTCTTATAGATGAATGACCGACTTCTTTTGCCTTCTCAGCTTACAGAACTGATCCAGTGATTAATGCGATAGTCAAGATATTTATTAAGGAGTCCATTCAAAGTGGGAATAACCTTGGTCTTTGACAGGAAGGATGCAAGCTTCTTTATCACTGGGATTCTTTGCCATCTGTTTCGAAGGTAAACATATAGTGGTTGCCTTTTTTCTCAGTCAATTTAATCAGATACACCTCAGTTATTAGTTTACTACATACAAGTACATAATCCATTGGGCACAAAGATAAGCATATGCCTTCCATTTGACAAAGAAATTTCAAGGTACCTGCTATTATAAATATGAGTCCTGATTGTTTTCGAAATGGGACAAATGATCTTAGTAAGAATTATAATTTGCTTAGTTGATTAGCTTGGATGCAATATTGGCTTTCGCTTTGTTCTTGCTGCTCATACCTTTCCAAGGTGAGTAGTTTTTTTTTGCAAATCCACTTTCTTGCATGTTAGTATATATTATGCCTTTTTGCTATATTTTTCTTTGTTTTTGCTTAAATTAAATTTTGCAAATCCACATGGGCCGGCTGGAGCGGTGCTCTGCTGTGTCGCGTGAGGAAGAAGAAACACGAGAAAAAAAGAATGTGAGGAGGAGGAAAGAACAAACCCATGTCGCGTGAGGAAGAAGAAACATGAGAAAAAAAAGAATGTGAGGAGGAGGAAAGAACAAACCGATTTCTGTGGAACCAGTAATAGTGGCGGGTAATTTCTTCCAGATTTACCAAATCCAGTTTGGTAGAGCATCCCTGATGAGATCCACCAAAATGGTAAATTGAACCCCGCTGAATCTGGATTTCATGGATCTAGAGTGTTTGCCATTTTTTTTTGTGTGAATTCAAACTGCTGAATCTGGATTTGGTGAATATGAATCCCTGCCAAACTAGCCAGTACTATATTTGAATTTGGATATTCGAACCAAAATGGTGAATCCAACCCCGGTGAATCCAGATTTGATGGATCTAGAGTGTTTGCCAATTTTTTTTAATTCAAATTGCTGAATCCGGATTTGGTGAATCTGAATCCCGGCCAAACTAGCTAGTACTATATTTGAATCTGGATATTCGAAGTCAGATATCTAATACATATATAATAGTGTCTTAATTATTAGTACACGACTGTTCGTGACACAAATTATACTATCAATATAATTGGTATATGCACATATCCATTCATATTTCATCTGTTTCCATCACTATGCTTGAAGCTCTTACAATAGCTGGTTCGCCACGCTCCAAACACCGCTCAGCGCCCTCTAGCCTGCTTGAAAGTTAATTAATTTAACAAAGCATCTCGTTAACAACTGTCCATAGATTTTATGTGGTTAAATCTGTCAGTTTTTTTAATGTGATCCAATGGATAGTTATAGCACTAATCCTAAAGCACAATCAAATGTATAGAAATCTGACAGATTTAGGAAAAAATATTGCTCACCAAATAAATAGCAAGAGTCTTAATTTAATATAATAACAGTTGATTGTTCCAAGTTGGTTTAACAACTTCTGGTGCTGTACATTGGCGGAGGCAGGGGTGGCTAGTGGGGCTGCAACCCCCCCCCCCCCCCCCCCCCCAAAAAAAAAAAGTGCAGGGACCGCCTAGTCAAAAAAAAACCCTATCCGGCCAACATCACACCGCACACTTGGCCGTCTTCGTCTCCGCGCCTCCGCCCGACGCCGCTCCGTGCCCTCGCCCTTGGCCCTCGCGTCCGCCTCTAGGCGCCGCCGCTGGACGCCGCTCTCTCCACCCTCCAGGCTCCAGCGCCGCCGCCCGCTGCCCTTGGATAGTCGAGCCGCCCGAGCGCCCGAGCCGGCGATCCCTGAGGGCCCGACCCTAGGCCACCAGGCACCAGCGCGGCAGCGCCAGGCGGGAGGTGGTGAGCCGCGCCGCCCAGCCGGCCAACGGGCCGCCAGGCTCCTAGAGTCCCAGGTCCCAGGTCCAGCGAGGAGCCGCCCAGCGCCCTAACCAGCGAAGGTGAGCTGTGTTTTTTTTTATATATTCAGATTTAGTTATTTAGATATTTAGATTTAGTGATCCATTCCAATCATTTTATTTTGTAGGTTATAATTATAATCAGTAATAGCTCTTTATATTTGGTACTTTTCTATCCTTATTATCATAATTCTATGTATCTTTGACTGAGTACTTTGAACAAATATTAAAGTATTAATTTTAGCTATACCTATTAGTGTATTGTGTTTAGCGAGATTTTTTTTTTGGGTCTATGTTATTTAGCCCCCTTAGTCCGTTTCTGGATCCGCTACTCTTGTGGCTACTAATTACAGATATACGCAGTTTTCCCATTAAACTATTGTGTTGCACCCACGAAGAGATCCAAAGGGTGTCGTGCCTACGCTCGCCGCGCGGAAGGCGGGCCGCGCGAACGTGCAAAAACCTGCTTGGCTTAAAAAGGCTCAGCGCACACGGCCCAAAACGCGTTTATTTTTTCCTCCGCCAAAACACGCACACGGCACACGGCTGAATGCGAACACGCGCGGGCACCTCTCGCCAGCTCAGCCGCGCGTGGGAAACAAAAGAAACTGTATTAGCAAAACCTACGACGGCACGTCGGCACGCCTGGGTTCGGCTGCCAGCACAGCAAACAGCCCCAACTAGGCAACTGGTGGCCGGGTTTTTGGCCACCTTTTCCCCCGTGGCGATCGAGCCGAATCACCCCCCAAAATCCTCCGCTTGCTTTGCCAGTTTGCCTGGCTCTGGCAGCCTTATTAAAGCCGTCGTGCGGTGGTCGTGCCGGAACCCGGATGAGAAAGCAGAGCTCAAGCAAATGTGCATACCAACTCCGGAAATTTACTAGTGGACCGCGATAGCGAGATGGCTCCATTTCCAAAGGCAGAAGCGGATTGCAGCAGCCGGCGACGGTTCGCGGTGGCGTGCAGCGTGCTGAGCCAGTGCGTCAGGGCTGAGTCCGCGGCAGCCCATTCTCGTTCCGTGTCTGTGGTACAGGCGCAGGCTGCGTCCCCGATGCTTCTTATGCCGGGCGCCGACGTTGTCAGCAGCGAGGACACTGTGCCGACGCCGGCGTCAGCACAGCTAACCATCGTGTACGGCGGGCGCGTGCTGGTGTTCAACCACGTCCGGACGGAGAGGACGGCGGAGGTGATGCGCGTCGCAGCTCGGCAGCAAGACATGCCGGGTGGACTGGCCGACCTACAGGTGGCCAGGAGGGCGTCGCTGCAGCGGGTCATGGAGAAGAGGCGGGATAGGTTTCGCACACGCGCGACGTATGCCCCTGCCCCTGCCCCTGCCCGTGCGACGGCGGCGGGGTCGGTGCCCAAGGAGCAGCGGGAAAAAGACACTGACAGATGGCTTGCGCTGGGTATCCCAGGATAAAGCGCTCCATCCAGTTTCCGTTGTCCTGTCGACGTCGCTGCCGTGAACTGGCCGTTTTTCTCCTTTCCGAGTGAATGACATCGCGTGTTGTTTGTACAAATTGTATTGTACAATTTGCCGGCCGATTCGTTGACGTATACACAGAACACAAATGTTAGGGTGTGTTTGGGATAGCTCCTCCAACTTCAGATCCACCTAATCTAACTCCACTTCACGAAAAGTTTGTCAAATAGTCCAGCTCCACCAAATTCAAATTCACCAAAAAAAAATAGATCTCCTCAAGGGGTGCTCCACAAAACTCAAATTGTTGAAGTTGGAAGAAATTACCCACCACTGCCACTGATTTACACAACATACCGGTTCGTTTCTATTTTTCCCGGTTCTTATCTATTTTTCTCCCCCCTGCTCTGTCGCGTTTCTTCTTCGTCCCATGCCCGACTCCACCATGGCCAGCGAGCCGCGTCGCATCCCATCCCCACCAAGGATGATGAGCCCTTTGTGGCCACGCCCGCCCTCACCGCGGCCGTCCCGGCTCCACCGAGGCCAGCGAGCCGCGCCGCACGGCACCTGCCCTCAACGCAGTCGCGCTCGCCTCCACCGTGGCCACGCCCGCCCCCTCCACATCCGGCGAGCTGCACCGCGCGACACTCGCCCCCACACGACCAGCGAGCACTTCTCCGCATCTGGCCTGGCCGTGGCTGAGGTCGAAAGGATCCACGACGGGCCGTGGCCGTGACGAGCGAGATCAGGTCCGCGCCGGGGATGAGCGCGATGGCCGCCGCGAAGAGGTCGCGTCGAGCCACAACGGCGCATCGACATCGAACGTGGCGGCGGCGGCGCCCGAGATGGGGCCGCGCGGGGCCACGATGGGCGAGGTCGGGCTGCGCAAGGGTACCACGACCGAGCATGGCGGCGACGGCCGCACGGGGCTATGACGGGCGACAGGCGAGGCCGGGCTGCGACGAGCGTGGTGGCGTTCATGGTGCCTGCGGTGCTCCTGCTGGGTCACGTTCATTGTATTTTTTTCCCCAATTTCGGTAGAGAAGAAAGGATTGGAGACACTGACGCATAAGACCTATCTGAAGGGCAAATTAGGCAATTCTAATTAAATTGCCCTTCGTGGATCTGGATCTACTGAATATGCCAAACAGTTTCATGATAGATCCTCAGATTCATGGTAGAGCTTATTCACGGTGAATTACAGATTCGGATTCATTTTTCAAGTGGTAAATCTCTCCCAAACAGGCCTTTAAGCTTAGATAGACACTATTGATGACGATTTGGATTACACGTAGCTGACCATCATATCGCTAGAGCTGATTGGATGATACCCGTTCTTGGTCCGAAAAGCTTTAAGAACACCTCTAGCAAAGACCCAGGGAAGAGCGCATCAACGTTGTCCTAGCGTAGACCAGGCCACCTAGAACTCTATCAAATCTCGTCAACAAACATGCCGAACAGTAAGGATTGCAAAAGCTAGAGTAAAGAAAAAAAAGTAAATAGATGTGTTTTTAATTGATTGGTTGTTAGATTTCTCAATCAGTCTTGATCCTCCAATATATATAGAGGGAGTTGCCTAAGGCCATCCGCAATGGTTGTCGAATAGCTAGCTAGTGTAACACCCTAAAATTTTCTCCAAATTAAAATAGGTGAAAATGATTTAATTATGAATTAGTGAGCATTTAACCTAGGGGTTAAATAATTTTTATTGAATTAAAATAAATGTGGCAACATGTTTTTGCACTCATGCTGATGCACTGGATTTATTGAAGTGACGGGTGTTTGCCAAAATTCGAAATGAATTCAAATTTCATTTGAAAAGGATTTGAAATGCTTTGAAAACAAAAAGCAAAAGAGTTTTTATTCTTTTCTCCTCCTCTCCTCGCTTTCGGCCTGGGAAACCTGGCGGCCCAGCCCGCCGGCGTCTCCCTCCCTTCCCTCTTTTCCCCGGCTGGGCCTCCCTTCTCCTCTCGCTTTCTCCCGCTGCGGCCCAGCAGGCCGGCCCGCACGCGCTGCTGGCAGGCCAGCGCCCCCTCTCCCTCCTTGCGGGTGACGACGCGGCCCCACCCATCAGCGTCTGCCTCCCCTCTCCTTCGCCCGCTCGCAGCGCAGAGCCGCAACCGCCGCAGCCGCCCGCACTCCGATTCTCCCGCTCGTCGCTCCCACGTCCCCGCTCCCTCCTTCGTCCTTATAGCGCGTGCGTCCGCGCCCCGCTCCCCTTTTTCCCCTCAGTTGCCTCACTCGCGACGCGCAGCAGAGCACCAGAGCCGTGTCGCTGGAGCTCCTCCGCCGCCGTCCGCCGAGCTCGCCGTTCCGCTAGGCCGCTCCTCCGGCCGATTCAACGCGTCGCCAAGTTCCGCATCGAGTCGGTGGTTTCGCCGAACCCTTCTTTCTCCTTACCCGCACTCAGATTTTCCCTAATCGTCGGTTTCCTTTGAGCAGTTCCTCCGGCGGCCGCCTCCCGTTGAAATCCGCCGTCTCCGTGCCCTCTCTGCTGTGGTTGACGCCGCGGTGAGCCTCGCCGTCACCTCCTCTCTCTCATAGTACCTTCCCCGTATTTTTTTGGTGGCCCTAGGGCAGTTGCAGTGAGCCCCGACGAGCTCTCTGGCCTCGGAGCCATGGCGCCGCCGTGGTGGGCTTGCCCCGCCGCCGCGCGGTTTGTTCCCGCCGGCGCAAGCGCCGCCCAACCCTCGCACACCCCGCGCCTAATCCTCGCCATCCACTACAGATCCAAAGGCCCAGATCGGCCAATACCCCTTCTGGGTGAATTTTGTTAAAGAGCCCCCGAAGAAACCCTGAATCAACCCATGCTCCGGACGACACTATTCTCTGTGTCTTGAAAAGTTTGCAACCAGGCCCCTGTGTTTTGGTTGTATTGAGGCGCAGTCCAGCCGGCAGAGAATCTGATTTAAAATTCAGTTTAAATTTCCGATTTAAATTTATATGCTTTTCTAGCTATTTACAGATTTGCCACTGCACTAAAACGCTTATAAAATTCACGTTTAGCTCCGTTTTGACCCGTTCAAGTTGCGTTAGATTCGTAATTTAGTTTCCTACCTGTTTATGCCTCTGTTAGTCAGCTTAGGTCAGTTTAGTTTCAGAGTTTATGTTAATCTTGTTTAGGGCTTTAGAAACGTCGTCTCGACCGTAACTTTCGCGTCGTAACTCCGTTTCCGGTGAACCAAAACTTGTTGTGATCGTAGAAACGTGTACTTCAGTTTTATCAAAGTTTTATTTCTGCTTATTACTGTTTGGTGTACTGTTCTAATGATAGCCCTGTTTGCTTTGTATGTATGCGCCTGGTATGCGTGTTGATGTCATGTGATCGAGTAGACGGTGAGTCGGTGTGGTACGACCAAGACCCTTCCTTCGACGATCAGTAGGAGGACCAGTCTTTCAACGACCAAGGCAAGTTAGCATGGGATCTCCTTGTTACCTTTTCACCTTATTATTAATTTACTCATTTATGCATGTGTCCAATTGAGCAACCTTAGAGACCAACTTAGCTTTGTTATCTGTGATGCTCTTGACTCCGTGGGTTATATGCATATGGGTAGAATGCTAGTGCTAACTGACTTATAACTGATCCAGTCCAATGATGAATATTTCTCATGTTGATATGATGATAAACGGTTAATAAAACTTGCTGTTAGCAAAAGCTGGGACTGACAGTGCTACCATGAGTGCTATATGGCTCTGGTTTTAGCTCAGTAAACTGGACCTTTTCTAACATGTTAGCGGTGACCCAGAAGGGCGCAAGAGGGGCTTGCCTCTACGGATGTACGGCTGCTCCTGTTCCTATGAGTATAGCTGCGATGGTCTTGTGCCATAGGAAAGGGGGGTTTGCTACATCTGATTGCCAAGGAAACCTAGCGGCCCTAACCTGTTAGACGAACCAGCGAAAGGCTTCGTAGTGTACCCTGCCGATCTACCTTGGAAGTGGATCAAGAGGTTGGCCGCCTCGGGCACAAGGGCAACACGGCTTGTGGGTAAAGATGCACAACCTCTGCAGAGTGTAAAACTGTTATAACAGTCGTGCTCACGGTCACGAGCGGCCCGGAAAACTAGCAGAACTATGATACCTGAATAAATTATTTGTTTATATTGATGACACTCTATGATGTTATATTTTATCATTGATGGACAAATGGATCATGGGTTAAGGGTTAAGTACAATACTCGTTTACCTTAATGCTAAAACTTTGCCAACTTAAAAGCTAACTGCAGTCAGACAGTGTCAGTCTTTTGAGCCTCATGAACCCTGTGTTAGCTTGCTAAGTACGTGGAGTACTTACGCTTGTTGTTTATCTTCTTTTTGGGCAAAATCCCGGATGGGTAACAGATGAAGGTGGAGTTGGTGACTTCCCAGAGGACTTCTAGGCTAGCTGTCTCCCCCAGTCAGCTTTCCCTATGGAGTTGATCTTGTTAGCAGTTCAGTTATCTTTTGTTTCGCTTGATGTAAGACTTGTGATGATACTATCGTTATGTATTAAACACTGTGATGATGCCATTTTTTTTGTGATTTGTCTAACTTATGTGTGTGATGGATTCCTGGGCACACATAAGTATTCCGCCTCAATTTTATCTTAAAAGTTGGGGTGTGACAAATTGGTATCAAAGCTTTGTTGACTGTAGGACGCAAGCCTAGCTAGGAAATGGCCGTTCTAACACCTTTTGTTACCCGTTCATGCTTACTTTATTATCTTGTTATTTTATTAAAAATTTACATGCTTTTTATTCTTATTCTATTATGCAAAACTAATTGTTTCTGCTTATCTTATCTTAAACCATAACGTCAGGATGCCTCACCTCAACGCTCGTGCGTATCGTGCCCTCTTCACCGCCAGCACCAGCCAGCCCCCTCACCCAGTGGTCAACATCTCCGACGGTGATGGCTCCTCTAGCTCCTCCAACACTGCTTTCATCGTGGAGGATGAAGAGCTGACCTCTACCCCGACCGTCTCTGGGGAGCTTGCAGCGCCACCCCCGCCCCCTGCACCAGCTCCTGAGGTGCCAGTCCCTGAGGCGCCAGTACCTGAGGCCCTTGCTCCGGAGGCACCCGCTCCTGTGATGCCTGTCGCTCCACCAGCCGTGGAGGCCCCCGCCGCTCCAGCAGCTCCTGCAGCACCAGCCGCTCCAGCAGCTCCTGCAGCACCGGCCTTCATGCCTGTGTACCCCGTGGTGCACTCCCTTGCCGCTTCGACTGCTTCAGCACCAGCACCCCCTGCCTCTCCAGAAGTGCAGGTGGTAGATGAAGACCTCGGATGGACTCGTCGCTTCATATTCAAGAAGCGTGACGAGACAGCTTACTACCATAGTATGCTGGTTCGTCTGTTGAATGAATACTACCCAGAGTTGGAGGCCAAGCTCCAGTATCACTGTGGCGAGTACACCCACCCCTTGGAGGCTACTTACTGGAAGTCCGACCTGATGGTTACAGGTTGGAATGATTTGGACCAAGGCCACGTCATAGAGTCTGTTCACAGGACCACCACCAAGCGTGGTCATGCTCTAGCAAGCATGGAGGATGCTGCGCAGGATGCCTTCCTGCATTACCGTGGACTACGCTTCCAGTCCATGAGGGCGGACCGCTACCGCTACCTGCCCCATAGTGACTTGGATGGCTCGTGGCAGGCCCTGCTTCCACCGGTGGAGTACCCAGTTCTGGCCTCTACAGCCCAGCACGTCTACGAGACGCAGAGGAAGGCTGACAGTGTGCAGGATGACCTGCGCGCTTCTCAGAAGGTGACGAGGCGTCTGGAGCGTGAAGTGGACCATCTTCGCGGCGAGCTGGGACTCCCGCCCGTCTACAAGAAGAGGTTCAGGGCCAACAATGCCCCCGGTGGAGCCCAGTAGATGTCCACCATGTTTTGTTATCCCGTTTAGAAACGTTGTTTAAATTTCAGTTTGTGTCTAGTGAACTTTTAGTGTATGTGTTGCTTATGTTGGTGAACTATGCTTGTTTGGATCTTTGTTTGTGTGTGGTGGAGAAGTATGAGTTATGTTTGTGCTTCTCCAAGTTTAAAACATCTTTCTGTGATGTATAAAGTGGTTTATCCCTTATCTGTGTTGCTGTTTTCTGGAGCAGCCTGTGGTTAAAATAGTATATCTCTTAATCTATGTTCCCAAAAATTATGAAATTTTTGTGGAAGTATCTAGACTGATGTATCTTTCAAACAAATCTAGAACCAAGTCTTTATCTGTTCAGATCTGTGAGATATGGCTGTTCAAAGTTGATGTTTCTGCGCAGTCTGTCACCCAGAACAGGTTCTGTTCAACGCTGTTTTCGACCCAGAATATGGTCGAATCTGAAAAAGTGTTCTGTATAAAAGTTGTAGCTGGTTTCCTATGCTTTCCAACGATGTCTGGTTCAACCTTGTTGGATTTCTGTAGCTTGAGTTATGTCAGTTTTAGTGCGCTGCTGTTGATAAAGATGTGCCTAGAAATTTTTAGCAATGCTCGTTTATGTTTTAAAATGATTTCTATGATGGATATAAAGGTCTAACTCTTGCACATTTGTTGGTGAGCAGATGGCAGCAAGGGGTGGACGCAGAAGGGGTCGTGGCCGTGGGCGTGGTGTTCCTGTGAACCCGCCACCGCCGCCAGTGACCATTGAGCAGCTGAT
The DNA here is from genome assembly GCA_009763385.1 of Coix lacryma-jobi var. lacryma-jobi. NCBI lineage: Eukaryota > Viridiplantae > Streptophyta > Magnoliopsida > Poales > Poaceae > Coix > Coix lacryma-jobi. The sequence continues at coordinate 106,664,675 of CM019823.1, read as the reverse complement.
GGGCATGCAGAATCAGCTGATGCAAGCCATGATGAACCGCCTGGATTAGGCGCCAGCTGCCGCACCCCCACCTCTCCAAGTTAGGGACCGTCGAGGAGAATTCCTGAAGGGCCACCCACCTGTGTTCTCCCATGCCTCTGAACCTTTGGAGACAGATGACTGGCTTCGTGCAGTAGAGAAGCAGCTGAACATCGCCCAGTGCACTGATTATGAGAAAGTGCTCTACGCTTCTGGGCAACTGCAGGGAGCAGCCCAAGACTGGTGGGATGCTTTCATGTTCGGCCGTCCTCAAGATGCTCCAGTTGTTACTTGACAGGAGTTCAAGGAGAACTTCAGGGCATATCACATCCCTGATGGCCTCGTGGAGCTCAAGCAAGAGGAGTTCCGCTCCTTGAAGCAGGGCTCTATGTCAGTGGCGGAGTACCGCGACAAGTTTGCTCAACTGTCGCGCTATGCCCCACAGGATGTGGCAGACGATAAGGACAAGCAGCGCCGTTTTCTGAAAGGGCTTTATGATGGGTTGCAGCTCCAGCTTATGTCAAACACATATCCGAACTATCAGTCCCTAGTCAATAGGGCAATTGTCATTGATAACAAGCGGAAGGAGATGGAAGCAAAGAAAAGGAGCTTCCAAGGCCAGTCTTTGGGGAGCAACACTCGTCCCCGGACCAACCCCCAGCAAGGCTACCCCCAGAGGAATCAAGGCCCCTCCAACCAGTGGAACAGGGGACAGCACCCCCAGGGCAACCAGAACCAGCAGCGCCCTCCATACCAACAGCAGTCAGGTGGTCAGCGCTACCAGCAACAGCCAGGAGGGCAGAGATTCCAGCAACAGGGCAGCCAAGCCTCACGCCAGGGAGCACCCAACTCCGCTCCCATGAAGAATGCAGCTCAGCAGAACCCCAATGCTTGTTACCGCTGCGGGGAGATAGGACACTATGCTCATTAGTGTCCTAAGAAGCAGAACCCCCAGGCCCCACGGAATCAAGTGGGAAACTCGAAGCAAAACACCCAACCCACTAACACTGGGCGGGTGAACCATGTGGCTGCCGATACTGCCCTGTATGCACCGGATGTCATGATGGGTACGTTCAGTATCAACTCAATCCCAGCAACCATACTTTTTGATTCTGGTGCTTCGCATTCCTTCATTTCACAATCATTTGTTAGAATGCATGGTGTGCCTTTATGTGCAATGAAAGAAACAATCATAGTGAACTCACCGGGGGTAGTATGCCTGCAAATTTCTGGAGCCCCACCTCTAGTGTCAACTTAAGGGGGGTAGATTTTAATGTAAAGCCCATAGTGCTGAGGACAGCAGGCATAGATCTCATCTTGGGTATGGACTAGATGAAGCAACATGGGGCTGTCATTCAGTGTCAAGAGAGATCAATTGTTGTATCTACACCAAAGGGAGACAGAATCTGTGTGGAAGTGGTGATGCAAGAGCAGCCTACTGCCACAATCAACCAGATGGATGCTAGTGGTGCAAATCAAGATCGGGTGGTGGACGAGTTCCCTGATGTCTTTCCTGATGATCTGCCAGGTATGCCACCTGATCGTGATGTTGAGTTCATTATTGAATTATTGTCTGGAACTGCACCAATAGCTAAAAGACCATATAGAATGGGGGTAAATGAATTAGAAGAGCTTAAGAAGCAACTTAAGGAGTTGTTAGAGAAGGGGTATATACGCCCCAGTGCTTCTCCTTGGGGAGCACCTGTGATCTTTGTGGATAAGAAAGATGGTAGCCAGAGGATGTGTGTGGACTATAGGTCCCTAAATGAGGTTACCATTAAAAACAAATACCCTCTGCCCAGGATAGATGATATTTTTGAGCAGCTTAGAGGAGCATGTGTGTTCTCTAAAATAGACCTCAGATCTGGGTACCACCAGTTAAAAATCCGGAACTCGGACATTCCCAAGACTGCTTTCACAACGCGGTATGGATTGTATGAGTATACAGTGATGTCTTTTGGACTGACCAACGCCCCAGCCTACTTCATGTACCTGATGAATAAGGTGTTCATGGAGTATCTTGACAAGTTTGTGGTGGTGTTCATAGATGACATTCTAGTGTTCTCTAAAACAGAAGAGGAACATGCTGAACATCTGAGGATGGTTCTGCAGAAGTTGAGAGAGCATCAACTCTATGCCAAGAGGAGCAAGTGTGAATTTTGGTTGAAAGAAGTCTCTTTCTTGGGGCATGTAGTCTCTAACGGAGGTATATCCGTTGATCCTAGTAAGGTGCAGGATGTGTTGGACTGGAACCCGCCAACCAATACTAGCGAAATCCGAAGCTTTCTGGGTTTGGCTGGGTACTATAGGAGATTCATTGAAGGATTCTCCAAGCTTGCAAAACCTATGACTGCCTTGCTAGAAAAGGGTGCTAAGTTTGTGTGGTCTGATAAATGCCAGGCGAACTTTGAAGAGTTAAAGAAGAGATTAACCACAGCACCTGTCCTAGTTCTGCCAAACTTGAACAAAAGCTTCTCCATCTATTGTGATGCATCTCGTCTGGGACTTGGATGTGTTCTGATGCAAGAGGGAAGAGTAGTAGCCTATGCATCCAGACAGTTGAGAAAGCACGAGCTGAACTATCCAACTCATGATTTGGAGTTAGCAGCTGTTGTCCATGCTCTGAAAATATGGAGACATTATCTAGTTGGGCATAAGTGTGATGTGTACAAAGATCATAAAAGTCTGAAGTACATATTTACTCAATCAGATCTGAATTTGAGGCAACACCGTTGGTTAGAACTGATCAAAGACTATGACCTGGAGGTACATTATCACCCAGGAAAGGCCAATGTCGTGGCTGACGCCTTGAGCAGGAAAACGTATGCAAATGGTTTGCAAGTGGAATACATGTCAGCAGAGTTGAAAGCTGAAATGGCATATCTTAATCTATGTTTTGCAAACAATGTTGTGGAGATAACAGTTGAACCTACTTTGGAGAAAGAAATCCGTGAGGGTCTGCTGAAAAATGAGAAATTGCAAGAGATAGCAGAGAACATAGTGCTGGGAAAGGCACCAGATTTTAGGATGGATGAAAATGGAACTCTTTGGTTTGGAAAAAGGATATGTGTGCCTGAGGTGAAAGCTATTCGTGATGCCATCTTGCGAGATGCGCATGAATCTGCCTACTCTATACATCCCGGCAGTACCAAAATGTACTTAGATCTGAAAGAAAAGTACTGGTGGTATGGTTTGAAGCGAGATGTGGCAGAATATGTGGCCCTATGTGACACCTGTCAGAAGGTCAAGGCTGAACATCAGAGATCGGCAGGATTGTTACAACCTATGCAGATACCTGAGTGGAAATAGGAAGAAGTGGGAATGGACTTTATCACTGGATTACCCCGTACACAAAGAGGCTATGACTCTATATGGGTAATAGTCGACCGTCTCACTAAGGTCGCTCACTTCCTACCAGTTAAGACCACTTATAGTGGGGCAAGGTTAGCAGAGCTGTACATGGAGAGAATTGTGTCTCTACATGGTGTTCCGAAGAAAATAGTGTCTGACAGAGGAACACAATTCACATCTCATTTCTGGCATCAGATACACCAATCATTGGGAACCAAGCTGAATTTCAGTTCTGCATATCACCCACAAACAGATGGGCAGACTGAAAGGATAAATCAGATCTTGGAGGACATGTTGAGAGCATGTGCACTTCAGCATGGGGCTAGTTGGGATAAAAGTCTGCCATATGCCGAATTCTCCTACAACAACAGTCATCAGAAGAGCCTCAAAATGGCTCCTTTTGAAGCTTTGTATGGAAGAAAGTGTAGAACTCCTTTGTTCTGGAATCAGACAGGAGAAACTCAAGTGTTCGGACCGGATGTTCTTCGGAATGCTGAAGAACAAGTAAGAATGATCCGGATAACTTAAGGATAGCTCAGTCCCGACAAAAGAGTTATGCAGATACTCGCAGGAGGGACTTAGCTTTCAAAGTGGGAGACTATGTGTACTTGAAAGTGTCACCCATGAGGAGCGTAAAGAGGTTCAACATGAAAGGAAAGTTGGCACCCAGATACATAGGTCCTTTCCGGATCTTGGCCAGACGTGGAGAAGTGGCCTATCAGCTTGAGCTACCTGAGAGTCTATCAGGCGTTCATGATGTGTTCCATGTCTCTCAGCTAAAGAAATGTCTGAGGGTGCCTGAAGAGCAAGTTCCCCTGGAAGAGATCAAGATAGGAGAAGATCTCACTTATGAAGAGTACCCTATCAAGATCTTAGAGACAGCAGAAAGAGTTACCAGGAGCTGAGTTATTAAGATGTGCAAAGTTCAGTGGAACAGATATACAGAAGAAGAGGCTACCTGGGAAAGAGAAGAAGATCTTCAGAAATCCTATCCGCAGTTGTTTGAGTAAGCTCCAGTCGAATCTCGAGGACGAGATTCATCTTAGGGGGGTAGAGTTGTAACACCCTAAAATTTTCTCCAAATTAAAATAGGTGAAAATGATTTAATTATGAATTAGTGAGCATTTAACCTAGGGGTTAAATATTTTTTATTGAATTAAAATGAATGTGGCAACATGTTTTTGCACTCATGCTGATGCACTGAATTTATTGAAGTGACTGGTGTTTGCCAAAATTCGAAATGAATTCAAATTTCATTTGAAAAGGATTTGAAATGCTTTGAAAACAAAAAGGAAAAGAGTTTTTATTCTTTTCTCCTCCTCTCCTCGCTTTCGGCCTGGGAAACCTGGCGGCCCAGCCCGCCGGCGTCTCCCTCCCTTCCCTCTTTTCCCCGGCTGGGCCTCCCTTCTCCTCTCGCTTTCTCCCGCTGCGGCCCAGCAGGCCGGCCCGCACGCGCTGCTGGCAGGCCAGCGCCCCCTCTCCCTCCTTGCGGCTGACGACGCGGCCCCACCCATCAGCGTCCGCCTCCCCTCTCCTTCGCCCGCTCGCAGCGCAGAGCCGCAACCGTCGCAGCCGCCCGCACTCCGATTCTCCCGCTCGTCGCTCCCACGTCCCCGCTCCCTCCTTCGTCCTTATAGCGCGTGCGTCCGCGCCCCGCTCCCCTTTTTCCCCTCAGTTGCCTCACTCGCGACGCGCAGCAGAGCACGAGAGCCGCGCCGCCGGAGCTCCTCCGCCGCCGTCCGCCGAGCTCGCCGTTCCGCTAGGCCGCTCCTCCGGCCGAATCAACGCGTCGCCAAGTTCCGCATCGAGTCGGTGGTTTCGCCGAACCCTTCTTTCTCCTTATCCGCACTTAGATTTTCCCTAATCGTCGGTTTCCTTTGAGCAGTTCCTCCGGCGGCCGCCTCCCGTCGAAAGCCGTCGTCTCCGTGCCCTCTCTGCTGTGGTTGACGCCGCGGTGAGCCTCGCCGTCACCTCCTCTCTCTCATAGTACCTTCCCCGTATTATTTTTGGTGGCCCTAGGGCAGTTGCAGTGAGCTCCGGCGAGCTCTCTGGCCTCGGAGCCATGGCGCCGCCGTGGTGGGCTTGCCCCGCCGCCGCGCGGTTTGTTCCCGCCGGCGCAAGCGCCGCCCAACCCTCGCACACCCCACGCCTAATCCTCGCCATCCACTACAGATCCAAAGGCCCAGATCGGCCAATACCCCTTCGGGGTGAATTTTGTTAAAGAGCCCCCGAAGAAACCCTGGATCAACCTGCGCTCCAGACGACACTATTCTCTGTGTCTTGAAAAGTTTGCAACCAGGCCCCTGTGTTTTGGTTGTATTGAGGCGCAGTCCAGCTGACAGAGAATCTGATTTAAAATTTAGTTTAAATTTCTGATTTAAATTTATATGCTTTTCTAGCTATTTACAGATTTGCCACTGCACTAAAACGCTTATAAAATTCACGTTTTAGCTCCGTTTTGACCCGTTCAAGTTGCGTTAGATTCGTAATTTAGTTTCCTACCTGTTTATGCCTCTGTTAGTCGGCTTAGGTCAGTTTAGTTTCAGGGTTTATGTTAATCTTGTTTGGGACTTTAGAAACGCCGTCTCGACCGTAACTTTCGCGTCGTAACTCCGTTTCCGGTGAACCAAAATTTGTTGTGATCGTAGAAACGTGTACTTCAGTTTTATCAAAGTTTTATTTCTGCTTATTACTGTTTGGTGTACTGTTCTAATGATAGCCCTGTTTGCTTTGTATGTATGCGCCTGGTATGCGTGTTGATGTTATGTGATCGAGTAGACGGTGAGTCGGTGTGGTACGACCAGGACCCTTCCTTCGACGATGAGCAGGAGGACCAGTCTTTCAACGACCAAGTAAAGTTAGCATGGGATCTCCTTGTTACCTTTTCACCTTATTATTAATTTACTCATTTATGCATGTGTAGAATGCTAGTGCTAACTGACTTATAACTGATCCAGTCCAATGATGAATATTTCTCATGTTGATATGATGATAAACGGTTAATAAAACTTGCTGTTAGCAAAAGCTGGGACTGACAGTGCTACCATGAGTGCTATATGGCTCTGGTTTTAGCTCAGTAAACTGGACCTTTTCTAACTTGTTAGCGGTGACCCAGAAGGGCGCAAGAGGGGCTTGCCTCTACGGATGTACGGCTGCTCCTGTTCCTATGAGTATAGCTGCGATGGTCTTGTGCCATAGGAAAGGGGGGTTTGCTACATCTGATTGCCAAGGAAACCTAGCGGCCCTAACCTGTTAGACGAACCAGCGAAAGGTTTCGTAGTGTACCCTGTCGATCTACCTTGGAAGTGGATCAAGAGGTTGGCCGCCTCGGGCACAAGGGCAACACGGCTTGTGGGTAAAGATGCACAACCTCTGCAGAGTGTAAAACTGTTATAACAGTCGTGCTCACGGTCACGAGCGGCCCGGAAAACTAGCAGAACTATGATACCTGAATAAATTATTTGTTTATATTGATGACACTCTATGATGTTATATTTTATCATTGATGGACAAATGGATCATGGGTTAAGGGTTAAGTACAATACTCGTTTACCTTAATGCTAAAACTTTGCCAACTTAAAAGCTAACTGCAGTCAGACAGTGTCAGCCTTTTGAGCCTCATGAACCCTGTGTTAGCTTGCTAAGTACGTGGAGTACTTACGCTTGTTGTTTGTCTTCTTTTTGGGCAAAATCCCGGATGGGTAACAGATGAAGGTGGAGTTGGTGACTTCCCAGAGGACTTCTAGGCTAGCTGTTTCCCCCAGTCAGCTTTCCGTGTGGAGTTGATCTTGTTAGCAGTTCAGTTATCTTTTGTTTCGCTTCATGTAATACTTGTGATGATACTATCGTTATGTATTAAACACTGTGATGATGCCATTTTTTTTGTGATTTGTCTAACTTATGTGTGTGATGGATTCCTGGGCACACATGAGTATTCCGCCTCAATTTTATCCTTAAACTTGGGGTGTGACAGCTAGGAGGAATTCTATTGGCTCTCAATAACACTTTACAAATAGCTAGTGAGATGACGTATAAAAATAATAAAAAGGTAGCACTTTTATTGGCTATCGAGGAGAGAGATCAAATAGCTAGCGACTTCCCAATAGCTAGCTATTTGATCTCTCTCCTCGATAGCCAATAAAAGTGTTACTTTTTTAAGTTGCCTCATCAAAATAATATTTATTTATATGTCTCATCTAGCTAACTATTTGTAAATTGTCATTGAGAGCCAATAGCAATCTTTCTAGAGACCAAATAGCTAGCGATTTGAACACCATTGCGGATGCCCTAAACCTGGTAGAAAACATCTCCAACAAATTTTCCATGATAAAAAACGATACGTGTGATCAAGTTAGACCCAAACCGATCTTAGACCAGGAAAGCCAACTTGGCTAGATCCTAAAACCGGTCAGGTCGTGCCGAACATGAATAGAGAAATAGACATGGCTTCGGTTTTGGCTGACTATGCCCAAAACCATCTTCTTTGTTGGACACGAAATACAATGATCCAAATATGTTTCATAATTGCCTTGGTGTTAAAAGCTTAGTGGCGGAGTCCATTACGCTTGTTGGCATATTTTTGCCATCAACATGCTTCCTCCGTATAAGAAATAGAAGTCCTTTAGGACAGCGACACGGTCTCCGAAGCATAACTTTGACCACTTGTTTCTTTGAAAATATTTATTGTAAAGTGATATATGTATATTTTTTATGAAAATACATTTCAAGACAAATTTATTTATATGATTTTTAGATCTCTAAACTCAATAATTTTAAAGTTATTTATGATTTATATTCCCAATGTTTGACTCAACCTTGTCCAAAAGGACTTCTATTTCCTATATGGAGGGAGTATGCTCCATGTTTTTATGTAAGATTTATGAGAATCTAAAAATATTAAATGTCAAATTACAATGATGATCAACTCATCGGCAACTTGGTATCTAAGGGAACGTATACATCAACTATTTTTGCCCCGTCATTGTTTGGACAGCATTTTGATTTCTTACTAAACAATTGAAAATATTTTTTGGGCAGCACTTTCATTTCTTACCAAACACTTGAAAATATTTTTTCCAATACCTCTCATTAATTAGTAGATGATCACCTTGCAAAGTACTCCCTCTATATATGAAATAGAAGTTGTTTTGGATAAGGTTTGAGTCAAACATTGACAATATAAATCATAAATAACTTTTAAATTGTTGAGTTTAGAGATGTAAAAATTATAAAAACAAATTTGTCTTGAAAAGTACTTTTATAAAAGTATATGTCAGGGCTCGGGGCCAGGGGTCCCGAGGCCAGGGGTCCCGAGAGGGATGTGGAGGTGCGTCGCAGCCGCTGCCGGCGGTGAGGAAGAGGCCACCCGCAGGCGGACTGCCCCGTGGTGGGCATTCTGGTGGAGGTCATCACCCAGTCGGAGCCCTCGAAAGTGGCCATCTAGAGTTTCGTGGAGTACAGAAGCAGGGGAACAGAGGGAGAAGGGGGCCGCCGACGTCACCAGAGGGGCGGAGGGTGCTGCCGGCGCACGATATGGTCCTCCCATCTGTTAGATATGTGTCGAATATGTGTATAATCCGGTTACAGTTGGACTTGAGTTGTATTAGGGGCTAGGATAGAGTTGGAGTCGAACTCTGTATCCTAGGGGGCCATAAATATGAGGCAACCCCTGTTGTAACCAAAGAGAGACGACTTGGCGGCTGGTTTGGGTGGCGGCGAGGCCGCGGGATCGTCCGGATGCCGGTTTAGCTGCTGTTTTATGGGGAGGAGCGCCCGTAGTCATGCCCCAAGGATTAGGCACATCGCTGAACCTCGTTAAAAAACATCGTGCCTTGGTGTCGTTCTCGTTTGCGTATTTTCTTCTATGGTGGCTATGCTTCCGCATTCTTTGGTTAGCAGATCTGTTCGGGTCTGCAACTAACCGCGCACTCTAACAAGTGGTATCAGAGCCCATGGTCAGAAAAACCTAAGAATATCGTGGAGGTGCGATGGATATGTTTCACACCGCGCAAAGCTTGCACAGGTGTGTCCGAAGAAGGACATGGCGCAAGGTGGAGCATGACGGCGATCGACGACTCGATCGGTGGAGTTGGAAACTTCGAGCGGGTGGCTCGAACCGTCCAATGGGCTGCAATCAACAAGGATCTGTCCAGACGTGGAGATCGGGTTGATAGCGGTCGGTGGCTGCTGTTCGATAGGGGTCGGTCAGACGTGACGGCCAGGTTCGACGGTGCGGCTGGAAGGCGTCGTGGATGAAGATGACGGCTTTGACTCGTGATCAGATTATGATGAGATTTTGATCTTGATCGGGGTGATTATTGCTGAAGTAGCAATGATGATGGCGCAAAAGCCATGGTGGACTCGACATGTTAGTGGAGACGGTTGTTCAGAGAATTTGTGACAATGACCTGTGGCAACGTGCGGTATTCTGAGGTTTCCTCGGTGATTAGGAACATGAGATAGTGTGCTGGTCTTGATCTGGTTGGAGAAGATGGAGTCCCAACATGCTTATCTCTCATGATCGATGAGTAGCGTTGGCCCAAGCAGCTGGAGGCACATGCCAAGTTACATGCATGAGGCAGCATGACTAAGAATTACATGCTATTGTTTTGCATGAAAATTTGGGTGCATGCATGCATGTCAACGGATTGGTTTTCTCCTCTGGTTTGTCTATTGTGGGTCATACGTACATGGCTTGGACTTGGAGTCTTCTTCGTGATCAAGGTGAAAAGCATGTAGTGCTGTTTTGATGGAATCCGAGATGGAGTATTGGTTGTCACGGGATCGCGTACGTCAAAGAAGGAAAAATTCTGTGAACACAAAAGGAAGGAGCGGACAACGACGTTGAGTTGATGTGGACTCGAATCGGGTGGCTTAGTTTTTCGGCTCCATAAAATAGAGAAGAGTTCACGGAGATTGCTAGATCAGTAACAATCGAAGTTGTTCATGACTGTTACGACGGTTGGAGATGAACAGTGCGACGGTCAAGCGAGTTGATTTTGTCGTGTGCAAGCGGCAGGACGGTCGACGAGGCTTGTGAGCGGCGCGACTATTGCGAAGAGGCTAGCGGTGCCATGCTAGTTATACCGTGAGGCAGAGACGATGATGGGATTAGCGAGGACGACGTAGGAGCGTGGCAGCTGATGAAGTTTCTCGTTCTCTGTGGCGTGGCTACACGTGGTGCGAACTCAGGATGCGGTTTTGCATTGGATGAGTTTGTGTGTTTCCAAGACAGCAAGATACGTGGATCGATTCAAGTCGCATGCATGATCGAAGGACGTAGGGCTGAATTGGAAGGAAGTATAGACAACTGATATCTATGCTTGCAACTGGAGTAATCTGGTTGGTTAGTACCGCGGGAGGCTACGGTGCAAGACGTCGGACGTAGCAATGTAGTGAAAAAGGAAGAGCAAGCTAATGTGGCAGTTTTTTTTCATATATGACTCATATAGCGGTTGTGAAATTCTCGGTGTCACATATATAGTCAGGTTGAGTATGATATTGGATTCAGTTAGCTCGTGTGGTGTCTAATAGGAGCAGACGTGCTTCAGGAGTCAGACATGTCAAGGCTGAAGATGAATCTAACTTTAATCAAGAGAGACTGGGTGATGAAGAGAAGGGTGCACAACTGCAGGTGGAGTCATGAAGTATGGTGCTGCAAGTATAGCGGAGTCTCTTGTTTGCGGTGGGTCTGCGATCAGACTCGTCGGACAGCTCATGTGGAGCTGTGAAGGCAACAACTCAGTTCGGGTACCCGAAGGTTCGCGCATGGACAACATCAAGATGGTGTGCATATTCGTCAAAGTGGAGTTTGTTAGATATGTGTCGAATATGTGTATAATCCAGTTACAGTTGGACTTGAGTTGTATTAGGGGCTAGGATAGAGTTGGAGTCGAACTCTGTATCCTAGGGGGCCATAAATATGAGGCAACCCCTGTTGTAACCAAAGAGAGACGACTTGGCGGCTGGTTTGGGTGGCGGCGAGGCCGCGGGATCGTCCGGATGCCGGTTTAGCTGCTGTTTTATGGGGAGGAGCGCCCGTAGTCATGCCCCAAGGATTAGGCACATCGCTGAACCTCGTTAAAAAACATCGTGCCTTGGTGTCGTTCTCGTTTGCGTATTTTCTTCTATGGTGGCTATGCTTCCGCATTCTTTGGTTAGCAGATCTGTTCGGGTCTGCAACTAACCGCGCAATCTAACAAGTGGTATCAGAGCTCATGGTCAGAAAAACCTAAGAAAATCTCAAGGGTCACATGTGACGGGGTAGCCCGTTAACGTCTCGGAGGTCACACGGGTTGTGTGTGATAGAGCGTTAGACTCGGGGCCTGGTAAAACGTCTTCCGGAGATCACACGGGGTTGTGTGATGTGAAGAGTTTGGGTCCGATGTGTGACAGGGGGAGATTGTTAGGTTTAGTCCCACATCGGTAATTGATGGTGGGGGAGCACAACATATAAGGCGGGGGCAGTCCTCACCTATCAGACTAGTCTTTTGGGTTGAGTTAGGCCCAATGCCTCATATGTTGTGGGCTCCGGTGGATCTGGGCTTGTGGGGCGCCGGCTCGTGGGTATAGCGAACTGGGCCGAATTCCGCTGCGCACTCTAACACCATCGGTGCCGTATCAGAGAGCATGGGACGGAGAGGGAGAGGAATGCGGGGATTTTTTTTCTGCTCGCTGGGGAGCACGGGCTGGAGAGGGGGGCTCCCTTTTTTGCGAGGACGAGGGGGCGCGCCAAGAGGCTTTGGAGAGGGACAAGTTTCTTTTCTTTGTGACGCAACGTGTGGCCGGCAGCTCACGGGAGATGTGGTGAAATAAAGGCCAAGCTAAAACCTGCGCAACGACGTGGCCCAATCAGATTTTTCGGGTGACGTGGCCCTCTTCTCCTCCCGACTTTCACCTCTGGTTTGTAGAAGAGAAGTGGAGTACAGAAGCAGGGGAACAGAGGGAGAAGGGGGCCACCGACGTCACCAGAGGGGTGGAGGGTGCTGCCGGCACACGATACGGTCCTCCCATCGGTGCCGTATCGGAGAGCATGGGACGGAGAGGGAGAGGAATGCGGGGATTTTTTTTTGCTCGCTGGGGAGCACGGGCTGGAGAGGGGGGCTCCCTTTTTTTGCGAGGACGAGGGGGCGCGCCAAGAGGCTTTGGAGAGAGACAGGTTTCTTTTCTTTGTGACGCAACGTGTGGCCGGCAGCTCGCGGGAGATGTGGTGAAATAAAGGCCAAGCTAAAACCTGCGCAACGACGTGGCCCAATCAGATTTTTCGGGTGACGTGGCCCTCTTCTCCTCCCGACTTTCACCTCTGGTTTGTAGAAGAGAAGTGGAGTACACAAGCAGGGGAACAGAGGGAGAAGGGGGCCACCGACGTCACCAGAGGGGCGGAGGGTGCTGCCGGCACACGATACGGTCCTCCCATCGGTGCCGCATCGGAGAGCATGGGACGGAGAGGGAGAGGAATGCGGGGATTTTTTTTTTGCTCGCTGGGGAGCACGGGCTGGAGAGGGGGGCTCCCTTTTTTTGCGAGGACGAGGGGGCGCGCCAAGATGCTTTGGAGAGGGACAGGTTTCTTTTCTTTGTGACGCAACGTGTGGCCGGCAGCTCGCGGGAGATGTGGTGAAATAAAGGCCAAGCTAAAACCTGCGCAACGACGTGGCCCAATCAGATTTTTCGGGTGACGTGGCCCTCTTCTCCTCCCGACTTTCACCTCTGATTTGTAGAAGAGAAAAATGGCCATTTGATGGTACTAAAGGCGTGTTTGGTTGTACCTTACTAAACGTGACTAAAATGCTAAACACCCTCACTAAAAAGAGACTAAACATGCTTTTTAGTCTCTTTAGTGGAGGTGTTTGACATTTTAGCCGCTAAAAATAACTAAAGTTTAGTGACTAAAGTTTTGTGGGGTGGAACTAAACACCCCCTAAAGCTGTGTTGGTCGGTTGACCTGATATCGGAGTACTAGATAGACAAGTTCCACCATAACTAAGGTACAATATTCACGATAACAATTCGTGTTGGTCTCTGGCGGAATGAGTGATAGACGGCAGCCCTAAAACGAACCGAAAGCGCCAAAAAACGAACCGACAACCCTGTTCTGTTCACTTTTCTGGAAGTCAACAATTTTTTTTAATTGTTTAAGTAAATTATAGAAAATGTTAAAAATTTAATTAAATTATAGAAAATATTATCAAAATTTATATATCCTAATATGTGGATTATGAAATTAATATAATCATATTTATTGTGCATCATAAGTATTACTTTATTCTTATATATGTTTAGTCAAACTTCAAAAAAAATTATTAAAGACATGTAATAGATATCAGGTAGTATGGAATAACTCCACGGCAGAGCATGGAGAAAGTACCGAAGAATAAAGCTGCTGGTCATTAGCGAAATGAAAGTAATACACAATCTCCATGTCCAGGAAGTCTATGACCATGATATGTTCTCAGCCATATCATATTTTTTTTTGAGACGAAATAAGAATTATATTAAAATATAGCTGGATACATCATCACATTACAAGTATTATGAAAAAACATATATCCAAAAACTGATTTTCATCTATATTGCACCCACACTGTGAATAACTCAAACTCTCAAATCCAAATCTATTTGACGCTTCATATGAATGACCGCACAGGCAAATACTCGGCAACAATTATTTTAGGCCAGACAATAGTTGCCCAACGGACGGACAACATTCCTGCAGGTGGAGTTGAGAAACTTCTTCTTTCTCGTGTCTTCCTCTTCTTTTTGCCACCGAAGAGTGAAGAAGACTGATTTGAAACTTATTCTCCCTAGTCCTTTATTGTGGCCAGATCTAACCACAACAAAACAGAGAAAAGACCGGAGAAAATTATTCCATGATGACGACATCATCTCCGCCTTGATGCCGTCATCCGGAAACAAAAATCTCCATGTCGTCATGCTGGTGGAGATGCTGACGCCGAAGTGGTCGTCCCCATCTTCAACGAAGCCGTCATGGAGAAGACAATTTCATCCTTCCCCTGCTCTGTCGCTGAAGAGGAGAAGAAGAAGATAAATCTCCAATACAACAATATTTGGCATGGAAAGACTCAAACCCTAAAAAAATTCAATCAATTGGGAAAAAGTATCAAAAGCGATGGATCCTCACTCTCTCCAACCTCCGGCGTAGGTCGGAGGGAGGAGAGAAAGGGACCAACGGAGGACGGCGGCGGCGGCGGCGGGGAGCGGGTCGCTCGTCTTCTGCCTACAAAACTATAATCGGATTAGTTGAGCGATTAGCGAACCAATGATAGGTGAAGCAAAGATAGATCTCGCCAACCAATGATCACAGCTGTCGTGGCCTCAGGAGATACTTCACGTCTTGGTCACATGCAAATTGGGAGGTGGTTCATGACCAAAGATAACGCCCTGATGAAAATTGTGACAGGCAAGGTATAACACAGGAGGTACGCGCGGGGAGACGAACCGGAAGCGCCAAAAACGTGCTGCGCACACGGCCAAAAACGCTGCTCATTTTCCTCCTCCGATCCGCCGAAACCCGCCGGTGCGGCTGCGACGCTGCATGCGCCCAAAACCGAAAAAAAAGCCTCATCATAGCACGTCTCGTCACCGTCCGGCCGTCATGGTGTTTCACATGTCCTCCGCCTCCGCTTTTCATGTCCCCACGTGGCGTCCGGGCGTGCGGATCGAGCGGAACCACCCTCAGGGATCGCCACACGATCGAGGCCGCCTATATATAATAACTGTCGAGGCGTTCAGCCGATCGAATGGAATTGGAAGGCAACACCAACGTGCGCAATTTTTAAAGAATTGGAATTCTCAGTCGCAATTTTGATTCGGTTATTATTCTTGGGATCGCGAGATGGCACCCGCGGGTTTCAGCGGACGGCGGCAGTTCGACGTCGCGTGCGGCGTGCTCAGCCGGTGCGTCAAGGTCCAGACCGCCACCGCTGGCGAGAGGGCGGCTGCGCCTACGATGCTGTTGATGCCGGGAGCCGACGTTACGCCCGACGTCAGGGAGGAGCCGCTGGCACCGCTGACGATCATGTACGGCGGGCGCGTGGTTGTGTTCGACGACTTCCCCTCGTACAGGGTGGCCGAGCTGGTGCTCGTCGCCGAGCGGCGGCGGCCAGACGTAGCCGGAGGGACGACCGACATCCCAGTGGCGAGGAAGGCGTCGCTGCAGCGGTTCATGGAGAAGAGGCGGGACAGGCGGCTCGTCGCGCGCGCGCCCTACGGCGTCCGCCCAGCCCCGGCCCCGGCGTCGTCCAAGAAACGGAACCAGGGCGAACAAGAACAAGGGTCCTGGCTCGGCCTTGGTGTTCCAGTTCCAGGAGGGGACGCATGCTGATGCGCCGGCGTCGCCATCTCGCCGTCGCCGCCGCGGACTGGCCGGTGGACTTCACTTTTCAGTACGCTTTTGTTTCCGCGTCGACGACGTCGTATTGGCGGCCGGCGTGTATATTTAGGAAAGTTCAGCTTAATTTGCTCTAGGAAATTATATTGAATATGAATGCAGGTTGCGCAGAAAGGGAGTCACATTATTTCTGCCTTTTTGAACGAGTGTTATTGGCCATGCTAGAAATGTCACACTTGACATTGACTTACACACGTCCGTTTGTTTTCTTTGCATTGTCAACAGCTCTTTCGATCACGACACGCAACGAAAGTTCGTATTTCATGTTTATAACATGTTAAATTTAGAGAATGTTGAAGGTAGATGTTTTCTTATCAAATTTGGGCCCCGTTTGGCAGGTCTTTAATTACTTATGAAGCCAGGTTTTTTTTCTTTAGTTTTACAAACAGCTCTCATGGTCAAAGCTATAGCGTTTTGGTATCTCGTTTTGCAAAACAGTTTCTTGTCGTAGACAAAACTATTTTCTTCGTAGGAGCTCCGCCGTGGCATTGGCATTCGGCACGTACGCTGTACACGCATGTTGGCTCTGGTGGTTGACATCACTTGGTTCACGTGGATGCAAATCGAGGAGACGAGGACCAGCGGCCAGCGGCCAGCGGCCAGCGGGTGCTTCTTTCTTCCCTCCATATACAAGCGCATCTGGCCGCGACCACGGACACCCCGGCCGCAACCACGACCCAACCCTCGCGCATTACAAACGACCACGACGCCCATCCCGGTGACAAAGTACCTAGCGGCCTCCCTAGTGCAGTGGTGCTAGTGGCGGAGGAAGAAATATTTCCTAGATGTGGCACGTTCATATATAATGTAACTATCAACTACATAAAAACATCCTAGAACATTATCTAAATATGTATATGTTATCACCCTAGGACCTTCCAGGTGTAGATCAGTGGGGCTTTTTACTCGTACACGGTAAGAACAGAGCCTACGCACTAGATCCGAGAGGGAGAAGGGGAGGAATTGAGACACAGACCATCGGAGTTGGAGGAGGAGCCCGCCATCACGTTCGTCAGTGAAGATCTGCGCACGGGCAGCGACGGTTGGTGAAGAGGGTCGCCGGACCTCGCTGTCCGGGAGGGAAGATTGTGACGGCGCCGGTGGTGGTGCTTCCCGCCGCTCGCTACGCACCCTCAAGATCGGATTAGGGTTTATGGGTGGGTTTAGCGGCTCCGAGGAACCTCGTTACTGGAGCCCGCCAGCGCAGTGCGACGGGGGCCCACCAGCCAATCTCAGGCTGGGCGCCCCCGATCAGGGCGCGAGATTTCCGGGGTCCAGTGGTCGTTGGGCCCCTGGTGGAGATCATCCTAACAATCTCCCTCTTGATCTCAACTGTATACTGTACCTTTATCTTTAACTTGACTTTCCCATTTCCTCACAGATAGTGCATAGAGCATGCTTCATCGTCACGGTCGGTTGCCGATAGATTCAACAGCTACAACACACATCTCTGTTCCGAAATAGTTTCATTGCCTTTTGGGCCCCTTATAGTCCAGGAATCATAGGCTTTCCCTTAAACCCATGTCGGCTACATGTTCCCTGAACACGTTGGGTGGTAAGCCTTTTGTCAGCGGATCCGCGAGCATCTTACTTGTACTAATCTGCTCAAGACTAATAGTTTGATCTCGGACTTTATCTTTCACAACATAGTACTTTATGTCAATGTGTTTGGCAGCACCACTTGACCTATTGTTGTGAGCATACTGTACTGTTGGATAATTATCACAGTACAACTTTAGTGGTCCATGGATGTTGTCAACCACTTTCAAACCGGGTATGAACTTCTTTAGCCAGTTCACCTGCCCCGAGGCCTCGAAACATGCTACAAACTCGGCATACATTGTGGACGATGTAGTGACGGTTTGTTTGGAGCTTTTCCACGATATAGCTCCTCCTGCGAGAGTGAAAACATATCCAGACGTGGACTTTCTATCATTTCCCGCATAATCAGAATCTGAGTACCCTTATATGCGCAGGGATTCTGATTTTCTATATGTCAATATGAGGCCTTTTGTGCCTTGCAGATAACGCAAGACTTTCTTTACAAGTTTCCAGTGTTCTAGGCCTGGATTGCTTTGAAATCTGCCAAGTAACCCGGTAACAAATGCTAAGTCAGGGCGTGTACAAAATTGAGCATACTGTAGGCTTTCGACAGCTGAAGCATATGGAACCGCTTTCATTTGATCGATCTCATACTGGTTCCTGGGACACTGAAAGTCCCCATATCTATCGCCCTTGACTATGGGTGCAGGTGAAGGTTTACTTTTGTGCATACTGAAATTCTTTAGAACCTTTTCCAAGCATGCCTTTTGTGATAGTCCTAATACCCCTTTGCTTCTATCTCGATGAATCTCGATCCCTAGAACGAACGAGGCTTCA
Organism: Coix lacryma-jobi var. lacryma-jobi; assembly: GCA_009763385.1. Lineage (NCBI taxonomy): Eukaryota > Viridiplantae > Streptophyta > Magnoliopsida > Poales > Poaceae > Coix > Coix lacryma-jobi. The sequence goes on along the minus strand of CM019823.1, from coordinate 106,646,521 downwards.
CCAAGATCTTTCATATCAAAGATTGAGGACAAGAACTTCTTTGTCTCCTGCAGTAGACTGACATCATTACTAGCCAATAAAATGTCATCCACATATAGGATTAGGAAGATATACTTTCCATTCTTAAACTTTGCGTAAACGCAATTGTCCTCAATATTTTCTTTAGACCCAAACTTCTTTATTGTGCCATCAAACTTCAAATACCACTGTCTTGAAGCTTGTTTCAGTCCATAAATGGATTTCTTTAGACGGCACCCCATTTGTTATTTTCCTTCTATGACAAAACCTTTCGGTTGTGCCATGTAAACATTCTCTTCTAAATCCCCATTTAGAAACGCTGTCTTCACATCCATTTGATGTAACTCTAAATCATAATGGGCTACAAGAGCCATTATGATTCTGATGGTGCGTTTGGGAGAGCTCCACGGAGTTGATTCTCAGGGAGAATCACTCCCTGGCTGCCAAACGCATTTTTCAGTGTGAAGTGATTCTTTGCTGATTCTGTGAAGTGATTCTCTGAAATGAACTAGGAGGCTGAGAGCTGAAAAAAGTAGCTTCACCTGATTCTGTGAAGTGATTCTCTATCCTGATTTTGAGAGTTTAGGCTAAAGAATCAAAGAGAATCTACTTTCAGCCACAGAATCACTTCACCAGAGAATCTAGGAGCACAGCTCTCCCAAACAGGCCCTGAAAGAATCCTTACATGAGACTGGTGAAAAAGTCTCATTGTAATCAATTCCTTCCCTTTGCGTAAAGCCCTTTGCCACAAGTCACGCTTTATACTTTTCTATATTCCCTTGGGAGTCATACTTGGTCTTGTAAACCCATTTACAACCCACTGTTTTGGCTCCTTTGGGAATTACCTCCAAGTCCCAAACCTTGTTCGTGCTCATTGATCTCATCTCTTCTTCCATGGCCTCAAGCCACTAAGATGAGTGTTCGCTTCTCATGGCTTCTTCAAATGAGGTGGGATCATCCTCTATTTGAAAACCCTCAGTGTTATACATTTCATAATCATCAGGAATAGCAGATCTCCTGACTCTTTGAGACCTTCTAGGGCCGACAACAGATGGCCCCGGTTCTATAGGGGGCTGTTGCTGCTCTTCCTCATGCGCAACAACGGTTTCCACAGGCTCCTGAGGGACAGGTTCCACATGTTCACTCATTGTTGCCATGGGAGGACATACAAACAGGTGTTGTCACTACAGTGTCCTGCACTGCTGGTGCAGCAGGAACAGGCAACACAAAAAATGGTTCCTGAATCATTGGAGTGGGCACATATACCCGCTTCTCCTCAAGATCAATTTTCTGTGTCGTCGTGCTCCCCCTGATCATCTGCTCTTCCAAGAAGACAACATGTCTCGTTTCTACAAACTTTGTATATCTATCTGGACAGTAGAAATGAAACCCTTTTGACTTTTCAGGGTAGCCAATAAAATGGCAACTCTCTGTTTTGGGATCCAGCTTCCCAATGTGGGTTAAACACCTTAGCCTCAGCAGGACTCCCCCACACACGTAAGTGATTCAGTGAGGGTAATTTTCCTGTCCACAATTCATATGGGGTTTTGGGCACCAACTTACTTGGAACTCTATTGAGAATGTGAATGGCGGTTTTTAGGGCCTCCATCCACAGACTCAACGGTGAGGTGGAGTAACTCACCATACTATGCACCATATCCATCAAGGTACGATTACGCCTTTCAGCTACTCCATTCTGTTGAGGCTCGCCCGGTGTAGAATACTGGGCAACTATGCCATTTTCCTGGAGAAACCTTGCAAAAGGTCCAGGCACTTGTTCATATGGGGTATGCCGACCATAGTACTCCCCCACAGTCAGATCTGACTATCTTTATCTTTAAATCATGCTGATTTTCATCCTCAGCCTTAAAGATCTTAAATTTATCCAATGCCTCTGATCTTTCTTTGATTGGATAAATATAATCATACCGGGAGTAATCATCTGTGAATGTTATGAACGAGTCATAGCCATCCACACTCTTTATAGGAAAAGGACCGCAAATATCTGTGTGCATGATCTGTAAAATCCCTGTACTCCGTTTAGCATTTTTCTTTATTTGCTTTACAAATTTTCCTTTAATGCAATCTATGCATTGATCTAGATCTGAGAACTCTAATGGAGGAAGAATTTCATTCTTAACTAATCTTTCTATTCTCCCCCTCGAAATGTGGCCTAAACGACAGTGCCATAATTTCGATGACTCATTTAGAGTTCTCTTTCGCTTTCTATTTTCATTCACACACGAGGATGTATTATCATTCACATTGCATACGGAGTTCGCTTTTTCACGAAGAGACAATAAATAAAGCTCGTCTTGTTGAAAGGCGAGACCAATACATTGATCATTAAACATTATTACACATTTTCCATGTCCAAAATGACAACCATAACCATCATTATCCAAACGTGATACACTTATTAAATTTCTCATCAAAGATGGAACAAATAAAACATCTCTAAGCAGAAGTACTACGCCATCTGGAAGCTCTAATGAAAGATCTCCAACGGCTTCGACGTCTGCCCGAACTCCATTTGCAACTTTAATACATCTTTTGTTTCTTTGCAAAGCTCTCATCGAAGTGAACCCCTACAAAGAATTTGCAAAATGAACAGTTGCACCTCAGTCAATCCACCAAGTAGATTTGGAATATTGTATATACAATGATTCATTTATAAATGTAATAATATTCTCACATTTGTTTGCCATAAACGATTTCAAGAAGTCAGGACAATCCTTCTTGAAGTGGCCCTTCTTCTTGCAGTGGAGACACTGATCTTTATCAACAGTGTATTGCTGATACTGCTGGGGCTGAGGCTGATATGGAGTCTTTCCCTTGAACCTTGAAGAGGAAGGAGCATTAAAATTTCTTTTCTTATTATCCCTCACATGGTTTATAGATCCACCATGTGAGGCCTTTATTCTCTCCTCCTCTTGCACACACATAGCAATGAGCTTCTCTAAGTCCCACTTTTCAGGAGGAATGTTGTAATTAACAACAAAAGTATCAAACTCTTTTGGCAAAGAAGCAAAAATCAGATGAATAAGGAACTCATCCTTGAGTGCCAAATCCATTGGTTTGAGCTTGGATGCCAAAGTGCTCATCCTCAGTATGTGCTCTCTTATGCCACTGCCACCTCCATGGTACCTCTTTGTTACCAGCTGCTTTATCAGCTGGGTGGCATAAGTCTTTGAAGAGCCAGTAAACTGACTCTTTATCCTGTCCAGGTACTCTGTGATAGTGATACACTCTGGGATTGAGCCCACAATAGCTGGCTCAATAGTGTTCTTTACCACGGCCAAAACACTTCTTGTTTGCCATGACCCATTTCCTATGCTCCAAGTCATAGGACATCCGTACGGGAGCAAAGTCCCTCTGTCTGGTTTGTCATGCGGCATCAACCTCATTAGCCTCCCGCACTGGTTCCACAGGCTCTGTGGGACACGGTTCGGTGACTACCCAATCCACCTCAGCCAGGGTGAAAGCCAGGTCTATCTTCCTCCTCCATTCCCCATAGTTGTCTCCTTTGAGCACAGGGATATCCTTGATGCAGCTCATCAAGGAGAAACCACCTGAAACCACAACCATAATTCATATATAGTGAGAATAAAATAAACAACAATAACTGCATGTCTTATTTTCAACGTTGGTCAAAATTAAAACATACAATTAATTATACATTAAATCTACATCACCATTGGGCAGAAATAGACGAAATGCATAACAAATTCATAACATCATAATATTATTATTAATCAACGTTGGTCAGAATAATAATAATAATATTATAATAATCTGAAAATAATATCCATTTTTCAAAATTAAACTCTCCCGTTGGTTCGAATTTAATAATGAAAATAACAACCATAAATACGCAGCGGAAACATGAAAACTTTGTTTAGTTTTCAGAAGCATCATTACTCGAAAATTTTAACCTCTGGAAAAATAACACGTTGGAGCAAAATTTACAGAGATCAAAATTCAAAAACTATAAAATTTATGAGAAATATGCTTCTAAAAATGAATTTAAACAAATAACAAGGGTCATTGTGCAGAGCGGCCATTATGGCCCGCGACGGCCACACGGCCCAGCCAAGCGCTGAGCGGACGCGCGCGCTCGGCGGCTCCCGCCGCCCAGGCCGCAACCTTGGCCTGGGCCCGGAAAGCGCTGGCCCTCTTGGGCTTAAAGTGGCCCGATTAATGCCATCCGTCGGATGGAATCCGACGGCTGTCCGCGACTTGCGACCGATCAAAACCCCGCCCGCAGCAGCTTGCCCCGAAACCCTAGTCCATTCTGCTCTTTGTAACAGAACCGTCCAATTTATAAGAGCACAAGTGCGAAAACCTTTGCCGGAGCAGCTGAATTAGCACACTTGAGCCCATATAAACCCGGTAGTCCGTGAAATCCCGAGGGATTTCAAACTTTTTCAACATCTCAGCCAAGATCGCATGGTCAAGCAAATACAAATCATGTCCACGGAGCTTTGCAGCGGAAATAATATTACAATAGAGTTCACAAATAAAGATACAAGTTGGGTTCCACTTAATTTAGAAGAAACAACATAGCTTTGAAATGAATACCATAATATAGGTTCAAATACTTTGCTAGCTTGAGTGACATCCTCCAACAACAGCATAAGAGAAGAAGTAGGGAACTGCCGAGCCCACCGGCACTGGCCCTCACCTTTCGGCAGGCCTAACCTTCACCTACAACAAGGTGGGATAAACCCTGAGTACTCGAATGTACTCAGCCAGACTTACTCGTCATAAACCAGAAATAAAGTGACACCAAGGAGTATGCAAGGCTGATATAAGAGTGGAGCTGGTATGACGCACAGTTTTGCATAAAAGCATAAGTAATAAAGTAGCATTATCTTTTACTTACGAGCTGCAAGTTTTATATATATAATTAACCTATTCAACTAGATTAGCACTTGTCTAAAACAATCATGAGTAGTGATTAAGCAATCACCACAATATAATAACAAGCAGATCAATTAGCTATTGCCACGGTGCCGATAACCGTTCCGTGTTCTTTACCTTCAGTATCAACACCGATCGGAGTTCAAATCAAGTGCTCACTGTCCAGGAGCGATGGCGATTATAATCGATTCCTAACCAGCTGGTGATTTATTCCCCACACAAACCACACTCACCCGCTAAAGTGAGCTACAGATAACCGCAACACTGTTCCAGGAAGCCGCGGCCTCAACCGCCACCATCATACCCGGAGGCAAGCCCGACTGCCAAGGGGCTGGACTTAACCACCATCCCCCGGGTCTTACTCTTCGCGTCCCCGCGTCCCACTACCCCCTTCGTGGCTTCGGCAGATGCGTGGGACCCGAGAACCGGCCCGGAAAAATGTGCGGCTTCGCGGTCGGAATGAGTTATCCTTCCAGCTAAATGTGGGGCATGCGTTCAACATGACAAGAAGGTCGTCTTAACATGATACTAGTTCTCGAGCGACACGTCAAGAAATACTGTAATCCGAGACAACAGGAATCTGCCGGTCTCCATATTCACAACACTCGGTTATTTCACATTTTGGCAATTTTCCGCTAAAAGATCAAGTAACCACCTATTGCTCGCGGGTAACTTGAAGGTTGCCCGACTTCTACCGGTCTAAGCATGGCTAAGCTTATAAGTCGAGCCTAGACCACCTAGCAGGGTAACAAGGGTGTATATCTCAAGTAATCAAGGTAAGGATAGTAATGCAACAACGGTTTCACGCAACTCCTATAACTTAATGCAATAATTATTATATTAACTCAATTGCATTTATAAAAGGAGTGGATAGGAGACTTAGAATGCTCCGGGGCTTGCCTGGGAACCAACACTAGGTTAGTGTTAAGTGACACTTGCTTGGCAAGCATCTCCACTTCCAGCACTTTTTTAGCTTTGCATCTTCGGGATCGTCCACCAAACGCCATCTTTGGGTTTAGCTTCACCTTCCCGTCCTTCATGGAGTATCTACCGTACCTAAATAAGATGCACAATGCAAATGTATGAATGCAAGGCAAACACTCATGAAACAGCTTATTAAGTTGTCTAACAGCCATAACCAGAGATTTAGAGCACCAAAAGAATTTATATAAGACTTGTTGGAAAGCTTATTAAGTTGTCTACAACTTATTTATAATCTTCTTAAGTTGATTAAGCAGTTGTCAAGGTCAAACAACACAAACAAGCAATTCTGTCCAGACTTGGACAGATTCTGAACCTTAACTTAAAACATGTGTATCTGAAGATCTAGATCACCAAAAATAGTGATCCAAGACAATTTAGAAAAATTATTAAAAGCACTACAACTCTTCTATTAACATCAACATATGATTCACAAGACAAATTAGCCAAACAGTCCACTGTTTCAGCTCTGCACAGAAAACTTGCAAAACCTGACAGCAAACTTCTAAAATCTATGACTCCTAAACCACTTGGCCTAAAATCATGAAATTTCAGAACAAGCAAGATAAGGCAGTTATATACAACATTTGTATAGACCAAATCTACAGCAAACATCATTTACATTACGAATTAATTAGCACAACAGAAACTGCACATGCAGCCACATTTCAGCAATTTAACAAACTTGTTTCACTAGTTATTTGATTAACATGAGAGCACATATATGACCTATACAAACACTTCTAACATTCATGAACATGATCACACATCATTTATCTCAGATCAACATGCAACAAGACAAGCATATAAACATATACATATTGATCTATTACTATACTTCTATTAATTACCTAATTATTAAACATAGGCATTATTTTTAAGTGATGTTGCAAATATCCAATTTGAAGCTCATATTTTTATTGATGATAGATCATGTCAAAATACGATTACTGTATAAAGATCACATGCTCAAACATTATAGATTATTTATTAAAAACATGGCAGATTTATTTCACGAAAAGCATGTGAGAGCAAGATAAATCTACAAAATATATTTTCAGCAATCCCATGGCCATGATAAAATTATCAAAGCTACAGCAATGCCATAGAAAGGCAGTGGAATCACCATTTCTATTTTCACATGCAAACATTTATCACAACTCATTTTAATCCATTTAATAAGTTGAGAACAAGATAAATTCATAACTAATTCATACATGCACCAAATATTCTGAAATTTGTATCACAGCACACACATCATATGAGAAGCCTACCATAAAAATTTCACAGCAATCTAAGCACCACAACAGCAGATATCATTTTCTCCCTATTTAAGCCTATTTAACATAAATAAATCATCACAGCATAAAACTTCCACTAACAGCCCACATATTATGCAACCACTGGATAGATCTACTCACAAGAATTTCAAAAAATTCTCACTTGCATTTTTTGGACAAACACACAATTTATTATGCATTTTACCATTTTCAGCCATATTTGCTAATTAAACAAAAACGAAAAACAAAAACTGTTTTTCACTTGGGTCCTCTAGATCTGCACAAAACATTAGAGGATTTATTAGTAAACACCTTGAGTCATGCAAGATTACATAAAAACCCAAAAAAGAGTTTTAGTTTTGCTAGGGGATGGCCGGCTTGCTCGAGGAGGACAAGCTCGCTGTTGCCTAGGGTTTGGGGCGCCGACCTGCTGCTGCTTGCTGATGGTCTGGAGGCGAGACGGGGCTGCTTCCTGGCACAGCTGGCGGCCGGCCCGCGGCAGCCCGCGACCGTCGCGGGCTCGCGCCCGGAGGTCGCGGCCTCGCGCGGCAGCGGCTCTGGTCTGGCAGCAGAGAGGGTCAGGGAAAGAGAGGAAGTGCCCGTCGCTGCTCATCTTGGAGAGGAGAAGGGGAGCCAGGAGGACGGCCAAGGAGAGGAGGAGCTCTGCTGGTTCTGCCATGGAAGGGAGCGACAGAAGGAGAGAGCGAGAGGGAGAGAGGAGCTCGGTCTTTTTTTTTTGCGAGGAGGAAAAGGAGAATGGGGAGGAGACGACCGCAAGGGAGGACCCGCCTTATATTGGTGCCGCAACAGGAAAGCTCGGCATTTTTTTAGAATTTCTTTCCCAAAATGGCATATTTCCGGAAACTTTCGGTCAAACTCCAAAATTGCAAACACTGCTCAAACGGGCTCTGATTTCGATGAAACCAATTTTGTTGTCGTCGTCTCGCCGAGTACTCTGACTTTCGTTAAAGGCACTCAGTCAAATTCTCAATCGTTTGTCCGGTAACGATCGTCGACGGCAGCTTCGCGGTGACCGAAATTCCAATTTTTGCAGTACAGACTTAACCAATTTCCGGAACGTGAAATCTGCAGTGTACTTCATCTTGCGAGCTCGTTTTCGCTATTTTCGGCACTGATCCAGGTCTCGGCTATTAAACTAAATTTGTTCCTCTCGATCCGTACTACAACTTTCGTTTAAGGCGCACTGACATGCGAACACTCGAAAATACCGTTCAACGCCGGTCAAAGTAGTCAACCGGTAGGATCCGATTTAAGGTTCCTCGTCGGTCGAAATATTTTCGGGCCATCTCCTCGACATGAAACTTTGATAACTTTTGGTCGTGAGTCCATATACAATTGATTGGGCATAATTGCGATACTTGGTTGAATCCAAATGATTTTCTTCAGTTAATCAACAATTATAGGCAAAGCTGTGACTCGTCATTTCATGTGACTTTTTAATTCCAAACTTCACGAAACTTTTTCGCCAGTCACTATAGACAGGAACTGAAGTGGGGAACATGAAAAATCCATGTTTAGCATTAATCTAGAATATTCATAAATTGGCAATCATTATTAACTGGCTATATTAATTATTTCCTGAATAATTCCAACTAGGGTTCCATCTCTGAAATTGATCCCAAAACTTCTGTCATTACTGAATATACTTGAATTTAGTTATTCATCATCGCTTGATATACCATATCTGTGCTCAACGAACTGCTCCACTGACGGCGAACACCTGGGGTGTTACACTCTTTTCCCTTCTCTCTCTTCCCTCCTCACCGATGGCGCCCGAGTAAGAGCGGCGGCCGACCGAGACTGTAGCCGGAGGAAAAGATCGAAGGAACCCAGTGTCACCGCGGGCCCGTTCGCCGGAGGACGCGCTCCCTTCGGGTAGAGCGCTCCGCCGTCGAACGGCCTCGCGTCGGCACCCTTAGCCGCACCCGCGGCGCCTGCATCCCGCGCGCCGGCAAGATGGCGGCGCAGCTGTCTCCGCGCGACGGCGGTGAACAGACCGCACAGCGGCAGAAAACCGAGGTAAGATTCTCTTCCCTCAACTTTTCCCTTTTTGATTAGGGTTAGGGTTCATTTGGGATCGGATCCAATCCTCCCCCTCTTTCTTTTTCCCGAACGTCGGCAAGCCGGCGGCGGGTATTAGGATTTCCCCTAGAAACTGTGTCCGTACGTCAGCAAAACTGGCGTCAGTAGGTGTTCCCGAAAGAAACCAAAGCCCCTTTCTTCCCCAATCTCGATCTACACACTAGATCGAGGCGTCTGATACCATTGTTATCACCCTAGGACCTTCTAGGTGTAGATCAGTGGGGCTTTTTACTCTTACACGGTAAGAACAGAGCCTATGCACTAGATCCGAGAGGGAGAAGGGGAGGAATAGAGACGGAGACCATCGGAGTTGGAGGAGGAGCCTGCCATCACGTTCGTCGGTGAAGATCTGCGCACAGGCAGCGACGGTTGGTGAAGAGGGTCGCCGGACCTCGCTGTCCGGGAGGGAAGTTGGTGACGGCGCCGGTGGTGGTGCTTCCCGTCGCTCGCTGCGCACCCTCTGGATCGGATTAGGGTTTGTGGGTGGGTTTAGCGGCTCCGAGGAACCTCGTTACTGGAGCCCGCCGGCCCCCAGCCCTTTTACATTGTGCAGTGCGACGGGGGCCCACCAGCCAATCTCGGGCTAGGCGCCCCCGATCAGGGCGCGAGATTTCCGGGATCTAGTTGCCGTTGGGCCCCTGGTGGAGATCATCCTAACAGTATATTACCTTAGCAATGGCATTCTGCTATTTTTCTTTTGAGATTCTTTTTTTAGTTTCAGCAAGATTAAGTCTCTTAAAGTAACCAAGCATCAGCCACCACGTCATAAAGTGGAGCAGAACCTGTTAGGATGATCTCTCTGCCTAATGGCCCAACGGCCATTAGGCCTTGACCTCGCGCCCTGATCGGGGGCGCCCAACCCATTTAATGGCTGGTGGGCCCCCGTCGCACTGCGCAAAAAATAGAGGGTGGGGGCCGGTGGCTCTGAGTACGAGGTTCACCGTGAGCCGCACTCCCCACCAACAAACCCTATATCCGATCTAGCGAGGTGGCGCAGCCAGCGACGGGAAGTTCCACCACCGCCGTTCATCGTCCCAGCAGCTCTGGACCACGTCCGTCTACGCCATCACCGCCGGACTCCTACGCCTCCGTCTCCTCCTCCCGTCGCCGACGTTCCCAGGAGCCCGAAGGCCATGGCGGGCGACGGCTCCACCTCCTCCACTACTTCGTCGGGATCTAACAACCTCGGTATGAACTCCTAGACCTTTTCCCCTCTCGGATCTAATGCCTAGTAGTCCATAGGGCTTGTTTATGAACTGCAACAGTTTTTCCCAGCTAGATCTACTACTAGTTGATCCTGTGAATATAACAATGGTATCAGACGCTCTCTAGTTAGTGGATCTTGTGACGGGAACCCTAAGAGGGCAAACGTGCGTCGGTTCTTTTGATCCGAACAGAAACCATCACCATCCCATTAATCGAATCCCTAGACTGAGATCGGGGAGAAAGGGGATGAGAGAAAAGAGGGTTGATCCAAGGGATCCAAACCCTAAAGCAAAGCAACAATGAAAGAGGATCCGATCCAAATCCGGATCCTAACCCTAACCCTAGAAATGTTTCGGCCGGGGGGGGGGGGGAGGGAGGCCTCTCACCTGGTCGTCCTTGCACCGCCGTCGCGCGGAGACAGCCGCGCCGCTGTTCAGCCGGCGCGCGGGACAAAGGGGCCACGGGCTCGGTTAGAAGTGCCGGCACGAGGCCGCTCGATGGCGGAGCGCTCTACCCGTAGGGGAGCGCATCCTCCGGCGAGCGGGCCCGCGGCGGCGCCGGTTTCTTCTTTCTTCTTTTGCTCTCCTCCGGCCAAGGGCCATCACCGGCGTTTTGCTTTTGTCTCATGGACGCCGTCGGGAGAGAAAAGGAGAGAGAAGGGGAAGGGAGAAGAGTGAGCTAGGGTTTTGGGGGCGCCGGCCGCCGGCGGATTTTTGTCCGCGCGATCTGAGCGGGCGGCCGTCGGATGAGATCCGACGGTCAGCGCCGGCTGGGCCACTTTCAGCCCGAGAGGGGTGCGTGCGCGGGCCAAATTCCCGGCCCAGGCCCAGGTTGCGGCCTGGGCGCGGGAGGGGGACTGGCCACGCGGAGCGCGAGCTGGCCGGCTGGGCCGTGCACCGCGCGTGGTGCGGAATGGCCGGTTCTCCTTTTAGGCCGTTCCTTTTTGTTTTTTCTTTTTCCAGAAGCAGTTTTTCATGCATATTGATATATTTTGAATTGTTTTAATGTATATTTTCTATGTAAATTTATTTCAACGAAATTTTGCACAGAGAATATTAAAGAATGTGAATTGCTTCTGGAAAAATGAAATATAGAGAATTGTTAAATGTTTCCGCTGCGTACTTTGAATTTTGATTTTCACTGTTAAATTCGAACCAACGGGAGAATTTAATTTTGAAAATAACATGTTTTTTGTCATTATGATGTTATTATTTTTTTGACCAACGTTGATAAATAATAATATTATAATCACTGTTCCTTTAAAGGTTTATGCATTATTTCTATTTCTGCCCAACGGTGATTTAGTTATAATGCATAAAAGCAACTCATTTACTATGTTTTATATTGTTCTCACTATTTTGAACTATGTTTTCAGGCTCCATTCTGATGAACATGGTTAAAGATATCCTACCTCTCAAGGGAGACAACCACTTGGAGTGGGAGAAGAAAATTGAGTTGGATTTTCTGTTGGCTGAGGTTGACTGGATCCTCACTGAGCCTCGTCCCGCAGTGCTCAAGGAGCCTGTGAGAGAGGCAGGTGAGGATGATGCCGCTTGGAAACAGCGGGAACTGGACTTTGGTCCAGAAAAGATGAAACATGATCTGGAGCGGGTTAGGTGGGAAAAGACCAACAAGAAGTTGGTTGCAGTTGTTAAGAACACTGTAGATCCTGCCATCCTAAACTCGCTCCCACCAGAATGTAACACGGTCACTGAAATTCTGGAAAGGTTGAAGAACCAGTTTACTGGTTCCTCAAAGACTTACGCCACTCAGGTGATCAAGAAATTGATCACTGAAAAATATGCTGGTTGTGGTGTAAGAGACCATATCCTGAAAATGAACAGTATGGGATCTAAGCTTAAACCAATGGACAAGGAATTAGCTATTTCTCAAAAATTCCTTATTCATCTGATTTTTGCTTCCCTGCCAAAAGAGTTTGAAACTTTTGTTGTATCTTACAACAATAATCCTGAGGATTGGTCATTGGACAAGTTGATAGCCATGTGTGCCCAAGAGGAGGAAAGAATCAAGGGTGCAACTGGTGGTACAATCAACTATGTCAAGGATAACAAGAAAGGCAATGGCAGCCCCAATGCGAAAGCTCAGGGTAAGAAGCCAATGCACCAGTACAGACCTCAACAACAGCAATAGCAACAGCCACAACAACCTCAAAGGAGGGTGGTGGACCCTAATCAGTGCCTTGAGTGCATGAAGCCGGGACACCACAAGAAAGATTGTCCTGTCTTTTTGAAGAAGATCTTGGCAAGCAATGGTGAGAATGTTATTACATTTGTAAATAAAACTTTATATGTTAAATTTGATAAATCTACTTGGTGGATTGACTCTGGTGCAACGGTTCATGTTGCAAATTATTTACAGGGATTCAGTTCGACAAGGACTATGCAAAGAAGCGAAAGATGGGTTAGAGTCGCCAATGGAGTTCGAGCTGATGTTGAAGCTGTTGGCGATCTTCCTCTACAGCTTAATAATGGATTTATTTTGATTCTTAGAGATATTTTATTTGTTCCTTCATTTCATTGCATAGAAACTTGATTAGCGTTTCACGCCTAGACAAAGATGGTTATGGTTGTCATTTTGGAGATGGCAAATGTGAGATACTAATTAATAATGAATGTGTTGGTCTTGCCTTCGCGCAAGAAGATCTTTATTTGTTATCTCTTTGTGATAATGTGAATGTTGTCAGCAATGAGAATGTGAATGAGATTGTATCCTCGTCGAACAATCCAAATAGAAAGCGAAAGCGAACTCAAGATGCGTCGTCGAAATTATGGCACTGTCGTTTAGGCCATATTTCGAGGGGGAGAATAGAGAGATTAGTAAAGAATGAGATTCTTCCTCCATTAGAGTTCACAGATTTGGAGCAGTGCATCGACTGCATCAAAGGAAAATATGTAAAGCAAATAAAGAAAGATGCCAAAAGAAGTGCGAGAATATTACAGATAGTCCACACTGATATTTGTGGACCTTTCCCTGTTAAAAGTGTGGATGGTTATGACTCGTTTATAACATTCACAGATGATTATTCTCGCTATGGATATATTTATCCAATTAAAGACAGATAGGAAGCATTGGATAAATTTAAGATCTTTAAGCTTGAGGTTGAAAATCAGCACAACTTAAAGATTAAAATAGTTCATTCTGATCGCGGTGGAGAGTATTATGGGCGACATACCCCATATGGCCAAATTCCTGGTCCTTTTGCAAAGTTCTTGCAGGAAAATGGCATAGTTGCTCAGTACTCCACACCGGGGGAGCCTCAGCAAAATGGAGTAGCTGAAAGGCGCAACCGTACCCTGATGGATATGGTGCGCAGCATGATGAGTTACTCATCCCTCCCACTAAGTCTGTGGATAGAGGCGTTAAAAACCGCTATTCACATTCTAAACAGGGTCCCAAGTAAGTTGGTGCCTAAAACACCGTACGAATTGTGGACAGGAAGAGTACCCTCACTGAACTACTTACGTGTGTGGGGGTGCCCTGCTAAGGCCAAAGTGTTTAACCCGAACATTGGGAAGCTGGATCCCAAAACAGTGAGTTGCCATTTCATTGGTTATCCTGAAAAGTCCAAGGGTTATCGTTTCTACTATTCAGACAGATATACAAAGTTCGTAGAAATGAGACACGCCGTGTTCTTGGAGGATGAAATGATCAGGGGGAGTCAGGCAGTGCGCAAGATTGATCTTGAAGAGAAGCGGGTATATGTACCCACTCTGATGATTCAAGAATCATTCTTCACACTACTTGTTCCAAATGTCCCTACCATGCCAGACACTGTAGTGACAGAACCTGTTGTTGACGTCCCTGTGGCAACACCTAGTGACACATAAGGAACCTATTTCACAGGAACCCATTGAAACTAGCGTTGCGCATGAGGAAGAACAACAACAAGTTTCGATTGAACAGGAGCCATTTGATGATAGACCGAGGAGGTCCCAAAGAGCTAGAAGATCTGCCATTCCAGCAGATTATGAAGTGTATAACACTGAAGAGTTTCAAATGGAGGATGATCCCACCTCATTTGAACAGGCCATGAGAAGCGAGCACTCGTCCAAGTGGCTTGAGGCCATGGAAGATGAGATAAAGTCAATGAGTACCAACGGTGTTTGGGACTTGGAGATAATTCCTAAAGGGGCCAAAACGTTAGGCTGCAAATGGGTCTACAAGACGAAATATGACTCCCAAGGGAATATAGAAAGGTTCAAAGCGCGACTTGTGGCAAAAGGCTTTACGCAAAGGGAAGGGATTGATTACAATGAGACATTTTCTCCAGTCTCATGTAAAGATTCCTTCAGAATCATAATGGCTCTAGTAGCACATTATGATTTAGAGTTGCACCAGATGGATGTGAAAACGGCTTTCCTCAACGGTGAGTTGGAGGAAAAGAACAGATGGGATGTCGCTTGAAGAAATCCATTTATGGATTGAAACAAGCATCCAGACAGTGGTATTTAAAGTTTGATGGCACTATAAAGAAGTTCGGGTTTATGGAAAAAGTTGAGGACAACTGTGTCTACTCCAAGTTCAAGAATGGAAAATTTATTTTTCTAATCTTGTATGTGAATGATATCTTACTCGCGAGTAGTGATATCAGTCTACTAAGGGAGACAAAAGATTTCTTATCCTCAAAATTTGACATGAAAGATCTCGGTGAAGCATCTTTTGTTCTAGGAATCGAGATTCACCGAGATAGAAGAAAGGGGGTTATAGGATTATCGCAAAAGACATACTTGGAAAAGGTTCTGAAAAGATATAGTATGCATGCGTGTAAGCCTTCACCTGCACCGATAGTCAAGGGTGATAGATATGGGGATTTTCAGTGCCCCAGGAACCAATATGAAATTGATTAGATGAAAGCGGTTCCATATGCTTCAGCTGTCGGAAGCTTACAGTATGCACAGGTGTGCACACGCCCTGACTTGGCATTTGTTACCGGGCTACTTGGCAGATTTCAAAGTAATCCAGGACTAGAACACTGGAAGTTGGTAAAGAAGGTCTTGCGTTATTTGCAAGGCACAAAAGGCCTCATGTTGACGTATAGAAAATCAGATTCCTTGAATATAGTTGGGTTCTCGGATTCTGATTATGCGGGAGATGATAGAAAGTCCACATCAGGGTATGTGTTCACTCTCGCTGGGGGAGCAATATCGTGGAAAAGCTCCAAACAAACCGTCACTACATCGTCCACAATGTATGCCGAGTTTGTAGCTTGTTATGAGGCAACTGGGCAGGTGAATTGGCTAAAAAAATTCATACCCGGTTTGAAAGTGGTTGACGACATCTATAGGCCACTGAAATTGTACTGCGATAATAATCCGGCAGTACAATATGCTCACAACAATAGGTCAAGTGGTGCTGCCAAACACATTGACATAAAGTTTTATGTTGTGAAAGATAAAGTCCGGGATCAAACCATAAGTCTCGAGCATATCAGTACGAGTAAGATGCTCGCGGATCCGCTAACGAAAGGCTTACCACCCACTGTGTTCAAGGAACACGTTGCCGGCATGGGGTTAATGGAAAGCCTATGATTCCTGGACTAAAGGGCCCAAAAGTAAAATTATCTATTTCAGAACAGAGATGAACATTATGGCTGTCAAGTCTATCGGCAAAAGACCGTGACGATGAGGCATGCTTTTTGCGCAAATTTGTAATGGAATGAGAAAAGTAAAAGTAAAAGAAACTAGTGAGATCAAGTGGGAGATTGTTAGGATGATCTCTCTGCCTAATGGCCCAACGGCCATTAGGCCTTGACCTCGCGCCCTGATCGGGGGCGCCCAGCCCATTTAACGGCTGGTGGGCCCCCGTCGCACTGCACAATAAATAGAGGGTGGGGGCCGGCGGCTCTGAGTACGAGGTTCACCGTGAGCCGCATTCCCCACCGACAAACCCTATATCCGATCTAGCGAGGGGCGCAGCCAGCGACGGGAAGTTCCACCACCGCCGTTCATCGTCCCTGCAGCTCTGGACCACGTCCGTCTACGCCATCACCGCCGGACTCCTACGCCTCCGTCTCCTCCTCCCGTCGCCGACGTTCCCAGGAGCCCGAAGGCCATGGCGGGCGACGGCTCCACCTCCTCCACTACTTCGTCGGGATCTAACAACCTCGGTATGAACTCCTAGACCTTTTCCCCTCTCGGATCTAATGCCTAGTAGTCCATAGGGCTTGTTTATGAACTGCAACAGTTTTTCCCGGCTATATCTACTACTAGTTGATCCTGTGAATATAACAGAACCCACCAGGCTACAAGCACAGGGCGCCAAAGCATACTCTATTCTGCTTGCTTGTTGCCTACTTGCTAGTATTGCCAAATCACGCATACAATATATATGTATTACATACATATATTCAGTAATATATATGTATTACAGTAGGCTGCATCCATGACAGGACTACAGTTTACAGTTGTGTGTGCATTGCTGAATTAGGGCCGCATCCTTCTTGGCATCCCGAGGGGGGCTGCTGCCATGGAGGTGCTTCATTTTGGAACACCATGTCGTTACGTGGTTTCCACAATTGCCAGCAACATAGCGCTAGGAACACACCGAATTGTTCATTGCAAATGTTTGGCGAAGCTCAGACGTCGGTCGTGACGGCACGACATCGAAGCCAATTGCAGTCCAGAACGAAACTGCAACAACGCATCCATCGATGATGTGCAAAAGGGTTTCATTGTCATTGCTGCATACCTTGCAGATAGCTGACTCAACCACTTTTATAGGATGATTCATACTTTTATATAGGAATTGATTTATTTTAGAATATAGAGAGTACATTTAGACGGCTTCACTCATAGAAAAACCGACTCATCTCCTTTGCATCTGCTTCCTGAAACCAGCGCGTGAAGCTTGTCTTTTTCTATGGGTTAAATATGCTCAAAGTGCCCCTGCCAAACAAAATCTTAGGCCATATTTGAATGCCTGATATTTGATTACAGGTCTGATAAATTTTCTAGCCCAAATTAAAATTAGTTGTTTGGAAGACCCGTAATCACACAAATTTTTCATTTAAATTACGTTAAAACCGGTGTAAAATTAAACATACCTCTCACCGTCCGGAAAACAAAAACGATATCTATCGAGTGTAGCGCAGGTCGCCGCAGCCCGGTGCCCAACACAGCATATATTTCCAGAGCTCTCCACCAGATCCCGACCCTCTTCATTATTATTAACAAATAATGCAATAATGGATCGAACACCAGACACAGATTTTACATGAAAAATCCTTGCGGGAAAAAACCACGGTCGTCAACCGGCGATCTTCACTATACGAGGAGAGTTTACAAAACGCAGGGAATACAATGAGTTGTATCTCTCTTCTCGTACGGCTTACAAGATGTATTTATAGGGTGGACTGGACTGACTACTAGTCAAATACGGAAACAAATCTGCTAAATATATAACCCAGACTGTGGGCCTTCAGGCGTCCCTGTAGGACTCCCGTTAGAATTCAGATTATACTCCAACAAACTTCACCTTGAGACGAATTTCATCTTGTAGTGAATGAAGTATCAATCAACTCACTTCAATAATAAATAATCACCAACGCCAAAAGTCACTGGGACTTAATTTGTAATACCAACTAAGCCTGAGCATAGCTCAAACTTAGAGCTTTGTCAACGTATCAACGGGATTATCACGAGTATTAATCTTGCACACCTTAAGATCACCTTCAGCAATAACACCACGAATAAAATAATATCTCACATCAATGTGCTTGGTCCTTTCATGAAACATTTAATCTTTAGTCAGACAAGTAGCACTCTGGCTATCACAATGTATAGTAGTGCAAGAAGTAACCCCGCAAAGTTCAGAGTATAAATTACCTCTCAACCAAATAGCCATATATTCAGCTTCTATAGTAGACAGAGCAACAGTAGCCTGTAAACTTGCTTTCCAGCTAACAACACAACCACCAATGGTGAAAACATAACCCGTGAGAGACCTCCTTTTATCCAAATCACCAGCATAATCAGAATCAACATAACCAAAAAGTCCATCTTTAGATTTCCCAAATTGCAAACATGCATTAGGAGTACCTCGCAAATATCTGTAAATCCATTGAACAGCTCTCCAATGCTCCTTACCCGGATTAACCATGAATCTACTGACAACACTCAATGTATGAGATAAATCAGGACGAGAACAAACCATGGCATACATAAGAGAACCAACTGCACTAGTATAAGGAACTCTAGACATGTACTCAATATCATCATCTGACTATGGACATAAAGCTGAGGATAATCTAAAATGTACAGCTAATGGAGTACTCACTGGTTTTGCATTATGCATATTGAAACGATGAAGAACCTTCTCAATATAACATCGCTGACTGAAGTATAACTTGCCAGATTTTCTATTTCTAACAATTTCCATGCCAAGAATTTTCTTAACTGCACCTAAGTCCTTCATCTCAAATTCTTTACTCAATTGTGCCTTTAATTTAGCTATTTCTAATTTTTCTTTAGGAGCAATCAACATATCATCAATGTAAAGAAGCAAATAAATAGCTGAGTCATTAACAATCTTCAAATAAACACAGCTATCATAATCATCAGACCGCTTAAAACCACGAGAGAGTGTAAAAAAGTCAAATCCCTTGTACCATTGCCTAGGAGATTGCTTCAAACAATAAAGAGATTTCTTTAACTTGCAGACAAGGTTTTCTTTTCCAGGAATAACAAAACCTTCAGGTTGGTTCATATAAATGTCTTCTTCCAACTCCCTATGTAAGAATGCAGTTTTAACATCATATAAATGTCTTCTTCCAACTCCCCATGCTCAAGTTTATAATCATGCTTGGCAATAATACTAAGCAAAAATGTGAATAGAATTATGCTTAACAACTGGGGAAAAGATATCATTATAATCAATACCTGAAATCTGGCTATAACCTTTAGCAACCAACCTTGCTTTATACTTTGCTGGCTCACTTGGAGAAATACTCTCCTTTCTTTTAAAAATCCATTTACAACGGACAGGCTTTTTATTCTTAGGCAATTTTACTAAATCTCAAGTACCATTCTTTTCCAGTGACTCCATCTCATCTTGCATAACAGTCATCCAATTGTTGCAATTAGCAGAAGTAATAGCCTTAGAATAATTAGAAGGTTCTGAATTACCTTCAATCTCTTCTGCAACACTCATAGCATAAACAACATTACACACTTCAATATACCTTTTAAATCGCTTGGGTTGTCTTCTGGTCCTACCAGCAGCAATAGAACGTTGTGGAGACTGCACAACTGGAGAAGAATGCTCAACAACAGAAGAATCATCAACAATTGGAGAAATTTTAGCAATAGGTGCATTTTGGACAATATCATTATCAAAATTTGGTGTATTAATTAAGTGCTCCTATACCTGGGCAACAGGCTGTGCCGGGCTGATGAAAGTCGGGCCTGTAAGGCCCTCGTGCCCTATGGGCCGTGCCTATTAGGCCCGCGGGCCTGACCTCCGGCCCAGGCACGGGCCCGGTCATAGGACGGGCCGACCAGAAGGCCCGCTAGGCCCACCGGGGCCACCGGGCCTGCTAGTGAAAATAGGATATATATGTCTATATATGTGTTTTTATATTTATAAATATGTATTTATATATATTTATATTTACTTATATATATATATATAGTTATATATATTTATGTTTATTTTTATATATTTTTATATTTATATTTATATTTATATATATATATGTATATATATCGAGTCGTGCCGGGCCGGCCCGCCGTGCCGAGGTTCTGGCCCAGGCACAGCCCTAGGAACGGGTCGGGCCAGCCCGGGCCCACTAGCCACCGGGCCGAGCCGTGCTCGGGCCGGGCCAAAATAGCGGGCTTCGGGCCGGGCTCATAGGCTCGGGCCTCATGCCCAGGTATAAGTGCTCCACCTGCACACTTATTTTCTCTCCCTCAACAGGAGCATCAATAGATCAGTTGTCATAATACATAGCAGATACATTGAAAATAATATTCCTACTAAGCACAACCTTCCGAGTCTGGGGATTCCACAATTTATAACCTTTAACACCAGGTTGATAACCAAGAAATATGCATTTAGCAGCTCTAGGCTCCAATTTACCATTATCAATGTGAGCATAACCAGAACAACCAAAAACTCTCAATTGTGAATAATCAGCTGGAGAACCAAACCATACCTTAATTGGAGTTTTCTTATCAAGAGGAATGTAGGGTGAACGATTAATCAGGTAGCAAGCAGTAGAAGCAGCTTCAGCCCAAAAATACGTATTCAAACCCGAATTAGACAACATACAACGGGCCTTGGACAACATACAACAGGTCTTGGAGATGATAGTCTTGTTCATACGCTCAGCTACACCATTCTGTTGAGGAGTATAGGGAATAGTGTAGTGTCTAACAATGCCTTGAGACTTGCAATATGCAATAAACTCATTAGAACAGAATTCCATCCCATTATCAGTGTAAAGCTTTTTAACTTTCTTCTCAGTTTGATTCTCAATCATAACCTTCGACTCTTTAAATGCTGAAAATACATCCGATTTATACTTTAAGAAATAAGGCCATACCTTATGAGAATAATCATCAATGATTGTCAACATATAACGAGAACCACCAATAGAAGGCTTGCGAGACGGTCCCCATAAATCAGAATGCACATAATCAAGAATACCTTTACTTTTATGGGTAGAGGTATTAAATGACATCCTCTTGTGTTTGCCAAACACACAATGATCACAAAACTTCAACTTATTGATGCTTTGTTCATCAAGAAATCCTCTCTTGCACAATTCATGCATGCCTTGCTCACTCATATGTCCAAGACGTTTATGCCAAAGATTAGTAGCATCTAAATTAGATGAATTGGAAATTACAGCAGCATCACCTGTAATTGTAGTACCACGAAGACGGTACAAATTTGGAGATTCCAATTCACCTTTCTTCACAATAAGAGAACCTTTTGACACTTTCAAAACTCCATTTCCACTAGAGTACTTGTATCCTTTAGCATCAAGAGTACTCATAGAAATAAGATTCTTGCTCATGCTGGAAATATGCCTCACGTCAGTCAATGTTTTGACAATGCCATCATGCATCTTAACTTGAACAGATCCAATGCCAACGATATCACTTGGACTGTCATCATCCAATCTAACAGAACCTCCACCTTGGATAGAATCATAGGTGACAAACCAATCTCTATTAATGCATATGTCAAAAGAAGTAGTGGAATCAAGAATTCATTCATCACTACTAGTTGCACATCCAGCAAAAGCAACAAGCATATCACCAGTAGAATCATCTGCCTTAGAAGCAACAACAGAAGCATTACCTTCATCATTGGATTTAGCCTTTTCTCTATATTGTTCTTCAATTTATAACATTCGGTGATAAAATGATTGACCTTCTTGAAATACTTGCAAAATTTATCTACCTTGCTTCAAGATTTTGATCGACCTTTATAACCACTGGAACTTTTGCCTCTGTTGCCATTATTTGATTTATTTTTTGTCCTCCCACGAACAGACAACGCTTCTCCATTGGAAGCAGAACCTTCAGAAGACACCATCAACTTCATCTTTTCCTTGGCATGCAACGCCTCAGAAACTTCATCAAGTGTCAAAGTACCATGACTATATAACAGTGTATGTCTGAAGTTTGCATTGCAAAAGAACTAGGCAAAGAGCACAAAAGAATCAGACCCAAATCTTCATCATCATAATCTACCTCCATAGCTTGTAGATCTGAAACGATCTCCTCGAAGACCGTGAGATGGTTAATCACTAAACCACCCTCTTGCAACTTGTGTGTATATAACTTCATCTTCATATGCATCTTGTTTGCCAAAACGAGAGGGCGGAACGAAAGCCTGCGGGCTATACAAAAACCGACCCTCCGACAAAACGAGAGGGCGAAACGAAAGCCTGCGGGCTATACAAAAACTGACCCTCCGACAAAACGAGAGGGCGGAACGAAAGCCTGCGGGCCATACAAAAACCGACCCTCCGACAAAATGAGAGGGCGGAACAAAAGCCTGCGGGCTACACCAAAACCGACCCTTCGACAAAACGAGAGGGCGGAACGAAAGCCTGCGGGCTATACAAAAACCAACCGTCCCTCCAACAAGACAGGAGGACGGTAACGAAAGTCAAGCTGAGCAACCCTCACGGAGTCCATGATGTCAGGAAAGACAGATAGCAGCCTCCAGTAGATGCAAAACTTGAACGCCATCTTAACTTCCCACCTACAAATCACCGCAAGTACAACCAAGACAATAAATACAGTGCCCTCGCCACACAGGCAGGTCAATATAAATAGACACCAAAGCGCAAGCCTTTGCAACCATCCAAAGCCACAAAATCTATTCAAATGTAAACCCCGAAAAGCCCACCCAAGATGCATAGTGCGAATAGGAAGCATCAGAAACCAAGGTTTCGCTTTGATGATTGTGTCATCGAAAACGCATTCAGATAGCGCCATCAATCCAGTAACTCTAGGCAAAAGCACCAACAAGCAGCATGCCCATCTCAAACCGCACCCAGAAGATGAGCAAAAGCAAGCATGCTGCTAGATAACAACGAGAGCAATATCGCGGGCACGACCAGTTGTAACCTTTCCGATTCAAATTGTAAAGTCATTTTCGTCAACCAGTTTTCAAGTGCAGCAAACCGACAAGAAAGGTTCTCACGACCAATCGGCCGAGGGGCTCGCAACGAAAGCACCCTCGCGCGAATGCTACCGCCCCTCGTCTAAGTGTGTGGGGGCGGGCGCGTCTTTACTATCGGTCGAGGGGCTCGCAACGAAAGCACCGTCGCGCGAATGCCACCGCCCCTCCTCTAAGTGTGTGGGGGCGGGCGCGTCTTTACTATTGGCCGAGGGGGTCACAATGAAAGCACCCTCGCGCGAATGCCATCACCCCTCGTCTAAGTGTGTGGGGGCGGGCACGTCTTTACTATCGGTCGAGGGGCTCGCAACGAATGCACCATCGAGCGAATGCTACCGCCCCTCGTCTAAGTGTGTAGGGGTGGGCGCGTCTTTACTATCGGTCGAGGGGCTCGCAACGAAAGCACCCTCGCGCGAATGCCACCGCCCCTTGTCTAAGTGTGTGGGGGCGGGCGCGTCTTTATTATCGGCCGAGGGGCTCGCAATGAAAGCACCCTCGCGCGAATGCTACCGCCCCTCGTCTAAGTGTGTGGGGGCGGGCGCGTCTTTATTATCGGCCGAGGGGCTCGCAACGAAAGCACCCTCGCGCGAATGCTACCGCCCCTCGTCTAAGTGTGTGGGGGCGGGCGCGTCTTTACTATTGGCCGAGGGGCTCCCAACAAAAGCACCCTCGCGCGAATGCCACCGCCCCTCGTCTAAGTGTGTGGGGGCGAGCGCGTCTTTACTATTGGCCGAGGGGCTCACAACGAAAGGCGTGAATGCCACCGCCCCTCGTCTAAGTGTGTGGGGGCGGGCGCGTCTTTACTATCGGTCGAGGGGCTCGCAACGAAAGCACCCTCGAGCGAATGCTACCGCCCCTCGTCTAAGTGTGTGGGGGCGGGCGCGTCTTTACTATCGGTCGAGGGGCTCGCAACGAAAGCACCCTCGAGCGAATGCTACCGCCCCTCGTCTAAGTGTGTAGGGGCGGGCACGTCTTTACTATCGGTCGAGGGGCTCGCAACGAAAGCACCCTCGCGCGAATGCCACCGCCCCTCGTCTAAGTGTGTGGGGGGCGGGCGCGTCTTTATTATCATCCGAGGGGCTCGCAACGAAAGCACCCTCGCTCGAATGCTACGGCCCCTCGTATAAGTGTGTGGGGGCGGGCGCGTCTTTATTATCAGTCGAGGGGCTCGCAACGAAAGCACCATCGCGCGAATGCTACCGCCCCACGTCTAAGTGTGTGGGGGCGGGCGCGTCTTTACTATCGGTCGAGGGGCTCGCAACGAAAGCACCCTCGCGCGAATGCCACTGCCCCTCGTCTAAGTGTGTGGGGGCGGGCGCGTCTATACTATTGGCCGAGGGGCTCACAACGAAAGCACCCTCGTGCGAATGCCACCGCCCCTCGTCTAAGTGTGTGGGGACGGGCGCGTCTTTACTATCGGTCGAGGGGCTCCCAACGAAAGCACCCTCGAGCGAATGCTACCGCTCCTCGTCTAAGTGTGTGGGGGCGGGCGCGCCTTTACTATCGGTCGAGGGGCTCGCAACGAAAGCACCCTCGAGCGAATGCTACCGCCCCTCGTCTAAGTGTGTGGGGGCGGGCGCGTCTTTACTATCGGTCGAGGGGCTCACAACGAAAGCACCCTCGCGCGAATGCCACCGCCCCTCGTCTAAGTGTGTGGGGGCGGGCGCGTCTTTACAATGGGCGAGGGGCTCGCAATGAAAGCACCCTCGCGCGAATGCCACCGCCCCTCGTCTAAGTGTGTGGGGGCGGGCACGTCTTTACTATCGGTCAAGGGGCTCGCAACGAAAGCACCCTCGAGCGAAAGCTACCGCCCCTCGTATAAGTGTGTGGGGGCGGTGGCGTCTTTACTATCGGTCGAGGGGCTCGCAACGAAAGCACCCTCGAGCTAATGCTACCGCCCCTCGTCTAAGTGTGTAGGGGTGGGCGCGTCTTTACTATCGGTCGAGGGGCTCGCAACAAAAGCACCCTCGCGCGAATGCCACCGCCCCTTGTCTAAGTGTATGGGGGCGGGCGCGTCTTTATTATCGGCCGAGGGGCTCGCAACGAAAGCACCCTCGCGTGAATGCTACCGCCCCTCGTCTAAGTGTGTGGGTCGGGCGCGTCTTTATTATCGGCCGAGGGGCTCGCAACGAATGCACCCTCGCGCGAATGCTACAGCCCCTCGTCTAAGTGTGTGGGGGCGGGCGCATCTTTACTATCGGTCAAGGGGCTCACAACGAAAACACCCTCGCGCGAATGCCACCGCCCCTCGCCTAATTGTGTGGGGCCGGGCGCGTCTTTACTATCGGCCGAGGGGCTCGCAACGAAATCACCCTCGCCTGAATGCTATTGCCCCTTGTCTGCAAGTGCACGAACATTCGGCCAATCACCGGCAACTATCGTTCGCAATATAGATAGACGAGAGAATAAAGCCTGTGGGTGCACAAATAATATCAACGCCAAAAGACAGAAGCCACAAAGAACCCGCTTCATTACGTCAAACTCGTAAGCAAGTCTGTACAATGTAATCAAGTTCGCGATCTACTTCCGCGACCAAGGAAAATGCTATATCGCCGCTCATTCGGCGAGGGTACGGCGTCTTTGGGCTCCACCTTGACGAATGGGGCACTTTCGAAGCCTGGCGGCGCACGCGAAGCCTCGCGCCTCATCCGCCTCATCTCGAGTTCGCGCCGGTCAAAGTTTTCATAGAAAGCACGCAACCGATCCTCCGTGCGCTTAAGTTTCTTAGCGCGTTTATTCAGGTAAGACGAAAGCGAAGCCGTCGGAAACCTAGAACGATATCTCCACCACAAGTCACATCCGACACAAAGATTGCCGGATCTAATCATTAGTGGGCAGATGTCGAGAACGTCCGGCGTTCCCGCATCCGCATCCTGTTCAATACAACATTCCAGTTTAAGTCCAAAAAGCCGTGTGTAGCAACAAGTCTGGCAAATACAACCGGCGCTTAAAAAAACAAGTCCTATTTATTCATCTACCGCATCTTGAGGAGCACTCGCGTCATGGGAAGCAGCAGCGGCTGAGCTCTCGAGGACTTCCTCATTCGGCTGGGGCAGGCTCGCTTCGTCTTCCGGCTCAGCTTCACGCGCTCGCCTCTCCGAGATGAAATCCGAAAACACCTTTCGGATGTGAGCTTTCACCTCCGGAGTCTGCATCAAGGGCGATAGCTCAGAAGAGGAGTCATTCGCCCCACAAAAAAGAAAGAGAGAGAGAAGTATCAAGCAAAAGCATAAAAAATTGTGCAAAGGTACCTTCCCGCGGCCCACGGCGGACTGCATGAGCGACATATCGTTCCCCCTGCCATCCATAACTCGTCGAAGAACCTCTTGCCCAGGACTTTCGCCGGCTCAGGAGTCCGCCAGTAATAGTCTACTTCCTTGACCGAAAGGTCCGTGATGTGGGAGCAGCCGGCATCGACAAGGCTATGACCGATCGCCTTGATACCAGTAATGGCGGCGTAGTCTCGACCCAGGGCCATGTGGCCCTCCAGCGACTCCATCTCGGAACGAATCCAGCCAATGAGGTTGTCAGCGTTACGCTCTGAGGGACCTTCCGCCTCGACGCCAATGCTGCGAAGGCATTCGCGAAAACGAGATACAGCCTCCTCGGCGGGGGCCAGAAGAGCCTCATCCTTGCTAGCCTGAGCAACCCGCAGCTATGAAAGTTCCCGCTTGAGGTTCTCAACTTCTTTTTGACTCGCCTTCCGAGATGTGCGCTCATCTTCGACCCTCTTGGCTTGGGTTTCAAGGTCAGCGACAAGTTTCTTCACCTGCGTATCCAGCTCCTGCTACTCGCGCTAAGTTCCCGCTTGAGGTTCTCAACTTCTTTTTGACTCGCCTTCCGAGATGTGCGCTCATCTTCGACCCTCTTGGCTTGGGTTTCAAGGTCAGCGACAAGTTTCTTCACCTGCGTATCCAGCTCCTGCTTCTCGCGCTCAGCCTTGTGAAGGTACAAATTGCTCTGGTTGCTCTGGCTGCGAGCAAGGACAGCAGCCTACGAATGACAATGTAACAAAAAGAAAGAGTTAGAACGAAAGCTAGACTCAAAGTGACACGAAATCTTGAACGAATCCAATCACTTACGCTGGCCAAGTAAAACGACAGAGCGCCGTTCAGCTTCGCACTGCTGACCTTCAGAAGGTCTCTCTTGATCTCTGGCGCAACGAAAGCCTTGTGAGAAAACTCCACAAATTTCTTGGCCTCGTCGCTTTCGCCAGGGAGGATCCCCGCCCGGCGATAGTCAATCCGACAGGCGAGTTGAGCGTCTGAAGCTGCACCCAAAGAACGTGCAACACGATAAGATTCTTCTCTTGCGTCGTCAGTTTCGCTTGACGAGCTCAGACTGGTGTAAAAGCATGGGTTCTTGTAGTCCGAAGGCACCCCGTCGATAATCAATCGCCCAATGCCAAGAAGCTGTCCTTCCACCATCTCCTGCGACAGGCGAATGCATCGCGGCGAAAGCTGTGACTTACCTCTGTCCGCAGCAGCGGTAACCGACAGGCTCTCAGACCCGGTCCTCCTTTCGCTCGGGGCCGCCTTTTCGGCGAAGGTCCTAGCAGCGGGCTCAATGCGGGGCGCTTTCGGCTTTTTGGCCTGGCGCTCCACGGCCTCCGGCTGGCCCGATGCCTTCCGCGAGCCAGGCTTTGCGAAAGTCGAAAGGTCGGCTACGAAGGCGTCATCATCGAAAGCCGATGTCGAGAGACGCAGTGCGGCCTTTTCGGAGCCATCCCAGCAGCAGAAGACGCTCTCTGCGAAACAAAACAGAAAACAGAACATATCACACACACATCGCGAGTTCTAGAAAGGAACAGCTCGGGCAAAAGGAAGAACAAAAGCCACGAACAAGCCGAAAGGCAAAAAAGTCAAATAAACTAACCACCCTCGGATGATCAAAAGGATCAACGTCGGGGATCGACTCCAGCGCTCCCCCTCGGCTTTTAAGCATCGGTTTGGCGATTAAGGGCCCGATGCGAATATCCCCAGCTTCAGCAGATTTCCGCCGAGGGATCACACCGCTCCGCCCACCGCGCCGGGCCACGGCCTTGCCTTTCGCCCTCGGATTGTCAGTCCCCTCCTTGCTTTCGTCAACCAAAGGCCTTTCGGCGTATTTGACGCCCATGGCGTCGAAAGCGCGGTTCAATCGATGACTTCAGCCAAGGTTGTCGAGCTGGAACTCGCTCTCCTTTCGCAGATACGAACCGCAAACTTTCCTTGTTTCATTTTCAATATGCTTCACATAGCTTTCGTCATCAGCGAAATCAGCAGGCCTCTCCAGCAGCAGAAGGGGGCCCCGATACCCGTCCTTGTCAGAGAAATTCGCAAAAGTTGTTGCACTGCAGAGCGGGTTCATCCCGATGGCCATCCACTCTTCGACCAAATCTCGGCTAATCTGAAATCGCGCAGTGAGTGTGAATTCGTCTCCACAATGAATTGCCTCCTCGTCACTCAACGCGATGGGCGGAAGGTGTCTTCCGGGGCATTTCTCTAAAACCGACACAAGCGGAGAGCCTTTCTTCTCCCCCTTACCCAATTCAGCGGCGACGGTTTCGTTTGAGTAAACACGATAGTAGAACCAGGAGCGATTCCAGTCTGGCCATTTGTTTCGGTAGGTGAGCGAAATGGAAACACTGCCTCGAGTCTTCTGCGGAACAAAGTTGATGCACCCAATTTCGCTGGGCAGTTTACTTCCCAGGAAGGGGTCGTCCACTTTCGTTGGTCGACGGTGAATATCATAAAAACGCACAAAAACGTCCGCTCGCGGCTTACAATCTAGCATCTTCATCGCTTGCGCGAAAACACCGAGCTTGACGAAAGCATTCGGCGTCAGCTGGTGGAGCTGTATCTCAAACTCTGAAAGGACGTCCGAGACAAACTCTTCAAGCGGGAAATCCAAACCAGCGGCGAAATAATCACGAAAGACAACAGCTTCGTTGAACCGCGAAATTGGCACCTCTTCGTCTCTAGGGACCCGGCAATTCGCCAGATGGTCCGCCCTTAGAGGCCCCTCGTCGGCCATTGCTTGCAAGCTAGCAGCTGTCACTCGCGAGGTGCCAAGTTAAAAAGAACAATCGTTAGGCACCGAAACCACGCCCGAGTCTCCGTCATCAGATAAGCTTCCACTGTGACTTGGCATCCGCGGAGCCTCCCCGGATCCAATCGATATGTCAGCACTGCTTTCACGGCGAACGGACTCAGAAGCGCCACTGCTTTCGCTAGAGCTCGAAGTTGACGAAGAACTGGAAGACGCCATCTAACATGGCCCGAAAGACCAATGAACAAAGGATGCATGCGAAAGCAAAAAAGAAAATAACGGCGATAGGACACAAACTTAAAACGCTAATTCGAAACATAAGATAATCCAAAAATAAACAAAGGCAAGAGAGATCTACGCACCACAATCGTCGCTCAACGAATGATCGGCGCAGGCACCAGCAGCTTTCGCTCAGGCGAATGAATTGAGGCTTCACAAGCGCGAGGCAATGGGGCGTGAAAGCGTCAGGCGGCCAAGTAGCCTCCCTGGCTGAAACCCTCTTGCTTATATACGAGCAGCCAGCGCACGGTTTTTGAGGAAGACGAAAAGACACCCGGGCACAGGATTCGAAGCGTCGCAACGGCACACCATTATAGTACACGGTTTTTGAGAAAGACGAAAAGACATCTGGACATGGAATACGAAGCATCGCAACGGCCTGGCAGACGTCACATAGTGTTAGCAGAATGACGTCCAGGCGCATCAAAAAAAACATGGCTTCGAAACAAAGCAAAGGTTTTTTGGGCGGGCGTAGGCACCTAAGCGGAAGGACACAGTCGAACCTCGCAAGCTTACGGATCCGGCCGTGAGGGGCTATTGTTGGGATGGTACCCAGACCGCAGGCGCCTTCAACCCGCAATACCGAAGGATGACGGAGCTTCCGCGCGGATGCGCGCATTCGCGTGGAAGCACGTGCTCGTCTTCGGCCCCGCGAGACCGAAAGTGACGGAGCTTTTGTGTGAAAGGAGGCATTCGCGCGGAAGCACACATTTCGGCTCGGAGACTGAAGGTGACGGAGCTTTCGTGCGAAAGGAAGCATTCGCGCGGAAGCACGCGTTTCGGCTCGAGGACCAAGGGAAGGCGGAGCTTTCGTGCGAAAGGAAGCATTCGCGCCGAAGCACGCGTTTCGGCTCGAGGACCAAGGGAAG
Organism: Coix lacryma-jobi var. lacryma-jobi; assembly: GCA_009763385.1. NCBI lineage: Eukaryota > Viridiplantae > Streptophyta > Magnoliopsida > Poales > Poaceae > Coix > Coix lacryma-jobi. The sequence continues at coordinate 106,616,175 of CM019823.1, read as the reverse complement.
GCGGAGGTTTAGCGCGAAAGGAAGCATTTGCGCGGAAGCCCGCGCTTCGTCCCGCAGGACCGGAGAATGGCGGAGTTTTCGTGCGAAAGGAAGCATTCGCGCGAAAGGAGTCCGGCGTTTCCGGCGGGAGTTTTCGTATTTTATGACTTAGGTTTTTCATAGGCTTTCGCAGGTCGCCGGAAGCCCGGGTCAAAGGAAGCGGGCCCACTGGTCAGGAAAAGGCGCCGGGGGGCGCTGAGCCCGTCAGAGGGCAGAGTTACGGTGATGCCCCTCGTGCCGGAAGAGGCGGTGTGCAGCCACAGAGTAGTTGAGTAGGGCATCATTGTAATTGTAACAGAGTGGTTGGAAGGGCAATCTTGTACTTTCAAGCTGATCTGGATTAATATAAGAAGCTCCTGGCTTCCCCTGGAAAGGGGGCAGGGGAGAACACTGTTCATCTGACTCTACTTCCCACTCTCTTCCGTCTACTTTCGCTTTCGCTCGTGCGACAACCCGCTGTTTCGGGGTCTCGGTCCCGAAACAACCACCGCGAGCGGACGTTTTTGTGCGTTTTTATGATATTCACCATCGACCAACGAAAGTGGACGACCCCTTCCTGGGAAGTTGAAGGACCGAGAGTGCAACCAGAAAGGGACCAGAGGGGGGGTGAATGGGAGCTTTAAATTTCTTTTCAGAAACTTTAAATCTTTGTCCCGAAAATCAACCCCAAGAGCAAAGCCGATGCGCGTGATGTCCACGACCCAAGAGAATGGGTGGATGTTCCCTACGAACACAGCGGGACACCACAAAAATTCCCTCGCCAAAGTTCACGCAGGTCAACTAGTGACAGGATGAACTTTGGGTAGCTTCAACCTCCCCCGAGCAACGCGAGGGGGATTCAGGATATTTTGTAAAGCGAGAAGCCCAATTTCAGTAGAGCACGAAATCAGGAATCCAACGCAACAAGCGGATCTCAAATTGCAAGTCAGACAAACAAACTGTGGACGAAAATGTGCAGGATAGAGATCACCGGACTCTGCCTGCGTTCGGTCAGTAACCACCGGACGCGTCCGGTCGAGCAAAAACTGATTTGGGAGCTCTCTGTTCCTGACCGGAATCACTGAGCCTGAGCGTCCGGTCAGTAGTCAAGCGTCCGGTCACAAAAGCCAACCCTGATGAACAGTGTGACAGGTGTGTCCGGTCAATTAAAACCGAGCGTCCGGTCAAGTTCCAGAAAGGCACAGTCAACGTGTTCAACGACCGGACTCTGGACCGTGCGTCCGGTCGCCCCGACCTCAGCGTCCGGTCACCCCGACGCAGCTCCGTTCGTCCACCGATTCAACTCGATCTCACCCAAAACAAATCCTCAAGGGATCAAACTTGGTGAGAGGAGTCACAAGGATGATAGTTAGCTATCTCTAAGATATCATGGCTCGAACCTATCTCCAAATCGATGAATCGAAGAAATTCGGGGGATGAGGAAAAACTTGACCCGAAACAAAAATCAACCGATCTACTAGCTCATGAGGTTAGAGGATAATTCCTTCGGTGGAAAGAAGTGCCTCACGATATAGAACATCTTGGTTCAAACGGATTTGCAAAAGACGCACCAAGTAGAGAGATCGATCAACGGGAAAAACATGGAGAAAAGCAATCCGCGAAGAACAAGAACAAAACGCGAATCACAATCACGAATTTGCAACCGTGTGGCTACCACACGCTACAATAGTGAGATTACGGTCTCACTTCCTCAAAATCTCACGGGCACAGAGGTATTGTTCTCTTCTCTGTGGATCTCAGTTCACTATAGTAGGGGGGAGGGAGAGCAGGAAAACCTAGAAGGCAAAATAGCAAATGGCTGAGATAGATGGGGAGGTGGGTGTCTCCCCCTACTTATCCTAATTCTAACTATTCCTAATTCCCACTCTACCCCTAACTACTTACAGAGCGAACCAGCTAAACCCAAAGGTTATTCTGGACCAACTCGTGGTAGGTGGTGATCCGACGGCCACGCCCGCACAACTCGTAGCGTTGCCTCGACGCAACCTCCCGATTGCCGCCACGTGCCGCCACCGCTCTGCGTCCTTTTCCTGGACGTCGCACCCCCGGTTTTGTGGCCCAAACCGGGAAACCAGCCTTCATGACCAACCCCCGGTTTTGAGGCCCAAACCGGGAAACCAGCCTTCATGACCAACCCCCGGTTTTGAGGCCCAAACCGGGAAACCAGCCGACCGTAGCCTGAGTTTTGTGACCCAAACTCAGCAAACCCGCAGCACCCAGGTTTTGAGGCCAAAACCTAGAAACCGTCCTCAGCCCGAGTTTTGTGGCCAAACTCGGAAACCATCAGCGCCCAGGTTTTGAGGCCCAAACCTGGAAACCGTCCACTCGGTGGTTTTTCTGTGGCTCAACCACCAAACCGAAGCTGTAGAGGGGATGCACCGCCCGTGCACCCCAACCACCGGCACGTATCCCCAGGTCCTCGACCTAGGCAACACCATGTCCCACAAGTCTTCGCTCGTCGCTGTCCCAGGCTGCCAGCCGCCACAGCTGATCCTCAGGCCACCGGTCCCTCAGTCCAAGCCTCACGTCCGCCCTTCACCGCTCCCGGTCCGTCGGCACGACACGTCTCTACTTGACCTTCACCTTGCCCTCGATCACTGTCTCTGTGCTCGACACCTGCACAACACAAGCCAAAGAACCTGCGATCAAACCTGTTGACAATCACTCATCACTCAGAGACTCGGCATACACCCATGTATCCACAATCTCCCCCTTGATGAGTGCATTGTCAACTACACACACAAATCATAAGGAAATAGAAGGAGGAGGAAGGAGAAGAGAGAACTCAACCAAATGACCCAAAAGCATAGCAAAGCCAAAGAAGGTCAAGTGGAAAGCGCAAGACAACTTGTTTCCCAAAGACATGGGCAACGGCTCGACGCAACCAAGCAAAGCAAAGCTAGCCCTCAAGAAGAGGTAGAACAGGCTCAACACCGCTAGGAAAAACGAATTCAAAAATCAAAGCAAAATGCTAGTCCCTCAAGATAGAGGCACAGAGGCTCAACACAACTAGCAGAAAGCTCGACATCATCTGAAAAGCTCGAAACCAACTGAACCCAGTTGAAGCAAGGATGCGACTGCTAGTCCCTCAAGATAGAGGTAAAAGCTCAACACAACTAGCAAAAACGCTCCGAGCCAATTGGAAATTTCAAAGAAATCAGCACGAGCAAACTTTCCCTTGCATGGTGCACACAACCGCCAACATGAGAGACATGATTTGTCCAAATTTTCTCCCCCTTAGTTGAAAATGCACCATCAAGCAAAAGGAACTGAAAACGATTTTCTCCCCCTTAGAAAATGCACCAACAAAAGTGCCAACAAGAGAAGTTCTCCCCCTTTCAAAATGCATATGAGTCATAATGCAAATTAGCAGCTTCAGGAATATAGTCAAGAAAATGCAAAGATGCTCTAAACAGTATAGCTCCAATGACTCACTGAAAAGCATACAAGCTAGTGAAGGCTCAAACTGATCATCAAATACGAAATATGAACATGAGAGCACAGTGAGCAGTTTTTGGCCAAAAAGGTCTTCACCATCAAAATAGCACACAACATGTAAAGACAGGAAATCAGACAAGTGCTAAACATGTATACAAGGTGAACTACCCCTAGCACAGTTCAATCATCATGCTAAAGAGTGAAACATAGTCTTGTGTATCTAAATTTCATCGGAGTTGCAGCGGTTAAGATTACACAAGTTAAAATTTCAGCATGTGATTGCGAGAGGTTGAATGCTTGTCATCGCCTAACTTTTCAACTGTGCGAAGCCTATGCAGAAGCAATCAGAAGCTTAAAGCAACAGTTTCGGTCATACACTACACAGCTCAAGTTTAACTCAAAGTGCAATGAGAAACAGTCTCAAAACTGTGATGTGTTGACAAGCAATCTCATCTCGATCTTTTCAATTCACTTAAAACTTGGTTCATATTTTAAACAGAATATGAGCATACCAAGCAAGTGACAGACTCAGAACTAGAGACATAGCAACCTAGCATACATGAAAAGCACGAGTGAATTCAACACAACCTACACATGCTAGTTGCATATCTCAATGGTGAACATTTTCAAGTTTTATGTTTGTTAAGCAGATTCACCATTCAAAAATAGCTCAGCTCACAACATGTATTAGTGATCAGAAAGAGCATAAGCTAGTAGCATCAACATATAGCATCGGAGCATACTAAACAGAGCATAATTACATTTTAAAGATTATATACGTGAAGCTCAGAATGTAAAAGCGTATGCTGAAATGCAAACGAAAAACAAAACAACGAGAAAATAGTCAGACTATGATACAAGATCAAAATGTTTCCCCCATCTAAAAGGGGAAACACACACCAAGCTCACCCCTCAACCGATTAAAGGTTGATTCGTCCAAAGGCTTGGTGAAAATATCAGCCAACTGATGATGAGTATCGACATGGCGAAGGTCGATATCACCCTTCTCATAATGGTCTCGCAGAAAATGAAAGCGCACATCAATGTGTTTGGTCTTCGAGTGAAGCACGGGGTTCTTAGCAACGCTAATCGCACTCGTGCTGTCACAAAGCAAAGGAACACAAGAAAAGCTCAGACCAAAATCATGCAAAGTGGCCATCATCCAAAGCAACTGGGAACAGCAGCTAGCCGCAGCAACATACTCAGCCTCCATGGTTGACTGGGTGACACTAGACTGCTTGCGAGAAGACCACGATACAAGAGAAGAACCAATAAACTGGCAAGTCCCAGAAGTGGACTTGCGCTCGATGCGACAACCAGCAAAATCGGCATCGGAATAACCGCAAAGGGAGAGGGTGGAGGAAGCTGAATACCAAATCCCAAATTCTGGTGTGAAACGAAGGTACCTGAAAGCGCGCACACAGACACACCGCGAACTGGATGTCCGGGCGTATCGCCGTCAGGTAGAGTAGCGACCCGATCATGCTTCGGTACTCCTTCTGGTCCACAGCTTTTCCATCCTTGTCCGCATCCAGGGCCGTCGTGGTCGACATGGGTGTTGGAAGAGGCTTGGCCTCACCCATATCGAACCTCTTCAGCAAGTCCTTGGTATACTTGCCCTGGTGCACAAACGTCCCCTCTCGGGATTGCTTAATTTGCAACCCGAGAAAGAAAGTCAACTCGCCCATCATACTCATCTCGAACTCCCAGCTCATAGTATCTGCAAACATGGCAACCAAAGCGTGAGAAGAACCACCAAAAATGATATCATCCACGTAAATCTGGACCAAGAGAGTGTCTTTGCCTTGCTTGAGGAGAAAGAGCGTTTTATCCACACATCCCATTTTAAAACCCTTAGCAAGCAAAAAAGTTTTCAACCTATCATACCAGGCTCTAGGGGCTTGTTTCAAACCATATAAAGCTTTGTGGAGTTTAAAAACATGGTTTGGAAACTTGGGATTTTCAAAACCGGGGGGTTGTTCAACATAAACCTCTTCTTCTATGTAGCCGTTTAAGAAGGCACTCTTAACATCCATTTGAAAAAGTTTGAAACCTTTGGATGTAGCAAAAGCCAAGAGTATCCTAATAGCCTCCAAACGAGCTACAAGAGCAAAAGTCTCCTCATAGTCTATCCCCTCCTTCTGACTATAGCCTTTCGCTACAAGCCTGGCCTTGTTTCTAACAACGTGGCCATCCTCTCCTTGCTTGTTTTTGAAAACCCATTTTGTCCCAATAGGCTTACAGTCTGGAGGAGGTGGAACTAGAACCCAAACCCGATTTCGCTCAAAATTTTCTAACTCCTCATGCATGGCATTGACCCAATCCGGATCCGTCAAAGCGTGTCCAACATCCCGGGGTTCAAAATCAGCAACAAATGCAGAATGAGCAAAGTGAAAGATTTGCCTTAACCGGGTGACGCATTCGTCGATGTTGTCGATCATCTGCTGAGGCGGGTGCTGGCGCTAAATGTGTCGTGGCACCTCCCTTGCCGAAGTGGCCTCCGCCTCAATAGCAGCTGGTGCCTCCTCGGGTACAAAGGGTACCTCCCAAGGTGGCGGATCCCACGGCCCCCCGGAAGAAGACGTGTCGGGGCCGTGAGTCGTCGTAGAAGCCGCTCTTTGCGGCACAACAGGTGGAGGGGGTGCTGGATCATCCATAGCTTCAGCACCCTCCTCCTCGTCATCAAAAAGAGGCTCACCAACCTCATGATCACCTGCACGCTCAAAACGAGAAGAAGGACAAACCATGGTCTCGTCGAAGGTGACATCTGATGTCTCCACGACTCGGTTAGTGTCAAGGTTAAGTACACGATATGCACGAGTATGAGTGCCATAACCCAAAAACACACCGTCAGAAGAGCGAGACTCAAATTTGTCCAGGTTGCCCTTTTTGAGTATAAAACAATGGCAACCAAAAACCCGAAAATAACTCACCTTGGGCAGTTTTCCAAAACGCAACTCATAAGAAGTCTTTTTCAAGAAGGCTCGGAGAAAAATGCAATTTGAAATATAGCATGCAGTGTTCATAGCTTCGGCCCAATATCGCCTAGGAGTCCTATGCTCATCGAGCATCGTCCTGGCCATCTCTACAAGGGTCCGATTCTTCCTCTCTACAACACCATTTTGGGGTGGTGTGCACGGGGAAGAAAACTGATGCTCTAAACCCAAAGAGTTACAAAACTTCTCAAAATCTGAATTCTTGAATTCGGAACCATTATCACTCCTAATAGCTCGCATCGAGTTGAAAGGGAACTCGTTCTGAAGATGCAAAATCAGATTGCGAGCAAAGGAGAAAGTCTCAGTTTTCTCAGCTAAAAAGAAAACCCACGAATATCTCGAGAAGTCATCAACAACAACAAGCACATACCACTTCCCCCCAACCGAGCTTACCCGAGCCGGACCAACAAGGTCCATGTGCAAAAGCTCTCCAGGGCGCTTGGTCATGACCTGAGTCACTGGATGGTGGGGAGCGGCAACCATCTTCCCATGTCTACAAGAGTGGCAAACAAGATCCTTCTCCATGGATAACTTGGGCAATCCTCGGATTAGGCCAAGTGAACTAAGCCTTGCAAGCAAGTCGAAGCTCAAATGTCCAAGTCTCCTATGCCACTTCCAAAGATCAGAGGAGGAAGGTCCAGCCACAAGACAACGGGAAATGCCAAAAGACTCTGAGAAATTCGCACGAAAGACTTTTCCAAAGGGCGAAATCATATGAACAAGATTGCCCTGAGGATCCAAAATACGACTGAGATTCGTTTTAAAACGAATCTCATAGTCATCATCAAAGAGTTGCAAAACAGAAAGAAGGTTAAAATGCAAGTTAGAAACAAGAGCAACATCGCGCTACACAAAGTGCTCATTAACTCGCACCGACCCACGAGACAAAACCTTACCTTTGCTATTGTCGCCGAAGGTGATAAACTCCTTTCCGGCGACTGGACTAAGACTGGAGAACCACTTGGCGTTTCCGGTCATGTGCCTCGAGCAACCGGAATCCACCAACCAAACGTTCTCCAATCATTTTACCTACATCAATAAAAAGACATACGGTGAGCGTACGGTCCAACACTGGGGTTAGTGAAGTAGGAAGAATACCAGTGTTGGGCCGGCTGCTCAAAAGAACGGTTACTGTAAAAACCATTCCTAGCAGGTCTACGGGGGAAGCGATCACCACGTTGAGGAGAACGTGGTCCAAGGGAGGAGCGTCCATCGCGATACTCAAGACGCGGTGGTGGAAAACGCTCAACTACAAAGCCACCGCCACGGGGTCCATAGCCTACAACTGCAGGCTCCCGCCGGGCACGACCTCTCCGCTGCCTAGGCCTAGGAACTTGAGGTTCTGGACCTCTAGGCCTAGCAGCATGCCTCTGAATGTTCGGGACATGTACATCATGGAAAGGATAGTACATGTCCGGATTGTTCATCTCCCTTGCACGGCGCGCCTCTCTCTTGCGCCGAAAGCAAAACTCACTCAAGTGTCCATCTCGCCCACAATGCTCACAATGGTACCTCACCGCTCTCAAAGGGGGTTGTTGGTACTCATGGTAGTGGGTGTGGATCACTTTGCCCTTCTGTGGCATAAGCTCCTCCTGAATGGGTGGCATGGTGTCAAGCTTGTTCTTGAGGTGGTTTGGTTTGAGAGCCCAAGATTGTTTCTTTGGTGGAGCTCTCGGAGGTTCAACAAAGACCCCATCCTTGGTGTTAGGCTTGAGAGGCTCTTTGGGTGGAATCTTGGTAAGCTTGGGAGTAGTGGTGGAGTTGGGCTTCTCACATGGGTTAAGACCACTCGACTCTCCAATCTTCCCAAAAGATGAAACATCAACACCCGGAGCAAAACCGACACCAGGACCTCCAGCAGCTCGCTTGAATTGGGAGATCATCATCCCGAGCTGTGGCTCACCGCTAGACACCCATGACAAGATGGTCCGAAGGTATGTGTTTTCTTCCTCGGTTTGCATCTTGTCATGCTTTACGTTTGCGATCTCCATCTCCAAACCCTCACAAAGAACACACCTAGCCACACATGTGCTACCTGAGTTGGCCTCTTCAAGAGACACAATCTTGGCATTCTTCTCTGCCAACTCAGATTGCAAGACAGGACAAGTCTTGCACGCACCCAACAGCGAGGGTCTAGCCTTCAGCTCATCCACCTCTCCTACCAACGCAGCATACTTACTTCTCAAAGGGAGAAGGTCAGTCATGTGCTTGGTGCACATCTCACACTCCTCCTCCTCAGTGACAACAACGGTGGACTTGGCAGACTCAAGTTCCTTCACTGTATCCTCCCACTTCTGCCTAAACTCCTTGCGCTCTCTAGCAGCACGCCTAAGCAACTTGTCCTGACTAAGCAAGGTGGCAGTAAGCTTCTCGACCTCAGCAGAAAGCTCGTCGTGGGTGAGAGATACCTGGGAGGTGTCGTCGTCGTCGTCGTCGTTCCGAGGAGTCTCCTCCAGCTCGCCGTCGACCTCCTTGCCGAGGGCCATGGTGCAGAAGCCGTCATCATCGGTGAAGAAGCAGAGGTCGTTGAGCTTGTCCTCGATCCTCTTCTTCTACTCGGACTCGTCGTCGCTTGAAGAAGCGGAGTCGTCGTCCGAGTCATCGACGTCGCTGAGCGTGGCGAAGAACGCACGCTGCTCAGCCTGGGCCTTCTCCAAGTACTTGGTCTTGATGTACTCCTTGTTGAAGCCGCCCCTCCGCTTGTGCCTCGCGGGGACGTACTTCTCCTTGCGCTTGCTGGAGTCGTACTTGTGCCCATGATCGCCCTTCCCAGATGTGCGCTTCTTCATGGGACAGTTGGCAATGAAGTGGTCGGGGTCGCCGCACTCAAAGCATCCTGAGCATCCTCCTCCGCGGCGACGGTTCATGCGGTTGTTGTGGAACCGCGAGAACCGGTTGGCGAGCATCGCCAACTCGTCATCCCCCAAAGACTCCAGCTGGTCCTCTGTGATAGAGAAGAGTGAAGAAAGTGCAAATCCTCCAGAGGGGTTAGCAGAAGAGCCAGAAACCAAAGCCATAGTCGGGCCAGAAGGATTTTCATAAGAAGCCCTCGACATGGCGTCAATCTCACTAGACTTGAGCTTGCTAAAGAGATCGTCGCAAGTGAGGGTCTCATAGTTAGGCGATTTGATGATCGTCTGGACCTTTGAGTCCCACACCGACCAATCGAGAGTATGTAAAAGCTTCAAAGCCCTCTCATGATCGTCGAAAGGCAACAGCTCCTTGTTCGCTCTCATCTTGTTGACAATGACCTGAAAGCGAGCGAATAAACTTTATATGCTCTCGCCAGGCATGTGTCGAAAGTTCTCATACTCCCGCTTGTGCGACTCGTAGAGACGGGATTTGACTTGAGTGGTTCCCTCATGGAAGCGCATGAGGGTCGCCCAGATCTCCCGAGCCGTGGGGAGGTGAGAAACGCGATCAAATTCAGACATGCTCAAATAGGAGAAAAGAGCGTTACGAGCTCGGCTATTTGCTTCATGCTCATCGATCTGAAGCTGAGTGACACAAGCAGCCAAGACAACGTAATCGGCTCTGTTGCAAATCTCCCAAACAGAAGAGCCTATGCTCTGGAGATAGGCCGACATGCGTATCTTCCAATACGCATAGTTCGTCCCATCAAAGAACGGCGGTTTGCCCACGCCGCGATCCATGTCGCCTTCTGTGGATCTAGAACCGGCTAAGGTGGAAGATCCTTAACCCGCTCCGATACCAATTGAAGGACCGAGAGTGCAACCAGAAAGCGACCAGAGGTGGGGTGAATGGGAGCTTTAAATTTCTTTTCAGAAACTTTAAATCTTTGTCCTGAAAATCAACCCCAAGAGCAAAGCCAATGCGCGTGATGTCCACGACCCAAGAGAATGGGTGGATGTTCACTAGGAACACAGTGGGACACCACAAAAATTCCCTCGCCCAAGTTCACGCAGGTCAACTAGTGACAGGACAAACTTTGGGTAGCTTCAACCTCCCCCAAGCAACGCGAGGGGGATTCAGGCTATTTTGTAAAGCGAGAAGCCCAATTTCAGTAGAGCACGAAATCAGGAATCCAACGCAACAAGCGGATCTCAAATCGCAAGTCAGACGAACAAACTGCGGACGAAAACGTGCAGGACAGAGATGACCGGACTCTGCCTGCGTCCGGTCAGTAACCACTGGACGCGACCGGTGGAGCAAAAACTGATTTGGGAGCTCTCTGTTCCTGACCGGAATCACTGAGCCTGAGCGTCCGGTCAGTAGTCAAGCGTCCGGTCACAAAAGCCAACCCTGATGAACAGTGTGACAGGTGTGTCCGGTCAGTTAAAAACCGAGCGTCCGGTCAAGTTCCAGAAAGGCACAGTCAACGTGTTCAACGACTGGACTCTGGACCGTGCGTCCGGTCGCCCCGACCTCAGCGTCCGGTGTTGGGTATGTTAAATGCACACAGAATAATCCGCAAGCGCACGGATACCGATGTAGCTTTCACCCGAGAGTATTCCAGGGTATCGATTTCCACGGGGAACGTGAAGTGTACTAGAAGAATTAAGAACGTCTAAGAAAAAGAATGGTAATGCGGTTAGAGAGAGATATAGGTTTTCTAAGCGGGTCTATCTAATCAAAGGCTCACTATACTTTACTTACTTCGGAGCAACAGTACCTTTCCGATTCTCGAAAAAGACTGGGAAAAGGGTAATCGGGAGAAGGCTGCCAAAAAGCTCTACGAAAACACCAATCCTAACGTGGTGGATTATAACAATCTACAAAGTTGTCACCCCTGTAGCTACCATAACTATCTGGAGGATTGGGCGCAAACTCAGGTAAACCCTAGTCTAGACACCACGTCTACACTAACGCTTACTACTCGAATTACATATGATAACTAGAGCACTCAATACGAGCGGAGATCCAGTAAATAAAATAAAGTAAGAACTGAAATTAAATATAATACTTAGAAATAGTAAATGAAGAACCTGAAGATTACTTGAAGACGAACCAGATGCTGCACCAATACAATATCGAGGAAGATCCGACAGATCCGGCTCCTCCTCAGCTCTCTCCTTCTCCTCTCTCTAATCCGATCTCTAATTACAACTAGATGAACTAGACGACTAGAACAAGAACTAGAACTAGAAGAACTAGAACTAGATTTAATTCTAGATGAACTAGAAGAGATTCATCTAGAGGGACCTCTACTTCTAATTGAAACCCTAGTTTCTGATGTGGAGATGAATAATGAAGATGGAGATGAATAATGAAGATGGAGATTCCTGGAGAGGGGGGTCTGGGGCTGCTTATATAGCCCTGAGGGATCAACCGCGGCCGTTGGATCAAACCGACTTCACGTAGGGCTGAGATGCATCCTAGAGGTCGGTGGAGGTAGCTTGCAGAAGACGGAAGCCAGCGGGCCCAGGGGGAGACCGACCGGTCTAAGGGTGGGACCGGTCGGTCCCACCTGGCGGCCTATCGAGGTGTCCCGCCTCGTGGTGTCCTTTGGTGTCCTCTAGAACCTTCTGGAATATTCCTGACGTGCCGGTTGCGTTATCTCGCGTCGGTTTCCTTCTAGGGGAAGCAATCAGCGCTGGTTTCCTGGTTTAGTCCCTGCAGAATCACAATTCACCAAAACTCGTGGAAAATTGTCAATTAAAACCCTAAACCTTTGTTGATGATTGAATTCATGCCCTTTTCATATTTATTTATTCTCTAATTTTGATAGATAACCAGCGTCAACATCCGGTCACCCAGACGCAGCTCCGTTCGTCCACCGATTCAAACTCGATCTCACCCAAAACAAATCCTCAAGGGATCAAACTTGGTGAGAGGAGTCACAAGGATGATAGTGAGCTATCTCTAAGAGATCATGGCTCGGACCTATCTCTAAATCGATGAATCGAAGAAATTCGGGAGATGGGGAAAAACTTGACCCGAAACGAAAATCAACCGATCTACTAGCTCGTGAGGTTAGAGGATAATTCCTTCGGTGGAAAGAAGTGCCTCACGATCTAGAACATCTTGGTTCAAACGGATTTGCAAAAGACGCACCAAGTAGAGAGATCGATCAACGGGAAAAACATGGAGAAAAGCAATCCGCAAAGAACAAGAACAAAACGCGAATCACAATCACGAATTTGCAACCGTGTGGCTACCACACGCTACAACAGTGAGATTACGGTCTCACTTCCTCAAAATCTCACGGGCACAGAGGTATTGTTCTCTTCTCTGTGGATCTCAGTTCACTATAGTAGGGGGGAGGGAGAGCAGGAAAACCTAGAAGGCAAAATAGCAAATGGCTGAGATAGATGGGGAGGTGGGTGTCTCCCCCTACTTATCCTAATTCTAACTATTCCTAATTCCCACTCTACCCCTAACTACTTACAGAGCGAACCAGCTAAACCCTAAGGTTATTCTGGACCAACTCGTGGTAGGTGGTGATCCGACGGCCACACACGCACAACTCGTAGTGTTCCCTCGACGCAACCTCCCGATTGCCGCCACGTGCCGCCACCGCTCTGCGTCCTTTTCCTGGAGGTCGCACCCCCGGTTTTGTGGCCCAAACCGGGAAACCAGCCTTCACGACCAACCCCCGGTTTTGAGGCCCAAACCGGGAAACCAGCCGACCGTAGCCTGAGTTTTGTGGCCCAAACTCAGCAAACCCGCAGCACCCAGGTTTTGAGGCCCAAACCTGGAAACCGTCCTCAGCCCGAGTTTTGTGGACAAACTCGGAAACCATCAGTGCCCAGGTTTTGAGGCCCAAACCTAGAAACCATCCACTCGGTGGTTTTTCTGCGGCTCAACCACCAAACCGAAACTGTAGAGGGGATGCACCGCCCGTGCACCCCAACCACCGACACGTATCCCCAGGTCCTCGACCTAGGCAACACCATGTCCCACAAGTCTTCGCTCGTCGCTGTCCCAGGCTGCCAGCCGCCACAGCTGATCCTCAGGCCACCGGTCCCTCAGTCCAAGCCTCACGTCCACCCTTCACCGCTCCCGGTCCGTCGGCACGGCACGTCTCTACTTGACCTTCACCTTGCCCTTGATCACTGTCTCTGTGCTCGACACCTGCACAACACAAGCCAAAGAACCTACGATCAAACCTGTTGACAATCACTCATCACTCAGAGACTCGGCATACACCCATGTATCCGCAGAAGTAAACTGCCCAGCGAAATTGGGTGCATCAACTTTGTTCCACGGAAGACTCGAGGCAGTGTTTCCATTTTGCTCACCTACCGAAACAAATGACCAGACTGGAATCGCTCCTGGTTCTACTATCGTGTTTGCTCAAACGAAACCGTCGCCGTTGAACTGGGTAAGGGGGAGAAGAAAGGCTCTCCGCTTGTGTCGGTTTTAGAGAAATGCCCCGGAAGACACCTTCCGCCCATCGCGTTCAGTGATGAGGAGGCAATTCGTTGTGGAGACGCATTCACACTCACTACGCGATTTCAGATCAGCCGAGATTTGGTCGAAGAGTGGATGGCCATCGGGATGAACCCGCTCTGCAGTGCAACAACTTTCGTGAATTTCTCTGACAAGGACGGGTATCGGGGCCCCCTTCTGCTGCTGGAGAGGCCTGCTGATTTCGCTGATGACGAAAGCTATGTGAAGCATATTGAAAATGAAATGACGAAAGTTTGCGGTCCGTATCTACGAAAGGAGAGCGAGTTCCAGCTCGGCAACCTTGGCCGAAGTCACCGATTGAACCGCGCTTTCGACGCCATGGGCGTCAAATACGCCGAAAGGCCTTTGGTTGACGAAAGCAAGGAGGGGACTGACAATCCGAGGGCGAAAGGCAAGGCTGTGGCCCGGCGCGGTGGGCGGAGCGGTGTGATCCCTCGGCGGAAATCTGCTGAAGCTGGGGATATTTGCATCGGGCGCTTAATCACCAAACCGATGCTTAAAAGCCGAGGGGGAGCGCTGGAGTCGATCCCCGACGTTGATCCTTTTGATCATCCGAGGGTGGTTAGTTTCTTTGACTTTTTTGACTTTCGGCTTGTTCGTGACTTTTGTTCTTCCTTTCGCCCGAGCTGTTCCTTTCTAGAACTCGCGATGTGTGTGTGATATGTTCTGTTTTCTGTTTTGTTTCGCAGAGAGCGTCTTCTGCTGCTGGGATGGCTCCGAAAAGGCCGCACATGCGTCTCTCGACCTCGGGTTTCGATGATGACGCCTCCGTAGCCAACCTTTTGACTTTTGTGAAGCCTGGCTCGCGGAAGGCTTCGGGCCAGCCGGAGGCCATGGAGCGCCAGGCCAAAAAGCCGAAAGCGCCCCGCATCGAGCCTGCTGCTAGGACCTTCGCCGAAAAGGCGGCCCCGAGCGAAAGGAGGACCGGGTCTAAGAGCCTGCCGGTTCCCGCTGCTGCGGACAGAGGTAAGTCACAGCTTTCGTCGTGATGGATTCGCCTGTCGCAGGAGATGGTGGAAGGACAGCTTCTTGGTTTCGGGCGATTGATTATCGACGGGGTGCCTTCGGACTACAAGAACCCATGTTTTTACACCGGTCTCAGCTCGTCGAGCGAAACTGACGACGCAAGAGAAGAATCTTATCGCGTTGCACGTTCTTTGGGTGCAGCTTCAGACGCTCAACTCGCCTGTCAGATTGACTATCGCCGGGCGGGGATCCTCCCTGGCGGAAGCGACGAGGCCAACAAATTTGTGGAGTTTTCTCACAAGGCTTTCGTTGCGCCAGAGATCGAGAGAGACCTTCTGAAGGTCAGCAGTGCAAAGCTGAACGACGCTCTGTCGTTTCACTTGGCCAGCGTAAGTGATTGGATTCGTTCAAGATTTCGTGTCTCTTTCGGTCTAGCTTTCATTCTAACTCTTTCTTTTTGTTACATTGTCATTCGTAGGCCGTTGTCCTTGCTCGCAGCCAGAGCAACCAGAGTGATTTGTACCTTCGCAAGGCTGAGCGCGAGAAGCAGGAGCTGGATACGCAGGTGAAGAAACTTGCTGCTGACCTTGAAACCCAAGCCAAGAGGGCCGAAGATGAGCGCACATCTCGAAAGGCGAGTCAAAAAGAAGTTGAGAACCTCAAGCGGGAACTTTCGCACCTGCGGGTTGCTCGGGCTAGCAAGGATGAGGCTCTTCTGGCCTCCGCTGAGGAGGCTGTATCTCGTTTCCGCGAATGCCTTCGCAGCATTGGCGTCGAGGCGGAAGGTCCCTCAGAGCGTAACGTTGACAGCCTCATTGGCTGGATTCGTTCCGAGATGGAGTCGCTGGAGGGCCACATGGCCCTGGGTCGAGACTACGCCGCCATTACTGGCATCAAGGCGATCGGTCATAGCCTTGTCGATGTCGGCTGCTCCCACATCATGGACCTTTCGGTCAAGGAAGTAGACTATTACTGGCGGACTCCTGAGCCGGCGAAAGTCCTGGGCAAGAGGTTCTTCGACGAGTTCTGGATGGCAGGGGGGAACGATATGTCGCTCATGCAGTCCACCGTGGGCCGCGGGAAGGTACCTTTGCACAATTTTTTATGCTTTCGCTTGATGCTTCTCTCTCTCTTTCTATTTTGTGGGGTGAATGACTCCTCTTCTGAGCTATCGCCCTTGATGCAGACTCCGGAGGAGAAAGCTCACATCCAAAAGGTGTTTTCGGATTTCATCTCGGAGAGGCGGGCGCGTGAAGCTGAGCCGAAAGACGAAGCGAGCCCGCCCCAGCCGAATGAGGAAGTTCCCGAGAACTCAGCCGCTGCTGCTTCCCGTGACGCGAGTGGTCCTCAAGATGCGGTAGATGAATAAATAGGACTTGTTGTTTTTTAAGCGCCGGTTGTATTCGCCAGACTTGTTGCTACACACTGCTTTTTGGACTTAAACTGGAATGTTGTATTGAACAGGATGCGGATGCGAGAACGCCGGACGTTCTCGACATCTGCCCACTAATGATTAGATCCGGCGATCTTTGTGTCGGAGGTGACTTGTGGCGGAGCTATCGTTCTAGGTTTCCGACGGCTTCGCTTTCGTCTTACCTGAATAAACGCGCTAAGAAACTTAAGCGCACGGAGGATCGGTTGCGTGCTTTCTATGAAAACTTTGACCGGCACGAACTTGAGACGAGGCGGATGAGGCGCGAGGCTTCGCGTGCGCCGCCAGGCTTCAAAAGCGCCCCATTCGTCAAGGTGGAGCCCGAAGACGCCGTGCCCTCGCCGAATGAGCGGCGATATAGCATTTTCCTTGGTCGCGGAAGTAGTTCGCGAACTCGATTACATTGTACAGACTTGCTTACGAGTTTGACGTAATGAAGCGGGTTCTTTGTGGCTTCTGTCTTTTGGCGTTGATATTATTTGTGCACCCGCGGGCTTTATTCTCTCGTCTATCTATATTGCGAACGATAGCTGCCGGTGATTGGCCGAATGTTCGTGCACTTGCAGACGAGGGGCAATAGCATTCGCGCGATGGTGATTTCATTGTGAGACCCTCGGCCGATAGTAATGACGCGCCCGCCCCCACACAATTAGGCGAGGGGCGGTGGCATTCACGCGAGGGTGTTTTCGTTGCGAGCCCCTCGACCGATAGTAAAGACGCGCCCGCCCCCACACACTTAGACGAGGGGCGGTAGCATTCGCGCGAGGGTGCTTTCGTTGCGAGCCCCTCGGCCGATAATAAAGACGCGCCCGCCCCCACACACTTAGACGAGGGGTGGTAGCATTCGTGCGAGGGTGCTTTCGTTGCGAGCCCCTCGGCCGATAATTAAGACGCACCCGCCCCCACACACTTAGATGAGGGGCGGTGGCATTCGCGCGAGGGTGCTTTCGTTGCGAGCCCCTCGACCGATAGTAAAGACGCGCCCGCCCCTACACACTTACACGAGGGGCGGTAGCATTCGCTCGAGGGTGCTTTCGTTGCGAGCCCCTCGACCGATAGTAAAGACGCGCCCGCCCCCACACACTTAGACGAGAGGCGGTAGCATTTGCTCGAGGGTGCTTTCGTTGCGAGCCCCTCGTCCGATAGTAAAGACGCGCCCGCCTGTGGCAGAACCTCCCGGTAATGTGGCCCACCCGCACACGTCACCATCTCCCTGAGCTCTAATGACTGTGCACATGTACCACATCACAGGAAAGATCTGTCGGGTGCCCCTGAGGGAACCCCGAATTATCCACGAACCACAGGACCATCATCATGAAGGTTGGAATAATTACAACATTACAACAGTTGATACAAAATACCATCGGAGTGCGGAAGCAAGATAGATAACCTTTATAAAACATGAATAAGTTACTTTTACATGACATGACTGGTGTTGTGGAAGTAGAATAGTATTACAGAGCCACACTTAGGCGGAGTACCTAAGTTGGGGAAGAAGAACAACCAGATCACGTCAAGCCCACTGACATGACCATGATCAACATCACCTATTAGAAACCTGCAACAGGGGTTAACAAACCCTGAGTACTGGGGTACTCAACAAGACTTACCCGACTAAAGAAAAAGGGAGAAGACTCAGGAATGAGAGGCTTAGGTAGTCAAGGTAAGGCTTAAGCAAGATCAAATATTTTGCAGAAAAAGCATTTTGAAATCCTTGTTTTATTTTTGAAAAGATTCCAGTATTTCTCAATTCTTCATCGTTCATGATTCATTTTACCATTCAAAAACATACCTAGTTGAGAACCACTCTCCGTTGACAGTCAGTGACCAAGTCTCCATAACTGAGGAGCAACGTTAATCCGGATAAATAATACTCAGCTGAGGATCCCTATCCACACTGCATATGTAGCACCCAAGCTTGCATATGCCAACTTGTCTACCACGATTCCTCCAAGATTGGGCCCGGTCCTACGCCACCCGGAAGTACAATACACCACTCCTATCCAGGTACGACGACCACGTGGGTACATGCTACTTCCGCCATCTCTCCACTCCCAGTGCGCGGTTGCCAGTCCAATAAAGGATTCCTCGGAGCCAGAGCTTTCCGAAGTATGTGAATAGTTGCAAGTCTTGGCCAGCAGGCCCCCATACGGATGGTCCCTAAATTTTTCCGCCAGCAACAAGCACCTCGGGACTCTAACCCAAGAGTACAGGTTCTGTCGGTTTTTCAACCCTGTCCTGGCCGGTGTCAACTGTTGAGTCCCGGACTACAACATGACGGCACCGTACGCTCGGACAACCCCTTCTCGACAATGACCACATGCTAGCCAGGCAAGCAGTCATTGAACGGGAAGTATAACCAAATCCCTTGATATGATTCATCTCAGCGATCACACTTTTGAAATTGGCATTTTTATTGCAAATCTATTGTATAGCATCACTAAGTATTTTGCAAATAGTTTTTAAAACAGGGCAGGTGGATCTTCTGGTGGAGGTAAACAATGCAGGTAATAGGTTATCACACAACTCCTATAACCTAATGCAGTAGTTTAACTCAAAAGCATTTTAAGAAAACTTTTGTAAAAGCGAGATAGGGTTAAAATGCACCGGGGCTTGCCTTGAAGAGCAAAGAGGACACGCTCGGGGCCGGCAGTGCAGGCGTCGGAGTTCGGGGTCGCCTCAGGGGTAGGTTCGTCAGCGGCTGCCTCAACGTTGACGTTCTCTCCTTCGCTCACTATACGTATGCAATGATGTATGCTTATGAGGATGCTGACATGAACAAAACAGCATAGGACAAAACCTA
The DNA here is from genome assembly GCA_009763385.1 of Coix lacryma-jobi var. lacryma-jobi. NCBI lineage: Eukaryota > Viridiplantae > Streptophyta > Magnoliopsida > Poales > Poaceae > Coix > Coix lacryma-jobi. Next base: position 106,597,127 of record CM019823.1, on the reverse strand, counting down.
CAGATTTTGGAGCACAACTTTCTATCGTGTAATTAACTTCTAGAACAGACACAAAGTTACTTATCTTGATCTCTAAGCAAAATTAATCAACCTATTAAGCATCATTTATCCGACCTAAACACAAAACAAGCATGGCATCACAAACATCATAGACCAAAGGGGTGGGGGTCTATGAACAGCAAACAATCCCAAAAGTCACATGACAGGGCATACAACATGAACTCTACTTGATTTGTTCTATTTTTCCCTAATTATATAAAAAGGTCATTTTATGCAGTTGCTCCAAAATTTACCCAATTAATCTCATAGGTTCATTATGGTATAAAAAGATGTCAAAACAAATTTCATAAATTTTGGAGATCATTAAGGTGCTTAACAAAAATCAAACATTTAATTAACAAAAGGCACTATTTAACAATTTAAATAAAAACCCAAAAATCAACTTGCTCCCAAAAGGCCTCAAAATTTCACCAGAGACTAAACATGCCATAACTAGCACATAAAAATTTATCTCATGATTTTTGGAGCTACACATGATTTTCTAAAAATCTAAAACCATTCATTTCTTAATTAAAGGGAGATTTTTCATTTTCAAATTCTTGCAGAAAAGTCAAGTTTTATATTTTTATAAAATACTTCAAGGTATAAAGAGTCTACCATCAAATTTTCAGAATTTTTCGAGCAACACAGAAAATCACACAAAAAGAAGAAAAAGGAACACTATTCACAACTTCCTAAAAAGGAAAAGAGCGCTGTGCTCCTTCCTCGCAAGGCTCGGGCGAATCGCGCGGCGGACGCAGGGCTCGGGCGAAAAGGTGAACGCGTGTTTGCTCGAGGCTCGAGGCCTGGCTCGATGCTCGGGCGAAACGGAAAACGATCGCTTCGTCCGAGGCCTGGCTGGGAGGCTCGGGCGAGACGGAAACAATCGTCCGTCCGAGGCTCGGGCGAGACGGAAACAATCGTCCGTCCGAGGCCTGGCTGGGAGGCTCGGGCGAGACGGAAACGCGGGTTCGTTCGAGGCTTGGCTCGGGCGAAGCGGAGGGTGCACGCTTGCTCGAGGCTAGGCTCGGCGAAGTGGTGAGGGTGTGTGAGTCCGCTCGAGGCCTGGCTCGAGCGAGACGGTGAGGGTGTGTGTTCGCTCGAGGCCTGGCTCGAGCGAAGTGGTGAGTGTGTCCGCTCGAGGCCTGGCTCGAGCGAGACGGGAAACGTGTGCTCGAGGCCTGGCTCGAGCTAACGGTGAACGTGCATCCGCTCGAGGCCTGGCTCGAGCTTTACGCCGTGAAAGCAGAGACTGGGGGGGCTTTGAGTGCTTACCACGGGTCGGAGGCAGGGCTCGGCGGGGCGGAACAAGGGTCGAAGGAGTGAGTTCGACGTTGGCGGTGCTTCGGCGGAGCTCTCTCGGCGGCGAGCGGCGTACCGGCGGGTCTATCCACCAAAAGAGATCGCCGAGGAGCGGTTAGGAGCGCGCTGAGGTGAGGAAGAAAGGGCAGGGGCCGGAGGGACGGGAGGAACACTCACGGCGGCGAATTTCTCTCCTTACCGAGGCGAGGCCGTTCACCGGAGTTGTGGAAGAACCATTCGCGCCGGCGAAAGGAGGGGCGGAGGGGTGAAATTGGTTGTTCGGGAAGGTGGAGAAGCTCAAGGCGAAGGCAGCGGCGGGCGCGGCTGGCTCTGGGGAGGCTCGGTGGCTCGGGTTCACGGAGCTCGCCGATGGCGGAGGAATGGCGGAGCTCGACGGCTTTTATAGCTGCGGGACGGAGCTGGGGAGGGGTCCGGGCGAGGGGTGAGAGCGTTCGGGCGACATTAAAGGAGGTAGGGAGCAGGGTAGGGCGGCTCGGTGCGGCCGGGAACGCGCGCGCGGCGGGGCGGCTTGCCGGCGGCCGGTAGCTGCCCGCTGTCCGCGGCCGTAGGGGAAGAGGGAGGGGTAGGGAACGGCGAAGGCAGGCGTAGGTAGGGGCCGAGAGGAAAACGAGCGCCAACGCTTGGCCGCGCGTGGCACGGGCGTGGGTCAGCCGGGCTCGGCATGGGCGGCGAGGCTCGCGCGCGGCGCGGCGGCCTTGCCGGTGGCCGGGGCCCCCTGGCTTTAAAGCTGGTGCACAGTGATGACATTTATTCCAAAACTTTCCCTTTCTGAACTTTTGAAATTACTCCCAAAACTTGAACTACACAAAGAAAACTCAAAACACCAAAGTTGCTTAAAATTTTGAGACCTACAACTTTGCTAATATAAACTTTTTCTGAAACTCAAAAGTTTTTGAGATAATTTTGAAAACCGAAAAAGGGGCAAAATTTTTAAATCTCGCTTTCAGCTCCTCGAAACCAGTCTGGCATTCAGGGGACCATACAAACTTGACACCCTTCTCAGTCAGTCTCGTCATTGGCTTCACGATCTTGGAGAATCCCTCAATGAATCTGCGATAATATCCAGCCATACCGAGGAAACTCCGAATCTCAGTGACGCTCTCAGGTACCTTCCAGTCCAATATATCCTGGACCTTGCCTGGATCAACAGATACTCCACCTTCTGAGATGATATGCCCCAAGTAAGCAACCTTCTTCAACCAGAACTCGCATTTGCTCAGTTTCGCATACAACTGATGCTCTCTGAGCTTCTGCAACACTAACCTCAGATGCTTCTCATGTTCTTCTTCATCCTTCGAGAATATCAGGATATCATCAAGGAACACCACGACGAACAGATCTAAAAACTCCATGAAGACCTTGTTCATCAGATACATGAAGAAAGCTGGGGCATTTGTCAAACCGAAGGACATCACTGTGTACTCATATAGCCCATATCGAGTTACAAATGCCATCTTCGGGATATCAGCTTTACGAATCTTCAGCTGATTATAACCTGTTTGCAGGTCAATCTTCGAGAACACATGAGCACCCTTCAACTGATCAAACAGATCATCAATGCGAGGAATCGGGTACTTATTCCTGATGGTAGCTTCATTCAATGCGCGGTAATCAACGCACATCCGCAGGCCTCCATCCTTCTTTGGAACAAAGATCACAGGGGCTCCCCACGGGGATGTACTAGGACGAATATGCCCCTTCTCTAACTGCTCTTGGATCTGCGTCTTCAGCTCGGCTAGCTTTTCGGCATCCATTCTATATGGTCGCATGAATATAGGTGCAGTGCCAGGAACTAAATCAATAGAGAACTCAATCTCACGATCAGGTGGCATACCTGGCACTTTCTGGAAGACATCAGGGAACTCCTTGACAACTCGGATATCAGGTACCACGACAGCCTCATATGCTCTGGCTTCTTCTATCATCTTCGTCGGTGCCTGATACACAATCTCCGTGCCATCTGGATGCTTCACGGTGATGATCCTCTGAGCACAATCAATAACCCCTCGATACTTGCTCAGCCAGTTCATTCCCAGAATGACATCTATCCCCTCAGAATTCAGAACGATAAGATCAGAAGGAAACTCTACCCCCCTTATGTTTATACTCAGCTCCCGACACATTTGTCTGGAAACCATCTCTCCTCCAGGAGATGTAACTATCAAGCCTCTAAGCATAGGCGAAACTGACAGACTACATGCTGATGCGAACCTTGCGGTTATGAAAGAGTGTGATGCACCGGAATCAAAGAGTACTGTAGCTGGATGGGAATTAACAGTGAACATACCCAATACCACATCTGGAGCCGTCTGAGCTGACTCTGCTGCGACATGGTTCACACGACCATGTGCGAACGCCTGGGGCTGTCCTGCGGGACGGGACTGCGGTGGAGCCGGCTGCCTCAACGGACACTTGTTAGCGAAGTGCCCCATGTGGTTGCACTTGTAGCACGGGCCAACCTGCCCTGCCCCCTGTGCTGGACGGGGCTGCTGTGGAGCTGGAAGACCTTGGCGAGGTGCCTGAGCCTGGCGTGGCTACTGCTGCTGGTGCTGCTGGGGTGGAGCCTGGTACTGTGGAGCTAGGTTCCTGTACTGAGGAGCGGGCTGCCGGTGCTGGGGCGACCGGTACTGCTGCTGCTGGGGAATCTACCTGGAAGCTGGAGCAGGTGGAGCATAGCGGGGACGGGTAGAGCTGCCGGAGGACTGTCCCTGGAACGTCATCTTCCTCTTGCGATCTGCATCCAGGTCCTTCCGTTCCTTCTCCACCGCGAAGGCACGGTCAACCAGCTTATGAAATGAGGAATACTCATTTGAAGCTAGGGCATAGCGGAGTCCTGGGTTAAGCCCATGCCTGAAGTAGATAACAATTTTATTATTTATCAGGTAGCAAAAAGAATGAACAAGGGTGTATGAAGAATTTATTAATATTAAAGAATGACAGAGATCTTGCCTGAAGCACTCCTGCTTCTTGTCGTCCGTGTCCACGTCATCTGGGGCGTAACGGGACAGCTGGCTAAACTGCATGAGATACTCACGCACTGTCATCGCGCCCTGCCTGAGGTCCTGAAACTTCCGGCGCTTCACCCTGATCTCGCCGAAAGGGACGTACTGGTCGCGGAATGCCTTACGGAAATCCTCCCAAGTGATCGAGTTGGCGTCCGCATGAGCTGCGGTGTAGGCAGTCCACCAGTTCTTCGCCGGGCCCTGAAGCTGGTGCGCGGCGTAGAGGGCCTTATCAAGGTCCCCGACATGGGCAAGCTGCAACTTGCATGTAATCGTCTCGAGCCAATCATCTGCATCCATTGGCTCTATGGCGTGGTGGAGCACTGGAGGGCGCATCGTCATGAAGCTCCTGAGAGTGTCATCCGATCGGGGCGGCTGTGCAGCTCCTGCACCCTGAGCACCCTGAGCAGCCTGCGCCATCTGTTGCATGTGCTGCATCATCTGGGCCATGTTCTGCATCATCTGGTTCTGTACCTGGGCCATCTGGAGCGGGTCGTACGGGGGCGGAGGTGGATGAGAAGGCTGGTTGCCACCTGCCCCGCTTCCGCCAGCGTTACCTGCGCTGCTCCTGGTGTCAACCATCTGTTACATTTTCCAGAAGTAAGAGTGAGATGTGATAGATAGATATATAACAACCCTGATTTGGTTAATCAAGTCGATTAGTAAAATATTTTAAACAAATGACGTCGCTGCAACCTGACGGTCGCAACACACCAACAATCATTACAAAGAACCAAAACATTACATATGCACAAGTACATGTCAAACAACGTGCTACGTGATCAAACAATTATGGTGGACAACCTACTATTGGAGGACCTACTTTTAAACTGAGTTTGAATTTTCAGCAGAGAAAGACTACAGAAGTGGGAAATAGGGTGAGGCTTTTAAAAATAGTTTTTGTAAACTCGACGACTGACTAGGGTAGAGTCCTACGGTCAACACGGCTTTGATACCACTCTGTGACACCCCAATTTTAAGAACAAAATTGGAGCACAATATATGTATGCCAGGATCAATTTTCATACATATATCCACATCATAGTAAATATCAAAACAATGCTGTATTAATAATAACGAACTTTATTACATAAATGACCCTCGGGTCTGAAAGAAAAGTACAGACTCTCATGATAACTAACTCTAAAATAAACTCTGGTGTCGATGCGGAAGATCTGGACTCCACTCCACAGGAAGGTCGACCGGGGGTAGCGCCATCCTAGTACAGGTCGTCAGGGTCGTAGCATCCGTCTTCTTGATACTCCTGCTCCTCGTACACGTAGTCTCCAGCGTCTGGGTGGGGTAGCAGGGGGAACAAAGAGGAAGGGTGAGTACATCGAAATGTACTCCGCAAGTGTAGGAAATATATGCTTATGAGGCTTATAACAAAGGTAGGCTGACTTTGTTTGACTCAAGCGCCTAAAGCGACACATCCTATTAATCCTATGCACCTATTTACTAGGTTATAGACAGATACTGTAGAAAAGTAACAACACTCGGAGTCGCACCGAGCAAACCACACTCGGAGTCGCACCGAGTAACCAACACCTGAAGTCCATCAGACAACCGCACCTGAAGTCCATCAGATGACCCGAACCCAAAACCAACCAGTAACCAACTAATCTCGAAGAAGTCCAAGCCGCTCGTGACCGTGAGCACGGCTGATATATCAGTTTTACACTCTGCAGAGGTTGCACATCGTTACCCATGAGTCGTGCAGATCCCGTCACGCTAAACACTGCCGAGGTGCATAGCGGGTTGCACTGCAAGGCCTTTACAAAGCCCCCTCCAAGTCCGTTCCACACGTACCTCTAAGGTTTCACCCCGTACAAAGGTCTACGACCCCCAGGGCCCCCTCGTGAGCCACTAAAACAAACCCCGTGTGGACCCTCAACTTAGAGGTAACTAATTAATTAGCCAGGTCCAGCCCATCCAGATCTTATGGCTGCGCTGTTAAGCCGGGTTACAGGCTTCGAGAACCGGGTCCTATGGATCCAGGCAGGATATGTCTAGCACGAGCCCCGAACCAAAAACCAAAAGCAGCTGCCGAGTCCCACGGCACAAAACCACCAATACGGGTCCACCCTGCCGGATTTACCTAATAACCATGTTACTACAAAATTACCATGTCCACATTCGTTTCATAGTTCATTAATCAAGATTATAAACATTTTAACTCCCATCCCAACCATGACTGCAGGGCTAAGCAAGACACCTACCCGAACATCCCAAAACAGGCGACAAGGATAATATGTACAAATTCTAGTAAACCATAACATGGGATTCAAATTAATGACAAGCATGCATCTACAAGATCTAACTACTCTAGTACCAAAAGTAAAATTAAGTAGGTGCAAGATGTTCAAGGACACTTGCCTTCGGACTGGGTCGAATCAACTGGGCCACAAGGATGGTCTGGAGCGTCCTCGAACTCCGCACTCTCTGGCCCAATCAACATACATGGCACATACAAAGCGAAATGAATAACAGTACAACAAACAGTATGAAAACAGTAAACTAATAGATCTACTGCGTAGACAACAAAATTATGAAACTAACGCAAGTTGAACGGGTCAATTCGGAGTTAAAACGCAAAAGATATGAGCATTTGAAGTTGGATGGCAAAACTGTGAATCATTTGAACTTATTTTCGCATTTAAAACAAATAAAAACGAGAAAGAAAAGCTGTCTGGACCGGTCCTCATTTTCTGAAAAGTACAAGGGTTAGGATGCAACATCTCTGTGACTCAGCGTACAGTACCGGTGGGAGTGCGGGTTTATTTCGGGGAATAACAGGGGCTTAAGCGAAAAAGAGCCAACGCCGGCTGGCTGCGCGGCACGTGGCACTTGCCGACTGGCGCGGCGTATGCACTGTGCTGTGGGCGAGGTCCACGGTGCTCGGCTCGCGGTGCACGGTGGACCGAGGACTGCGCCTCTTTTTCTAAGAAGTGCAGGGGCTAAACCGAAATAAAACCTAGACTCAGGGAACAGTGTCTTTGGATCGCGGGTTGATTTCCAGAAAGTATGGGGGGTTCTTGTAAAAAAGCCAGCGCCGGCGGTGTTGTCAGCGCGGTGGGTGATGTGGCGGTGGCGTGGCACCACGTGGCCGCTTGTGAGTGGGTCGGTGCACCACGTGGTTGTGGGCACGAGCGGTGCGATCGCCGTGGACTGAGTCCATGACCCCGTGGACTTGGTGCGTACCCCTTCGCGGGGATTTCTAATCTGGGCCGTCGATTTGGAGATGGTCGGTTTAGGAGGGTTGGGACGGGGCTGGTCGCCGACGGGGCCTGCGAGTACGGTGGCGACAGCGGCCCGAAGCGGTGGCGCCATTCCTCCCGCGGGCGAGCTCGTCGGTGCATCGTGGAAACAACGCTAAAGTGCGGTAGAGACAACGCAAAGTAGGGGAATCGAAAGAGGAGCTTACAGAGGGCTCGTTGGAGTCGTTCTTGTCGCCGATGGTGGCTCCGTGCGTGAGTTCGACGCCGGGGAAGACGGCCCGTGGATCGATCTGCGGCGACGCCCTCCGAGTGGCACTGCCGTGCAATCCGACCACCAAATGATGCGATGGAGCCGAGGCGTGAGCCTGTGACACCACTGTGAAACCGGAGCGATGGATGGAGAGCTGGGTGGCGCGGTGGAGCTGGGCGAGGCTTCGGTAATGGCGGCGGCAACCCGTGGATCAGAAAAAAAACAGAGAAGGTAGGGCTCGCTTGGAGGCACTTCTTATTGGCAGGGGAGGGTGGCGGCGCGCTGCGGCCGTTGCGCAACAATTCCCAGGAGGGTCGGAGGGGATGAGGGCAAGGGAGCCGCGGAGCGTTCGGCGCGGGGAACTCGCGGGGAGGTTGGAGACGGGGCTGACCGCTGGGCCTCCGGCGTCAGTGGCCAGTTGCGGGGCGCGGGGAGGGGATGCGTGCGGCGCGTGTGCGACGCGGGCCGGCGGTCGCTGGGCTCAGCGAGAGGGAGGGGTGGAGGGAGGAGTTGGGCCGCGGTGGCGTGGGAGGGTGAGCCGGCCTGCTCGATGCGGGCCACCGGGAGAGAGAGCGGCCGAGGCCGAGGGGAAGTGGAGGGAGGGGAGGTCGGCTGGGCCGTGGCGGTGGGCTGAGGGGAGAGATGAGTTCCAGTTGCCATGTTTCTCTTTTTCTTTTCTTTTGTAAACTCCTTTCAAATCCAAATTCAAATCAATTTGAAAATCGACATAGTTGTAAAATTTTGGAAATATTTTCTCTAGATTTTGTAAACAAAATTTAAGTTTGATTTTTACAAACTTTTATAAATCTTTTTATTGCTTTTCTAAATAGAATAAATTCGATTCGCTCTAAACAGGTTTAACAAAATTTATTTTCCACTCAATAAAAATATGCAATGGCATGAATGCAACATGAAAATGATAAACAAATTTTATTTGCCTCCTGTAATTAACTAGCCAACCTATTTAATTTCTAATTAATTTAATTCAATTGGGGAAATTTAAATCAGGGTGTTACACTCGAGCTTTACGCCGTGAAAGCAGAGACTGGGGGGCTTTGAGTGCTTACCACAGGTCGGAGGCAGGGCTCGGCGGGGCGGAACAAGGGTCGAAGGAGTGAGTTCGACGTTGGCGGTGCTTCGGCGGAGCTCTCTCGGCGGCGAGCGGCGTACCGGCGGGTCTGTCCACCAAAAGAGATCGCCGAGGAGCGGTTAGGAGTGCGCTGAGGTGAGGAAGAAAGGGCAGGGGCCGGAGGGACGGGAGGAACACTCACGGCGGCGAATTTCTCTCCTTACCGAGGCGAGGCCGTTCGCCGGAGTTGAGGAAGAACCGTTCGCGCCGGCGAAAGGAGGGGCGGAGGGGTGAAATTGGTTGTTCGGGAAGGTGGAGAAGCTCAAGGCGAAGGCAGCGGCGGGCGCGGCTGGCTCTGGGGAGGCTCGGTGGCTCGGGTTCACGGAGCTCGCCGATGGCGGAGGAATGGCGGAGCTCGACGGCTTTTATAGCTGCAGGATGGAGCTGGGGAGGGGTCCGGGCGAGGGGTGAGAGCGTTCGGGCGACATTAAAGGAGATAGGGAGAAGGGTAGGGCGGCTCGGTGCGGTCGGGAACGCGCGCGCGGCGGGGCGGCTTGCCGGCGGCCGGCAGCTGCCCGCTGTCCGCGGCCGTAAGGGAAGAGGGAGGGGTAGGGAACGGCGAAGGCAGGCGTAGGTAGGGGCCGAGAGGAAAACGAGTGCCAGCGCTTGGCCGCGCGTCGCACGGGCGCGGGTCAGCCGGGCTCGGCATGGGCGGCGAGGCTCGCGCGCGGCGCGGCGGCCTTGCCGGTGGCCGAGGCCCCCTGGCTTTAAAGCTCGTGCACAGTGACGACATTTATTCCAAAACTTTCCCTTTCTGAACTTTTGAAATTACTCCCAAAACTTGAACTACACAAAGAAAACTCAAAACACCAAAGTTTCTTAAAATTTTGAGGTCTACAACTTTGCCAATATAAACTTTTTCTGAAACTCAAAAGTTTTTGAGATAATTTTGAAAACCGAAAAAGGGGCAAAATTGCAGTTTGAAAGAATTTGAAATTACTTCTGATTTTGAATTGAAACTTGAAAATTTGTAAACACCAAAGTTGTTCCTCTTGACAAGATCTACAACTTTGCTAAAAGGACCAACTTCAAATTTTGAATGGTTTTTGCATTATAAAAAGAGGGGTAAAACTAGAGTTTGGAAATTAGGGTTTTTCAAAAGAAATTCCAATTCTATTTTTGATTTTTGAACTTTGATCAACACAACAAAACATCAAGACACAAAACTGAACAAGATTTACACAAAGCTAGACACGGAGGTGAAATTACCATTTTGCCCTTATAGGAAGATTTGGGCCTTTAGGTTTTTGAAAAAAGAGATCACTACACAAGTCATCTCAGAAAAAGGTAAATGCAAAACAAGCATTAGGCAAACATAAATGCATGGCAAGAAAGATTAATGACTAAAGATGATGACATGTCAGGTTAATTACATATTAAACACCGGAGGTGTTACAGCCTTCCCCCCTAAAAGAAATCTCGCCCCGAGATTTAAGAAGCATTTAAAGGTGTGGGGTTGAGTAATGGAAAAGGAAATGTGTCACACTTGTTTACTCACAAGGAGTTCACAAGGCAACTGGGTTGTATTCAGGATTACAACCGGGATCAGAACACGGTTGCAATTAGCAGGGTAGAAGATATCTGGGTGGAACAAGAAAGATTATCAAGAATCCAGAGAGAGCGTACATTAGCTGTGGGCCATAATGGATCATAACTGTAGACCTCGATACCTGCGCGCACCCAGCGGAAACTAATGTGATCCGGACACACGAGATTCCTGGGTTCCGACGCGGCACCGTGGTCACCAATCATGGCACCATAATAGAGCACAACTTCAATATCTCTCATCTTAATAAGAAGGAAATTATAACCAAAAGCAAGGGTTGGTTATAACTACAAGGGAGAATGGTTTTGAACTCCCTTTCGGGCGTCCAGAAATGAAAGCACTTTAACGGTGGTCTAGAAAGAATCATGACTATAGGCCTGGACATTAGCGAGCACCTGGCAGTAACGCCCTATGGTGGCGATCCATAGGTGACCCTAGGTTCCCACGCCTTTATCCGGTCCACAGATCATGGTCCTTTCAAAGAACACAAATTTCAGTAACTTTCAACCACCATTCGTCGTTTTCACGACATCAAACAACTAGCACGTGCCAATTCAAGGCATGACACGCGTGTTCCGAAAGAGCCAAGGATTTTACCCTGATTCTGACTTTATGTGGTAGAGTGTATGAAAGATATCCAAAAGTTTCCAAGGATCAGAACTTATGGAACAAAAGTATCAAGGGTAGCAGAATCTAGGGACGGTCAGCTATCGGGGATCATAGCTGCTTTTAGAATTTAGAAAAGAAGCACATTTTATCATTATGCAAGATATGATATATATGCTCGCCCTATACAACCTCTCATCGACAGGAGATCTCTGTCTCCACCTGTTAGTTAGGTATAGGGCTATACTTTACACTTTAGCTTCACGGACTTGGTACAGGTGTTGAATAGCTCTTCTGTCTTGGTTTGACAGGGAGGTTGATTCTCCATCTTTCTATAGACGAGTTAAAACCATCTCGGTGTCTTCGGCTTGAGTTGCTAGTAGAGTCTTCACGAAGTCTTCCAGCAAGAAAGAAACTCAGGGAAGGATCATTTTTTAACTTGTTACTTTCAAAAACTTTTAGATTAAGAAACCATTTTGAAGTTTTTCGAAAGTAATGTTGCAACCAGTCTTTCCTTGATGACAATCCTGCTCCGATACCATTCTGTGGCAGAACCTCCCGGTAATGTGGCCCACCCGCACACGTCACCGTCTCCCTGAGCTCTAATGACTGTGCACATGTACCACATCACAGGAAAGATCTGTCGGGTGCCCCTGAGGGAACCCCGAATTATCCACGAACCACAGGACCATCATCATGAAGGTTGGAATAATTACAACATTACAACAGTTGATACAAAATACCATCGGAGTGCGGAAGCAAGATAGATAACCTTTATAAAACATGAATAAGTTACTTTTACATGACATGACTGGTGTTGTGGAAGTAGAATAGTATTACAGAGCCACACTTAGGCGGAGTACCTAAGTTGGGGAAGAAGAACAACCAGATCACGTCAAGCCCACTGACATGACCATGATCAACATCACCTATTAGAAACCTGCAACAGGGGTTAACAAACCCTGAGTACTGGGGTACTCAACAAGACTTACCCGACTAAAGAAAAAGGGAGAAGACTCAGGAATGAGAGGCTTAGGTAGTCAAGGTAAGGCTTAAGCAAGATCAATTATTTTGCAGAAAAAGCATTTTGAAATCCTTGTTTTATTTTTGAAAAGATTCCAGTATTTCTCAATTCTTCATCGTTCATGATTCATTTTACCATTCAAAAACATACCTAGTTGAGAACCACTCTCCGTTGACAGTCAGTGACCAAGTCTCCATAACTGAGGAGCAACGTTAATCCGGATAAATAATACTCAGCTGAGGATCCCTATCCACACTGCATATGTAGCACCCAAGCTTGCATATGCCAACTTGTCTACCACGATTCCTCCAAGATTGGGCCCGGTCCTACGCCACCCGGAAGTACAATACACCACTCCTATCCAGGTACGACGACCACGTGGGTACATGCTACTTCCGCCATCTCTCCACTCCCAGTGCGCGGTTGCCAGTCCAATAAAGGATTCCTCGGAGCCAGAGCTTTCCGAAGTATGTGAATAGTTGCAAGTCTTGGCCAGCAGGCCCCCATACGGATGGTCCCTAAATTTTTCCGCCAGCAACAAGCACCTCGGGACTCTAACCCAAGAGTACAGGTTCTGTCGGTTTTTCAACCCTGTCCCGGCCGGTGTCAACTGTTGAGTCCCGGACTACAACATGACGGCACCGTACGCTCGGACAACCCCTTCTCGACAATGACCACATGCTAGCCAGGCAAGCAGTCATTGAACGGGAAGTATAACCAAATCCCTTGATATGATTCATCTCAGCGATCACACTTTTGAAATTGGCATTTTTATTGCAAATCTATTGTATAGCATCACTAAGTATTTTGCAAATAGTTTTTAAAACAGGGCAGGTGGATCTTCTGGTGGAGGTAAACAATGCAGGTAATAGGTTATCACACAACTCCTATAACCTAATGCAGTAGTTTAACTCAAAAGCATTTTAAGAAAACTTTTGTAAAAGCGAGGTAGGGTTAAAATGCACCGGGGCTTGCCTTGAAGAGCAAAGAGGACAGGCTCGGGGCCGGCAGTGCAGGCGTCGGAGTTCGGGGTCGCCTCAGGGGTAGGTTCGTCAGCGGCTGCCTCAACGTTGACGTTCTCTCCTTCGCTCACTATACGTATGCAATGATGTATGCTTATGAGGATGCTGACATGAACAAAACAGCATAGGACAAAACCTACAGATTTTGGAGCACAACTTTCTATCGTGTAATTAACTTCTAGAACAGACACAAAGTTACTTATCTTGATCTCTAAGCAAAATTAATCAACCTATTAAGCATCATTTATCCGACCTAAACACAAAACAAGCATGGCATCACAAACATCATAGACCAAAGGGGTGGGGGTCTATGAACAGCAAACAATCCCAAAAGTCACATGACAGGGCATACAACATGAACTCTACTTGATTTGTTCTATTTTTCCCTAATTATATAAAAAGGTCATTTTATGCAGTTGCTCCAAAATTTACCCAATTAATCTCATAGGTTCATTATGGTATAAAAAGATGTCAAAACAAATTTCATAAATTTTGGAGATCATTAAGGTGCTTAACAAAAATCAAACATTTAATTAACAAAAGGCACTATTTAACAATTTAAATAAAACCCAAAAATCAACTTGCTCCCAAAAGGCCTCAAAATTTCACCAGAGACTAAACATGCCATAACTAGCACATAAAAATTTATCTCATGATTTTTGGAGCTACACATGATTTTCTAAAAATCTAAAACCATTCATTTCTTAATTAAAGGGAGATTTTTCATTTTCAAATTCTTGCAGAAAAGTCAAGTTTTATATTTTTATAAAATACTTCAAGGTATAAAGAGTCTACCATCAAATTTTCAGAATTTTTCGAGCAACACAGAAAATCACACAAAAAGAAGAAAAAGGAACACTATTCACAACTTCCTAAAAAGGAAAAGAGCGCTGTGCTCCTTCCTCGCAAGGCTCGGGCGAATCGCGCGGCGGACGCAGGGCTCGGGCGAAAAGGTGAACGCGTGTTTGCTCGAGGCTCGAGGCCTGGCTCGATGCTCGGGCGAAACGGAAAACGATCGCTTCGTCCGAGGCCTGGCTGGGAGGCTCGGGCGAGACGGAAACAATCGTCCGTCCGAGGCTCGGGCGAGACGGAAACAATCGTCCGTCCGAGGCCTGGCTGGGAGGCTCGGGCGAGACGGAAACGCGGGTTCGTTCGAGGCTTGGCTCGGGCGAAGCGGAGGGTGCACGCTTGCTCGAGGCTAGGCTCGGCGAAGTGGTGAGGGTGTGTGAGTCCGCTCGAGGCCTGGCTCGAGCGAGACGGTGAGGGTGTGTGTTCGCTCGAGGCCTGGCTCGAGCGAAGTGGTGAGTGTGTCCGCTCGAGGCCTGGCTCGAGCGAGACGGGAAACGTGTGCTCGAGTCCTGGCTCGAGCTTTACGCCGTGAAAGCAGAGACTGGGGGGGCTTTGAGTGCTTACCACGGGTCGGAGGCAGGGCTCGGCGGGGCGGAACAAGGGTCGAAGGAGTGAGTTCGACGTTGGCGGTGCTTCGGCGGAGCTCTCTCGGCGGCGAGCGGCGTACCGGCGGGTCTGTCCACCAAAAGAGATCGCCGAGGAGCGGTTAGGAGCGCGCTGAGGTGAGGAAGAAAGGGCAGGGGCCGGAGGGACGGGAGGAACACTCACGGCGGCGAATTTCTCTCCTTACCGAGGCGAGGCCGTTCGCCGGAGTTGAGGAAGAACCGTTCGCGCCGGCGAAAGGAGGGGCGGAGGGGTGAAATTGGTTGTTCGGCAAGGTGGAGAAGCTCAAGGCGAAGGCAGCGGCGGGCGCGGCTGGCTCTGGGGAGGCTCGGTGGCTCGGGTTCACGGAGCTCGCCGATGGCGGAGGAATGGCGGAGCTCGACGGCTTTTATAGCTGCGGGACGGAGCTGGGGAGGGGTCCGGGCGAGGGGTGAGAGCGTTCGGACGACATTAAAGGAGGTAGGGAGCAGGGTAGGGCAGCTCGGTGCGGCCGGGAACGCGCGCGCGGCGGGGCGGCTTGCCGGCGGCCGGCAGCTGCCCGCTGTCCGCGGCTGTAGGGGAAGAGGGAGGGGTAGGGAACGGCGAAGGCAGGCGTAGGTAGGGGCCGAGAGGAAAACGAGCGCCAGCGCTTGGCCGCGCGTGGCACGGGCGCGGGTCAGCCGGGCTCGGCATGGGCGGCGATGCTCGCGCGAGGCGCGGCGGCCTTGCCGGTGGCCGGGGCCCCCTGGCTTTAAAGCTCGTGCACAGTGACGACATTTATTCCAAAACTTTCCCTTTCTGAACTTTTGAAATTACTCCCAAAACTTGAACTACACAAAAAAAACTCAAAACACCAAAGTTTCTTAAAATTTTGAGGTCTACAACTTTGCCAATATAAACTTTTTCTGAAACTCAAAAGTTTTTGAGATAATTTTGAAAACCGAAAAAGGGGCAAAATTGCAGTTTGAAAGAATTTGAAATTACTTCTGATTTTTAATTGAAACTTGAAAATCTGTAAACACCAAAGTTGTTCCTCTTGACAAGATCTACAACTTTGCTAAAAGGACCAACTTCAAATTTTGAATGGTTTTTGCATTATAAAAAGAGGGGTAAAACTAGAGTTTGGAAATTAGGGTTTTTCAAAAGAAATTCCAATTCTATTTTTGATTTTTGAACTTTGATCAACACAACAAAACATCAAGACACAAAACTGAACAAGATTTACACAAAGCTAGACACGGAGGTGAAATTACCATTTTGCCCTTATAGGAAGATTTGGGCCTTTAGGTTTTTGAAAAAAGAGATCACTACACAAGTCATCTCAGAAAAAGGTAAATGCAAAACAAGCATTAGGCAAACATAAATGCATGGCAAGAAAGATTAATGACTAAAGATGATGACATGTCAGGTTAATTACATATTAAACACCGGAGGTGTTACAGCGCCCCCACACACTTAGACGAGGGGCGGTGGCATTCGCGCGAGGGTGCTTTCATTGCGAGCCCCTCGGCCAATAGTAAAGACGCGCCCGCCCCCACACACTTAGACGAGGGGCGATGGCATTCGCGCGAGGGTGCTTTCATTGCGAGCCCCTCGACCGATAGTAAAGACGCGCCCGCCCCCACACACTTAAACGAGGGGCGGTAGCATTCGCTCGAGGGTGCTTTCGTTGCGAGCCCCTCGACCGATAGTAAAGACGCGCCTGCCCCCACACACTTAAATGAGGGGCGGTAGCATTCGCTCAAGGGTGCTTTCGTTGCGAGCCCCTCGACCGATAGTAAAGACGCGCCCGCCCCCACACACTTAGATGAGGGGCGGTGACATTCGCGCGAGGGTGCTTTCGTTGCGAGCCCCTCGGCCAATAGTAAAGACGCGCCCGCCCCACACACTTAGACGAGGGGCGGTAGCATTCGCGCGAGGGTGCTTTCGTTGTGAGCCCCTCGACCGATAGTATAGACGCGCCCGCCCCCACACACTTAGACGAGGGGCGGTAGCATTCGCGCGATGGTGCTTTCGTTGCGAGCCCCTCGGCCGATAATAAAGACACGCCCGCCCCCACACACTTAGACGAGGGGCGGTAGCATTCGCGCGAGGGTGCTTTCGTTGTGAGCCCCTAGGACGATAATAAAGACGCGCCCGCCCCCACACACTTAGACGAGGGACGGTGGCATTCGCGGGAGGGTGCTTTCGTTGCGAGCCCCTCGACCGATAGTAAAGACGCGCCCGCCCCTACACACTTAGACGAGGGGCGGTAGCATTCGCTCGAGGGTGCTTTCGTTGCGAGCCCCTCGACTGATAGTAAAGACGTGCCCGCCCCCACACACTTATACGAGAGCGGTGGCATTCGCGCGAGGGTGCTTTCGTTGCGAGCCCCTCGACCGATAGTAAAGACGCGCCCGCCCCCACACACTTAGACGAGGGGCGGTGGCATTCGCGCGAGGGTGCTTTCGTTGGGAGCCCCTCGGCCAATAGTAAAGACGAGCCCGCCCCCACACACTTAGACGAGGGGCGGTAGCATTCGCGCGAGGGTGCTTTCGTTGCGAGCCCATCGGCCGATAATAAAGACGCGCCCGCCCCCACGCACTTAGACGAGGGGCGGTAGCATTCGCGCGAGGGTGCTTTCATTGCGAGCCCCTCGGCCGATAATAAAGACGCGCCCGCCCCCACACACTTAGACGAGGGGCGGTGGCATTCGCGCGAGGGTGCTTTCGTTGCGAGCCCCTCGACCGATAGTAAAGACGCGCCCACCCGTACACACTTAGACGAGGGGCGGTAGCATTCGCTCGAGGGTGCTTTCGTTGCGAGCCCCTCGACCGATAGTAAAGACGTGCCCGCCCCCACACACTTAGACGAGGGGTGATGGCATTCGCGCGAGGGTGCTTTCGTTGTGACCCCCTCGGCCAATAGTAAAGACGCGCCCGTCCCCACACACTTAGACGAGGGGCGGTGGCATTCGCGCGAGGGTGCTTTCGTTGCGAGCCCCTCGACCGATAGTAAAGACGCGCCCGCCCCCACACACTTAGACGAGGGGCAGTAGCATTCGCGCGAGGGTGCTTTCGTTGCGAGCCCCTCGGCCGATTGGTCGTGAGAACCTTTCTTGTCGGTTTGCTGCACTTGAAAACTGGTTGATGAAAATGACTTTACAATTTGAATCGGAAAGGTTACAACTGGTCGTGCCCGCGATATTGCTCTCGTTGTTATCTAGCAGCATGCTTGCTTTTGCTCATCTTATGGGTGCGGTTTGAGATGGGCATGCTGCTTGGTTGTGCTTTCACCTAGAGTTACTGGATTGATGGCGCTATCTGAATGCGTTTTCGATGACACAATCATCAAAGCGAAACCTTGGTTTCTGATGCTTCCTATTGGCACTATGCATCTTGGGTGGGCTTTTTGGGGTTTGCATTTGAATAGATTTTGTGGCTTTGGATGGTTGGAAAGGCTTGCGCTTTGGTGTCTATTTATATTGACCTGCCTGTGCGGCGAGGGCACTGTATTTATTGTCTTGGTTGTACTTGCGGTGATTTGTAGGTGGGAAGTTAAGATGGCGTTCAAGTTTTGCATCTACTGGAGGCTGCTATCTGTCTTTCCTGACATCGTGGACTCCGTGAGGGTTGCTCAGCTTGACTTTCGTTACTGTCCTCCCGTCTTGTTGGAGGGACGGTTGGTTTTTGTATAGCCCGCAGGCTTTCGTTCCGCCCTCTCGTTTTGTCGGAGGGTCGGTTTTGGTGTAGCCCGCAGGCTATCGTTCCGCCCTCTCGTTTAGTCGGAGGGTCGGTTTTTGTATAGCCCGCAGGCTTTCGTTCCGCCCTCTCGTTTTGTCGGAGGGTCGGTTTTTGTATAGCCCGCAGGCTTTCGTTCCGCCCTCTCGTTTTGTCGGAGGGTCGGTTTTTGTATAGCCCACAGGCTTTCATTCCGCCCTCTCGTTTTGTCGGAGGGTCGGTTTTTGTATAGCCCGCAGGCTTTCGTTCCGCCCTCTCGTTTTGTCGGAGGGTCGGTTTTTGTATAGCCCGCAAGCTTTCGTTCCGCCCTCTCGTTTTGTCGGAGGGTCGGTTTTTGTATAGCCCGCATGCTTTCGTTCCGCCCTCTCGTTTTGTCGGAGGGTTGGTTTTTGTATAGCCCGCAGGCTTTTTGAGATTGTCGGTGGCTGCGGAGGATTCCTTTCGCCCAGCAAGCCGACTTTCTCGTTTGTTAGATCGAAATGACGAATGTCTCAACCTTATGTTTGGTTGACTTCGTCCTCTGTCCGGCCACACAATTTTTCTGGGGGATTGCGGATGCTTTCATAATGTAGCGGTTACATTCGGCTGCCTCGTTAAAAAAACTCGCACCCTGATGAAGGGCTTCCCCGGCGAGGAAAAAGAGTGCAGCCGACTTTGATTGCAAAAGGTAACAATAAAAGAAAAAATTACACTCAAATTTGAAAATAAGGGCTAAGGGTAAAAACGGAGTAAGTTGCTTGCATTCCACGTGTGGGCTGATTCTTCGCCCTTATCATTCAGCAACCGGAATACACTGGGTGCTGTCATGCTTGCCACGATGAAAGGGCCCTGCCACTGCGACTGCAGCTTATCTTGCTTATCCGGCTGCCAAATGGTGACCATGTCTCCAGGCTTGTTGTCCCTTCGGACTATGGTCTTGTCCCTGTGGTGCTTCGTTTCGGCGTGGTATTTTTCGAGATTGTCTGCAGCTTGCAGCCTTGCCTCTTCGATGGTGTCAAGTTTGAGGTGCCTTGCTCCTGAGTTACTTGAGCCATTTCGGTCCGGAATGAACCCAGTTTTACCTCATCTTCCGGGGTGACAGCTTCCTCGCCGTAAAGCAATCGGAATGAAGTGAAGCCGGTAGCTCTGGATCGTGAGATATTGTGTCCCCATACAGCTGTTGTTAGGGTATTGGCCCACTTGCCTTTCGGCGAGCCGTACAGGGTTTTTGATATTCCCGAAAAGATTAAGCCATTCGCTCTCTCGACAGCCCCGTTTGCTTGCGGGTAGTTTACTGAGGCAAAATTAAGCTTGATGCTAAGTTCTTCGGAAAAACTCCTCAATTCGGCACAGTCGAATTGCTTCCCATTGTCGCATGTGATGAAGGAGGGAACGCCGCAATGACAGACTATCCTCTGCCAGACGAATGGTTAAAGAGGGGAAGTTATGCTTGCGAGGGCCTTTGCTTCACCCATTTGGTAAATACTCGAGCGCGACCGCTGCAAAACGCAGGTTGCCCGGTGCTGCTGGTAGCGACCACTATGTCAATGCCCCATCTTTGCAAAGTCCAGGTTGGCACTATCGGCACGGTTTCGTTGCTTGGGGCTTTCTGGTTTTTGGCGAACATCTGGCAGCCTTTGCAATGTTTGACTAGGTCCTTGGCATCTGATGCGGCAGAAGGCCAGTAGAATCCTTGCCTCATTGCCCTGTGCGCTATCTCGTGGGGCCCTCTATGTGCTTTGCATATTCCGGCATGCATTTCTTCGAGTAGCTGAATGCCCTCACGCCTGCTTATGCATTTCAGGAGGGGGGCCACTATCCCATTTTTGAACAACTGCTCCCCGATGATAGAGTAACCTTTCGCTCTGCTGGCCATCCTTTCGGTGTCCTTTCTGGACTCTGGTTCATAATTTCCAGCCAAGTAAGCGAATATCTGCGACCTCCAGTCGTCACTGGCGATAGCGTGTACCGAACTTGGGTGATCTTCCTCTTCCTTCACCGCTTTGGCCGAAAGGACCTGGTAAAACACATCAGGTGACAACGGGAGATTTTGCGCTGCGGCTTTGGCCAATTCGTCTGCCTCTGTGTTTTCGGCTCTTGGAATGTGGCGTAGAGTGAAACCCGCGAAATATTTCTCCATTCTTCTGATTGCTGCCAGATACTTGGCTAGCTCTGGTTCCTTTGCTGTGAAGTCCTTTTCGGCGTGGCCGACGACCACTTGGGAATCTGACTTGATTATGCATCTTCTCGCTCCGATTGCTCGGAGCTTTCGTAACCCCAGCAGCACGACTTCATATTCGGCGGTGTTGTTGGTTGTAAGGAACTGCAGCCTTGCGGAGAATCTTACTTTCGGTCCTTTTGGCGGGGTTAAGATCACTGAGATTCCGGCTCCCGCCATTCCCCAAGCGCCATCACAATTTACAGTCTATACGGGTTCTTCGAATTCGAGAGTTGTGTCGAAAACCGCTGGTGTCCAATCTACTATGAAATCCGCTAATGCTTGCGATTTGATTGCGGACCGGTGCTGGAAGTCAATCACGTATTCGTTTAGCTCCGCCGCCCACTTGCCAATTCGGCCGATAGCTTCGTTGTTGCGGAACAAAGCTTCCAATGGTTGGGTTGATAGGACTAAGATGTGGTGAGATTGAAAGTAATGCTTTAGCTTTCTAGAAGCCATTACCACCGTATATTCTATCTTCTCTAGCTCTGAATAGTTCAGTTTTGCTCCCGACAAGGCCTCGGAGACGAAGTAGATCGGGAACTGCGTCATCTTGTTTTCGTGTTCTTTTTCTTCCACCAATACTGCGCTTACGGTGGTGTGTGATGATGCGAGATACAACAAGAGCGTCGCTTTCGGCGCCGGTTTGGATAGCGTGGTTAGCCTTGTCAGGTACTCCTTTAGCTCCTGGAAAGCCTGCCGCTGCTATTCCCCCCCCATCCAATCGCAGCGTCGGAGCTACGCAGAGTTCTGAAGAAAGGCAACCCTTTTTCAGCGGACCTTGCGATGAATCTGTTCAAAGAAGCCAACCTTCCTGTCAACTTCTGCACTTGCTTTCGGCTCGAGGGCGGTTGCATGTTGATGATCGCCGTTATTTTGTCGGGATTGGCTTCAATTCCCCTTGCCGACACCAGGCAACCAAGGAGCTTGCCTTTCTTGATGCCGAAAATACATTTGTCAGGGTTGAGCTTCAAGCCACTTTTGCGAAGGTTGCCGAAAGTCTCGAGTAAGTCTGCTTGATGATCTTCCTATCTATCACTTTTGACCACTATATCGTCAACATAAGCCAACAAGTTCTTCTTCTGCTTCTGGCTTTCGAAGACCTTGTCGGTCATCCGCGAGAAAGTTGGGCCTGCGTTCCGCAGCCCTTCCGGCATCCGCCGATAGCAATATGTGCCTGTTGGGGTGATGAAGCTGGTTTTCTCCTCATCGTCGAGATGGAGCCATATCTGGTGATAACCTGAAAAACAATCTAGCAAACTCATTATTTCACAACCGGCTGCAATGTTGATGAGCTTGTCGATACGAGGCAAAGGATACGGATCCTTCGGGCAGCATTTGTTGAGGTCGGTGAAATCGACGCACATTCGCCACTTTCCATTCTTCTTTTTCACCAAGACAACGTTTGCCAGCCATTCGGGGTACTGGACTGGTCGGATTACTCCCGCATCGAGCAATCTCTGCACTTCGGCTTTCGCCGCATCTGCTCTTTCGTTTGACATCTTTCTCAGCTTTTGCTTTCTGGGCTTAGCGCCGCTTGCGACGTTCAAACTATGTTGGGCGAGATCTCTGCTAACGCCTTGCAGGTCGTTTGCTGACCAAGCGAAATGTCATCGTTGTTCGCGAGAAAGGATGCCAGAGTGTTCCTTTCTTCTTCCGGCATGCTTGTCCCAATGTGCACAGTTCTTTCGGGCCTGGAAACCGTGAGTGGGATCCTTACCGTCTCTTCGGCTGCCCCGACCTTACATTTCGACGAGCTGGTGATGGCGTGCTCTTCGGCGGTCGCTTGAATTTCGTCTTTCTTTGCCACCTCATTTATGAGGCTGTAACCGGGAGTTGGCCTGCCTTCTTTTCTTCTGGAGGCTTGCTGATCTCCGTGCACGGTAATGATGCCGAAAGGGGATGGCATTTTCATGCACAAGTAGCTTTGCTTGATGACGACATTGAACTTATTGGTGAAACCTCTGCCGAAAATGGCGGTGTATGGGTAGTCCATGTTCACTATGTCGAATGTCACCATTTCGGTGCGGACTCTTTCTTCCTCGGAGAAAGATACCGCGATTTGTTTCTTGCCGATAGCGTCGATCTTTCTTCCTCCAAAACCATAGAAGGAATTGCCGGCGGGGTCCAAACTGCGCCTGTCCATTCCCATCGCTTCGAAAGCTTTGATGAACAAGATGTCTGTTGAGCTTCCGGTGTCGATCAAAATGTTGTGCAAGGTGAAGCCGGCCACATTGGCCGTGGCGACGAAAGCGTCGCAATGCGGGTAGTCGCGAACTTTGAAATCTGACTCATCGAAACATATCGGCGCTAGTGACCAAGCTGGCCTGTTCAGCGGAAGCCTTGATGATACCATCTGGACTCTTCGATGATAGTCCTTTCTCGCCCTTTTACTTTCGTGCTCCAGGTTGGATCCGCCCGTGATGGCAAAAATGTGCCTCTTGACAGAAGGATATTGTTGATTGCGCTAGTTTCGTTTTCTATCTCCTGCCCCTGCTGGTAACTCGGTTGTGCTTGCTGCCCCTGGGGTTGGGCTTGAACCGAAAGAGCTGGCGGCGGTGTTGGCTGGCGCTGATAGTGCATGGGTGATGAAACTGCCACCGACTGTGGCGCAAAAAGCGGGAACTGGTAACCCTGATATGCCAGATTGTACCAATGCAAATTCTGGGGAGGCATGTACTATGGGGGAAGCATAGGCATGCTTGCGTAGTTGCTGCACGCTACCACTCCTGCTGCCGGGTCTTTCGAATTGTGAAAAACATGTTTGGAGCTTTCGCCAGAAGCTGAAGCCTGATCCTTGTCTTTCAGCTCTTTCGCCATCTTGTTGTATTTACAGTCTCGGGTGGTGTGACCGAAATTGCCATCGCAGATGACACAGTACAGAGGCTTGGCTACTCTTTGCGGGCCTCTACCGCCTCGGCCGCCACGTCCTGTCCTTCCGCCACGTCCTCCGCGGAAAGCTTGATCGAAACCCCTTTGTGGCTAAAAGCTGGCCATGTCCGGCCTCTCCATACCCGCGGCTGACTGCGCTGGTTCTTCCTGCAGAGTGTTGATTGACCGAAAGGGTCTAACCATCCTTTGATTCGGCACTAGCGACGGCCGACTTGCTTTCGTCGCTTGTCTCTGCATCAAGCGGACGGCTTTACGCTGCCGAAAGCCATCGTCTGACCTTGCATATGCGTTCATCACATCGAACAATTCCTTGACAGTTTTCGGTGGTTCCCTGGACAAATGAGCGGCGCACTGCCCGGTCCCCAAGCCTTCGGTGGCTGCTGCAATTACCGCAGCTTCCGGCACATTCGGAGCTTGAGCTTTTAGCTGGATGAAACGTTTGAGGTACTCGGATAACTGTTCGTCGTCTTGCTGGGTGCAGTTCATGAGGTCTCACGTGGTCTTGACATCCGGCCGAAATCCTTGGAAAGTGGCGAGCAATTCGGCCTTCAACTGAGCCCACGAATAGATGGATAGTGGCTTGAGTGTGGTGTACCAATCATGGGCCACATCTTCGACCGCCAGAATGAGAGATTTCGTCAAGGCCTGATTGTCTCCGCTTGCCGAAAATACGGCTGTCTCGTAGCTTGCCAAGAATTTGCGCGGATTCGCCTTGCCGTCCAAAGTCGGGATGCGTGGCTTGTAGTTGAGAGGCCACGGATGGGCTTGCAATTCTCTTGAAAGCGGGGAGGTTTCGTCGATTGCATCGTCGAAAGCTGGTGGCTGCTCTCGCCTTGGCACGAACACATTTTCTTGAATTATTGGGATCGGGCCCCCTCCAGCCCTTCGCAGTTCCTGAATCTCTCTCTCAAGCTGCCTTCTGTGTGTCTCCGCCTGCCGGATTGCGCTGTGAGTCTCGTCCTCCCTCGCCTTAGCTGCGAGTTGTTGCTGCAGCTGGTCTCTTTGCCTTAACAACTTCTCTATCTCATCTTGTTGCTGTGTCAACACTTTAATCGCTTTGGCGTGCCTTGTGACTTCGGTATCGTCATCTCTTTCCTCGATGGGTTCGTCCTGGACGTTCCCATCCGGCGTGCCTTCTCTGCCGAAAGGCTGTTGATCCTCGGACTGTGGGTTCTGGCTTGTGGACGCTCCCGGCGGCAACTGGATTCCCGTCAGAAGAGAGCCGCCGAAAGCTTGGGGGTTGGGGGCTGTGTTTGGTGGAATTTGGGTGGCGAGAACGGACGCCGCGATTGAGCCAAGGGCATCTCTTTTCGCGGCGGTCATCTCTGGATTGTCGACCGTCTTCGACGCTTTCCTTGGTGGCATGATAAGCTCGGGCGACAACCACGGTGGGCGCCAATGTTGTTTCGGGACCGAGACCCCGAAACAGCGGGTTGTCGCACGAGCGAAAGCACGGAGCGAAAGCGAAAGTAGACGGAAGAGAGTGGGAAGTAGAGTCAGATAAACAGTGTTCTCCCCTCTCCCCTTTCCAGGGGAAGCCGGGAGCTTCTTATATTAATCCAGATCAGCTTGAAAGTACAAGATTGCCCTTCCAACCACTCTGTTACAATTACAATGATGCCCTACTCAACTACTCTGTGGCTGCACGCCGCCTCTTCCGGCACGAGGGGCATCACCGTAACTCCGCCCTCTGACGGACTCAGCGTCCCCCGGCGCCTTTTCCTGACCGGTGGGCCCACTTCCTTTGACCCGGGCTTCCGGCGACCTGCGAAAGCCTATGAAAAACCTAAGTCATAAAATACGAAAACTCCCGCCAGAGACGCCGGACTCATTTCGCGCGAATACTTCCTTTCGCACGAAAACTCCGCCATTCTCCGGTCCTGCGGGCCGAAGCGCGTGCTTCCGCTCGAATGCTTCCTTTCGCGCTAAAGCTCCGCCTTCCCTTGGTCCTCGAGCCGAAACGCGTGCTTCCGCGCGAATGCTTCCTTTCGCACGAAATCTCCGCCTTCCCTTGGTCCTCGAGCCGAAACGCGTGCTTCCGCGCGAATGCTTCCTTTCTTACGAAAGCTCCGTCACCTTTAGTCTCCGAGCCGAAACGCGTGCTTCCACGCGAATGCCTCCTTTCGCACGAAAGCTCCGTCACTTTCGGTCTCGCGGGGCCGAAGACGAGCGCGTGCTTCCGCGCGAATGCGCACATCCGCGCGGAAGCACGCGTTTCGGCTCGAGGACCAAGGGAAGGCGGACCTTTAGCGCGAAAGGAAGCATTCGCGCGGAAGCACGCGCTTCGGCCCGCAGGACCGGAGAATGGCGGAGTTTTCGTGCGAAAGATAGCATTCGAGCAAAAGGATTCCGGCGTCTTCGGCGGGAGTTTTCGTATTTTATGACTTAGGTTTTTCATAGGCTTTCGCAGGTCGCCGGAAGCCCGGGTCAAAGGAAGCGGGCCACCGGCCAGGAAAAGGCGCCGGGGGACGCTGAGCCCGTCAGAGGGCGGAGTTACGGTGATGCCCCTCCTCCCGGAAGAGGCGGCGTGCAGCCACGGAATAGTTGAGTAGGGCATCATTGTAATTGTAACAGAGTGGTTGGAATGACAATCTTGTACTTTCAAGCAGATCTGGATTAATATAAGAAGCTCCCGGCTTCCCCTGGAAAGGTGAGAGGGGAGAACACTGTTCATCTGACTCTACTTCGCACTCTCTTCTGTCTACTTTCGCTTTCGCTCCGTTCTCTTCGCTCGTGCGATAACCCGCTGTTTCGGGGTCTCGGTCCCGAAACAACAACACGCACAAGCTTTTCCTTGTTGACGCGCGTGCATGCAACAGGAGATTGATCTTTGTAGCCCTGTTTAGTTCCCTCATTTCCCAAAATTTTCCATCACATCAACCATCACATCAATGTTCGGACGTATGCATGGAGCATTAAATGTAGTTAAAAAATAACTAATTGTACTTTTAGTATGTACATGTCGAGACGAATCTTTGGAGTCTACGTAGTCCATATTTGAACAAAGTTTGTCAAATAACAACGAAAATGCTACACGAAAATTTTTGCAAAATTTTTCCATGTAAACAAGGCTGTAGATTGGAAGAACCAACAACACCAGCTCCGCTTCGGAATCGAAAGCGCACGGAGGACAGAATCTCCGCGAACTCGAACTTGTCCGAAATAGACTCCGCCTTGGACTCGACGTACGGAGTATCATTTTTGGTTTGAGCAAAGCGGCAAGGAACCATCAAGACACATAGCGGAGGCGGAGCCCCCCAGCAGCCCCACCTACGGCGGCACTCTTACCGAGCGCGCAAGCGCTGCTAGGCGTACCGACGCGCGCCCACCCGAAAACAATAACAACGCACGCGTTTGAGAGACCCAGCAGTGCACGCATGCTCGACGAAAAACATTTTTTTTTTCTTTTCTCATGTCTAGTTTTATGGGCTAAAAAAGTCATGCAGCTGAATCGGTCCATTTTCTATTTCTCATGTCTAGAGTCAGCACGTACAGTCTAATATTTCAATTCTACAAGCTTTGTTTTCTTTTTCGGAATAATAGGTATGTGGGAGATGAAATGGGCGGGAGATGGTTTCATATCTATATGGATGTTGAAGTACTAGTTTTATGTACATCTAGAAAAAATAGTACATGAAGTAAATATGTTTTTGCAGATAGCTAATATAAAAAACACGTCTGACTTCTATTTTTAATACTAAAAATAGTTATTATTAATACTCGAAAAAACAGATAAATAGATTAAAAATACATGAAGTTATTTTGATCCTTACATATGTATATGCTAAAACAATATGAATACTATGAAATTATTGAATCTAAACTTAATTTTTTATCTATTAAGATGACGCGACATGTGTATAAATTCAAAACTTACTAACTTATATATCTATGAAATTTGCGTTGCTATGTTTAAAAACTTTGAATTATCATATTATAAAGTTTATACCGCTACCTTTAAAACTTTAAACTCAACATTTATAAACTTTAAACTGACACATTACAAACTTTGTGCTCCTAGGTATAAAACTTTTGACTATCACATTATAAACTTTATACTGCTAGTTCAAAAATCTACACTAAGAATTTATAAATACGCGAGCTTTGACATTACAAACTTTGAACTTTTAGGTTCAAAACTTTAAACTACCATATTATAAATTTTACACTCAGAACTAATAAACTTTGACCTATAATATTACAAACTTTGTACTGTTGGGTTCAAAACTTTGAATAGTCATATTACAAATTTTATACTACTAGGTTGAAAACTTTACACCCAAGAACTTATGAATTTTAAACTATCACATTACAAACTTTGTACTCCTAGATTTAGAACTTTGAACTATCATATTATAAACTTTGTAATTCAAAACTTTACACTTAATTAATAAAACTTTGAACCATGACATTACAAACTTTATACTATAAGGTTCAAAACTTAAAACTATCACATTATAAACTTTGTGTTGCTAGGTTAAAAACTTCACACTTAGAATTTATAAAACTTTAAACTATCACATTACAAACTTTTATTGTTAGGTTCAAAACTTTCGACTATCACATTATAAACTTTGTACTACTAGTTCAAAACTTTACACTAAGAATTTATAAACTATTAACTTTGACATTACAAACTTTGAACTTTTAGGTTCAAAACTTTAAACTATCAGATTATAAATTTTGTACCGCTAGATTCAAAATTTTACACTTAGAACTAATAAACACAAAGTATAAAATAATAATTTTGTAGATCCCTTTTTCATATGGCTCACTCAAGCTAGAATTACTAATTTATATAAATTAAATTATTTTATATGTGTAGGTACCATCATCTGAAAACCCTAATACTTATTTTATAGAAAAACCCATGGAAACCTGAATGTCCAGGTTTGTACTCTAATCTGCAAACTTGAGTGAGAGTGAAGTGATAAGGGTTTCAACATCAAGAATAGTTTTTAGATATTCACTATACTGAAAGCCAATGTGAACCGTATCATATACCCTCTAAAACACTGAAACTGGATGAATAAATTTGGATCTCTCCTTTATTTGGTTTATTTATGCTGAAATTATTAATGTAGGTTGAAGTGGTAAATTATAGATAGGTGCTGATATAACACTTCGGTTACAGTTAAAAGAAAATGCAAATATGAATGGAACATGAAGTAACAAAGGGTTTATATGAAACAATGTACTCCCTCTGTCCCATAAAGGAAGTCACTGTGGGAAGTGTGTAGGTCAAATTTTCTCAACTTTGACCAAGTTTGTAGAAAATACGTGCAATATTTATATCGTCTAATAAATTTATTATAAAAGTACATTCAAAGATCTATCTAATGTTATTAATTATGTATTATAAATATTAATATTTTATATATATATATAGTTGGTCAAAGTTAAAAAAAGTTGACTCCCCGGGAAGTGAGAATGACTTATATTTTGGGACGGGAGGGAGTATACAATAGTTGTACAAAGAGTGCCGCCCGACGCCCCCTCACTCCTCTTGAATATGCACAAGTACCTAATTTCAATAGACCTCTCCGCGGGAAGATCCGTTGGGGGCTGGGCCTCCATATTGACGGGGGAGATCAGTTAGGGGCAGTTAGAGGCTGTGCTAATCGAGGTTGTGGCAACGGTACAAGAGCTTTTGCCTCCGTCTCCAAGAAGAAACACCTGTTGAGTGTTGAGAAAGGGGAAAGAGGGCGAGCGCGACAAAAAAAACTGACGGAAACGGAAGATATCGGACGAAAGAGAATGCGACTGCCAAAAATAGAACCCTGCGTCGCCAGCTCGCGTGGCGCACGCGCGCTCAATAAAGATTGGGCACCCACGGCAACCAGCCATCCAGATCGCCCCTGTCCCATTTCCGAAACATCGCGGCGCCCCAACCCCATCCAATCAGGCAGCAATCACCATCCAAAACCATCACGTGTTTGTCGTGGCAGAAAGGACCCAAAACCACGGCTTCACACGGCGGCACGCCGCACGCCGCACGCCGCACGCACCGCGCGATTCCGTCGTTCCCACTCCCCCCACCCGCCAATATAAAGTCTCCTCCTCCCGTGTCCATCCGCCGAAACCATCCGTCACATACGTACAACTCCTCTCCTTTCCTTCCCAGGCACAGCGCGACAGGATCAAGAAGCCGCAAAAGCTCGCAGCTAGCGCGACAGGGGAAACGCGGCAGCAAGGCATAGCAAGGAGATCAAGATAATGGCAACGGCGGGGAGCGTCCAGGGCCACGGCGCCCGGTTCGCGGCGGCGTGCGACGCGCTCAGCCGTACGTGAAAGCAGCGGCGGTGGGCCGCGGCCTGCGGCGGGCACGGTAGCGGTACTCCCTCTGATGCCTGGCGCGGACCTGTCCGCGCAAGAGGAGCCCGATGCGGAGGCGGGGCCGGCGCCGGCGCCGGCAACGAGCGCGCAGCTGACCATCTCGTACGGCGGGCGGATGGTGGTGCTCGACGACGTCCCGCGGACAAGGCCGCCCAGCTGCTGTCCGGCTCGCGGCCGCGCAAGGCGCGCCACGGTGCTGCGAGCGCCGGCGCGAAGGATGATCTGCCCATGGCGAGGAAGATGTCGCTGCGGCAGTTCATGGAGAAGCGCAAGAGCCGGGTCGCCGCGCGCGCGCTCGCCCTACAGCCGTCCGGACGCCGCCGGCGCGGCCGCGGCGTCGCTCCCGGACCATCTCACTCTCACGCTCTGACCCGACGATATCATACAGCTGCTTGTTACCACTGCACTACTACTACTAGCGTACCGTTTGGTTCACATCCATGTAACGGTATTTGATTACTGCCGTTATCCAATTCCATTATTTATTGTTTGTTTGCGGCACTATGTAATCGAGTCCCGACGTTAAGCGATACCATACTGTACAAAAGTGATACAGCCCGACCCTTTGCGTTATCAAATACCGACGCATCGGCTCCTCGCGTAATCCAGTTCCCTTTACATTTTCGTTACCATTCCAACATCCAAACACCTCCTAGGTGTTTTCATGTTTGTAGCATAAGAACAGACGATTGTAAGTTCTGATAAATGGAAAATTACAATTTCTTGTTAAATTGTGAAAGAAACAGTGGTGCCCAGTGGTCCCGTCCCTCGCGCGTGTGACATGCCTCAAACTTTCAAAGCATTTATGAAACAATGTAGTCGGTGCGAGAAGCTTCCTGGTGCGGAGCACGGGATGAGCGAGAGTACCAGTAGGCCGTCGCTTTCCTTCGCCAACCACTGGAGCGTGTCGGAGCTTCCCACTGCACCTGCATCGGTCTGCCGGCCGCTTCTGGTTTACCATTGGAATTTACTTTCGCGCGGCGGGCGGCGGTCGGGCTGGCGGAGGTCAAATCGATCGTGTGCCCCGCGGGCCGGCACATCGCGTGGCCGGCAGCACGCATCCTCCTTCCATTCCTTCTACGTCCGTCGGCCTAACTTGGCACGTGCAGGCTTTGCGGGTCTTCGCATCTTTTTTTTTTTCAATTCCAAACAAAAATCAGGAACGAAACTTTCCGTGGTGGTGTGGTGTGGTGCGGTGATGGCTAGCCCGAATTTAACCCTAAAATATCTTTTATAATTTGATCTTTTTTTTGAAAGAAAATTTATAACACCGTTTCAAAGACCTTAGTGTGAGTTTTTTTGTTAGAGGTGTGCTAAGCATGCATATTCCTAATTAAACGGACCAACCTATAGGAAAATATGGGGAAACTAGGTTTGTTTTTCTTTATAACTCGTTGTGATGCAAAAAAAAAAACTCACACTAGGGGCTTTGAAGTATGTCTTTTTTTTATCGGGTACAATTTTGGACACACATAACCCATACATTTCACACTCACACCACACGCACATACACGTGTGCGCGTTCATACATACGCAAAGAAAGAGATTGGAAGACTCGCCGTCTCGAGTGCGTAGGAAACGCAATAGCACCGAACACGCACACGTGTGTACCTTACAAATTCTGGATAAAATTTAGAGAAAAAATGCGATCATCAGAGTTTGAATCCTGGTGGGTAGCGTTTCACTCGACAGGCCACAGGCCCATTCGCGAAGCGATGTCTTATTTGAAACTACTCGTTCCAAAAGGAATATAAATCTCGCTTCACAATAAGTCAAAGAACTTTAAGTTTGTCTATGTTTGTAGAAGATGTTGTCTATATTTAAGTCACCAATTACATTTATTATAAAAAATATATTATTATCTGATAATACTTGTTACACATCATAAATAGTAATACTTTTTTTATATAGTTGGTTAAAATTAGGAATCTTTGACACCTCGAGAAGTGAGGGTTAGATTCTTTTTGGAATGGAGGGAAAGCGATGGACAAATTTCATAGTTATATGAAAAATTCCAACCACGTGTTCTTTAGCTTTTATATTGGTTTGTCTGTTTTTTGGCAAAAATTTATATTGGCTTCTGCCCGCTTGGCAAGAGTGATGTATGGCACATTATATCTGGAAAGTTTATGTAATTGTATACGGCTGCGGCACGGCGTATGTGATGGTGATTTGTGAGACACCTCTGTAATCTGTAAGCAAATCTCCGACGACGGTCCCAGCACGGGGTCCACGGCCAGTCGGCCAAGTCGTCCACTTTACCACTTGTGCATGCCGCTGTCCCACCGGGCAACCGCAACTTTCACCTGTTGTTCGTGCCGACGACCCACCGCGCCGCGCGGCTTCACACCCATATCATGATATCCATAATCCACGACGATTCCTCGCTCCCAGACAGTCCCACCTACTGTACTATATAAATCGAGCTCCCAACCCAAAAGCCCAAGCCAAACCAAAGAATTCCTCCACACGAAACCGGGAAGGAAGCAAGGTCCCAGCTCCCAACCAAGGCAGCATCAGCAGCAGCAGCAGCAGGAGCTCGTCACCCGCGATGGCGGCAACAGCGGTTACTCCGGTAGGCACGGGCGGCGCTGCGGCGACAAGCCGGTTCGCGGCGGCGTGCGGGGCGCTCAGCCAGTACGTCAAGGCGGCGGCCGAAGCCGAGAGGATGCACGGGACCGTGCCCGTGCGGCCTCTCCCGCTCATGCCGGGTGCCGATGTGGACGCCAGCCCCGACGGCCTGGATCTGGCTCAAGCGCCTGCGCAGATGATGACCATCGTGTACGGAGGGCGTGTGCTGGTGCTCGACGACGTCCCGGCGGACAAGGCGGCGGGCCTGCTTCGCCTCGCCACCGGCGCAGCAGTGCAAGAAGGTGCAGGGGCAGAGTCGACCCGGCAGCTCTCTGCCGCCGACCTGCCAGTTGCGAGGAAGGCGTCGCTGCAGCGGTTTATGGAGAAGCGCAAGGTCCGGGTCGCCGCGCGCACGGAACCGTACCGACGGCCGGACGCCAGCGACCATCTCAAGCTCACGCTCTGATTCCCGTTGTTCGGTGTCCCTATCAAGTTTCTGATTTGTAGAAGAGGAATAGGATTGTAGGAAGAGATCGAGTGGGATTGTACATTGTAGCACAGAGAAACTAGCAGTGTATATATGGGCATACTGAATGAAAGCAAGATCTGAAGATTTTTTTTTTTAAAAAAAAATGTCGTTGCGCGTGGATTCTAAGAAGTACTCCTACTTATAGAAACCTTGAATTCCTTAATTATTGTTCCATGTCGCCCTTGGCAGTGATCACAGATTGCTCCACAAGCTCCTGCCGACATGCCAGTTTCTCCAATCACTCTACCATCTTCCTATGGTCAAGAGTGATCATACACCTATTCTTATGATGCATTCTTTCTTTTCTCGAACTAATAAAACTTTTCGTTTTGAAAACTGGTGGCTCATGGAACAGGATTACAATCACATAGCCCAGAACAGTTGGACCAGATCTGCACATAGAGCTTTCCACCACAAAATCAATTAAGTACCTAACTTATGACCTAAAAAGATGGAGACGCACCAAACCCCGTTAGGTTGATCAGTTAGAAGCAGTAAAAAACCAGCTCCTACAGCACCAAACGAAGCCCCCTCACCTCCAAGATTTCAGCCTTCAAAAACATTTAGCTATCGAACACCAAAACCTTCTTAACAAGAATGAGGAGTTCCACCTGCAACGTGCAAAAAAAATAATTGGGCCAATCTAGGTGATAGAAACACCGCATATTTCCATCAATCCATCACCAAGAGAACTAGGGAAAATAGGATCAGCTGTTTGCAAAACCCGGATAGTTCTTACTCAACAACTCCTCAACAGTTAGCTCATACTCTAATGATTTATTTCCAGAACCTTTTTTTTACAGGATCCAAACACCTCAGGTAATGAATCTAAAATTTTATCTGATACTTCACAAACCGCAGATCAAACAAGGTTGCATCAAAACTACATCCAGTACACTGAATCAGTTCCAGATACTCAAGAACTGCGTAGCATCCTGAAGAACATGCGTAGCAATGCATCTCCAGGACCTGATGGACTAAATGCTGCGTTTTACAAAGCTGCTTGGTCGTGGATTGCTCAAGATGTTCATACTCTGGTAAGGAATTTCTATTCTAGTGCTTTCATGTATCCAGAGATCAACTAGACTTTCATTGTCCTTATTCCCAAAAAGATCCAGCCTATTACTCTCAAGACCAATCAGCCTGTCCAATGTCATTTATAAAATAATAGCTAAGTCTCTAGCTGAAAGGCTCAAACCTCACCTTCCTAACTACATTGATCAGGCCCAAACTGCTTTTGTCCACCATAGACATATCTCAACTAATATTATCATCACCCAAGAAATTGTCCAATCTTTTGGTTTAAATTCGTGGAATCAGCAAGCTTTCATGCTCAAAATTGATCTTGCGAAAGCCTTCGACACGACACAATTACAGTTGCCCCCAGACGTCTTCTACGAAGTAGCAATACAATCAGCAATCGAAGCTCCAGAAAAAATAGCAAAGCTGATCAATGCAATTCAGAGCGAAGATTGGAGAGCCCCAATCATGGCCTATATAAACGGTTTGCACGAGTCCAATTCAAAAGAAGAAGAGAACAGACTCGGACAAAGAACTCGAGGGTATAAGATAATCGACAACACCTTGTTCAAAGCCTCGGTGACCTCCCCTTGGCTGAAATGCGTGTCTCAGGAACAAGGAAAGGATATACTCAAACTCATTCACGAAGGTATCTGCGGCTCACACAATGGCCCTAGGGCGCTAGTTGGTAAATCCTTCCGTCAAGGCTTCTATTGGCCAACAGCATTACGAGATGCAGAAGATATTGTCAAACATTGCGAGGGTTGTCAACTAACGGCCAAAATACAAAACGCTCCAGGCGCCCCAACAACTTTGATATGCCCAACATGGCCTTTTCAAAGGTGGGCAATGGATCTTGTCGGTCCACTACCAACAGCTCCAGGAAACCTTCGCTACACAGTGGTAGCAGTGGAATACTTCACGAAGTGGATTGAAACCAGACCGTTGGTCTCCATCACCTCGCTAGCCGTGAAAAAGTTTTTTGGGCAGCAAATAGTTTGTCGATTCGGAGTCCCCAAAAACCTAACCGTCGACAACGGCACTCAGTTCGACAGCGAGGTCTTCAAGGAAATATGCGCTCAAATCGGAACAATCTTATGCTTCGCCTCAGTCCGACACCCCCAATCCAATGGCCTCGTTGAAAGAGCTAACGCAACAATTTTTCAAGCCATATCCAAGAAACTACAAGGCAGGCCCAAGGGAAAGTGGGCGGAAGAGCTATCCGCAGTCACCTGGTCTCATAACACTTCGGAATGCAGAGCTACCAAATTCACACCTTTTAGGCTTCTATTTGGAGAAGAAGCTGTGTTACCAGAAGAATTAAAGCATGGCTCCCTCAGAACAACCCTCGAATCAGATGAACAAACCAGCTGCTTGATAAAGATTTGCTCGAGGAAACAAGATGCAACGCAGTTCACAACCTTCGCAAGTATCAGGAAGAAACCAAAAAATGGAGAGACAAAAAGGTGAGAATCAAAGACTTAAAGAATGGTGACCTCGTCCTTATTCGGAAGCAAAACGCCAGCATGGCGGTAAAATTTCAACCAAAATGGACGGGACCATACCTGATAGTAGAATGCAATCGTCATGGGTCCTATCATCTCTCTGATAGCGAAGGAAACCGCTTGCTTCACACCTGGAACGTGGAGGACCTTCGCAAATACTATCCATAGCGGAGCCCTAGCGAGCTCTCGCAACATGTAATTTGATTTTTTCCTTCTCTTGACTTTTTTCAGTTCCATGATTGTAACAAAGACAAAGGAGCTGCACTCTTTTTTCCTTGCGAAGGGGCGTGAGGTTTTTTAACGAGGCAGCATCCAAATCCATAATATAAGCAACAACCCCAAAAAAACAAAACTCCAAATTGTTCTTTTACTCCATAAACATCGAAAAAGCAACTATTCATCAAGAGCGCTTATAATCGATGAAAACCCCCGGAGATTGCTTCGAAAAACAAACTTTATCGAAGCAAACTTGGAAAAAGCAAACTTCACCTCCACCCAAAATAAGGGGAGGCGCAAAGTCCAAAACAAAAATGCAAGTACCCTCGCAAAAACGCCAGGGGCTTGTAAAGCAAACTTCACCTCCACCTAAAACAAGGGGAGGCGCGAAGTCAAAAAAAATGCAAGAACCCTCGCAAAAATGTCAGGGGCTTGCAAAGCAAACTTCACCTCCACCTAAAACAAGTGGAGGCGCGAAGTAAAAAAATGCAAGAACCCTCACAAAAACGCCAGGGGCTTGCAAAGCAAACTTCACCTCCACCTAAGATAGGGGGGAGGCGCGAAGACCAAAAAAGTCGAGCACGCTCGTAAGACACGCCAGGGGCTCGAAAGGCAAACCAAAAAGCGAGCCTTGCTAAAAAGAAAAGGGGCGTCGCTGTTTTACCAAACATCTCTCGTAAACAAAAAGCGAGCCTCGCAAAAAAGAAAATGGGGCGTCGCTGTTTTACCAAACATCTCTCGTAAACAAAAAGCGAGCCTCGCAAAAAAGAAAAGGCAAAAAAGAAAAGGCAAAAAAGAAAAGGGGTCGTCGCTGTTTTACCAAACATCTCTCGTAAAGAAAAAGCGAGCCTCAATAAAAAGAAAAGGGGGCGTCGCTGTTTTACCAAACATCTCTCTTAAGCAAAAAGCGAGCCTCGCTAAAAAGAAAAGGGGGCGTCGCTGTTTTACCAAACATCTCTCGTAAACAAAAAGCGAGCCTCGCTAAAAAGAAAAAGGGGCGTCGCTGTTTTACCAAACATCTCTCTTAAACAAAAAGCGAGCCTCGCTAAAAAGAAAAGGGGCGCCGCTGTTTTACCAAACATCTCTCTTAAGCAAAAAGCGAGCCTTGCTAAAAAGAAAAGGGGGCATCGGTGTTTTACCAAATATCTCTCGTAAACAAAAAGCGAGCCTCGCTAAAAAAGAAATGGGAGCATCGTTGTTTTCCTAAACATCTTACTTGAGCGGAAATCAAGCATCACCAAAAATAAAAGGGGAACGTCGCCGCTTTCCCAAACAGCTTACACAAACAATTATCATACACAAACGAAAAACGAGCCTAGCCAATTGACAACGAGGGTCAAATGCCTTTCTTTCTCAAATTACAAAAATTAATCGCATCTGCACAGAACAATCTTACAATTTTTTCACTTATGTACAAATCAAACACAGTATGGTACACACTCAATAGAAAATATAAAATTACAAGGAACCTTCACCTTTCTCAATCAACATTAAATCTTCAAAACCCTCATTACCCTCCTCAAATCCAGTTTCCAACGGAACTATGGGTCCCCACAACAAAGGAACTGCAGGAACAATGGGCAGTTCCCCGGACAAAACCCTCGCCCTATACATATATCTCGGACCTATATCACTAACTTCCGAAGGCTCCTCTTTCGGAATCACAAGTGAACTGTCCGAACCCAAATCAAGATTGTTTCGCCCAAACAAGTAGTCCAGGGCCGTATTCTCATCGATGTCATCTTCAACAACTGGCAGCGAAGAAAAAGAAAAAGAACCAAAAAAAAACCGCGCAGCTTGTCGATCCGTATAATCCGCGTTACGCCAAAATCGGCTTGATCGACTATTCTTCAAATCGTATCTTCGCACTTTAGACCACCAAAAACGTTTGAAAGACAGCGAAGCGTGGCTGAGCTTTGCCCGAGCCCATGATTCACCAGTAATAAAAATATCCTGATAATTTAACGTGAGAGGTGTCACGTCATAAACCTCAAGCACGGTTCCATCAGGAACCTGCATTGTGAAACAACCAAACAAAATAACAGTATTTTACATCAGCAACTTCCCCTCGCAAAATATTACAAGATGAACCCCTCAAAAAACCACCCCCAATTCTCACACCTGCTCGGCTTCATGCCCCTCTGCCCCAACCTCGCCAGCTGCATCATCAGTCTCGCCAGTTGCAGCAGCACCCGCTGCAGTTTGGTTAGTAGCAGACGCTTTGACCCCAGCTATTTCCTCAACTTCAGCCTCCTTTGTGACAGGAGCTTCTTTGGCCGAAGGAATTGTCTCAACCGGCGGAACATCTGCGGAACCGCGCCCGAGTGCAGACTGAGAGCAACCGACAGCGTCATCCGTTGCAGTTGGCGAGGGCAGAGCGTCTTTCCAAGCCTGCAAAAAAGGACATTGAATTTAATACCAACATGTTCATCCATGAATCAAAACAAGAAACTGACACCTCATACAGTCATCACCTGACGAGTAGCTTCGGCCGCCTCTTCGAAGGCAAGGGCGCGACCGCCACTATCGATCCAAAATCTGCAGAGCAAGCACATCGCGCAATTCCGAACCTCCGCTTCATCAATCTTCATTTTACGCACCTCGTCAACTGTTGGAAAAATGTGGTTCGGTTTCCTGATCTTCCGAAGGTGCTCGCAATCAGCTTGGCAAAGGGTACCGACCATGGCCAAAGCTCCGGCGTAGCAACCAAAGTCAGTTGCGTTATCAACCAACGAGCTGAAAACATCCAGCTCATTATTAAGCCAACTCTCGAACGCCTCAGCATTAACAGCAGGTAGCGGCTCCCCAGCAGAGCCGCCGGCTTCAGTCAAACAAGTGTCAACTTTATCCTTAATCTTTCCCATACTCTTCTGCCACGCCTCGGATTGAGAAGACAACTCAGAGGACAGTTCACTTATGCGATTGTTCGCAGTTAACAAATCTTTATCCTTCTGACGGCAAGCTGACAGGAGTTCGGCGTTACTGTTCGCAACCTGTTGCACCTCCTCCCGGGACTTCTTAACCTTTTCCAAAGCAACTTTAAGCTTCATCTCTTTATTTTCCAAACATCGCCGAAGGTCCTTATTATCCTTCTCAACCTCGGCCAACCGGTCGTTCAG
Organism: Coix lacryma-jobi var. lacryma-jobi; assembly: GCA_009763385.1. Classification (NCBI taxonomy): domain Eukaryota; kingdom Viridiplantae; phylum Streptophyta; class Magnoliopsida; order Poales; family Poaceae; genus Coix; species Coix lacryma-jobi. The sequence continues at coordinate 106,558,433 of CM019823.1, read as the reverse complement.
ATAGTTAAGATTGTAGCTCGCCCTCTGGCGAGCCGAGCGATTAAGGAGCATCAACTCAGCCACCTTAACATCAATATCATCATGAAGGTCGTCCAAAGGCTGGTTGGCCAGTCGAAGCTCCGCCTCCGGCACACAAATCCGATTAAACAACCGACCAAGGAAACGCCTTTCCTCCGGAGCACACTGCAAGTGGCACTCCGAAGTCGGCTAGTAAAAAGCTCCGTCGCCGGATCCGAGACCCCAATCTTCTTAGCAAAGTAAGGAAGACTTGATCGGCTGGCTTCGCAAAACGACCTCTTTCCTGGGTATCTCTCGGACTCGAGTTCACCCTTCACCTCAAAACCATCAACCAGATTAGACCCCGGAACTCGGGCACAGACCCTCGCAAGGGACTCTCAGGCTCCAGGTCCCAAGTATTCATTATACCACGCAGCTGGTGGCAAATCAGCACTCGATGAGGCACCCGCTTTCCCACGGTCGTCCAACCGATGGAAACCCTCATCGTCGAATCACCCTCGCCACTGGAAGTGTCGGGCTAACCTCATCAGATGAGTCATCTCAGTGGTCGGCCTCTTTTTCAGTTTCAGCACCTTCTCCTACTCTCCATCTCAATCATCGTGGAGGCACCTTCGCGCCGAAATCTGGATCAAGCCGCTAATACCACTGATGCGGGGTAACCGCCCTCCGACCTTCGCAAGACCTCGGTGAAAGGTCCTAAATGGCTAGAGGGGGGGTGAATAGCCTATAAAAATTTCTACAACAACACTTAAACAAACTAGTTAGACAACTAAATGGCGAAGCGAAGTTTGCGCTAGCTCTACACAGATGCAAGCCACCTATTCACAATTCTAGATAACCACAAACTCTAAGTCACACAATATCAAAGGAACTATCCAACAACTAAATAAGCAATAATGTATATCACTACACAAGATAAGAGAATGTAACTAACAACAAGGTATATATTAACTTGCAAGAAAGTAACAAATGTAAGTACAAGAGATAGAAGTGTGTATACCGAGCCGGCAAGAGATTAATAAATGAATATCAAAGAATACCACGGAGACAGTTGACACAATAATTTTTCCTCCGAGGTTCACTTGCTTGCCGGCAAGCTACGTCCCCGTTGTAGCGATACACCCACTTGGAGGTTCACGCGCTAATAGGCATCACACGCCTAACCCTCAATAGGGTGCCGCACAACCAACACAAGATGGGGATCCACAAGCTACGAGCAATCCACTAGAGTTACCTTTGGCGCTCCGCCGGGGAAGGTACAAGAAACCCCTTACAAATCACCGGGAGATGGCCACGAACAATCACCACTCGTGCCTAATCTCCTCCGCTGCTCCAAACCGTCTAGGTGGCGGCAACCACCAAGAGTAATAAGAATATCCGCAGCAACACAATCGCCAAGTGCCACTAGATGCAAACTCACAAGCAAATGCACTTGGATCTCTCGATCTCACTTGGATTCGCACTAACAAGCAAAGAGATCGGAGGGAGGGATTAGATCTTGCTCAAGAGGATGTTCAAGAAGTCAGAGAGTCAAGAAGAAACCCCAAAGGCGGCCACGTCCAATTTATAGGGAAGGGAGGGCGACGGCCCGAACCCTACCTTTCTGCGCTTGGTCGGTAGTACCGACCCCTCCTGGGCGGTAGTACCGACAGAGTCAAACTAGCCGTTTAACACACGTCCGCTGATTTAGGTGAGGCACCGACTCTGGTCGGTACCCGGCCCGAGGTCGGTAGTACCGAGGTAATGGCGGTACTACAGGCCCCCACCAATCGCCGCGAACAGAGAGCTCTGCGAAAACCAGCCACTACCGACCTTGCGTCGGTACCACCGTGGGGCGGTAGTACCGAGGTAATGGCGGTACTACCGGCAAGCCATTTTCAAAAACTACAGAGAGCCTCGCGAAACTCCTCAGGGCCACGGTACCACACCGACCATCCGGTCGGTACCACCGCCGGCGGTAGTACCGAGGTAATAGCGGTACCACCGCCAGGCCAAAACGCCCCCACAGAGAGGGCTGCACGCAGCACCTATGGGCGGTACCACCGACCACCCTGGTCGGTACCACCGACCATACACAGAAAACTCCATTTTCTTCTCTGTGTTGATCCAAACCAACTCCAACAACTTCTCCTTTGCAAATGTGCTAACACCAACAAGTGTACAACATCATGTGCATGTGTGTTAGCATTTTCACAAACATATTCAAAGGATTCGAGTTAGCACACTAGGTCCTAATGCATATGCATGTATGAATTCCCTAGTGGCACTTGATAACCGTGATCACTGAGATATTCCCCTCTTAATAGTACGGCTATCTATCCTAAATGCACTCACACCCTCTATGGTGTCTTGAGTGCCAAAACAAAATTCCTATTTATACCTTTGCCTTGATCTCCATAGGATTTTTGTTTTTCTCTTCTTCTTCTTCCCAATGTGGAGCACTTGATCTATCTTTTGGTCATCACCACCAATACCATGATCATCATTTGGCTCCCGTACTTGGAATGTACCAACCTAGCTCATAAACACTTCATGACAAGGTTAGTACTCTAGGTGACATCAATTATCCAAAACCAAACAAGGACTTTCAATCTCCCCCTTTTTGGTAATTGATGACAACCTTTCACAAAGATATATGTTTGAAAATTTGAGTCACCACTTTGTTAGTATTAGCTCCCCCTACATATGTGCTATAGTGTTTGGTTCAAGTTCGGCACATATGCATAGATATAAAATGTGGGAGAGTAATACTATCAAATGATGCTAAGGTATAAAGAATGGACCTTTGAAGCGTGATACCAATCGGAGTTGCCAATGTACACCATCCTTAGCATCTTGATTAGCTAGACTTACAAAAACTAGATACCTTATGAGATCAACATATATAAAAGGTTCTAGTACCACTTTGCAAAAACGGATTACATCTAGCTACCACTTATGCATGCTAGTTCACAAATCATCATTCAAAATTTATTTCTAGCATACACACACACAAGCATGTATATTGAATTTAAATTGTTTACAATGCAATCACTCATATGAATATGCACATTCAAATGCAACAATCAGTTCATGAGCTTGCTCCCCCGACTTATGTGCTCAAATTTTAATTGATCCTCCCTTTGTTATATACATCTATCTTAACCATTTCTCCCCCTTTGTCATTAAGTACCATAAAAGGCACACCAATTTTAGTAGGAGTTAAGTTAATCAAAGGGTGATCAAGTTCATAGTATGGTTCAACCTAGCAAACAAACATAAGATATTTAACACGGTTTGCTCTAGAGTAAGCTTCTTCACACATCTTTCAATGGTTATCTTACTCACGTCGGTTAAACCCTTGAATGCTTGTTTTCAAGATCAAACACTAGGTTCACAAGCCCATAAACATGTCATATGCTACCACTAGATCATATCAAACATAGAAGCAATAGTGGTACCATATGTACATCCAAAGTATTTTATTTTCATGAATGAGCCTATAAGATGCAAGAATGACTAAATGCACTAAACATATCCTTAGCAAGAATGAATGTCATGCCAAACAATTTTACCTTTGCTTTGTCGAAGGAGAGGCATGTCATATAATGGAGGGTGCATCAACTCATATTTGAGAAATCAAGTATATTCAATTCATTCCTTAGCTTGCAAAATCTCTTTTCATCAAGTGGCTTGGTGAATATATCGGCAAGTTGATCATCGGTACCAACATTCTCAATTGAAATATCACCCTTTTGTTGATGGTCTCTTATGAAGTGATGGCGAATGTCAATGTGCTTTGTTCTTGAATGTTGTACTGGATTGTTGGTGAGCTTCACTGCACTCTCATTGTCACATAGCAATGGTACTTGTTTGAATTTAATTCCAAAGTCATCCAATTGCTTTCTTCATCCAAAGTAATTGAGCACAACAACTTCCTGCGGATATGTATTCTGCTTCGGCGGTTGAAAGTGCAACACTGTTTTGCTTTTTCGATGACCATGATACAAGTGATCTTCCAAGTAATTGACATGTGCCCGATGTGCTTTTTCTATCAACTTTGCATCCTGCATAGTCGGAGTCCGAATATCCAATCAACTCAAAGTTTGACCCCTTGGGATACCACAATCCAACATTTTGTGTATGCTTCAAATATCTCAATATTCTTTTAGTTGCCTTCAAGTGACTCTCTCTTGGTGAAGCTTGAAATCTTGCACACATGCATACACTAAACATGACGTCCGGCCTAGAAGCGGTCACATAGAGTAAGCTTCCAATCATAGACCGATACAACTTTTGATCCACCATGTTGCCACTAGCATCACTATCCAAATGTCCATTTGTTCCCATAGGTGTACTAATAGCTTTTGCATCATTTAGACCAAACTTCTTGAGCATATCTTTGATGTACTTGCCTTGACTCACAAAAGTGCCATTCTTCATTTGCTTGATTTGAAGACCAAGGAAGTAACTAAGCTCTCCAATCATAGACATCTCAAACTCATTTGCCATCATATTCCCAAACTCTTCACAAATCTTGGTTGGTTGACCCAAAGATAATATCATCAACATATATTTGCAACACAAACAAGTCTTTGCCAATCTTCTTGGTGAAGAGAGTAGTATCAACCTTGCCCATCTTGAACCCTTTAGAGAGTAGGAAATCTCTCAACCTCTCGTACCATGCTCTTGGTGCTTGCTTCAAACCATACAACGCCTTTTTGAGCTTGTAAACATGGTTGGGCTTCTTGTCATCTTCAAAACCGGGAGGTGTTCTACACAATACTAACTCATTGATATACCCATTGAGAAATGCACTTTTGACATCCATTTGATATAACTTGATATTATGAGCACATGCATAAGCCAATAGAATTCTAATTGCTTCCATTCTTGCAACCGGTGCATATGTTTCTCCAAAATCAAGACCTTCAACTTGAGTGTAACCTTGAGCTACCAATCTTGCTTTGTTTCTTACTACTATCCCATCTTGATCTTGCTTATTTCGAAATACCCATTTGGTTCCAATTACATTGTAATTCTTTGGTCTCTCAACAAGTTCCCAAACTTGGTTGCGGGTGAAGTTGTTTAGCTCTTCATGCATAGCGTTTACCCAATCAACATCCATCAATGCATCTTCTATCTTGGTTGGCTCAAATGATGACACAAAAGAAAAATGCTCACAAAATGATGCCAATCTTGATCTTGTTTGCACACCACTTCTAATATCCCCAACAATTTGATCTATGGGATGATCTCTTGCAATATTGGTTGGTTGGAGGATTTGCACTTGATTGCTTGGTTGAGATGAACTAGCTTGTTGATCTTCACTAGCACTTGATTGATCATGAGAACCACTAGCTTGATTTGCATCAACTTGCACATTTGAGGAGAACATTTGGTCATCTTCATTATCATCCACTTGTCTTGGCCTAATATCACCAATATCCATATTCTTCATTGCATTTGACAATTGAGTGCCTCTCACATCATTAAGATTTTCATTTCCTTCTTGAGAGCCCTTAGTTTCATCAAATTCAACATCATGCACTTCTTCCATAATACCACTAGCCAAGTTCCAAACTCTATATGCTTTGCTTGTTGTTGAATATCCAAGTAAGAATCCTTCATCACATTTCTTCTCAAATTTGCTCAATCTTGCACCTTTCTTCAATATATAACATTTGCAACCAAAAACTCTAAAGTATGCGATATTTGGCTTTCTTCCATTTAATAGCTCATATGGTGTCTTCTCTAGCATGCCATGGCAATAGAGACGGTTGCTACAATAGCAAGCCGTATTGATAGCTTCGGCCCAAAGGAATGACTGACATTGTATTCACTGAGCATAGACCTTGCCATATCAATCAAAGTTCTGTTCTTCCTTTCAACAATCCCATTTGATTGAGGAGTATACTTGGGTGAGAATTGATGTCTAATGCCAAAGTCATCACACAACTCATCAATTCTTGTATTCTTAAATTCACTCCCATTGTCACTTCTAACTTTCTTGATTGTTGTTTCAAACTCATTCTGACATTTCTTGACAAAAGTTTTGAAGATATCAAAAGTTTCACTTTTATCACTAAGAAAGAAGACCCATGTGTATCTAGTGTAATCATCCACTATCACAAAGCCATATTTACTTCCACCGATGCTAGTGTATGTTGTTGGTCCAAATAAATCCATGTGCAATAACTCAAATGCTTTGCTAGTACTCATCATGCTTTTCTTAGGATGGGAGTTACCAACTTGTTTGCCAGCTTGACAAGAGCTACAAAGTTTATCCTTCTCAAAAGTGACATCTTTCAAGCCTCTAACTAAATCATGCTTCACTATTTTGTTTAACTGTTTCATTCCAACATGACCAAGCCTTCTATGCCATAACCAACCCAAACCAGATTTAGTGAACAAGCATGTTGACAGCTGGGTTTCACTAGCATTGAAATCAACCAAGTATAGGTTCTCATATCTAAATCCTTTGAATATCAAATTAGAACCATCTACACTTATGATTTCTACATCATCAACTCCAAAAATGCATTTGAAACCAAGATCACACAACTGAGCGACTGACAGTAAATTGAAGTTCAAGCTCTCAACTAGCAACACATTGGAAATGCTCATGTCATTGGATATTGCAATCTTACCAAGCCCTTTAACCTTGCCTTTGCCATTGTCACCAAATGTGATAGAATCAAAACCATGATTGCCGCTTGAATTGATTGAATTGAACATTCTTGAATCCCCGGTCATATGTTGAGTGCACCCACTATCAAGCACCCAATGCCTCCCTCCGGCTTTATAGTTGACCTACAAGAACAAATCAATCCTTTTTAGGTACCCAAACCTTTTTGGGTCCTCCAAGATTAGTGACCAAACTCTTTGGTACCCAAATAGCTTTCTTCTTTGAGCCCACAATTGGTGTACCAATGAATTTAGCTTTTATGCCATTAACACCCTTGGTAAGCAAATAACAAGAATCAAATTTAATAGAGGATACATTAGCGTTCTTGTTCTTGTTCTTGCAATATTGCTCTACATGCCCACTTTGCTTGCATCTAGTGCAAAACCGACCATTGCTCTTCACAAAACTAGTCTTGTGAGTAGCAAAAGCCGCCTTGCCATTCTTGGGGGTATAGCCCAATCCCTCTTTGTTGAGAGAAAAACGTTGGCTACCCAAGCACTTAAGCAAGCGGGCCTCACCACCATAGGCTTTACCTAAGGCGTGAGTGAGCTCATTTACCTCCTTCTTCAATGTCTCATTCTCAACCATGAGTGAGGCATCACAAGTGAAACCATCATCCATAGATGAAGTAGTAGTAGGTAGATGATGAGCTACATGAAGGGTTAGTAGCAGCAATAACAATAGGCTTATAGAAAGATTCATCGATTATATCACAAGCTATGCCTATGTCACATGTTTTAACCACTTTTTCAGTTTTAGCTTGATCAACAAGTGAGGAGTGAGCTTCCTTAAGCTTAGTGTGAGCATTGCCAAGCTCCTCATGGGCTTCCACTAGCCTCTCATGAGTAGCATTGAGCTCCTCAAAGGATTGCTCAAGAGCTTTTAGTCTCTTTTGCAATTCTTTGCACTCCTTTCTCTTTTTATCAAAAGTGTTCTCTAGCATCATCAAGCATTTCAATTAATTCATCTTTAGTGGGTTCATCATCATCACTATCATCACTATCACTCTCATCATCATCAGATAGTACCTTTGTGGCCTTAGCCATGAAGCATGATGGAGTATCGAAGATTGAAGGCTTGTTGTTGATAGCAATACTTGCAAGTGCCTTCTTCTTGCTTGTCTTGCGATCTTCATTATCACTATCTTCATCACTATCACTTGTGGATGCATCACTATCCCAAGTGACCATATATGATTGCCCCTTCTTCTTCTTTGTGTAATTCTTCTTTTCTTTCTTCTCCTTCTTCTTGTCCTTCTTGTTGTCATTATCATCATTCTCACTGTTGTACGGACATTGAGCAACAAGATGGTCCTTGCTACCGCACTTGAAGCACCTCCTTGGTTCATCCTTGTTCTTGTATGAAGTTCTCTTCCTCCTTGCCCGGTAGCCCTTCTTCTTCATGAATTTGCCAAACCTTTTGACAAATAGAGCCATCTCTTCATCATCGTCATCACTGTCATTTGAGCAGTTATCTTCGCTAGAATCTTCTTTCTTTGCTTTGCCCTTGTTCTTTGATGATGATGTTGTGGCTTTGAATGCCACACTCTTCTTCTTCTCATCCTTCTTCACTTCTTGATCATTCTCATCTCTATAGGTGTCATCAGGTCATTACATCTCCAAGAACTTGGTTTGGTGTCATGGTGTCCAAACCGCTTCTTACAAGCAACGTGACTAACATGCCAAATCTCTTGGGAAGACATCTCAAGAATTTATGAGAGAAGTCTTTGTCCTTCACCTCTTCTCCAAGTGCTTTGAGATCATTGACAAGCACTTGAAGCCTATGGAACATCTCTGGAACACTTTCATCTTCATTCATCTTGAAGCTAGCAAACTTTTCTTTGAGAATGTATGCTTTTGCTCCTTTCACTGCTTGAGTGCCCTCAAATGATTCTTCCAATTTCTTCCAAGCATCATATGCCATCTCCAAATTTTTGATTTGCTCAAATACCCTCTCATCAACGGCATCATGAATAGCACTGAGAGCAATGTCATTGTTCTGCATCTTCTCTTCTTCGGCATTGGTGAGATGTTCCGGATCAACTATCTCAATCTTGACATCCACAACTTGCCATATCTTTCTATTGATTGACTTTAAATGAGTGGTCATTTTTGCCTTCCAATAGCCATAGTTTGTGCCATCAAATTGGGGTGGCCTTTTGGTGTTGTTGATATGAGCCATTTTGACACCGAAGGTTGTTAAGCCTCAAATAAACGGTGACCTTGCTCTGATACCAATTGAAAGGTCCTAAATGGCTAGAGGGGGGGGGTGAATAGCCTATAAAAATTTCTACAACAACACTTAAACAAACTAGTTAGACAACTAAATGGCGAAGCGAAGTTTGCGCTAGCTCTACACAGATGCAAGCCACCTATTCACAATTCTAGATAACCACAAACTCTAAGTCACACAATATCAAAGGAACTATCCAACAACTAAATAAGCAATAATGTATATCACTACACAAGATAAGAGAATGTAACTAACAACAAGGTATAATATTAACTTGCAAGAAAGTAACAAATGTAAGTACAAGAGATAGAAGTGTGTATACCGAGCCGGCAAGAGATTAATAAATGAATATCAAAGAATACCACGGAGACGAGTTGACACAATAATTTTACCTCCGAGGTTCACTTGCTTGCCGGCAAGCTACGTCCCCGTTGTAGCGATACACCCACTTGGAGGTTCACGCGCTAATAGGCATCACACGCCTAACCCTCAATAGGGTGCCGCACAACCAACACAAGATGGGGATCCACAAGCTACGAGCAATCCACTAGAGTTACCTTTGGCGCTCCGCCGGGGAAGGTACAAGAACCCCTTACAAATCACCGGGAGATGGCCACGAACAATCACCACTCGTGCCTAATCTCCTCCGCTGCTCCAAACCGTCTAGGTGGCGGCAACCACCAAGAGTAATAAGAATATCCACAACAACCACAATCGCCAAGTGCCACTAGATGCAAACTCACAAGCAAATGCACTTGGATCTCTCGATCTCACTTGGATTCGCACTAACAAGCAAAGAGATCGGAGGGAGGGATTAGATCTTGCTCAAGAGGATGTTCAAGAAGTCAAAGAGTCAAGAAGAACACCCCAAAGGCGGCCACGTCCAATTTATAGGGAAGGGAGGGCGACGGCCCGAACCCTACCTTTCTGCGCTTGGTCGGTAGTACCGACCCCTCCTGGGCGGTAGTACCGACAGAGTCAAACTAGCCGTTTAACACACGTCCCGCTGATTTAGGTGAGGCACCGACTCTGGTCGGTACCTCCGAGGTCGTTAGTACCGAGGTAATGGCGGTACTACCGCCAGGCCAAAATCGCCGCGAACAGAGAGCTCTGCGAAAAACCAGCCACTACCGACCTTGCGTCGGTACCACCGTGGGCGGTAGTACCGAGGTAATGGCGGTACTACCGGCAAGCCATTTTCAAAAACTCCAGAGAGCCTCGCGAAACTCCTCAGGGCCACGGTACCACCGACCATCCGGTCGGTACCACCGCCGGCGGTAGTACCGAGGTAATAGCGGTACCACCGCCAGGCCAAAAACGCCCCAACACAGAGAGGGCTGCACGCAGCACCTATGGGCGGTACCACCGACCACCCTGGTCGGTACCACCGACCATACACAGAAAACTCCATTTTCTTCTCTATGTTGATCCAAACTCCAAACCAACTCCAGCAACTTCTCCTTTGCAAATGTGCTAACACCAACAAGTGTACAACCTCATGTGCATGTGTGTTAGCATTTTCACAAACATATTCAAAGGATTCGAGTTAGCACACTAGGTCCTAATGCATATGCATGTATGAATTCACCTAGTGGCACTTGATAACCGTGATCATTGAGATATTCCCCTCTTAATAGTACGGCTATCTATCCTAAATGCACTCACACCCTCTATGGTGTCTTGAGTGCCAAAACAAAATTCCTATTTATACCTTTGCCTTGATATCCATAGGGTTTTGTTTTTCTCTTCTTCTTCTTCCAAATGTGGAGCACTTGATCTATCTTTTGGTCATCACCACCAATACCATGATCATCATTTGACTCCCGTACTTGGAATGTACCAACCTAGCTCATAAACACTTCATGACAAGGTTAGTACTCTAGGTGACATCAATTATCCAAAACCAAACAAGGACTTTCACTCGGCCACTCGACAACGAAACAACGGCCGAGGAAGTTGAAGTGCCGGCAGCACCCGAACCCACAGCGACTTTCGTCGCAAGCGTTTTCAATCGGCCAACGGCGCCGCCGCGGCCTCGACCACGACCCCTCTTTGGCCGCGAGACAACCTCCTTCTCCTCAGTGGTAGTGCGCTTCCTCTTCTTCGGTGCATCCTCGCTCGAAGGTGCAGGCCAGTCCGAGTAGGGGATCTCAAGAATGTCAAACAGTCTGTTAACCCGACCTCCGCTACCCACCGAGCCGTGGATAGCTTTAACCTCTAGCGTAGAGAGCTTACCAACGAGGTCTTCCGCTCTCTGCTGAACCCGCTTATAAATAGCTTCAAGACCATCTTCGCGTTTGGGAAACTTCCTAAGGACAGTCTCCCAAACCTTATTCAACTCCAACTTAGGGTTCATCAAACCCTTACCCTCGTACTTGGGGTCATCCTCCACTGGAAACCATACTTGTTTCCGACTAAGGGGCCGCACTTTAGCATAGCAATACTCCTCGATCAAGTCGCGAGCACACTGAGAACGCGCAACCACCCTTAAACAGTCAACCGCAGCATGCGCCTCGGCACTCATCTTAGCTTCGGCACTCACATCTCCGAGAGGCGGAAGCTCGCCACAAAGCTCAGCAGCGCCGCTAAGCTTGTAGTAGAACCAGAACTCTTGCCACCCACTGGTCCACTTGTTCTTCTGAGCTTGCACCGGCAACTCCGACCCAGCGCGATGGCAAAACGTGTACACCGCAAACTGACTGAGACTGGTGTTACCTTCGCCATCCACAATCTTGCGAGGCTGCATATGCACTTGATGAGTACGGACAAAACCCTCGACGTGAGGGACAACGCCCTGAGAGTGGCACGCCTAGACATACACCGAAAGCTTCGTGAAGCACGACGGTGTGAGCTGATGAAACCTCAAATTGAACCTCGGAAGAACCAAAGTCACAAAGGAAACAACCGGGAAGCGCAGACCAGCCGAAAAGAACTCCTCAAACACAACGACCTTGTCAGCATCCGGCTTCGGAAGAGTCTCTCCAGCACTGGTCCTGGCCTTTCCTTCCTCAATCCAGCCTCGCTTGACATAAGCTGCCAGTTCCGAGCTGCAAACACGGCTAAGTCCGAACTCAAAGGTCACTCCATCATCCGCAGCAGACGGAGAGGCAACACGAGTAGTCTGTTTCGACCTAGCCATCTCTCTAGCTCAAAAACTTCGCGAAAACGGATGAGTCACTCAACCCTCGCAAGAAAAATAAACAAACCTTCACAATAAGCAATGCGCAGCAGCAGGATGGCTAAAGCAGAAGGATGGCACAATTCAAACTCTCCACCAACCCCACCTATTTATAGGCCAAGGGACGAGTCATCCAACCCGACAAAATCGGCACGGCCCCCGAAAACCGCGGCGCAAAAAACGAGATGTACCACAACAACACAAGCAAAAATACAACGGCCCGACCCAAAAGCAGCCGCGGGCGTCGCTGCCAAGGGTCACCTTTCGTTTCCAAACAAAAAGCGCTGCTTGGGCATAAGTATCGTTTCTTTAGATCTAGGACATCGAGGGGCTACTGTTGGGGGAAGGGACCCTCGGCAGAGACGTCACGCTGGCTGGCCCAAAGTCGACCTTCGCACGACCCACGCGCCTCTGAAGACTTACTTTTCGCCGCTTGTTAAGTTCCTCGGATCATTTTCCTAACCTTCGGTTGCTGGCTCGACCCTCGAAAGATTTCTGTTTCTTGCAGGCAAGAGGCGCGAAGAACACATGAAGTGACCCTCGCGCGTCCCTTCGCTCCTTCGCTGGAGACATCAAGCTCAGCGGATGGCAAGCGAACGCGGGCATCGTGACTGGAGGGATGTTTCCACGAGTCGGAGGTCAACCCTCGCGTTCCCGCGAGGGTGACCACAAGCCGGGTGGCGGCGGACATATGGAAGGCTAACTAGGGTTTCCGCACCGTCTGTGTTTGTACAATTCTGCTCTTACGTCGTACAGCGTAAAGGAATCTTTTTTGTACCCTTTTGTAATTCGGTCAGTGTGTCTTGGTATTCCCTATAAATACCAGAGAATGAACAGTGTAAACGGGATGGTTTTTGAGGAATAGAGCTACAGCACCACTGTTCCTGTTTTCCTAGCACCTACTTGTTTGGTTTGTTTTGACGATCGGTCACCTTTGCTGTTCCCCTGCACGTGTGCGAGGGTAAGCAATTGTGTTTCCAACAGGTTGTTTACTCTGATTGGGAGCTTCCAAGTAATTGGAAGTTCACATAGTAATCGCTTCCGCATTATAAGTTATTAATTTTAAGAAACGACTATTTACCCCCGCGGTATCCTGCTCGCTTGAGCTGAAAACCAACCGGCGGAGTTGGGAACGAATCCGCTCAACCTTACGATGGGTGCTTCGGTGGCGCAGCAGTAATATTCAACGCGATCTCAATCACAAACTGGGTCTGGGCCTAACAACAACCAAGGTCTCTTGAAACTTAGAAATTTTATATAGAAGTTTTAGAAAGATCCGTTCATTTTCATAGAAAAACAAAAAGGGTTTTAAGCAAAAAAAAAAATATAAAGATCCGTTCATTTTCATAGAAAAAAATTCAAATTTTAAGAAAAAAATTCCTACGTTTTTTTGTGACTTAAAAATTCCTACGTTCTGAAGAAGGCTAGATAGAGGTTTGGTAATGAAGAGCAAATCTGTGTTTTGTCCTTTTCTAAAATATATATATAGGATAGGGTTTTAATTGGGAGTTCGATCAGAGTAGGTCCTGCAATGGAAGGTGAATTTCTGGGTTTAAATCTGAAACGCATGATGCGCATGCGGTACGTTCGCACGACACAGGAAACTAAACAATCGGAGTAGTAGCATATAAAAACCATCACGCAAACCTGTTGGCTGTTGCAAAACGTGTTGTTGTCGATCATGATACACACCGGCCTGCTAAAATTTTCATGTGCGCCACATGCTGACATTTTCTTTTGAGGGCAACCACATGCTCATGCTATTCTGGTTTGCTGCTCATAGTGCTTTTGTGCGACAAGATAAGCGTTCCGGAAGGCCGGCACGTCTCGTGGCGGACTGCCGTTAATGCTCTCCCCACCCGGTCCTGATCTAGACGTGCTGGCAAATAGACATTAAGCTTTTTTCTTATAATCCCGACAAGAGAACGATGCCTGCGAACTTCAAATCCGGTCCACCCGGTCCTGTTGTCAGTGTGTTACAACGAGATTAATAAAATATTTATCTACTATGAGCAAAAAGCTCAATGAATTCCGATACCGCCGCGTCATCCGCTTGGGCAACACGTTCAGGAACCTTCCGCTCGGAGGCGGTGGTCGATGTCGAGATGAAGGTCAAGTAGAGATGTGTCGTGTCGACGGATCGGGAGCGGTAAAGGGTGGACGTGAGGCTTGACTGACGGACCGGAGGGCCGGAGGACCAGCTGCGGTAGCTGGCACTTGGCTTTAGCAATCGAGAGCATATGGAGATGTGCGATGCATCGGCCGAGTCGAGAGGAATACGATGATGTCGTGGCACTTGGCGGGAGGTCGGACACGGGGCGCATTGAGGTGCGGGTGCCGTCGGCCAAGTTAGGGAGGAAGGCAAAGGCGTTGTGCTTGGCGTGAAGGCTGGACATGCATCGGCATCAGTGTCGGTGGTCGGGGTGTGAGAACCACACTCCGTCTACGGCGTGGGTTTGGTAGTAGAGCCACAAAAAACTACCCGCTACGGTTTCTGAGTTTGAGTCTCAAAACTCGGGGTGGCCGGTTTCTGAGTTTTGCCCTCAAAACTTGAGGTGGACGATTTTCATGTTTGGGCCTCAAAACCTGGGTGCGGCGGTTTGCCGTTTTGGGCCTCAAAACCGGACGGAGGTTCCTATACATAACGGTCAACGCGTGGGGGCATCGAGAGGCTTGCGTTGCAGCGAAGCTATTGATGAGAGGGCGCGAGGGCGACGCGACAACACGTGGCAGCATCCTAGAGCTTGCGTCGAGGCGAAGCAAAGGATGAGAAGGTGTGAGGTCGTCGGATGAAGCCTTAACAGAGTTGGACTAGAATACCCCTAGGGTTGGCTAGTTTGCTCTTGTATCTATAGCTAGGGGTAGAAAGGGACTATTGTATTAGGACTATAAATAAGAGAGGCAGCCGCTCCTCTCTCTCTATCAAAGTAGTTGTCATTTCATTTCACACAGAATCTATTTTATGTTAGGGTTTCTTCCTCTAGCTGCTTGCGATCCGCAGAGACGACAATTCCTCTGTGTATTTGGTGATTCTTAGGAAAAGAGACCGTAATCCCTTTGTCTCCTCGTGTTGCGACTGGGCTGAGTGCGGAGACCTCGAAGGCATCGACGTGCCCAACTCCTGGAGTATCGAGCACCTTAGGAGGTTCTACCTCTAAACGGCTTGTACCATGTACTATACATGATGAATAAAGATTCGTCGACGTGTTCGCCCCGCCATTTTGTCTCCATTACGCTCTCTCCAAACGATTCACCGATCTCTTCAAGCTAGCTGACGCTAAATGGAGACGAAGCCCGCCGCCGGTCACCGGACACCAAACCCTGGACCACCACTGTCGGTCTCTCACATGATTTAGTGAACAAAGATTGGAAGCGAGGAAGGAGAGAGCGTGTGTTTACACCAGATTTTGGACCAAGAGTATTATTAATTTGTAAGCATAAACAACTGATTTATTAAGGAAAGGATCGACCTAAAAATAAAGAAGCTTGTGTTGATCAAACGTGACCAGAAGGATTCATGTGGACCAGCGTGACGGGTGTTGGTAGTTCTTAACTTCACTAAAGATAGAGCTAGGCAACTATCCCCGGTAACGGCCCAGAAATGCTTGTTGACACTTGCCAACGTCGTGACTAGGAGTAGAGTATGGAATCTACCCCTGGCAACAGCGCCAGAAATGCTTGTAGCAAGTCCAGTCACTATAGCTAAAGGAGTGAAGTTAAAGCAACTATCCACTAATGTCAAATGGGGTTGTCAATCCCGGCACTAGTAGGAGCTAGCTAGAGAGATTGCAATCTACCTAGATGAGATTCTGCAAGCGCACAGAACTATCGTAGTAGCACTTCGCCTGGTGTGACGGAACGGCCCTAATCCCATGGCCCACGTGTCCCTGTCAACCTCTGACAGCCGAACCCATGTTCCATGTGATTAAGACCTGTTCGCCACCGGGCTACATCAGTGCCCAATGTCCGCAGGATCATCTCACAATTCGGTTACAGCATTGCATACTTTTACAAATAACGTCGGAATAAAGAGCGGAAGACTTAAATAATATTAGTTTTACAAAGCAGGGTTCCAAATAGAAATTAAGGTGCAGTTATTACAAACCAAGTTCTGATAATAGAAATAGACATAGACAACATAGTGGAGAACAACAAAGATACTTATAATCACCCAGCCCGAGGGTGTACAACTATTCTTCGGCCTCATCGGCCTCTTCCTGGACGATGGTCACACAGCAGGGTGCAAGACACATCGGAGATTCTGTCATACCTGCAGCATGGGTAACAAACCCTGAGTACTGGGGTACTCAACAAGACTTACTCGACTAAGAAAAAGGGAGAAGACTCAGGAATGAGAGGCTTAGGGTAGTCAAGGTAAGGTTTAAGCAAGGTCAAGTATTTTGCAGAAAAGCATTTTTGTAAATCTTACTTTACTTTGGAAAGATTTAGTATTCCTCAATTCTTCATCGTTCATGATTCATTTTACATTTCAAAACATACCTAGGTGAGAACCACTCTCCGTTGACAGTCAGTGACCAAGTCTCCATAACCGAGGAGCAACGTTAATCCGGATAAATAATACTCAGCTGAGGATCCCTATCCACACTGCATATGTAGCACCCAAGCTTACATATGCCAACTCGTCTACCACGATTCCTCCAAGATTGGACCGGTCCTACGCCACCCGGAAGTACAGTACACCACTCCTTTCCAGGTACGACGACCACGTGGGTACATGCTACTTCCGCCATCTCTCCACTCCCAGTGCGCGGTTGTCGGTCCCAATCAAGGATTTCTCGGAGCCAGAGCTTTCCGAAGTATGTGAATAGTTACAAGTCTTGACCAGCAGGCCCCATACGGATGGTCCCTAATTTTCCAGCCAGAACTATACCTTGGTCATATCTCACCCAAGCGTAATAGTCCTGTCAGTTTTTCAACCCTGTCCCGGTCGGTGTCAACTGTTGAGTCCCGGACTACAACATGACGGCACCGTACGCTCGGACAACCTCTCCTCGCAATTGACAAGGTACGGATCAGATACCAAGTCAATGGCCGGGGAGTAAAGCCAAATTCCCATAAAAGTTCTTTAAGTGATCACACTTTGGAAATTGGCATTTTATCGCAAATCTATTGTATAGCAATGCTAAACATTTTTGTAAATAGTTTTCAAACAGGGTAGGGGATCTTTGGTGGAGGTAAAGTGCAGGTAATAGGTCATCACACAACTCCTATAACTTAATGCAGTAGTTTAACTCAAAACATTTCAAGTAAACTTTTATAAAAGCAAGGTAAGGTTAAATGCACCGGGGCTTGCCATGAAGAGCAAAGAGGGCAGGCTCGAGAGCGGCGGAGCAGTTGTCGGAGCTCGGGGTAGCCTCGGGGGCAGGTTCGTCAGCGGCTGCCTCGATCTTGACTCCTTCTTCGGTGACTATACGAATGCAATGATGCATGCACATGAGTATTCTAGCATGAACAATGCAAAACAGGGCATACAACATGAACCCTAATCCCCTTTTCTATTTTTCTTAATTATTTAAAAAGGTCATTTTATGCAGTTGCTCCAAAAATTACCAAATTAATCACATAAGTTCATTATGGTGTAGATAGATGGCAAAACAAGTTTCATAATTTTTGGAGGTCATTAAGGTGCTCAAATAAAATCAGACATTAATTAACAGAAGGCACTATTTAACAATTAAAATAAATGCTCAAAAATCAACTTGCTCCAAAAGACTTCAAAATTTCGCCAGAGACTAAACATGGCATAGGAAGCTCACAAAAATTTATCTCATGATTTTTGGAGTTATAAATGATTTTCTAAAAATCCAAAACCATCCATTTATTAATTAAAAGAGGGATTTTACATTTTTAAATTCTTGCAGAAAAGTCAAGTTTTATATTTTTCTAAAATACTACATGGTATAGAGAGTCAATTGTAAAATTTTCAGAATTTTTAGAGCAATACAGAAAATCATACAAAAAGATGAAAACTGAACACTATTCACATATTTGAAAGAAAAGGGAAAAGAGCACTGTGCTCTTCCCAATCGCCGGCGGCCGGCCGACGGCGGCGGCGCTGCTGCGCCGGCCACGGCGAGGCTTGGCAGATGAAACCAAGGGCATGGGAAGCTTCAGGGAGCTCACCGGCGTTGATTAAGGGGCTCGGCGAGGTGAGGGGATGGACGGAGGAGGGTGGTCGACGGTGACCGGCGGACGGTTCACGGCGACGATCGGCGCTCCGACGACCCTGCGCAACACACGAGACCGCAAGGGCCTGGTTAGAGTCGCGCGGAGCCAAGGAAGCTGACACAGGGGTCAGGGGAAGATGATCGTGGCCGGAGAGGTAGTATTTGACGAACCCGAGTTCGCCGGGTTTTCGCCGGAGATGGGAACGGCGAGCTACGCCGGGCGATAGGAGGCGGTAGAGACCAAATTGAGGGGTGGGGAAGCTTCACGAGCTCAAGACGGAGCTGTTGGGCTAGTTGGTTGGGCGGCGGGAGCTTCGGAGTGGGCTGGCGACGGCGGCGGAGACGAGTGAGGAGCTCGGACTCCGGCGGTCCCTTTTATAGGCACGGTCGGGGACGGTAGAGAGCATGGGATGGTGTGGATGTGCTCGGCCGAGGCGTGCGCACTCGATTGCAAGCCGGCGGGAGGACGGGCGTGCACCCAGGGCCTGGGCGAAGGCTCGCCGGTGACGGCCATGCGGCGGCGACACCCTGGGCACTGTAGGGGACGGGAGCGAGGGTCAGCGCTCGCGAGCGGGTGCGAAATGATCACGGGGTCAGCGGCGGCAGGTTGGAGGCGCGCGTGCGGCTGCCAGGCACGCGGCGTGCGCAGTGCCGGCGAGGCGCCATGGCCGGCCCCCCTGCTCTGTGCCGACTAGAGGTAGGGGATGAACAGGGCTAGGTCTAGGTTTTGACTTTCTGTATTTTGCAAATTTCTCCGAAAATTTGAACTGCACAGGAAAAACTCAAAATACCAAAGTTGTGCAGAAAAAAGAGATCTACAACTTTGTCAATATGAACATTTTCAAAATCCAAATAGTTTTTGAACCACATTTGAAAACAGAAAAGGGAACACTTTTGGGATTTGAATAAATTCAAAATTACTTTTGATTTTACATTGAAAGTTGGAAATCTGCAAATATGAAAGTTGTTCCTTTTATCAAAACCTACAACTTTGCTAATATACACTTTTTCTGAAACTCAATAGTTTTTGAATAAATTTTAAAAACTGAAAAAGGGACAAACACTGGAATTTGAATGAATTTGGATTTACTTCAAACTTTGTACAGAAACTTGAAAATTTGTAAATACCAAAGTTGTTTCTCTTGGCCAGATCTACATCTTTGCTTTTTGGACCAACCCCAAACTTTGAATAATTTTTGAATTACCAAAAGAGGGATAAAATCCAGGGTTTGGAAATCAGGGTTTTGCAAAGGGATTTGAAATCTGATTTTGGTTTTTGAACTTTGGCCAACACAACAAAACTTCAAGACATCCAACTAAACAAGAATTACACAAAGCTAGGCACAGAGGTGTAATTACCATTTTGCCCTTATAGGAAGGTTAGGGCTTTTAGGGTTTTGAAAAGAGATTGCTACACCAGCACTAAGCAAACATAAATGCAAGGCAAGAATGATTAATGACTAATGATGATGACATGTCAGGTTAATTACATTTTAAAACACCAGAGGTGTTACAGCCTCCCCCCTAAAAGAAATCTCGCCCCGAGATTTCACGTCTTAAGAAGGAAAAGGGCAAAACCTTACATCTACAGAGATTCGAGAAAGTCGGGATAGTTCCTCGCCAAGAAGTCCTCGGATTCCCAAGTGGCTTCTTCTTCAGAGTGTTGGTTCCACTGGATCTTGTACCATCTTGTGGTGGTTCTTCGGGTAACACGATCCTTGTGATCCAACACGCGAACTGGATACTCAGTGTATGACAGATCTGGTTCTAGCTCAACGCCTTCAACTTCAACCACATGTTCAGGTACTCGGAGGCACTTCTTGAGTTGGGAGACATGAAACACATTATGAACTGCTGAAAGATGATCGGGCAAACTCAGCTTGTAAGCGACCTTGCCACAACGATCCAGAATCTCAAACGGACCAATGTAGCGGGGTGCTAGCTTTCCTTTGACTCCAAAACGAGTGACTCCTTTGGTTGGTGAGACCTTCAGGTACACATAATCCCCGATCTCGAACTGCGGAGGTCGACGTCTCTTGTCAGCATAACTTTTCTGTCGAGACTGTGCAATCTTCATGTTCTCTTGTATTTGCTTGACTTTCTCTTCCATATCTTTCACTAGGTCGACTCCAAAGAATTCCCTTTCTCCGGGTTCAGACCAACTGAGAGGTGTACGACAACGGCGGCCGTACAGTGCTTCAAAGGGTGCCATTTTGATGCTCTCTTGGTAACTGTTATTATATGAGAACTCTGCCAAGGGCAAACAGTCATCCCAAGTATCTGCGAAGGTGAGCACACATGCTCTCAACATATCCTCTAACACTTGGTTGACTCGCTCAGTTTGTCCATCTGTTTGTGGATGATATGCTGTACTATGCAAGAGCTTGGTTCCAAGTGAGGCATGGAACGCTTTCCAAAACTTGGCGACAAACTGGGTACCACGATCAGAGATAATGCTCTTGGGTATGCCATGGAGTTTCACTATGTGGTTCTTGTACAAAGTGGCATAAGTGGGGACGGTGTAACTGGTCTTCACTGGCAGGAAGTGAGCTTGCTTAGTGAGGCGATCTACGATCACCCAGATGGAATCAAAACCTCTTGATGTCTTGGGTAGACCATTGATAAAGTCCATACTGATATCGTCCCATTTCCAAGTAGGTACAGATAAAGGTTGCAATTCTCCTCCGGGCTTCATGTGCACGGCTTTGACTTTCTGGCAGGTATCACACTGAGCGACATACCGGGCGATCTCAATCTTCATCTTTGTCCACCAGAACCTTTGCTTCAAGTCCTGGTACATCTTGTTGCTGCCGGGGTGGATGGAGAATCTAGTCAAGTGTGCTTCATCAAGGATTAACTTTCTTAACTCAGGCACTTTAGGAACTACTAACCGATTCTTAAACCATACTACTCCTGTATCATCAATCCTGAAACAATCAGCCTTTCCGGATTGGACCTTTTCGATGATGTGCTTGATTCCAGGGTTGTCTTTTTGTGCAGCAATGACCTGTTCTCTGATAGGGGTTTCTATTCTGATGTTACTCAGAGTTCCTTGTGGAATCATTTCAATATTCAACTTTTCCAGCTCATAACACAAAGAAGAATCATAGGGTTTCATCATCAGACAGTTGCAATATGACTTGCGATTGAGCGCATCGGCAACCACATTCGCCTTACCCGGATGGTAATGCACTTCAAGATCATAGTCCTTAATTAACTCAAGCCATCTTCTCTGTCTCATATTTAGCTCTTCTTGAGTGAAGATATACTTCAGGCTTTTGTGATCAGTGTACACATTACAGGTACTGCCCAACAGATAATGACGCCAGATCTTCAAGGCATGCACTACTGCTGCTAACTCGAGATCATGAGTTGGATAATTCTCTTCATGTCGCTTAAGCTGTCGGGAGGCATAAGCGATCACTCGACCTTCTTGCATCAAAACACAGCCCAAACCAGTACCAGATGCATCACAGTAGACATCAAAGGGCTTCTCGATGTTCGGCTGGGCTAGCACTGGTGATGTAGTTAACAGTTTCTTCAGAGTTTGAAAGGCTTGCTCACAAGCTGGTGACCAGACAAACTTCACAGAATTCTTTACTAACTCAGTGATAGGCTTGGCGATTCTTGAGAAATCTGGGATGAATCGACGATAATATCCTGCCATTCCCATAAAACTGCGGACTTGATGAACAGTGGTAGGTGGCTTCCAATCCAGAATGTCTGCCACTTTACCAGGGTCAACTGACACACCTTCAGCGGATAGGACATGACCAAGAAACTGTATCTGATCTAACCAGAACTCACATTTACTGAACTTGGCATACAGCTGATGTTCTCTGAGATGGGATAGAACGATACGAAGATGCTTGGCGTGATCTTCAGGGGTTTTTGAGTAGACAAGGATGTCGTCAATGAACACGACCACGAATTTATCAAGCTCTGGCATGAAAACAGAGTTCATGAGATACATGAAGTGGGCAGGTGCATTGGTCAAACCGAAGGACATGACCAAGTACTCATATAGGCCGTATTTGGTGGTGAAAGCTGTTTTAGGAATATCTTCAGGACGAATCTTTATTTGGTGGTAACCAGATCTGAGATCGATCTTGGAGAATACTTTGGCTCCAGCTAACTGGTCAAAGAGAAGATCAATACGAGGCAAGGGATATTTATTTTTGATGGTGACCTCATTGAGTGGGCGATAATCAATGCACATTCTGAGAGTCTTGTCTTTCTTCTTTACAAAGATTGCAGGACAGCCCCAAGGAGACGAGCTTGGGCGAATGAAACCCTTGTCCAACAAATCTTGTAATTTGATTTTTAGCTCTGCCAACTCTCTGGGAGGCATTCGATAAGCTCTGCGGGATATGGGAGCAGTCCCGGGCTTTAGCTCTATGGCAAACTCAACATCACGGTCAGGAGGCAGACCAGGCAAATCCTCAGGAAAAACATCAGGGAATTCACAAACCACGGGGATGTCCCTGGTTTCCGGAACATAGGCGGTATTTATTTGAGTGGCTGCTGGTTTTTGAGGCATTGGAAGTTGGAGAAGGAGTTTGGCGGTACTGTTAGGAATATCCACTCTCACAACTCTATTCAAGATGTCGATCATGGCTTTATACTGACACATCCAATTCATGCCTAGGATGACATCTATCTCCTGATCATGAAGCACTATCATGGTGGTGGGAAATACATGTTCCCCCAACCTTACTGGTATACTGTGAACCACTTCCTTAGTACTTATACGCCCTCCAGGCGAGAATATGCAGAAACTTTCTTTTAAATCCTCAATTGATATTTCATGCTTGATGACAAAGGTACGACTGATGAAGGAATGCGATGCACCAGAATCAAACAACACAACTGCAGGGTGATTGGCAACGGGAAACCTACCGATCATGACGGGCTCCCCTTCTGGAATGTCGCCGACAGTGGTGTAGTAGACTTGCCCGTGCTTCTTGACAATCCTGCCTTTCTGGGCATGTTGCTGCTGGGCGCGGTGCTGCTGCTGCTGAGATCCTCCGGGATTCTTCTGAGCATTCTGAGCATACCTCTTGGGCTTTGGACACTCACGAGACCAGTGACCAAGCTGACCGCAGTTGTAGCAGGGATGGTTGTAGGCTGTTTGTGGAGTGGTGATACGAACACCTGGGGCGTTCGGCTGTGTGGCACTCTGTTGGTTGGAATTATGGGTGGTGGCCGCGGTACGGACGACCACTTGCTGGTTGGGGTAAGGTAGACGGTTGTGGTGGTGGCTGGGGTGATAGATGACTCTCTGGCGTTTGTGACCGCCAGAGAAGCTGCCTGACCCTGCTTTCTTCTTCTTCTTCTCTTCCTGGTACTGGCGATTGCTTTCTTCAAAAGCAACAGCCCGGTCAACAACATCGTGATAAGACCCAGTCAGGTTATTGGACAAGCTCCTGCGGATCTTTGGGTGCAGTCCTCTGAGGAAACAATCCCTCTTCTTCTCATCTGTGTTGACATACTCTGAGGCATACTGGCGGAGATGATTGAATTGACCCACATACTGCATGACTGTGGAGTCTTTCTGTTGGAGAGCCAGGAACTGATCAAGCTTCATTTTCATTAATCCGGAAGGGATGTGATGAGCACGGAAGGCAGTGCGGAACTCCTCCCAGGTCAACCGATGACCTTCTGGCTGGGCAGCCAACAGGTTGGCGTACCAAGCACTTGCCGGACCACGAAGCTGCTGTGAAGCGAACCGTGGCTTCTGGATGTCGGTGCAGTTGATAAGACCAAACTTCTGCTCCATGGTGCGGAGCCAATCATCAGCTTCGAGGGGTTCATCGGCCTTGGTGAAGACCGGTGGACGAGTTTCGGTGAAATCCACATAGGTGGTCTCTTGGTTGATGTTGTGGCGACCACGGTGAATGTTCTGCTGTCCTTGGTTTTGAGCCATTAGGTTGGCAGCGACGGCCAAGGCTGCAATGGCCTCTGCTAGGGTAGCTGGGACAGGTGGAGGGTTTGGGAGACGGTCATCCCCAGCACCTCCGGCTCCGGTGCGTGTGTTTACAGGCATCTGTTTAAGCAACTTGGAACTCAGCATTCATAGACAAAGTTCTGAAACAACTGATAGATAGCTTCACTGATACAAAGGTAGATGACTTGATAAGATGACTGACAGATGATACAGACCGATAAAGGGAAAAGATACGAAAAGAAGGATACATGCCAGACTTGGCAACAGACAGACTAACGCCCCCAAACCTAGACTAAGGTTTTAGGTAAGCAGATGGTACAGACACTACGAGTCTAGTCGTCGTCGATGATGATCATGTCTTCATCGTCATCTTCTTCCTCGAGGATGAGCTCAGGCTCTACCTCCTCATCCTCGTCCTCGGCGTGGACATCTTCAGCAGGTTCAACTTCTTCGTCCTCGTCTGGCTCCTGTTCCATTTCTGGTTCCTCCACTATTCCGTCTTCAGGATCCTCAGCAACAGGTGGAGCCGCGGGGTGAAGTTGGTTGTGTAGCTGGTGTACCTCCTCATGAAGCATATCATTGAACTGCTCAATCTGGGCGGTGTACTGCTGCAGTCCATGGAGCTGGGCTCTGGTGACGTCCTCGCGGATCCAAGCATCATTGCGCTGCTCGATAGCGCGAACTGTGTTCCGGTTGGCCTGCTCCAAGGAAGCTCGTGCCTCATAAAACTCCAGGCGGGAAAGGTAGAAGTCATGCTCTATGTTCTCCATCTCAGCCTTCAGATTCTTGATTTCCTCCTTCAGATTCTTGCGGGTGCGGCGGGGAAAGCGACGACTGTTGGAAGATTCTCCAGTCTCCTCCCCAGCGCGTGGTGCCAGCTGGTGGCGTGGCACACCATGCGGTCCAGTCGACTTGCGGGCAGTCAGCTTGATGCGAGCCATGTCTGGATAAGAGAAGATGGATGAGAAAGGCTAGCAAGAACAGGTAAAGGCATACTACCCCAACGAACTTAGAGAGGATGTTAACTTAAGTGATTATGACATGATGCATGAATCGTTCCTACGGAACAAAGCAATGCAATAAATAAAGTACATAGGGCTTAAAAATATGTTGTTCCACTAGCTAGTGTTGCCATATGAGAGACAAGATGAGAGAAGCAATTTGGACTCAAAATAGTCAAGTTAGTTTGTTTAGACTCAAAAGGTCTTTTGAAGTTTTCGCAAAAACAAACACTGCAACGTTAAAGTGAGATACTCCGATACCACTCTGTGACGGAACGACCCTAATCCCATGGCCCACGTGTCCCTGTCAACCTCTGACAGCCGAACCCATGTTCCATGTGATTAAGACCTGTTCGCCACCGGGCTACATCAGTGCCCAATGTCCGCAGGATCATCTCACAATTCGGTTACAGCATTGCATACTTTTACAAATAACATCGGAATAAAGAGCGGAAGACTTAAATAACATTAGTTTTACAAAGCAGGGTTCCAAATAGAAATTAAGGTGCAGTTATTACAAACCAAGTCCTGATAATAGAAATAGACATAGGCAACATAGTGGAGAACAGCAAAGATACTTATAATCACCCAGCCCGAGGGTGTACAACTATTCTTCGGCCTCATCGGCCTCTTCCTGGACGATGGTCACACAGCAGGGTGCAAGACACATCGGGGATTCTGTCATACCTGCAGCATGGGTAACAAACCCTGAGTACTGGGGTACTCAACAAGACTTACTCGACTAAGAAAAAGGGAGAAGACTCAGGAATGAGAGGCTTAGGGTAGTCAAGGTAAGGTTTAAGCAAGGTCAAGTATTTTGCAGAAAAGCATTTTTGTAAATCTTACTTTACTTTGGAAAGATTTAGTATTCCTCAATTCTTCATCGTTCATGATTCATTTTACATTTCAAAACATACCTAGGTGAGAACCACTCTCCGTTGACAGTCAGTGACCAAGTCTCCATAACCGAGGAGCAACGTTAATCCGGATAAATAATACTCAGCTGAGGATCCCTATCCACACTGCATATGTAGCACCCAAGCTTGCATATGCCAACTCGTCTACCACGATTCCTCCAAGATTGGACCGGTCCTACGCCACCCGAAAGTACAGTACACCACTCCTTTCCAGGTACGACGACCACGTGGGTACATGCTACTTCCGCCATCTCTCCACTCCCAGTGCGCGGTTGTCGGTCCCAATCAAGGATTTCTCGGAGCCAGAGCTTTCCGAAGTATGTGAATAGTTACAAGTCTTGACCAGCAGGCCCCCATACGGATGGTCCCTAATTTTCCAGCCAGAACTATACCTTGGTCATATCTCACCCAAGCGTAATAGTCCTGTCAGTTTTTCAACCCTGTCCCGGTCGGTGTCAACTGTTGAGTCCCGGACTACAACATGACGGCACCGTACGCTCGGACAACCTTTCCTCGCAATTGACAAGGTATGGATCAGATACCAAGTCAATGGCCGGGGAGTAAAGCCAAATTCCCATAAAAGTTCTTTAAGTGATCACACTTTTGAAATTGGCATTTTATCGCAAATCTATTGTATAGCAATGCTAAGCATTTTTGCAAATAGTTTTCAAACAGGGTAGGGGATCTTTGGTGGAGGTAAAGTGCAGGTAATAGGTCATCACACAACTCCTATAACTTAATGCAGTAGTTTAACTCAAAACATTTCAAGTAAACTTTTATAAAAGCAAGGTAGGGTTAAATGCACCGGGGCTTGCCTTGAAGAGCAAAGAGGGCAGGCTCGAGAGCGGCGGAGCAGTTGTCGGAGCTCGGGGTAGCCTCGGGGACAGGTTCGTCAGCGGCTGCCTCGATCTTGACTCCTTCTTCGATGACTATACGAATGCAATGATGCATGCACATGAGTATGCTAGCATGAACAATGCAAAACAGGGCATACAACATGAACCCTAATCCCCTTTTCTATTTTTCTTAATTATTTAAAAAGGTCATTTTATGCAGTTGCTCCAAAAATTACCAAATTAATCACATAAGTTCATTATGGTGTAGATAGATGGCAAAACAAGTTTCATAATTTTTGGAGGTCATTAAGGTGCTCAAATAAAATCAGACATTAATTAACAGAAGGCACTATTTAACAATTAAAATAAATGCTCAAAAATCAACTTGCTCCAAAAGACTTCAAAATTTCGCCAGAGACTAAACATGGCATAGGAAGCTCACAAAAATTTATCTCATGATTTTTGGAGTTATAAATGATTTTCTAAAAATCCAAAACCATCCATTTATTAATTAAAAGAGGGATTTTACATTTTTAAATTCTTGCAGAAAAGTCAAGTTTTATATTTTTCTAAAATACTACATGGTATAGAGAGTCAATTGTAAAATTTTCAGAATTTTTAGAGCAATACAGAAAATCATACAAAAAGATGAAAACTGAACACTATTCACATATTTGAAAGAAAAGGGAAAAGAGCATTGTGCTCTTCCCGATCGCCGGCGGCCGGCCGACGGCGGCGGCGCTGCTGCGCCGGCCACGGCGAGGCTCGGCAGACGAAACCAAGGGCATGGGAAGCTTCAGGGAGCTCACCGGCGTTGATTAAGGGGCTCCGCGAGGTGAGGGGATGGACGGAGGAGGGTGGTCGACGGTGACCGGCGGACGGTTCACGGCGGCGATCGGCGCTCCGACGACCCTGCGCAACACACGAGACCGCAAGGGCCTGGTTAGAGTCGCGCGGAGCCAAGGAAGCTGACACAGGGGTCAGGGGAAGATGATCGTGGCCGGAGAGGTAGTATTTGACGAACCCGAGTTCGCCGGGTTTTCGCCGGAGATGGGA
The DNA here is from genome assembly GCA_009763385.1 of Coix lacryma-jobi var. lacryma-jobi. Classification (NCBI taxonomy): domain Eukaryota; kingdom Viridiplantae; phylum Streptophyta; class Magnoliopsida; order Poales; family Poaceae; genus Coix; species Coix lacryma-jobi. The sequence continues at coordinate 106,530,393 of CM019823.1, read as the reverse complement.
ACGGCGAGCTACGCCGGGCGATAGGAGGCGGTAGAGACCAAATTGAGGGGTGGGGAAGCTTCACGAGCTCAAGACGGAGCTGTTGGGCTAGTTGGTTGGGCGGCGGAAGCTTCGGAGTGGGCTGGCGACGGCGGCGCAGACGAGTGAGGAGCTCGGACTCCGGCGGTCCCTTTTATAGGCACGGTCGGGGACGGTAGAGAGCACGGGATGGTGTGGATGAGCTCGGCCGAGGCGTGCGCACTCGATTGCAAGCCGGTGGGAGGACGGGCGTGCACCCAGGGCCTGGGCGAAGGCTCGCCGGTGACGGCCACGCGGCGGCGACACCCTGGGCACTGTAGGGGACGGGAGCGAGGGTCAGCGCTCGCGAGCGGGTGCGAAATGATCACGGGGTCAGCGGCGGCAGGTTGGAGGCGCGCGTGCGGCTGCCAGGCACGCGGCGTGCGCAGTGCCGGCGAGGCGCCATGGCCGGGCCCCCCCTGCTCTGTGCCGGCTAGAGGTAGGGGATGAACAGGGCTAGGTCTAGGTTTTGACTTTCTGTATTTTGCAAATTTCTCCCAAAATTTGAACTGCACAGGAAAAACTCAAAATACCAAAGTTGTGGAAAAAAAAGAGATCTACAACTTTGTCAATATGAACATTTTCAAAATCCAAATAGTTTTTGAACCACATTTGAAAACAGAAAAGGGAACACTTTTGGGATTTGAATAAATTCAAAATTACTTTTGATTTTACATTGAAAGTTGGAAATCTGCAAATATGAAAGTTGTTCCTTTTATCAAAACCTACAACTTTGCTAATATACACTTTTTCTAAAACTCAATAGTTTTTGAATAAATTTTGAAAACTGAAAAAGGGACAAACACTGGAATTTGAATGAATTTGGATTTACTTCAAACTTTGTACAGAAACTTGAAAATTTGTAAATACCAAAGTTGTTTCTCTTGGCCAGATCTACAACTTTGCTTTTTGGACCAACCCCAAACTTTGAATAATTTTTGAATTACCAAAAGAGGGATAAAATCGAGGGTTTGGAAATCAGGGTTTTGCAAAGGGATTTGAAATCTGATTTTGGTTTTTGAACTTTTGCCAACACAACAAAACTTCAAGACATCCAACTAAACAAGAATTACACAAAGCTAGGCACAGAGGTGAAATTACCATTTTGCCCTTATAGGAAGGTTAGGGCTTTTAGGGTTTTGAAAAGAGATTGCTACACCAGCACTAAGCAAACATAAATGCAAGGCAAGAATGATTAATGACTAATGATGATGACATGTCAGGTTAATTACATTTTAAAACACCAGAGGTGTTACACCTGGGAGTACCAGGTGTCGATTTATTTGATCCCAAGGGAATGCTAGTGTGGTGTATGAGTCAAGTCAAGGAGGGGATGAGAGTCGAAGAATAAGAAAAGGGAAAAGGAGAGAAAAGAAGAGAGGAGATGAAAGGCTAGAAAGAATATACAGGTGGATAGGTGAGGATAAAATGGATGGTTAAGGTAAAGTGGATGGATAGGTAAATAAGGGTAATAAGATAACTAAGGATAACTAATATAACTAACTAGTAACTACTCCTAGATAACTACGAAGCAAGATAACTACGAAGCAAGATAGGCAAATGTCAATAAAGCAACCAATTTAAGTATAGTTTTATTCCTATCTTGTCAAGTACCGAGGCGTACTAGCCTTTACCACTGACTTAGGTTGAACGCTAGCACAACGAGCCTTACTGTTAAACTGGGCCAACTACGTGGTGGAATTCAAGGCGCACAGGGCTGTCACCACCTGCTTGCTACCACAGCTATCTGGGGGTCCAGCCGTATCTGAAGGTAAGTCTATAACTAAGCACCACGCTTAATTATATTCTAACTATCTCTACCCTAGCTTTGAATAGAGACACCCTTGCGGACGTCAGAGCAAATACTTGACTTAATAAGATAAACATTAAACTAACTAAGCAACCTATTGGCAAAGATCAAACACTAAGCACACTAGAGATTAACTACTATGGCTAAGTGAATTGAAATGTAGGATAGCTAGGCACTCAAGCAATCAATCAAGTATACTACTCAATACTGGTAAGTAGAATAAAGTAATACTTGAAATGATGAATTAGAATATAGTAAAGTGCTTGAGTAACAAGAGCAAAACCTGAACTGGAGATGAAGGAAGACTCTTCCCAGCTCCAGGACCGATCACTCGCACACTTCTACTCTTGAGCTAAGCCTTGAGCAGCGCTTCCGCGAGGGCAAGGATGCCTTGCTCTACTAGCTACCTACTTGCCTAAGCTTGGCTAAACCCTAAGCTATTAGCTCTCTAGCTCTAGCTTTGCTTTCTTTGCTTCCTTTCCTTCCTTGCTTTCTTGCTTGATTGCTTGATGCTTGATATGAAGTGACGCCTCCAGGGGGTATTTATAGCCTTGCGGAGTGAGGGGGGTACTTATAGGGGGCAACCAACCGACCTAGGGCAAACCCTAGTGGCGGGCGCCAGCCCTATGTGGCGGCCGCCACCTCCCTGGCCGTTGGATGCACCGTCATTGATCCAACGGTCTCCAGGGACTCCTCCAAGGCGGTTGCATGTCGGTTGCATGTCCAGATAACCGTCATTCGGTCATGATCCACGCCACTCCCCTCCTGAGCCCTCGGATGCCACTGACCTAGTGACCAAGGGCCAAGATTTGGCCCTGGGGTGGTCACACGGATCAGTGACGTGGCAAGGGGGAAGTTTGGGCTAACTCAAGTGGCGGGCGCCACCTAGGGGTGGCGGGCGCCCCCCTGAGTCCCAATTGGGCCCTGCTGAGTGGGCTTGGCCTTTGGTGGTTCAAATATCCAAATTTGGTTCAAATCCTGCATTCAAATCAAAATCTATGGACATGTGGAATTCGGTTAGTTTGAAACCTATTTGACTACATTTCATGCCTTTTTGGTGAATTTAGGGTAACATGTTGATGGTAAAACAGGTGTTTAAGGACCATCAACAACGGGCTTCAAAGACGTGTCGGGCTCGACCAAGGAGTTCAAATCTGAGTCGTCTTTTGGTTAATATTGCAAATTTTGCCATTTGCCCTGAGCTTTCAGTTAAGGAAGTAAGTGAGGCTCTTAGCTTAGATGAGTTGTTTAACATCCCAATCTCACAGGCTGCTGCCCAAGAGCTTGAGGCTCTTCGTGATTTTGTTTAGAATTTTAGTCTGAGTGATGAGATTGATCAGAGAACATTCTGCTGGGGTAATGCCAAGTATTCTGCCTCCAAATTATACAAGATGGCCTTTGATACAGTTTAGGCTCCCCATTCATTTGCAGCTGTATGGAAATCTAAGGTTACACCAAGAGTTAAATTTTTTGCTTGGTTGTTTCTCTTGGACAGACTGAATACTAGAAGTATGCTTGCCCAAAGACATTTCAATGTTCAGCAAAACCGTTTTTGTATTCTCTGTACAAATGACGAAGAAGAGACAATTGAGCACCTGTTCTTTGAATGTGAGTTCGCTAAGAGATGCTGGGAAAAGCTTGACATTGTTTGGAACAGCAACCCTGACATTCATAGAAGAATCCGGAGAACAAAACAGCAGGCTGACACCACCTTTTTCATGGAGATAGCGCTCATCGCAGCTTGGGAACTCTGGAAGATCAGAAATAGGAAAATCTTTGATGGCATCCCTGCTACGTTTGCGAGGTGGCTTTGTAATTTCAAAGGAGAGGTTGTGCTGCAGTCTCATAGACTTAGTGATGGTTTTCGTTTTCAAGTTGGAGTTTGGCTGGACTCGTTGTAATCCGCAATTCCCCCTTCCCTCCTCTAAGCTTGTTTAGTTGCTAGATGTATTTACTGATAGAAGTAGCTTAGTTTCCTCCCCCCCTCCTCTTTGTAAGTATTTTCTCATCTTGTACCCCTTCCGTTTTAGTTTCTTAATATATCATCTTGCTCCGTGGGGAACTCCCCCACGGTCTTTTATGTAAAAAAAAACATGATCAACCTGAGACTTCAAGGGCTGGTGAAGCAAGAAGACGTCCAACTGTCAGGATCTTACTAAACAAGTGGCAACGTCAGAAGGAAAGAAGCCAGATGCAAAGGGAAAGAGATGAACAAGAATATCAAGAATGGCTCGAAGAGGAAGAGTATAGGAAGTCTCGTGAAGAAGGAAGACGCATCAGAGATGAAGAAAAGAATCATTGGGATTGTCCCTTCTTCAGACATTGTTGGAATAAGGGTTTGAAACTTCCTACTCTTCGTAATTGCCCAGAATGCAGTGATCAATACTGAGAGTATAGACAGTCGAGAGACAACCGTCGATCTGTACATGAAAGATTAAGGTTTAAAAATATAGATCGGCGCATAAAAAATAAAAATGTTCATAGTCGGCTTGGAGCAAGATTAGCCGATCATGATTATCCTTGGCAAGAGGGGCAATGGTGTCCTGGTGGCTTGACCAAAAGCCAAAAGCGACGGGTTCAAAGGTTGAGAAATGATGAAGTCCAGAAGAAGAAACCCAAAGTCTGGCAAATAAAGCAGATAGCCAATAAGGGTGAGTCATCGGCTAATATCGCTGCTCTGTTCATGTTGCCTGCTGAATTTAGATCCTCTGATCATGAAGAAGAATCTGACGATGAAAAAGCAGTTGCTCAGTGGATCTATCAAGCAAAAGAGGCCACGTTTCAAAAACATGGAAGACATTCCCATTTGAAGGCTTTGTACCTAAAAGGGTTTGTTGATGGGAGGCCTCTGAACAGGATGTTAGTTAATGGAGGGGCAGCTGTTAATTTGATGTCGTACGCCACTTTTAGAAAGCTTGGCAAGACTACTGAATAATTGACTCAGACCGATATGAGGTTGACCGACTTTACTAGCAACGTATCGGCTACTAAAGGTGCTATATGTGTCGAGTTAACAATTGGCAGCAAAAGTATGTCGACTACTTTCTTTGTAGTCGATGCAAAAGGATCCTACAATGTGCTTCTTGGAAGGGATTGGATCCACGCCAACTATTGCATTCCGTTTACCATGCATCAGAATGTAATTCAGTGGATCGACGACACTGTGGAAGTGGTACCAGTTGATTCAATTGTTAGTGTTGCTTATTCAGACCCTGATGTTTGGAACTTTGATAACCTAGAGTGCTTTTTCAGAAAAATTCTCGAAGAAGACTTTATCAAGACAATTGACGAGAGTCAACAGCCGATCCAAGCAGTCGGCTTCAAAAAATATATTTAATGGATTATACAGTTAACGAGGATGAGAGTAAAATGGGTAAGGATTTCACATCGGCTGATGAACTAGAGGCAGTTGACATTGGAAATGGTGATAAGCCGAGGTTGACATACGTTAGTGCCAAGTTGGATCCCAAATTTAGGCAAGAACTTATCGCATTGTTAAAAGAATATAAAGAATGTTTTGCTTGGGATTATTCTAAGATGTCTGGTCTTGATCGATCATTGGTAGAACATCGACTACCTATCAAACATGGGAGTCGGCCTGTAAAACAAGCTCCAAGGAGGATTAGAGCAGAAGTTATGGCTGATGTGAAAACAGAAATCACTCGGCTCTACGAAGCAAATTTCATTCGGCAATGTAGATATGCTGAATGGATATCTAGTGTAGTCCCTGTGTATAAGAAAAAAGGAAAAAATGAGGGTTTGTATCGACTTCAGGGATTTGAATAAATCTACTCCAATGGATGGCTACCCAATGCCAGTGGCAGATATGTTAGTCGATGCAGCAACAGGACATAAGGTTATCAGTTTTATGGATGGCAATGCTGGTTATAACCAAATTTTTATGGCAAAAGAAGATATACATAAAACTGCCTTCAAATGTCCAGGTGTTATAGGCTTATATGAGTGGGTGGTCATGACTTTTGGACTTAAGAATGCCGGTGCAACTTATCAGAGGGCTATGAATTATATCTTTCATGAGTTGATCGGCAGGATTGTTGAGATTTATATTTATGATGTGGTTGTAAAGTTCAGGGATTATCAAAAGCATCTTAAGGATCTCAGAGATACTCTCGAATGCGCAAGGAAACATGGCTTAAGGATGAATCCTCATAAATGTGCATTTGGAGTATCAGTTGGTCAGTTCTTGGGGTTTATGGTACATGAAAAAGGGATTGAAGTTGGTCAAAAGAGCTATGATGCGATTGATAAAGCAGTGCCACCGACCACAAAGACTCAATTGCAATCTTTGATCGGCAATATCAATTTTATCAGAAGATTTGTTTCGAATATGTCAGCCAGGATTTTGCCATTCTCAATTTTGTTAAAGTTAAAGGATTATCAAGAGTTTAAATGGGGAGATGAGCAACAGAGGGCATTCGATGAAATCAAAGAGTATATGAAGTCTCCACCAGTTTTGATTCCTCCTCAAAGGAACAAACCCTTCAAGTTATATGTGTCAGCCGATGATCATACAATTGGATCGACCTTAATGCAAGAATTTGAAGGAAAAGAAAGAGTGATATTCTATCTCAGTAGAAGATTGCTTGACCCGGAAACAAGGTATTCTCCTATTGAAAAATTATGCCTATGTTTATACTTCTCGTGCACCAAGCTTCGACATTACCTGTTGTCTTCTGAATGCACGGGGTGTCAAAGTTTGACGTAATTAAACATATGTTATCCATGCCTATACTGAATGGGAGGATTGGCAAATGGATTCTTGAATTGTCAGAATTTGATTTGAAATATGAATCGGCTAAGGCTGTTAAAGGTCAGGTAATAGTCAATTTTGTTACTCATCATCATAAACACGAAATTAAAACTTTAGATTTTACCCCATGGGCCCTGTTCTTCGATGGTTCCAATTGCAAGCAAGGTGGGGGCATTGGCATTGTTCTTGTTTCTCCTCAGGGAGGAAGTTTTGAATTTGCTTTCTCAATTGACCCAACCTCCACTAATAATCAAGCTGAGTATGAAGCACTTCTCAAGGGACTTCAGCTCTTGTGTGAGGTAGGGGCCGAGACTGTTGAGATTTTTGGAGATTCTCAATTAGTAATTAATCAATTGCTCGACCTATATAAGTGCAAAGATAATATTCTAAGGAAGCATTATGAAAAGTGCCTTGAGTTGCTTGATTCTTTCTCTTCTGTTGTCATAAAGCATATTCCTAGATGTCAGAATCAAGAAGCTAATCGGTTAGCTCAAAATGCTTTTGGGTATCGGCAAATCATTGAAATATTAACTGATGAAATTGCCGATGATGATGATTGGAGGGTTGAAATTATTGAGTACTTGAGAAATCCATCACAGCGAGTAACCAGAAAATTAAGGTATAAGGCTACGAAGTTTGTCCTTCTTGAAGGTCAACTTTATCATAAAACAATCGATGGTGTACTTCTTAAATGTATCAGTCGAGAAGAGGCCAAAGTTCTGATGGGAGAAATCCACGAAGGAGTCTGTGGTGCACATCAGTCTACTCATAAAATGAAATGGATGTTCAAAAGAGCAGGGTATTTTTGGCCAACCATTTTAGAAGATTGTTTTAAATATTATGAAGGGTGTCAGGAATGCCAAAGATTCGGTAATGTTCAGAAGTCTCCGGCATCAGCCATGAATCCAATCACAAAGCCATGGACTTTTAGAGGGTGGGGAATAGATTTGATTGGCCAAATATTTCCGGCATCTAGCAAGGGACACAAATTTGTGTTGGTAGCAACAGACTATTTTACTAAATGGGTTGAAGCTATTCCCCTAAAAGAAGCTTCATCGGCTACCGTAATTGAGTTCATCAAAGAGCATATTATCTATCGGTTCGGTGTTCCTCAAACCATTACTACAGATCAAGGAAAGATGTTTGTATCAAAAGAATTTGAGGATTTTGCTGATAGCACAGGCTTTAAGTTGATCAACTCATCTCCATATTATGCCCAAGCTAATGGACAGGTTGAAGCTTCTAATCAGATTCTGATCAAAATCATTAAGAAGAAGGTTAAAGAGCATCCAAAAAAGTGGCATTCGATACTCAGTGAGACCTTATCGTCCTATAGGATGGCATGTCATGGTGCGACTAAGTGTTCACCATATGAGCTGGTTTATGGTCATGAAGCCGTATTACCTTAGGAAATTAATATAGGATCCAGGAGAGTATCACAATAGAATAATTTGAAGGCCGATGAATATAAACATCTCATGATGGACAATCTTGATGATTTGAGCTTTCATCGGCTAAAAGCTTTGGAAAACATCAGAGCTCAGAAACTAAGAGTGGCTAAGTACTATGATCAAAAGGTCAAAGAGAAAAAGTTTAATGAAGGGGAATTGGTTTGGAAAGTCATTTTGCCTATTGGAACTAAGGATGGCAAATATGGTAAATGGTCACCAAATTGGGAAGGACCCTATCAGATTACCAGATGCGCTCCTGGCAATGCTTATTTATATGAGACTCTAGAGGGTATCAAATATTTCAGGGCAGTTAATGGAAAATACTTTAAGAAGTATTATCCTAGTATCTGGGTAGATCAGTTATGACTGATTGACCTGGCCAGTGGCTAATGTATCAACGTTGATATCCAATTGATAGCTGATACTGGTGTATCGCCTTCAGAACAAAAATAGTCGATGCAATCGAAGCATCGCCTTCAGTCCAAAAATACAGGATCAAGAGTCATTGGAATTAAGAGACCTCGATGGGTCTTATCACAATGAGATCATAAAGGAGCAAAATTTCATTATATTCAAGAAAAGGTTTATTTACAAAGGCTTGATCCTGATAAACTACTCGAAGACCTTATCTACTATGATTACAGAGGGGGTAGAATCTGCTATTTCCCCGGCCGCTCCGTCAACACCATCGAAGTGCACTTCCATGGCATGACTTATTTCCGGGGTGACTTCGAGGCCACCCAGGTCTTGGCCGGTGTAGGCTTCGACAGCCCCTGCCATGACAGACACCATGGAGGGCAACCTCATGTACCCTTGCGGAGATGTTGGTTACCCTCTCCGCAACGCTGTCGCCGACGGCATTCACGGAGTCGGCCGCCTCATTCCCCGCTTCTTGAAGGGCCTCTAGGCGCACGGTCAGGTCTGCAGAGTAAACGAGATACATTGAGATTGAGCAAAGAAAATCCGATCAAATGAAATTCTTCAGGAAGAAGAGAAATAACGGCGACAGGTGCATCAGATTCTGCGCACTGTTGAACCGCCCGAGAGGCCCTCGCTTCTGCCTCCTCTAACGCCTTTTGGAGTTGGGCGATGTGATCTTCAAGGAGACAGTTCCTGATGGTGGCCTCCGAGTGGAGGTTCCGCATTTCCGTCATCTGACGGTAATGGCACGTGGCCATCGACTCGGAGCTGGTGGAGGAGGGGTTTTCGAAGACCGACTCCATTCCGAGGAGAGGTGCCGGAGCAGCTGCGGCATTGGAAGGACCCTCATCGACCCTGGTTAAAAGCAGAGGAAGGAGATCAAGTCAGGCCTTGAAAATAATGAGAACTGGAGTCGATTAGGCATAAAGAGAGACATACCTAATGCGGCACTGAGGGCGGTAACGAGAGTTTACTTCCTCCTCCGCAGGACGCTTACCACGGTTGTTGTCAGCCATTGGAAGAGGAAGAGATGGACTTTTGGAAAGAGGAGCTTTTTGTGAAAGAGGGTTTTTCAATGGAAGGCAAAAGCGAGCAGAATGTGTGTTCTGAGTGTGACGGAAGATGGAAGCGAAAGGGGAATTTATATTAAAAGATTGAATCTCAGAAGAGGAAAAGATGCCGCTTCGTACAACGTGTACAGAGCACTTGAGTGGGATGTTAAATCGCAACACGGTTTTCAAGAGAAGAGTAGTCATGTCGCATTGATCGCCGAGATGCTGTTCGGATTATTTGCGGTATAGAAGGGAAAGAAAGAAAATGACTCGGCTGATCGACTAAAGAAAAAGTTAGTCAATCGGACCCTAAGGAAGAGAGAATGATATTTTTGGAATAAAATAAATTTTATCCCAAAATTGGGGGCATGTGTTTACACCAGATTTTGGACCAAGAGGATTATTAATTTGTAAGCATAAACAACTGATTTATTAAGGAAAGGATCGGCCTAAAAATAAAGAAGCTTGTGTGGATCAAACGTGACCAGAAGGATTCACGTGGACTAGCGTGACGGGCTTCAAAGACGTGTCAGGCTCGACCAAGGAGTTCAAATCTGAGTCGTCTTTTGGTTTTACCTATTATGTAACCTAGTCGTATTAGGACATGAGTCAACCGGGTTATAAATAGTTAGAAACCCAAATTTTGTAACCCGAATTTTGTAAAGGCATCCAATCAATCAATACATCGGCCCTCGGCCAAAACCTAGGACTAGGAGTAACGTAGATCTCGGTGAGACCTTCAATCAGGCAGGACTGCATCAACATCGACCGACCTCCGGTTTGCTTGTAAGTTTCACCAATGACTTGTGTCATCGTGTAATAAGGCTATATTTGGCATCGACCAAACTCTTGTTAAGCTATGGCATGACTAGTTATCGGTTTAAGCTCGTCTTTTGTAAGACTGTCTTGACTCTGATCAATCTCTTACTTCAGTCGATCTTAGCTAGTTATCGGCTCTATTGGTTTGGCAAGCTAGTAGATTCATTAAGTTACCAATGTTGTTTTACGTTTTAATTTTGTTTTTTATGTTTTAAACAACATTTTGCCCAATCAAGATTGAAAAAATAGCTCAAGCCTAAAAGTTGCTTCGTTTCGGCTGTTTTGAGGTTTATACGCTCACAACAAAGAAAATAGCTGATTCAAGCCTTTCATCGACTATTTCGTCAATCTTGGTTGTTACATGTTGTGCGTTCGAGATACCCGATAAAATCATGATCTGACCTGAGAGTAGATAGATTTGATCTAGTATGTTTATCACGGCTGTATTTCTGAACCTCATTGATATACATAATAGATTAAGTCTGTTTATTTTAGATTAAATCATGGTTTTGACAGGTAGATCTTGTTCGTGCCTCATGGACCCTGAATCGGCTAAAATAGCCGATCCAGTTGTGCTTTCTTCATAATGTGTTCTTTTAAGTAGCTTGGAATTAACGGATCTACTCTTTGCATAAGACGTGATTTAGCTTGGTCATCATTAAGGTTGTATGCAAACACCCCACTGTTGATGTTTAAGCTATTTTATCGATGTATTTGTTATTATGGCTGTATGGAGACACCCCACTGTTAATGGATAGAACTGCTCGTGCAATTAGTCGATACGTTGTTTTCATGTCATTTAGATGTACATATAGATCTTTATTTTATTAACATCTTTAAAAGCTCATCGGCTGTTTGTTTATTATAAACACTCTTTCACATATGTCATAGTCGTCATGCTTTATATCTTCTTCAACACCTTTTATGCAATTACCTGGGAGTTGACTCTGTAGTCAAAATCCTAAAGACAAGTGGCTATATCAGAGCCGTATAACTTGGAACTGTCTGGCGCCAAACCGGCAGGTTCCACAATTTGACAGACTTTTCTTCTTCTTGTCAATTACAGGTCAAATTGACTGGCACGCCCGAAGTCGATCTCGCTAAGATTCGGCTCCACCATACGTTGAAGGTTCAGGAGGTCAGGACCTTGCTCCGCACCCCTCTGAGGACCGTGTGCACGAGTGTGTTGGTGTGACCAACCAAGATTTTACGTCAACAGCGGGGAAGGAAGCCCGCCTTATAAAGGCGAGGAAGGAGAAACGCGCGCGGAGGAGGCGATGCACGCGCGGAGGTTTCCATTTCCCCGCGCAAGCCAGTTGTGCCGCCACGGGGAGCCCCAAAATCACCATGTCGCGGCCGCCACGAGCCAAGCCCTAGAGATACGCTGGGGGAGCGTAGCCCTGGAGCCAGGCCATAGCCTCCTTTTTGTAGCTGGGGAGACAGGCCGAGAGACGGACCAAGGCCACCAAACATAGACCGTTGTAGCCCGAGAGCGCGAGGAGGCTGCCCTGGAGCCAGGCCACAACCTCCTTTTTGTAGCTGGGGAGACAGGCCGGGAGCCGGACTAAGGCCACCAAACACAAGCCGGGAGCCGGACCAAGGCCACCAAACACAGGCCGTTGTAGCCCGAGAGCGCGAGCCAGCCTCCTGCCCGTTTCCAAACACGCCCCAAGAGTACAAGATCATCATTCTGTTACAGGCAGATTCCTCAATAAATTTTAAAATTTAGACGGGTGACTCATTTACTTGTCAGTTATACTATATATGCATTTAGGGCCTGTTTGGATACTACCCTGGTCAAAATTGCCTGGATCGGACTCCTGTCTGAAGGTTGCCTGGACTTTATTTGGTTGGAACCCTGACCATCCTTGCCTGGTGGGAGCTGCCTGTACAGGTTGCCGGGCGCCAGGCGTAAGAAAACGAGCGCCTGGGCCTCCCACGGAGTTGCCTGGATTTAATCAGGGACTAAACAATCTTATCCTTTTCCCTCAGTTTCCCCTTTCTTCTCTCCCGTAGCCAGAACTCTCTTCCCCTCTTCATATTATCCTCCCGTACGGTATTCATCTAGAGCGGGCCAAAAATCAATAAAGATGGTCCTTTTCCCTTGCAGCATGTGAAATTAGGCTTACTTTTAGCATGTCCGTGCTGTTATCCTATCAATGAAAGTACCTTCTATTATTACATTTTAGATACCTTTTGGAAAAATTAGTCCTCTTGACATCTAATAAATTTACTAAAATAGTAAGGAATCTAACAATTCTTGTACAAAATGATAGACATGTAAAAAAATCTCTACACATGTGAGTTTATTTCTTACATTTTTTTTCACATGAAGCTGATAGGTAGCGATGAAAACGGACGTAAAAACCTTATTTCTACTTCTATTTCTATATTCTTTGGCGGAAACGGGAGCGGATTCGGAAAATACGAGTTCAAAAACAGAATCGGGATATACGAATGTTCGGAAACGAACGGATACGGCCGTAAATTCATCAGAAACGGTGGGAAGCCGGAATATTAAACCGGAATACCGCAAATCTTTATACTCACAAACACAATCACATACAACGACCCTGATAATGTAACATGTGTAGGAGAGAATATTTTGACAGCAACATGGTTATATTTTTCACAAATCACAGCTATGCCTCATCATTCATGTTATCGGAATCACTTTCGTTCTTATCTTTTTATATATATAGATATATTTGCTGAAAATAAATTAGCACTTAATATTTAGAGTACACCATTGCGAAGAGCTCGTACGGAAAAATTCCTGATTCAAATCCGGAAAAATTCCGACCAAATATGGAATTCCAAAAATACGGACGGAAAAACATTATTTCTACTCCCGATCCAATTCCGAGAAACTCCGTTCCGGATTCCGTACCGTTTCCGAACTTTTCCGAAAATACGGAAACAGGCAGGTCACATATGGAAAAAATGATCGGTTCCGAATGACAAAAATTTTGTCCGTTTTCATCCCTACTGATAGGGTCTGTTTCTGTTGCACCCCATGTACAGTATGGCTACTCTCTCCGTCCCTAAATAACTGTTGTTTTCGCTTCCCGAGAAATATCTTTAACTAAATATATATTAAAAATATTAAAAACTATCATACATAATTAGTATCATTAGAAAGATCTTTAAATCTAGTTTTTAACAAAATTATTTGGAGATACAAATGTTGCATGCATTTACTACAAATCAAGTCAAACTTGTGGTACGGAAACCGGAAACGACAATTAAAAAGGGACGGAGGGAGTACATGTTAATTCGGTGCTGCCAAAAAGTTGATAGTCACAGTAACAAAGGCTTCAGATATTTGGTTTATTTATTCTCATAATGTAAAATGCTACATATGTCAACAACTACTTTAGCAATGAAATGGTTATATATATATACATGAAAGTAATCTTGTCACTCGTATAAAATGGTGAGTGTACACAGGCAAGCACAACCAAACGATGCCTGGCTTCTTTACCACTCAGCCTGCCTTTGAGGGCATCAACCAAACAACATAGCATATTTTAGCCTTGCCTGGTCAGGCATTTTAGCAAGTGAAGACAGGCAGCTCCCAGGCAGGTGAATAACTGAGGCAACTAGCCCACGGTTCTATCCAAACTAGCCCTTAAGGTTTAACTAGGTTTGTGCCCGTGCGTTGCTATGGGACAATGAAACTTTTATATTTAAAAGACATGGATCGCATGATACAATAATAATATTATAAAATTAAATACTGATATTAAACTAACAATTAATCTAAAAGAAAAAGTTCATGAAATTAACACAATTACACCTGATTAATTTAATAGATATGTTATCACACATAGTTTATTAATTTAATAATCTTTTGTATAACTTTTAAATTGATTAATATATGTTTGTGTTGTGTTCTATAATATAGGTTTTACAATATACTATACAAATTCAAAATCTAATGCCTCAATATTTTGAACAGTAGAACGTGCTTTGCATGAACACAATGCTACAGCTGGTCACCAATAAAAAATAATCTAGAAGATTTTCAAATCTAAGATGCTATGTCTAATTTATTGTAGCATGTAGATAGCTAAAATTGTAGTTAGAAATATCATACATATAATTTGCAGATTATCCACTGTACAGTCAAAGCTATGCCACACTGTTATCCCCGTGAAAACGGCCTTCGTTTTTATGACAAAAATTTTAGTCCTATCACATCGAATTTTGCGGCTCTATTTTAGTCTTTAAAATAGAGTAATTAAAAAATTAATTTATTAGCCAGAGACTAATTCGCAAGACGAATCTATTAAAGTTAATTAGTTCATGATTTGATAATACAGTGTTATAGTAAATATTTGTTAATGACAAATTAATTTACCTTAATAGATTCGCTCTATTAATTAGTATATGACGATGTAATTAGTTTTATAATTAATTTTATTTTGTAGATTAAATTAGTGTCGCAACTTCTGATGCCACGCGACAAAAAAAAATGACCAGTGAAACGAACAGCCCTATGAGCAAACAACCCTTTAGACTGACTGCACCGCTTTCCTGTATGTTATCCCGAAGGACGCGTTTAGCATAAAATTATCTACAGTGCTGTACCCTACATCGTCAGTATCGGTCCCCCATCCGCTACATGCAGCGTAGAGTGAAGCGTTTAGCGGAGAGGCGCTGGGCCGCCGTATGCATGCGGGGCGCCGCGCGGAAGAGGCCGCAAATGGACTGTTGCATGCGTCTGTAGGCGCCACCTTTTTTTTTAGTTTGAAAAAATGTTATATGTCACGAACCGAAGATCCAAATTAAATTCCGATTGCATCATTAAATTCGTTGCAATTAATTTTTCAAAACTAGATCTCATATGAATATATTTAGATAAAGTGATAAGTGGGTCCACAGTGGATAGAGAATGATATAGAGGATGAATGGATGCGGAAGAAATAGATATAGGGGAGAGAATCTTGATGATCAGGATGTACAGAGGATGAATAAGTGCGGATAGTCTTAACTGATTTTGAGCTTGGGTTAGGTGGGTCCCATGGTATATTAATAAAAAAATAAACGGTACATCAGCTTCATCCTCATGCACTCAGCCCAGGACACGGAGAAACCAGGGTTCTCTCTCATTTTCGAGTCCAAAAACTTCAGCAGGTCTCGGAACAGGGCCGCAAGGCAGTAGGCAGATTGCTCCAGCAGACAGCGCGAGAGGGTGTGACCCAACAACATGCGCGGCTTCGCAGGATAGCGGCTCGACGGCGTGCGAAGCGACGGCCCAAGAGCAGCTAGCTGTAGGAGTGGGTGGTGCGGCGGAGATGGAGAAGCGGAGGCAGCGACTCCACGGCGTCGTGCGATTCTACTGCGTCGGCTGCAACAAGGGTGGTGACCCAACTTCTAGATCCAAGGCTGCTGAGTCTAATCGACATTGTGGAGGCTGCAGCGAGCCAAATCCACTACAGTAGCCAGCCATGGCCGATCTGGTGGCAAAAAAGGAGGATAGGAGCTGGGTAGCTGGGTCTTTGGCTTGGATGGACATGGCAGCAGTGGTGAGCTACTACAGTCTACAGGGACCTGATGCTGCCACACGACCAGCGACCAGGTGCGCCCACCACTTCATCTTATTCCCTTCCTACTATGCGGAAGGGAGTACCCAAACATTAAATTACTAATTGTATTCAGATGTGATTTAATTAGTGTACATGCATGTATTATGCCTACTAACTTTGATTGTTTTGCCCAAAAAAAATATCGCTTGTACATTTGGAAACCATGTCCATTACTGTGTCCGCCCTTGTATAAAATATCGCTGGTAGACAGGGTGAAAGGAAAGGTTCAATATAATTTGCAATAATTTTGACTTTCGTATATATGGTTGGCTGAATGATGGGCCCTGTACAGCCTCCAATTTCTCCTTTTCTTCAGAATAATTATCTCATTTTTCTTGTGCAGGGAGGCATTTCTGGCTAGTAAGGCATCCGTCTTCATGAATCAGCCCCCTCCACATGTAGGTATGCTGCCGAACTGGTCTTCTTTTCTGTTATTCTTGAACATTTTGCCTCTTATTTATTGTAGTATAATATAAGACTTGATTTTAGGGGAGATTTTAATCTAATCAATGTAAGGAACATTATAGAAGAAATAATACATTCTTCTTAAGACATGGTGCCGTCACCTGGCTATATCCTCAACTTTCATGTGTTTGCTTCACAATTGAGAGTTAAATTGTTGTTATGCAACCCCAGAACAATACTGCTACATGTTGAGATCATATTACTTGATTGCATTAGGTTTTGTAGAATCTTTTTGTATCTCAGTGTTTACCTTGACCAGTTTATATTGACATACTACTTTTGGTTGTTGCAGAGTTTTGCTAAAAATGATTCTTTTGGTTGGTTGTTGCAGTTTATATATTTTATTTTTGAGTGTGTGTTCTAATTATGCATTTTCTATATTAACCGGTTTTATCTTAATTGTGAATTTGTGATGTATCCATGTTCTCTTAACCAGCGATGGCACCAAGAAGAAGCATGTTATTGGCTCTGTTGGCAAAGCGTGGAGAGCTCACCTGCTCGATGGAGGAGCCCGCATCTGACGCGAGGTCAGCCAGGAGAGGATTGATGCCGCTAAGAAAGGTGAGGCTATTGGAGCAGATTTTGAATTATTTATTTGCTAATGGGATGAAAAATGAACAAGGTTGTTTGTTGTCATTATTTCCCCAGCAAAAAACAAGATCCAAGGGCAATACGAATAAGGCTAAGAAGGTGTGCCCATCTTTAGCAAGCCATCAACAAACAGAAATCATATTGCAGTGACAAGGACCTAAAGGAGCAAGAGCACATCCATATGGCAGCCGCAATGGCTAGCTCATAAACTAGCTCTTAGATTTTTTGTCATATTTTAATACAAGGAAGAGAAGAGTTAGCTCTTTCTTAAAAGCTAGACTTATACACACATTTCAAGATCATGTGTGAATGTAATGTGGGCCTAATTATACTATGAGCTATTGTTAAAAGTTAACACTATTGGACAAGTTGACTTAGAGCTAGCAGCTAGCTCGTACCATTGCGGGTGCCCTAAGAAGATGGTAGCAGCCAACTTTTGTGTCCTACCAGGTTGGTTGTTACAACAATTCATTTTTTAATACAAGCAAATAGTATGCTGAAATTAATTAGAAACTCTTCACTTGCAGTCGCTAACATAATGACTATGCTTGGCTACTACTATCAAATGAAATAATAAATTAGCACACAACAACGAAAAAAACATCAGTGCTTGTCCAGGTTGAATTGTTTGCATCCCTTCCTCTCTAATTTTGTTCCAGTATTTTTATATTATTGACTGGAATTTTAGATACTGACCATTTGTTGTTGTGTCCCGTGTCTGTTCGTTTACACAACTTTACTTTGTTCCACTCAGTCATCAAAATCTTTGATTTTCTTACAATTGATTTTGGGTTGATGGCTTGGGACTATGTATCAAAACAAAGAGTATACAAATAGGTGTATAAAGGATTAGAGCAAAAATTTTAGCATCACTTACCGGTGACTTGTCGTGTCTTGTGTACAGTCTGACCAAGAAGCAGATCGCGAAGGAGATGGCGAGGTCAAAGAAGCAGATTGTCGTCGATGTCGGGTGGCCACGGTGACGGCACCAGACACGCGTCTTCAGACCAAGAATCAGATCGCGATGTAGGAGTAGAAAATTGCTTCTTACGTCAAGTGTCCACGGGGCGGCGGTGTCTTGGAGTAGCAGATCGCTGCTGCTGTCGTCGCGGTGCTATGGCAACGACACTGGACTTGGAGTAGCAGATCGCTATCAATGTCGACTGGTCACGGCGACCAGAGTTTTACCCTTTTAAGTTTCTTCACATGTGGGTTAAGTCGGGGGGTTGCAGGAGGCGCGCTAATGGCGATTGTGTGAGACTGGCGTGATGATTGTTTGTTTTTATTTATTTATTTATTTTGCGAGAGTTGGGGTCTGTTTCCTTTTTGTTTAGAGACGTGCTGTTCGCAGGGTGTTTTGCTTGGCGAGTCTAGATCGTAGGTGATTGTTTGTTTCTTTTTTTGCGAGATGTGCTTTGTTTTCCTTAGTATTGATTGATCCGACGTTGTTTATCTATTAGGAAAGAAAAAAGAAATAGAACGGGCGGGACCAGAGAGGGGCGCAGATCGCAAGGGTACTGTGAAAGCTGGAGAGGCAAGGATCGCAGGCACGCGGCCACGCGGTGAAAGCCTACACAAGGTTCGCAGGCACGCGACGAAAACATTGGACTTTTTTTTAGTTGTAGAGATATAAACTGACTCGTTCACATGTCTTTTGCTGCCATATACGACTTATTTTGGTTTGCAATTTTTTTTTACATTGGTTGGTTCTCAGAAAATTGCATGACTGCCCTCGTTTTCATTTCTAACGGCATGTTTGCTCTTTTTTTTAGATTTTGCATATTTGTCTCCGCTTTTTGAATTTAAGTGTTTGTGTTGCCCTCATTCCGTTAACTGATACTAACAGTGTGTGCTGGAGGTTGTAAAGACATATATACCCTTGGTATAAATGACATTATAATCTACAATTTTTTTCATATATAGATACAAATATAAAACAATAGAAATATATATTTTATAATTAAATAACAAAATGACATAACATATTTTGGGTGTATTTGAACACATATTCTTACAAGCATCCGTATAAAATCTCTCTAAAAAACAATTCCACCATTGAGAATAAGACCCTCTATTCGATTTGTGTGTCTAACTAGGCAGGGCTTGGATCGATTTGTGTGTTTTTATTTCAATCTTCTATTTGCCCTCTGTTCTAAACACGATCAGCTAAAGGAAACAAATAAAAATAAAAATAAAAATAAAAATAAAAAGAAATAAAAATGAAAGCCCAAATGACTTCATATCAATTCCTTATTTTCAAGTGAGCAATGGTGCACGCTAGCAGCATGACAGGCAAGCGGCTCAAGGGCGAGCTATGAGTTGTTTAATTATAAAATATATCTTGCTATTATTTTACATATGTATGTATATGTACAAAAAATTATAGGTTATAGTGTTATTTTTGCTAAGGGTAAATATGTCTTTGCAACCTCTAGTTAACACCGTTAGTATCACTTAACGGAATGAGGGCAACACGAACACTCAAATTCAAAAAACATGGGCAAATATGCAAAGTCTAAAAAAGAAGGACAAACGTACAGTTAGAAGTAAAAACGGGGGGTAGAAATGCAATTGCCTTTTTTCTACTATCATTTGTTATATGAGATTTTTTTTGTTATTCTTTTTTTAGTTGGTATATCCTGGTTGAGATTGGTCCATTAGTTACTACTATTTCTACCTTTGCAGTGACAATGATTTGGCGTTATTCTTTTTCTACTATTTCTATCTTTTTCTTTATGACCTGATCGGCATCATACAATCATTTTAGGAAATTCAATGAATTTAGCGTTAGCTTTGTCTGTGTTTTCTGCCAAAATTCAGCGTTTCACCTATTCAGTAATTTCAGTGTTTTCCCTAAAATTTATTGTTAGCTTTCAGTGAATTCAGTGTTTCTCCAGAATTCTGTATTTTCCTCTAAATGCAGTGAATTCACCAAATAATCCATTGGCAAATATAGATACCTGATTTTAATTTATTAGTTCAGCCTATATTTGGGGCTCCATCCAGCTTTGGGATTGGGATGAATGCCAATACGCAGACAACCTTCCCAGCGATTCAGTGAATGAAGCTGAGTATATAGAAGATTGTTTTCATTTAATTTGATGTGTGCAATTGTCAGTCAGAAATAAATTATTTGATTTATATTTTTTGTTTGGTGAAGTTTTGAGCTGCAATAGATGAAGAAACATTTGAATTTGAAACCTCTGTTTGATAGCTTGAGTTGATGCAAAAAGCAAGAAAGAGTTAAAATGATTGAAGAAATAAAGTCTATATGCACAACTATATGAAGCAATGGAGGTGCTTGTCCACACGATGAGTTTGATGTTGGATGAACCGGGCCTTGAGATCAAGCACTCAAGGGCAGTCGAGCAACTGTCTGCAAATTTCGTACATCTACTACAAGGACATTCGTGCAGAGGCTGGGTGTCTCGTGGCTGTGCGCCTGTGCCAACCGCGAGCGAATATGGCAGCTCCTTGACCTGTACTTCTCGCATGTATTTTCTTGTACAATTCGGCAAGAGGAGCCAAAGCTTTGTTAGGCCTCAAAATTATACATGGTTTAGAGTATTGCTAATATCAAAACTTTTGCTATTGCTTCTCCTGCTTCTTGGCCAGCTGACATGGACAATTATTAGCCAAACTCTAGCTTTGCTCAGGTTGGACAGAACTTTGAAGAACTCGAGCTAGCCTTATTTGTTTCCCGTAGAGTCTTTAGCTCTCGTTGCAGTGCAGTGTCTAATTTTTTTAACTTTATATTATGATAATAATGACAAAATAGTAAACAAAACTTTTACACGAGATAATTCTTTACAAAAACTTTTGTGGGAGTCCGCTTAAGTAACAATATCATCATGAAATTTCTAAGTACTGAGGATTTGTTATTGGCTTTGTTCATTTGAATTTATTAATCAGTTTATCATCTGTACTACGACTTATTCTTTCTTACATAACACTATTAAAATAACCAAGCGAAAAAGCTACAACATGAAACTTGATCTTTATGGAGAAATAATCTTTATGGAGAAGTATGAGAGTCCGATCAACTTCTAACAAGGCCACAACACGAAACTTGATCTTTATGGAGAAATAATCTTTATGGAGAAGTATGAGTCCGATCAACTTCTAACAAGGCTACGATATGAGACAAACAATGTACGTGTGTGCTGCCACGATGACCTCCTCTGTGCATGCTCAATCCATCGTCATAAACAGTGTATTTATCCTATTTGTTTGTCTTTTCATTCTATTCGTTTGTGTTAATCATAATTTGATTTATTCTCTCACGAAACACTACCGAAACATTCAAAATCAGCCATAAAAACGACCAGCCAAACAAGGCTTGTCCGTTTCTAAATAGACCACCGCTCGACCCATGCTAAGATCAACGGTCTTTGCACCATGTACTTCTCATGTGGTATGATTTTTAGATCAGACTTAAATTTTTTAAAACAATATATGTTTGTTAGATCAACTCCTTTATAGAAGAAAGATGATGGTGGCAATGTTGGATTGTAAACGTGTCACGGCCCATGGGCCTGCCATACTCGGCTCCCCGTCGAGTCTATATCTACACAACTCATGTCTGTGAGGAAGGTATTGCACATATTCTACTCGCTTTCATGGTATCTCACGCGATTTGCTTCATGCGGCCGCGCTTCCGCAAACCCTAGCCGCTGCTGATTCATCGCCGACCAATCCTTCTGCCGTCGCTGTCCTCCATGGACGTCGGCCCCTCTCCCAATAGATCGCGTGCTCATCCCGATTGCTCGCTGCTCCCAGCGTGATCCCGATCGCTTGCTGCTCGCGGCGCCGTTCCTGCGGCTCCCGATTGATCGCGCGATCCTCTCTTCGTCGCAGTCGCGTGGGCTCCCTTGCGCTCGCTCGCCTGGCTGCTCGTCGCGCCTCCACCCTCCTGCTCCATCTCGGCTATGGCGCCCTCAGATGATGTTGCTGTTGCTGCCGCCGCCAAGGCTGCCGCCGAAGCCGAGGCCCAGCGCCTCGACGCGGAACTGACGGCCAAGGAGACAGCCAACGCCACTCTTCACACTCAGGCAATTGCTGTTCTTGTTGACATTCCTTAATGGAATCACTCTAAGAAGAGAGTTTTAATCTATCCCCGGTAACAGCGCCAGAAATGCTTGTTAACATTTCTTAACATCGCTACTAAGAAAGAATCATATAAATAATAATCTAGTGAAGGCACTAAAGAGTATACAGGACATTACTAACTTCACTTAACGTCAAGTTGTCATCCCCAACATGAAGCTAGCAATGTAAATATATCAAGGCACTGGATTAAGGATAAATATTTACCCGCAAACGCACAGATAAATATACCAGTTGTAGAAGCATTTCACCCAAGCTAGTCTCATGTATCATTATTTATATTTAGCCTAGAGACTAATCAATTCAGAGTATGATGGTATTATATAATGAGGACTTAACAACATTCAATATGGCACACAGATAAAGACTGATAACACACTTGTTACTCTAACAGGGATCAGATTACAGAGTAAATGATAATGATAAATGATAAATGATAACAATGATAAGATCAATCAAAGATAATCCTAGAACAGTACTACCTAGAAAGTGATGATTAGAACAGGCATTAAATAGAAACATTCCTAAGTTATTCTAACTACAAGTCATAGCATACATTGATTAGTGCAAACATATTTGGCAATCATTGGCTAGGTCACACCATATTTATAATCAAGAAGCAACTCCATAGTAAAGGTGCCAAACAGAGTAACCCCTATATCATGAGTTAACTGAGCCATACTGAACACTACATTCGGGAGGTGGAATACAAAGGACTCAACAGGAATATCACACCCGCGATCTACCACTCTATCCGGAACATAGGACGCATTCGCAGATAAATAGTGTATAGGCACCACGCCTACACAACATCTATCACCCACCCGATGATCATTAAGATGAGCGCTATACGAATATGAGTATAAACATAATAATGAACTATCTATGCCAAATATATAATCAAAGCATCCTATAAGCAATATAATTAAGAATATAATAGTTGATGTCTTAGTCATATCAATTGTATTGCTATTTAGAACATAAAGATGAACAATAAGGTGAATTAGATCATCGAGAAGAACTAAAGTACGAACTAGAACATGAACTAGAACAGGATTATGAACTAGATGATGAACTAGAACATAAACAATGAAGAACAATGATGAACTAGAAGAGCAATTATGAAATAGATCCATAATGTTATTACAAGAGAGAAAATCTTGGGTTTACCGAGCCTTCTCGTGACTAGATCAGGAATCCAAGCGAAGCTTACCTCTTCTAATCCTATTCTATCTAACTATTCTAGGTGGATGTGGTTCTAGGGCTTCCGATTGATCACCCTCTCTGATAATTCTGATGATGATCTGATGAATGTAATGCCTGATCAAACCCTGATGCCCTGTAGAGGGGGGTCTGGGGCTGTTTATATAGCCCTGGGCGATGAACCATGGCCGTTAGATCAAACCGACTTAAGGTACGGCTTAGATACATCCGAGAGGTCGGTGGGGGAACCTTCCAGAAGATAGAGTCCAGCGGGCCCCGGGGAGGACTGGTCGGTCCCTTGGTGGGACTGGTCGGTCCCACCTGTCATCCTCTCGCGGTGGTCAACCTCCTGATGTCTTCTTGTGTCCTCTGGAGTCTTCTAGAAACTTCCTGACGTGGCGGTGGAGTTATCTCCCGTCGGTTTCCTTCTATGGGAAGCTATCGGTGTTGATTTCCTGGTTTAGTCCCTGCAGAATCATAGTTCACCAAAACTCATGGAATATTGTCAGTTAAAACCCTAAAGCTTTGTTGGTGATTGAATTCTTGCCCTTTTCATATTTATATATCCTTTAATTATGATAGATAACTAGTGTCAACAGTTCTCAACATCAAAGTCCTCGTTCCCGTGACGTTGGAGAAACCGGCCAACAACTATGGCCGATGGCGCTCCTTGTTCCTGGTGGTCCTCGGCAAATACAACCTCAAGGATCACGTCCTCTCCGACGACTCCTATCCAGATCGATCAGCATGGACAACAATGGACTGTTGCGTCCTCACGTGGATTTACGGCTCCATCTCCGGCGATCTTCAGCAGTCATTGATGCTCCGGGATCCCGCTGCCCACGACGCCTGGCTGTACCTTGCGGATGAATTCCTCAAGCAGCGTGAATCTCGTGCCTTGCTATTGGAAGCCAAGTTTCGCTCCTTCAAGCAAGGTGCTCTGTCCATTACAGACTATTGCCGCCGCCTCGAAACGATGGCCGCCTCTATCAATGATTTCGACGATCCGATCGGCGACCGACAACTCGTCCTCACCCTTCTTCGTGGCCTCAACGGGAAATTCCAGCACATGACGTCGAACTTGAAAATGCAGCGGCCGTTCCCCAGATTCGACGAGGCGCGCACCCTGCTGCTCCTCGAGGAGATCGACGTTAATGACGTCCACGACGACGGCTCTCTGGCACCTGCGTCCGAGGCACAGGCGCTGCTCGCGGTGAAATCGCCGCCCCAGCCTCGGCTAGTCGCTGCCAATAATGGAACAGGCGGTTCCAGTGGCCCTGCTGGCGGCAACAGCGGCTCTCGCAATCGTCGTCGCGGTCGCGGCGTCAACGGCGGAAACGGCAACAGCAACGGCGCCAGGTCGAGCATTGGTCAGGCCAGACGGGCATCCGGTCCAAACCCTTCGTCCGGTACTGTCCAGCTATGGCCGCATGGGATCGGTGGTCTTCCCGGTCCCATCCTGCATCCTCCGTACGCGCCGCGCGATCCACCCCAGCCGGCGTTCCATATAGCACCATACCAGGGGGATACTACCCTTCACTGCCCCCTGGCTTCGGCTATGGCAGTAGGGAACCAGGCTTCGGCGACAGCAGCGGGACACCAGCCTCCTCATCCATCGGCATGCTGTCGCAGTCAACGCCATGGACTCCTATGGCCGGCGGGTCATGGGATCAAGCATCTCTCGTCAACAAGTTCAACACGATGACCCTGACTCCACCGCCGAACCCCGCTGAGTGGTATGTTGATTCTGGTGCTGGCTCTCATATGACAGCCCACTCTGGTATTCTCTCATCTCCTCGATCACCCTCCTTGTCTGGTCCTTCCTTATTATTGTTGGTAATGGTGCCCTTCTGCCCATTACTTCCACTGGTTCATACTTGTTTCCTACACCGCACCGCTCACTTGTTCTTGTTTACACTAGATTTTGGACTGAGAAGATTATCATCTTACGAGCACAAATGTCTGATTTTGGTTGATAAAGGAAGCGGCCAGAAAAATAAAAATGGGTGTTTTTGGACCTGGACGCAACCAAAGTTCATGTGGGCCAGACGTGACGAGCTTTGAGGACATGTGGGGTTCAGCCGAAGAGTTTGAGTTCGGGTCGTCTTTTGTTTTGTTCTCATGTAACCTAGTCGTGTTAGGACAAAAGTCCAACCGGGTTAGAAATAGCTAGAAACCCGAATTTTGTAAGGACATCCAATCAATCAACACATCGGCCACCGGCCAAAACCCTAGGAGTAGGAGTAACGTAGATCTCGGTGGAACCTTCAACCAGGCAGGGCTGCATCGACTTCGACCGACCTCCGAGTTGCTTGTAAGTTTTCACCAATGGCTCATGTCATTGTACGATAAGGCTGTATTTGGCATCGATCAAACTCTTGTTAAGCTATGACATGGCTAGTTATCGGTCTAAGATCGCCTTCTGTAAGACTGCCTTGACTTTGATCAGTCTCTTGCTTTAGTCGATCTTGACTAGTTATCGGCTCTATTGGTTTTGGCAAACCAATGGATTCATCAAGTTATTGATGTTGTTTATGTTTTAACGTTCTTTTCATGTCTTAAACAATATCTTGCCCAATCAAGATTGACAAAGTAGTTAAACTTAAAAGTTGCTTAGATTCGGCTATCCTAAGGTTTTGCACGCTCATGATGAAGGAAATAGCCGATTCAAGTCTCTCTTTGACTATTTTGTCAATCTTGATTGTTACATGTTGTGCGTTCGAGATATCCGATAAAATTATGATTTTTGATCTGAGAACAGGTAGATTTTGATCTAGCATGTCTATTATGGTTGTATTTTCGAAACCCACTGATATATATGGTAGATTAGATTTGTTTGATCTCAAATCGAATCGTGGTTCTAACGGATAGATCTTGTTCGTGCTTCATGGACCCCGTATCGGTTCAAATAGTCGATCCAGTTGTGCTTTCTTCATAATGTGTGCTTCTAGGCTACATGGAATCAATGTATCTGCTGGTTGCATTGGACGTGATCTAGCTTGGTCATCATTATGGCTGCATGGAGACACCCCACTATTGATGATCAAGTTATTTTATTGATCTATTTATTATTATGGCTGCATGGAAACACCCCACTGTTAACAGATAGAACTGCCTGTGCAATTAGTCGATACGTTAATTTCACGCTGTTTGGACGTACACATAGATATTTTTCTGCTAATATGTTTAAGCTTATCGGCTGTTCACCTGTCCTGAATGATTCTTTACATATTTTATAGCCGTTCTGCTTTATATCTTTATCAATGTTCTATGCAATCTTTTGGGAGTTGAGTTTGTAGTCAATATCCTATTAACAATGGCTATATTAGAGTCGTATAACTTGGAACTGTCTGGCACCAAACCGGCAGATTTCATAATTTGACAAATTTTCTTTTCCGTGTCAATTGCAGGTCAAATTGACTGGCACGTCCGAGATCGATCTCACCAAGATTTGGCACCACCACCCGTTGAAGGTTTAGGAGGTCAGGACCCTGCTCCGTACGCCCTCCGAGGACCACGCATTCGAGTGTGTTGGCACTACCGACCAGATTTTTGTGTCAACACATTCTTTTGGCACGCCCGGTGGGACACAATTGTCTGAATCATGACAATCAATAATGAAGACGTGTTGAACGTGACAATGGAGGAACTTCCAGTTGAGCTTCGACGCCTGATAGAAGAAACTGTTGAACAATATCGTTACATGTGTCTATTGAGCTTCAGTAAAAGCAGGGATAAGAAGATTATCCAAAAGTCTCATCTACCAAGGGTGGTTCTAGATGAGCATGTTGATCCAATGGTTTAGGTCCAACACAATGCCATGCAAGAAGTGATTAGCAAAGCAATGTATGCTACTCTGATGAATCACAATGGAGTTTTTCTCAACAGTCTCACGAATGCCATTAAGGAGGCCTTCAACTTAGGCGATGATAGGAGAGGTCCAGCATATACCATTAGAAATAATCAAGGAGCTAGAACTTCTGGTGGAACAAAGATCAATGGGCCTAATGGCAATAGAAACCAAATGGTTGTCAGCCCTGGGGGCGTGACGCTACAGCCAATGCAACAGCCGAATATGAGTAATAATATATACTCATCGGCTACAAAAATAGCTCCCCATACAAAACACATTACTAGAGATTTCAATGCACCACCGTATCAAGGGAATGTGGCACCTGGTGATATTCCTCATGGATATCATTATGTTTCAGACTTTTACACCTTGGATGCTCAAGAGAACCCAGGGTATCATGGCAATACCTTCAGGGGGCAGAACATCGACTATCAAGGGCCGGTGAATCAAATTGATCAGCTATTGAGTCAGGTCACTAACATGGTTCAAAAGCAATTTGGCTTAACGCCAAAATCTACAATGACTGGCTACAAGAAGCCATATCCAGAGTGGTTTGATGAGGTTGTTCTTCCTCCAAGATATAGAATCCCTGATTTTACCAAATTCACAGGGACCGACTCGGTGACGACCATGGACATATAACTCAGTTTTTAGTCCAGCTCGCGGAAGTTGGTGATGAATCAACACTTAAAGTCAGATTGTTTCCTTTATCCCTGTCTGGTCCAACTTTTTCATGGTTTTCATCTCTGCCGCCCAATTCCATTCAGAGCTGGGAGGATTTGGAAGACAAGTTCCATAAATACTTTGACTCTGGAGTATTGGAAAAAGGCCTTGTGGACTTAGTCGATACGAGGCAAGGAAATAATGAAACTGGATGCCAATATCTTCAGAGATTCAGAGAGGTTAAAAATCAGTGCTATACCTTATCATTGCTAGATTCAGAAGTTGTTAGCATTGCAATTCGAGGGTTGACACCTACCATCAGGGAAAAATGGCTTTGGTTGTAATAATATGACTGATTTGACTAAGAAGGTGGCAAATATTGATGCTCAGAATCGATACAATCAAGTGTTCAAGCCCAAGAAAGCCTATAATGCAGAGAGTCATTTCTTCTTACAAGAAGAAGACAATAATTCAAGTGATGAAAGTGAAGATGAAGTGGCTGCAGTGGACTGAGCTTGGAAGAACAACGAGTACATGCCTTGGGCAAAGACTAAGAGTACCGAGAAAGATGTAAAATATATCTTTGACATCACTAAGGCCGATAAGATATTTGACTACTTGCTAGAGAAGGGTCAAATCAAGTTAACTGGGAATCACAATATCCCATTGGCTGAAGAGCTCAAAAATAAAAGGTACTGCAAATTTCATAACTCTGGTACTCATACTACTAACGATTACCGAGTTTTCAGAGATATGATCCAGAGGGCTATCGTCAAAGGAAGGATTGGCCTAGAAAAGGCCAAAGGTATGAGCATCAATGGCCATCCTTTTCCACAGAACATGGTGGCTCCTGTACCTCAGAGTGAGATCATAGTGTTGACTTCTGACAAAGCCAAGGCAGCTGGGACGGTTGATCCAAAGAAACAACTCACAGCCAAGGAGTATCAGGAGATGAAAGGAAACAAAAATGCTGATCAACATGATCAACCGGAAACTTCAAAGGCTGATGAGACAAGAAGGCGTCCAACTGTCAGAATCTTATTGAACAAATGGCAACATCAGAAAGAAAGGAGCCAAATGCAAAGGGAAAGGGATGAGCAAGAATATCAAGAGTGGCTCGAAGAGGAGGAGTATAGGAGATCTCGTGAAGAAGAGAGGCGTGTTAGGGATGAAGAAAAGAATCATTGGGATTGCCCTTTCTTCAGACATTGTTGGAATGAAGGTTTAAAACTTCCTACCCTCCGTAATTGCCTAGAATGCAGTGACCAATATTGGGAGTATAGGCAGTCAAGAGACAACCACCAATTTGTACATGAAAGGTTAAGATTTGAAAAGACAGATCGGCGTATAAAAAATGAAAGTGTTCATAATCGGCTTGGAGCAAGATTAGCCGATCATGATCGTCCTTGGCAAGAGGGACAATGGTGTCCTGGTGGTTTGACCAAAAGTCAGAAGCGACGGGTTCAAAGGTTAAGGAATGATGAGATCCAGAAAAAGAAACCCAAGGTCTGGCAGGTAAAACAAGTAGCTGATAAAGGAGAGTCATTAGCTGATATAGCTGCTCTGTTCATGCTGCCTATTGAGTTTAGATCCTCTAATCAGGAAGAAGAGTCTAATGATGAAGAAGCAATTGCTCAATGGGTCCATCAAGCAGAAGAGGCCACATTTCAAAAACCCGAGAGACATTCCCATCTAAAAGCTTTGTATTTGAAAGGATTTGTTGATGGAAGGCCTCTGAACAGGATGTTAGTTGATGGAGGGGCAACCGTTAATCTGATGTCATATGCCACCTTTAGAAATCTTGGCAAGACTGCAGAAGACTTAACTCAGACCGATATGAGATTGACCGACTTTGCTGGCAACGTATCGGCTACTAAAGGTGTTGTGTGTGTCGAGTTGACGATTGGCAGCAAGAGTATGCCGACTAATTTCTTTGTGGTTGATGCGAAAGGATCCTACAGTATACTTCTTGGAAGAGATTGGATCCACGCCAATTGCTGTGTTCCATCTACCATGCATCAGAATGTGACTCAGTGGATTGGCGACAATGTGGAAGTGGTACCAGCCGATTCAACTGTTAGCGTTGCTTATTCAGACCCTGGTGTCTGGAATTTTAATAACATGGAGTGCTTTTCTGGGAAGATTCTTGAAGAAGGCTTTCTCAAGACATCTGATGATAGCCAACATCCAATCCAAGCAGTCGACTTCAAAAAATATATTTAATGGATTGTACGATCAATGAAGATGAGAGTAAGATGGGTAAGGGTTTCACATCGGCTGATGAACTAGAATCGGTTGATATTGGAAACGGTGAAAAGCCAAGGTTGACATATATTAGTGCCAAGTTGGATCCCAAGTTTAGACAAGAACTTATTATATTGTTAAAAGAGTATAAAGAATATTTTGCTTGGGATTATTCTGAGATGCCTGGTCTTGATCGATCGTTGGTTGAGCATCGACTACCTATCAAACATGGGAGTCGGCCTGTAAAACAAGCTCCGAGGAGAATTAGAGCGGAAGTTATCTGATGTGAAAATAGAAATCACTCGGCTTTATGAGGCTAACTTCATTCGGCAATGTAGATATGCTGAGTGGATATCTAGTGTAGTCCCTGTGTATAAGAAAAAATGGAAAAATGAGAGTTTGCATTAATTTTAGGGATTTGAATAAAGCTACTCCAATGGATGGCTACCCAATGCCAGTGGCAGACATGTTGGTTGATGCAGTAGCGGGACATAAGGTGATCAGTTTTATGGATGGCAATGCTGGTTATAACCAAATTTTTATGGCAGAGGAAGGTATACATAAAACCGCATTCAGATGTCCGGGTGCTATAGGCTTATATGAATGGGTAATCATGACTTTCGGGCTTAAGAATGTCGGTGCAACTTATCAAAGGGCTATGAATTATATCTTTCACGAGTTGATCGGCAGGATTGTGGAAATTTACATTGATGATGTGGTTGTAAAGTCCAGGGATTATCAAGGGCATCTTAAGGATCTTAAAGATACTCTTGAATGTGCAAGGAAGCATGAGTTAAGGATGAATCCCCACAAATGTGCGTTTGGTGTATCAGCTGGACAGTTTTTGGGGTTTATGGTACATGAAATGGGGATTGAAGTTGGTCAAAAGAGTTATGATGCAATTGACAAAGCAGTACCACCAACTACAAAGACTCAACTGCAATCTTTGATCGACAAAATCAATTTCATCAGGAGGTTTGTTTCAAATTTGTAGGCCAAGATTTTGTCGTTCTCAGTTTTGTTGAAATTAAAAGATGACCAGGAATTTAAATGGGGAGATGAACAACAAAAGGCATTTAATGAAATCAAAGAGTATATGAAGTCTCCACCGGTCTTGATTCCTCCTCAAAAGAACAAGCCTTTTAAGTTGTATGTATCGTCTGACGATCATACAATTGGGTCAGCCCTAATGCAAGATTTCGAAGGGAGGGAAAGAGTAGTGTTCTTTTATCTTTTGGAAGGTTACTTGATCTGGAAATAAGATATTCTCCTGTTGAAAAGTTATGCTTGTGTTTGTACTTCTCGTGCACCAAGCTTCAGCATTACCTATTATCTTCTGAATGCACGGTGGTGTCAAAGTTTGACGTAATTAAACATATGTTATCCATGTCTATTGTAAATGGGAGGATTGGCAAATGGATTCTTGCATTGTCAGAATTTGACATATGTTAGAGGTCAGGTAATAGCCAATTTTGTTACTCATCATCATAAACAAGGGATTAAGACTTTAGATTTTACCCCATGGGCTTTGTTCTTTGATGGTTCCAATTGCAAGCAAGGTGGGGGCATTGGTATTGTTCTTGTTTCCCCTCAGGGGGGGGGGGGGGAGTTTTGAATTTGCCTTTTCGATTGATCCAACCTCTACTAACAATCAAGCTGAGTATGAAGCACTTCTCAAAGGACATCAACTTTTGTGTGAGGTAAGGGCCGAAACTGTTGAGATTTTTTGAGATTCTCATTTAGTGATTAATCAATTGTTCGACATCTATAAATGCAAAGATGACATTTTAAGGAAGCATTATGAGAAATGTCTTGAATTACTCGATTCTTTTTCTTCTGTTGTCATAAAGCATATTCCTAGATGTCAGAATCAAGAAGCTAATCGGTTGGCTCAAAGTGCTTCTGGATATCGGCAAATCATTGAAATATTAGCTGATGAGATTGCTGATAGTGATGATTGGAGAATTGAGATTATTGGATACTTAAAAAACCCTTCACGACAGGTATCCAGAAAATTGAGATATAAGGCTACAAAGTTTTTCCTTCTTGATGACCAACTTTTTCACAAAACAATCAATGGTGTACTCCTTAAATGTATCAATCGAGAGGAGGCCAAGATTCTGATGGGCGAAATTCACGAAGGAGTTTGTGGTGCACATCAGTCTGCTCACAAGATGAAATGGATGATCAGGAGAGCAGGATATTTTTGGGTGACCATTTTAGAAGATTATTTTAAATACTATAAAGGATGTCAAGAGTGTCAAAGATTTGGTAATGTTCAGAAGTCTCCAGGGTCAGCTATGAATCCAATTACAAAACCATGGCCATTTAGAGGATGGGGAATAGATCTGATTGGCCAAATATTTCCAGCATCTAGCAAAGGGCACAAATTTTTGTTGGTAGCAACTGATTATTTCACCAAGTGGGTTGAAGCTATTCCTTTGAAGGAAGCTTCATCGGCTACTGTAATTGAGTTTATCAAAGGGCATATTATCTACAGATTTGGTGTTCCTCAAACCATTACCACAGATCAAGGAAAGATGTTTACATCGAAAGAATTTGAGGATTTTGCTACTAGCATAGGCTAATGGACAAGCCGAAGCTTCTAACCAGATTTTGATCAAAATTATTAAGAAAAAGGTCAAGGAGCATCCGAGGAAGTGGCATTCAATACTAAGTGAGACTTTGTGGTCCTATAGAATGGCTTGTCATGGTATGACTAAGTGTTCACCTTATGAGTTGGTCTATGGTCATGAAGCTATGTTACCTTGGGAAATCAATATAGGGTCCAGAAGGGTGTCACGACAGAATAACTTGAAAGCCGATGAATATAAACATCCCATGATGGACAACCTTGATGATTTAAATTTTCATCGGCTAAAAGCTCTTGAGAATATTAGGGCTCAGAAATTAAGAGTTGTCAAGTATTATGATTGAAAGGTCAGAGAGAAGAAGTTTAATGAAGGAGACCTAGTTTGGAAAGTTATTTTGCCTATTGGAACTAAGGATAGCAAGTATGGCAAATGATCTCCAAACTGGGAAGGACCGTATCAGATTACAAGGTGTGCACCTGGCAATGCTTATTTCTATGAGACATTGGAGGGTATCGAGTATTTCAGAGCAGCTAATGGAAAATATTTTAAGAAGTATTACCCTAGTATCTGGGTGGATCTGCTATGATTAAGCGATCTGTCCTGTTGGAACCACACCTGCCCTACCTCCGTACACGTGCAGGGGAGTGGCGAGGGTAACCAATTGTCGGAACAAATACGAGGGTGCAGAGTAATTGAACGGCGGTGTTGCTTTACTTGGTCCAAAAAATCGTCCCCTTTTACACTGTTCATCCCTTGGTATTTATAGGGAATGCCAAGGGACACTGACCAAATTACTATAGGGTACAAGAAAGATTCCTAGCGCTGTACAGCGAAAGGGCAGAATCGTACAAACACGGGCAGTATGGAAACCCTAACCCACCTTCTGCGCGTCCGCCGCCACCCGGCTCGTGCGCTCCCTCGCGGGAACGCGAGGGTTAACCTTCGGCTTGTGGAACCATTGCTTCAGTCGCGAGGCCCGCGTTCGCCTGCCGTCCGTTAAGCTTGACGTTTCTTCCGAAGGTGCGCAAGACGCGCGAGGGTCACGCACCATGTTCTTCACGCCTCTTGCCTGCAAGAAACCGAAAATATCTCGAGGGTCGAGCTAACATCCGAAGGTTAGAAAAGCGACCCGAGGGACTTGACAAATGACTTAAGTTCTTGCGAAGGTATGCAGGATGCGCGAAGGTTGTTTCCTGTGTCAGCCTGCGTGACGTCACTGCCGAGGTTCCTTCCCCCAACATGGCCAATAGCCGATATGATTATATCGCCTTTAGGTTAAAAAGAAGCATAGCCAATATGTGTTGTATCGCTCCTGGCAGTGAAACAGATAGCCGATGCAAGCAAGGCATCGCCTTCAGCCTAAAAATATAATTTCAAGAACTTCTGAAATTAAGGGACCTCGATGGGCCTTGTCACAGAAAGGTCATAAAGGAGTAGGAAATTCATTATATTCATAAGAGGGTTTCTTATACAGAAAGCTTAATCCTAATGAGCTACTCGAAGACTTTGTCTACTATAATTACAGAGGGGGTGGACTCTGCTATCTCCTCGTCTGCTCCGTCGACACCATCGAAATTCACTTCCATGGCGTGGCTTATTTCCGGAGTAACCTCAAGGCCACTTAAATCTTGGCTGGTGTAGGCTTGGGCAGCCCCCAGAGCCATAGCGGCACCATGACGGACACCATGGAGGGAGACCTCATGTACCCTTGCGGGGATGTTGATCACCCTCTCTGCGACACTGTCGCCGATGGCGTTCACAGAGTCGGCTGCCTCGTTCCCCGCCTCTTGAAGGGCCTCTAGGCGCACGGTTAAGTCTGCGGAGTAAACAAAACACGTCAAAGATTGAGCAGAAGAGATTCAATTAAATGAAAATTCTTCGGAGGAAAAGGAGAAGTACCGGCGACGCGTGCATAGGACTCGACGCATAGTTGAACTGCCTGAGAGGCTCTCGCCTCTGCATCCTCCAGTGCCTTCTGAAGTTGGGCGATGTGGTCTTCGAGGAGGCAGTTCCTAATGGTGGCCTCCGAATGAAGATTCCGCATTTTTGTCATCTGACGGTAATGGCAAGCGGCCGTCGACTCGGAGCTGCTGGAGGAGGGGTTTTCGGAAACCGACTCCATTCCAAGAGGGGGCACCAGAGCAACGGCGACATTGGATGGGCCTGCGTCAACCCTGGATGAAGATAACAAGGGAAATTGAGTCAGGCTCTGAGAGGGGCAATGATGAAGTATTAGAATCAACTAATGTGAAGGGAAAGCATGCCTAGCATGGCGCTGAGGGCGACGATAAGAATCCACTTCCTCTTCTGCAGGGCGCTTGCCGCGATTGTTGTCTGCCATCGGAGGAGGAAGAGAAGTTCTTGGAAAGAAGAAAGGAGCTTTTGGTGAAAAGGAGGGTTTTTTCTTCGGATGGGAGGAAAGTGATGGATGCAAGATAGAGACGAAGGAGAGGTTTATATTAGAAGATTGAGTCTCCGAAGGAAAAAAATGTGGTTTTGTATGTTGTGCGCAGAGTACTCGAGTGGGATGTTAAATCGTAACACGGTATTCAAGAGAAGAGCAATCGTCTCGCATTGATCGTCAAAATACTGTTCGGGCCATTTGAGATGCCAAAAGGGCCTCAAGGAAAGAAATAGCATTTTTGGAATAAAATAAATTTCATCCCAAAATTGGAGGGCATGTGTTTACACCAGATTTTGGACAGAGAAGATTGTCATCTTACGAGCACAAATGGCTGATCTTGGTTGATAAAGGAATCGGCCAGAAAAATAAAAATGGGTGTTTTTGGACCTGGATGCAACCAAAGTTCGTGTGGGCTAGACGTGACGAGCTTCGAGGACATGTGGGGTTCGGCCGAAGAGTTTGAGTTCGGGTCGTCTTTTGTTTTGTTCTCATGTAACCAAGTCATGTTAGGACAGGAGTCCAACCGGGTTATAAATAGCTAGAAACCTGAATTTTGTAAAGACATCCAATCAATCAACACATCGGCCACCGGACAAAACCCTAGGAGTAGGAGTAACATAGATCTCGGTGGAACCTTTAACCAGGCAGGGCTGCATCGGCTTCGACCGACCTCCGGGTTGCTCGTAAGTTTTCACCAATGGCTCATGTCATTGTACGATAAGGCTGTATTTGGCATCGATCAAACTCTTGTTAAGCTATGACATGACTAGTTATCGGTCTAAGATCACCTTCTGTAAGACTGCCTTGACTTTGATTAATCTCTTGCTTTAGTCGATCTTGCCTAGTTATCAGCTCTATTGGTTTTGGCAAACCAATGGATTCATCAAGTTATTGATGTTGTTTATGTTTTAACGTTCTTTTCATGTCTTAAATAATATCTTGCCCAATCAAGATTGACAAAGTAGCTTAAACTTAAAAGTTGCTTAGATTTGGCTATCTAAGGTTTTGCACGCTCATGATGAAGGAAATAGCCGATTCAAGTCTCTCATCGACTATTTTGTCAATCTATTCAAGTCTCTCATCGTCTATTTTGTCAATCTTGATTGTTACATGTTGTGCGTTCGAGATATCCAATAAAATTATGATTTTTGATCTGAGAACAGGTAGATTTTGATCTAGCATGTCTATTATGGCTGTATTTTCGAACCCCACTGATATATATGTTAGATTAGATTTGTTTCATCTCAAATCGAATCGCGGTTCTAATGGATAGATCTTGTTCGTGCTTCATGGACCCTGTATCGGTTAAAATAGCCGATCCAGTTGTGCTTTCTTCATAATGTGTGCTTCTAGGCTACTTGGAATCAACGTATCTGCTGGTTGCATTGGACGTGATCTAGCTTGGTCATCATTATGGCTGCATGGAGACACCCCACTGTTGATGATCAAGTTATTTTATCGATCTATTTGTTATTATGGCTGCATGGAAACACCCCACTGTTAAAGATAGAACTGCCTGTGCAATTAGTTGATACGTTGATTTCACACCGTTTGGACGTACACATAGATCTTTTTTTGCTAATATGTTTAAGCTTATCGGCTGTTCACCTATCCTGAATGATTCTTTACATATTTTATAGTCATTCTGCTTTATATCTTTGTCAATGTTCTATGCAATCTTTTGGGAGTTGACTTTGTAGTCAATATCCTATTAATAATGACTATATCAGAGTCGTATAACTTGGAACTGTCTGGCACCAAACCGGCAGGTTTCACAATTTGACAAATTTTCTTTTCTTTGTCAATTGCAGGTTAAATTGACTGGTACGTTCGAGATCGATCTCACCAATATTTGGCACCACCACCTGTTGAAGGTTCAGGAGGTCAGGACCCTGCTCCGTACGCCCTCCGAGGACCGCGCATTCGAGTGTGTTGGCGCTACCGACCGGATTTTTATGTCAACAGTTCTAAATAATGACTGAGTGTCCCCTAGCATTATTAAGAACTTGATTTCTGTTCGCCGGTTTACCACTGATAACAACTGTTCCATCAAGTTTGACCCATTTGGCCTCTTTGTGAAGGACCTACAAACACAGAGCGTGATCGTCAGGTGCAATAGCTCGAGTGATTTATACCCGTTCTTCTCATCTACCAGTACCAGCACACCCGCCCTCGCCGCTACTCCCGCTTCCACCGTGTGGCATCGTCGTCTTGGTCATCTTGGCGCCGAAGCATTGTCCCAGCTCATTAGCACCCAGGCTATTTCATGTAATAAACCCAAACATGAACACATATGTCATGCTTGTCAGTTAGGGCGCCATGTTCGCCTTCCTTTTGGGTCGTCTAGCTCTCGTGTTGTCAACATATTCGATTTAATACATTGTGATCTTTGGACATCTCCTATCGTTAGCGTGTCCGGTTACAAATATTATCTCATAATTATTGATGATTTCTCACTATGCTTGGACATTTCTGCTTCGCTTTAAATCTGACACCTTTGCCACTATTTCTAACTTTTTTGCTTATGTGTGTAGGCAGTTTGGCACTCCCGTGAAGGCCATCCAGTGTGACAATGGTCTTGAGTTTGATCACTCTTCGGCCCGCACATTTTTGCTCTCCCATGGTGTCATCCTTCGCATGTCGTGTCCTTACACTCCCCAGCAAAATGGTAAAACCGAGCGTGCTATTCGTACCATTAACAATATTGTGCGTTCGCTTTTGTTTCAGGCCAGCATCCCTCCAGTCTATTGGGCTGACTCCCTTCACACTGTCACCCCACCAAGACCCTCAGCGGCCTTTCTCCATGGCACCCATCCCACCTATACACATCTCTGGGTCTTTGGCTGTGCTTGTTATCCCAATTTATCCTCCACTTCTCCACATAAATTGTCTCCTCGTTCATCTCTCTGTGTCTTCCTTGGCTACTCTTCCGATCACAAGGGTTATCGATGTCTTGATTTACACTCTAACCGGATCATCATCTCTCGCCACGTGGTGTTTGATGAATCCTTGTTTCCCTTCTCTGAGATGTCAACTTCCCCCTCGGATCCCGCCACTCTTGATTTTTTGAACGATGATGACTCTTCCACTATGTCCATTGGGCCTAGTGTTGTGGTTGCAGGTACTCCTACTAGTGGTGATCAGTCGCCTGCTGTTGAGCTTGGCTCCAGCCAGGGCGACACATCTGCACCAGTCGCCTGCTGTTGAGCTTGGCTCCAGCCAGGGCGGCATGTCTACACCAGGCGTTGGTGACTCGGCACCAGCACGCCCGACGTCGAGCTCGCCAGCGCCTGGAGGTGGCTCGGCACCAGCACGCCCGACGTCCAGCTCGCCAGCGCCTGGAGCTCGTCGCTCGACACCAGCCAGCTCGGCGCCCAGCTCGACAGCGCCTGGAGCTAGTGGCTCGGCACAAGCCAGGACGCCCTCCGCTGCCCCTGCTAACACACTGTCACAGGTTGCTGCCAGCGGAGGTGGGCGCACGGTCTCAACGCGGCCTCAGCTCATTGAGCCAGTGGTCAATGATCATGACATGCAGACTCGTGGCAAGTCCGGTTTCACTCAACCGGTGGATCGCTTGAACCTGCACGCCGTGACGCTCTCACCATTGCCGAATACTTTTTGCTCTGCTCTTGCTGATCCTCATTGGCGAGCAGCAATGCAGGCGAAGCGTGATGCCCTCCAGGCCAACGACACGTGGACTCTAGTTCCACGTTCACCTGGTGTGAATGTCATCACTAGTAAATGGGTTTATCGTCACAAGTTTTTGTCTGATTGCTCTCTTGATCGTTATAAGGCCAACCTTCAGTCCAGTCTTCAAGCCCGCTACCGTACGCGTTGTGCTCACCCTTGCTCTGTCCCGTTCCTGGCCTATTCATCAGCTGGACGTCAAGAATGCTTTTCTTCACGGGACATTGACAGAAACTGTGTATTGCTAGCAGCCGTCTGGGTTTGTCGATTCATCCCACCCTGATCATGTGTGCCGGTTGAACAAGTCGCTATATGGATTGAAGCAGGCCCCGTGCACATGGCACAGTTGCTTTGCCAATCATATCACCTCTCCTAGTTTTGTTGAGGCTAAAGTTGACACTTCACTCTTCACGTACCATCGCAGCGCTGATACAACCTTCTTGCTTCTCTATGTGGATGATATTGTCCTCACTGCCTCGTCACAGAGTTTTCTTCAGCGCATTATAGCAGCTCTGCAGCGGGAATTCTCTATGACTGACATGGGTGCCCTTCATCATTTTCTAGCTGTTTCTATTGATCGTCGAGCTGATGAGTTGTTCCTCTCTCAGAAGCAATATATGCTCGATATTTTGGACCGTGCTGGTATGCGTGATTGCAAGCCATGCAACACGCCTGTTGATACTCATGCCAAGTTGTCTGCTGATGGTGTTCCCATGGATGACCCAACACATGATCGCAGTATTGCAGGTGTCCTGCAGTATCTCACCTTCACTCGTCCTGATATTGCTTATGTTGTTCAACAAGTCTGTTATATATGCATGATTCGAGAGAGCCTCACCTCGCCGCCATGAAGCGCATCCTGCGCTACATCCAGGGAACTTTGGAGCTTGGTTTTCACCTTCATCATACCTCGGCTGTTGATCTCACTGTGTACTTTCATGCTGATTGGGTCGGTTGCCCTGAGACTCGTTGTTCCACCTCCGGTTATGGTGTTTTTCTAGGTGACAACTTGGTTTCTTGGTCCTCCAAGCGTCAGGTGACTGTATCCATATCCAGTGCAGAGGCTGAGTACTGTGCGGTTGCCAATGGGGTTGTGGAGGCATGCTGGTTACGACAGCTTCTTCTTGAGCTCCATTGCCCTCTTCGACGAGCTACAATTGTGTATTGTGACAATGTCAGTGCCGTTTATTTATCCACCAAGCCTGTTCAGCATCAGTGGACCAAGCATGTGGAGATTGATCTACACTTTGTTCGTGACCGCGTCACCCTTGGAGAGGTTCGAGTTCTACATGTCCATACTACCTCTCAGTATGCCGACATATTCACCAAGGGACTCACGACGTCTATCTTCATTGAGTTTAGGTCCAGTCTTAATGTTCGCGGTGCTCCCAGTTCCGACAATGGGGGAGTGTTGGATTGTAAACGTGTCACAGTGAGAGGTCCTAAATGGATAGAGGGGGGGTGAATAGCCTATAAAAATTTCTACAACAACACTTAAGCAAGCTTGTTAGACAACTAAATGGCGAAGAAAGTTTTGCGCTAGCTCTGCAAAAGTGCAAGCCACCTATCCACAATTCTAGTTAATTATAATCTCTATGTCACACAATGTCTATGTTGCTATTTTACAACTAAAAGAGCAAATGAGCAAGAATAATTGCAACTACACAATATAAGCAATTATAACTAGCTACAAGAAGATACAATTATCACTTGCAAGAATGTAACAAAGGTAAATACAAGTGATAGAAATGTGTATACTGAGCTGGGCAAGAGATCAATAAATAGATACCAATGAATACCACGGAGACAAGATGAACAATGATTTTTCCTCTGATGTTCACTTGCTTGCCGGCAAGCTACGTCCCCGTTGTAGCGATACACCCACTTGGAGGTTCACGTGCTAATAGGCATCACACGCCTAACTCGCAACAGGGTGCCGCACAACCAACACAAGATGGGGATCCACAAGCTACTAGTAATCCACTAAAGATGCCTTTCGTGATCTCCCATGGGGAAGGCTCAAGAACCCCTCACAAATCACCGATTGGGGGCGGATACAATCACCAAATCCCCTCACCAATCACCAAATCACCAACCGTCTAGGTGATGGCAATCACCAAGAGTAATAAGAAATCCACAATTACAGCAATCACCTAGTGCCACCAAATATGCAATCTCAAATGCACACACTAGGGTTTTCCCCCAAATCCTCTCCCAAAAGAGCAACAAGCTAGGAGATGGATAGGAGAGGGAGGAGATGCTCTTGAAGCTCACTAGATCAACACTTGGAGCCCTCGATCTCTCACTTAGGGTTAACACAAATCTTTGAAGAGAGAGAGAGGAGGGGGAGCTTGTTCTTCTTTTCTTTCTTCTTGCAAGGATGAATAAAGGGAGAGAGAGGAAGGAGGGGAGGAGCCAACCTTATCCATCAGGCCACCCCTCCCAACCGTTGCTCCAGGCAAACCAATCCCGCACTGGAATTTTCAGCTAACGCGTCTTCGAAATTCCAGGGTGGGAGCGTCTCCCTACCGTTGCCGTGGACCAAACCCGCACTGGAAATTCCAGGCGGCTCGCCCTGGAATTTCCAGGGTGGGAGCGTCTCTCCCGACCCGCACTGGAAATTCCAGTTCGGGCTGCACCAATTTCCGGATGAACGCGAAAAACAAACAGAGGACCCCTTCCAGGAATATCAACGAGTTGAGTTGGAATTTCCGACCACAACCAAACCTTCTTCTCCTTTTTAAACCCTTTTAAGTGCCAACTTTCCAAAGTGATCCCAAAACATTTTAGGATTTAAGTTAGCATTTTTTACAAGGCATTTTCTTAGGCTTTCTCATGGATCTCAATTTGTCACTATGCACAATGTATATGCAAATGAGACTCACACTTAGTGGTACTAGATAACCATTGTAATCAAAGATTTCTCCTCTTTATAGTACGATTATCTATCCTAAACCCGATCATGAACTCTATTGCGTCTTGATCGGTAAAACAAAATGGCCTTAGGTTTTATACCTTTGCCTTGAGCCCATTTTGTTTTTCTCTTTCTTCATTTCCATGTTAGAGCACTTGATCACAATCTTTTGGCCATCTCCATCACATGAGTGCTATCTAGCTCCACCACTTGGACTTGGACCAACCTATCTTATAATCACTCTTAAGCATAGGGTTAGTACAATAGGTTTCATCAATTAACCAAAACCAAACTAAGGCTTTCACACGGCCCATGGCCCTGCCGTACTCGGCTCCCCATCGAGTCTATATGTACACAACTCTTGTCTGTGAGGAAGGTACTGCACATATTCTACTCGCTTTCAGGCAAGAGTGAAATGTCAGTTTCATCATGCTCAAAGGATTTTTTTTGTTTTAATAATACAACACACGTTCAAATTAAATTTATCATGGTATTATTTTGTTCGTATTGCAACACCATGTCCAATTGCAGCACATACCGTTAGGACATAAGAGTTCCCTAATAACTCAATCCCAATATGATGATATTGGTGCCCGTCTTCCTCCCGAGGTGCTCGCGTGGCCCCCGCCCGCTCCCTCCCTGGAGCGTCGCTTGCCCGCTCCCTGGAGCATCGTCCAGCCATGCCCGCCCGTGGACCCCACCCGCGCTGCTGTCCGTGGCCCAAACTAGCGCCCGCTCGGCCGCCATGGCCACGAGATCCAGCCAGCCGGAACCCGGTCATGGTCCCGAGAACCCGGCGGCCTTGTCTTATGCCGCAACACCAGCCCTGCCATCACCGTTCCCATCCACGGCCCCGGCTACGCCATCCCCCGCCTCAGCACCCCTCTGCCCCATTTGTCTCCGACCATGGCTGCGGATTGGCGGATGCATGGAGGAAGAAGAAACGGTAGTTATGATGGACCCCACTTTATGGGGGAGATACAACTCCCCCTTTATTTGAGGGGAGATGAGCTGTTTTTTTGGTGAAGGACCGAGAGTGCAATAGCAAGGCGACCAGAGGGGGGGGGGTGAATGGGAGCTCAAAAATTTCTCTCGAAACTTTGGCCTTTGTTCCACAAATCAACCCCCAAAAGCTTCGATTGAAACCGTGATGCCCACGACCCTTGGAAGAGGGTGGATGATCCCTAGGATCACAGCGAGGCACCACGAAGTGATAGCAAACCAAACGCCAAAAACACCAGCACAAGTTTGCCCCCTAAAAACCAAGTCCCGAACGCAGATGGAAGGCTACGTCGAGAAATTCCCAAATACCAATGCTAACAAGTAGCAAAGATACCTAGAGAGGTTTCTTGATCAACTCTAGGGCCAAAGGAGAAGTCCGGAAACCAAGC
This sequence comes from Coix lacryma-jobi var. lacryma-jobi, assembly GCA_009763385.1. NCBI lineage: Eukaryota > Viridiplantae > Streptophyta > Magnoliopsida > Poales > Poaceae > Coix > Coix lacryma-jobi. Next base: position 106,487,307 of record CM019823.1, on the reverse strand, counting down.
GAACAAGCCGGGAGAGCAAACGCACTAAGACTCAACACTCAGCCAACTCGCAGACTGTCCGGACTACAGACCGCGGACTGTCTACCCAACGGCGGACTGTCCGGGCTCTGGTGGCGGACTGTCCGCCGGCCAACTGAGCGAAACAGCAAGGCCACTGAACAGTAACTGGACGACTCCCGGACTGTCCGCGAGTCCCTATGGCAGACTGTCCGCCGGTCAAGGAACAGTAACGCGACCGAGACCCGCAGCCACTGACCTGGCTTGATCCCGATGGCCGGACTGTCCGCCGGTCAGGTGGCGGACTGTCCGCGACCGACCAGAGAGGGCGATTTCAGTCACCCTTCTCTCAAATCCTCCCAAAATAGAATCAACTCACAATCCCACGTTCCCAAACTTGGAGAGGATGATCATGAGGTAGTTAGGAAACTATCCTCAAGAAATCATCCGCTCAAATCAACTCAATCACCGGGAAATCGAAAGGGGAGGAGTATGAACGAAAAAGCGCCACGAAAACAAAATCAACCCGATCTACTTGTTCGTGAGGAGTTAGATTAATTCCTTCCGTGGAAATGATCTCCTCACTATAAAGAACAAGTTGATTCAAACGGATTTTGCAAAGACGCAGTAGAGAGGGAGATCGAGTGACGGGAAAATCGCGGAGAAACGAAGAACGCGAAGAACACGAACAAAACGCGAATCAAGTCATCGATCTGCAACCGTGTGGCTACCACACGCTACGACAGTGAGATTACGGTCTCACTTCCTCAAAATCTCCAGTACACAGATGTATGGTTCTCTGCGGATCTCAGTTGCTACAGTAGGGGATTAGGAGAGCAGGAAAACCTAGAAGGCAAAGAGCAAATGGCTGAGATCGGATGGGAGGTGGGTGTCTCCCTCTACTTATCCTAATTCTAGTTCCCACTCTACCCCTAACTAATTACAAAGCAAACCAGCCAAACCCTAAGGCTATCCTGGACCAACTCGAAGATAGTGGTGATCCGACGGCCACACCCGCACAACTGGTAGCGTTGCCTCAACGCAACCTCACCGATTTCCGCCACGTGCCGCCACCGCTCCGCTCGTCCTTTTCCTGGACTTTGCCCCCGGTTTTGTGGCCCAAACCGGGAAACCAGCCTTCACGACCAACCCCCGGTTTTGAGGCCCAAACCAGGAAACGAGCCGTCCGTCGCCTGAGTTTTGTGGCCCAAACTCAGCAAACCCGCAGTACCCAGGTTTTGAGGCCCAAACCTGGAAACTGTCCTCAGCCCGAGTTTTGTGGCCAAACTCGGAAACCGTCCTCAGCCCCAGTTTTGTGGCCAAACTCGGAAACCGTCAGCGCCCAGGTTTTGAGGCCCAAACCTGGAAACCGTCCACTCGGTGGTTTTTCTGTGGCTCAACCACCAAACCGAGCCGTAGATGGGATGCACCGCCCGTGCACCCCGTCCACCGACACGTGTCCCCAAGTCCTCGACCCAGGCTACACCGTGTCCGCAAGTCTCTGCTTGTCGCTGTCCCAGGCTGTCAGCCACCACAGCTGATCCTCGGGCCACCGGTCCCTCAGTCCAAGCCTCACGTCTGCCCTTCGCCACTCTCGGTCCATCGGCACGACACGTCTCTACTTGACCTTCACCTTGCCTTCGATCACTGTATCCGTGCTCGACACCTGCACAACACAAGCCAAAGAACATGCGCATTATCCCAGTTGACAATCACTCATCACTCAGAGACTCGGCATACACCCATGTATCTGCAATCTCCCCCTTGATGAGTGCATTGTCAACTACCAACACAAATCATAATGAAACAGAGGAAGGGAGGAAGAAAGAGAAGTAGAGAACTCGTCCAAATGACCCAAAAGCATATCAAAGCCAGAAGAAGGTCAAGTGTAAGAGCAAGACAACTTGGTCCCTAAAGACATGGGCAATGGCTCGACGCGACCAAGCAAAGCAAAGCTAGCCCTCAAGAAGAGGTAGAACAGGCTCAACACCTCTAGCGTGAAAACAGCTCGATATCAACTGAAAAATACCGACTGAAGAACAGAAAGGCTCCAAACCAATTGAACAACAAATCCAAAAATGCTAGTCCCTCAAGACCGAGGCACAAAGGCTCAACACAACTAGCAGAAAAAGCTCCGAACCAATTAGGAGATTCAAAAACCTCAAAAGCCGAGCCAACTCTCAAACTCCCCCTCCAATAGTGCACACAACTAGGAAATCTCCCCCTTAGTTGATCTTATGATTTGAGAGAATTTCTCCCCCTTAGTTGAAAATGCACTATCAAGAAACTCCTCTCCAAAATGCATATGAGTTAATAATGCAAGTTAGCAGCTTCAGGAATATAGTCGATAGAAAAAGAAGATGCTTGACAAAATGCTGATCCGATGACTCATTAAAATGCACAGAATGCTAGCAAAGGCTCAGACTGATCACTAAATACGAAATATGAACATGTGAGCAAAGTGAGCAGTTTTTAGCCAAAAAGGTATTCACCATCAAAATAGCACGAAACATGTATAGACAGGAAGTCAAACAAGTGTTAAACATGTATACAAGGTGAACTACCCCTAGCAAGGTTCAATCATCATGCTATAGGTTGAAAACTTGTCATTGCCTAACTTTTCAACTGTGCGAAGCCTATGCAGAAGCAATCAGAAGCTTAAAGCAACAGTTTCGGTCATACACTACATAGCTCAAGTTTAACTCAAAGTGCAATGAGAAACAGTCTCGATACTGTGATGTGCTGACAAGCAATCCCATCTCGATCTTTCCAATTCACTTGGTTCAATTTTAAAGTAGAATATGAACACACCAAGCAAGTGAATGACTCAGAACTAGAGACATAGCAACCTAGCATATATGAATAGCACAAGTGATTTCAACACATTCTACACATGCTAGTTGCATATCTCAATGGTGAACATTTTCAAGTTTTATGTTCATTAAGCAAATTCACCATACATAAAATAACTCATCTCACAACATGTATCAGTGATCAGAAAGAGCATAAGCTACAAGCATCATTAAATAGCATCAGAGCATACACTAAACAGAGCAAAGTCACGTTCTAAGGATTATATTAAAGAAGCTCTGAATGTAAATATGCAAGATGACATGCAAAGATGCATGATGAAACCAAAAGAAGGAAAAGAGTCAGTCTATGATACACGAACCAAAATGTTTCCCCCAACTAAAAGGGGAAACACACACCAAGCTCACCTCTTAACCTAGCAAAAGTTGATTGGTCCAAAGGCTTGGTGAAAATATCAGCCAACTGATGATGAGTATCGACATGGCGAAGGTCGATATCACCCTTCTCATAGTGGTCTCGCAGAAAATGAAAGCGCACATCAATGTGTTTGGTCTTAGAGTGCAGCATGGGGTTCTTAGCAACGCTAATCGCACTCGTGTTGTCACAAGGCAAAGGAACGCGAGAAAAGCTCAGACCAAAATCACGCAAAGTGGCCATCATCCAGAGCAACTGGGAACAGCAGCTAGCCGCAGCAACATACTTAGCCTCCATGGTAGACTGGGCGACACTAGACTGCTTGCGAGAAGACCACAGAACAAGAGAAGAACTAATAAACTAACAAGTCCCAGAAGTGGACTTGCGCTCAATACGGCAACCAGCAAATTTAGCATCAGAATAACCGCAAAGGGAGAGGGTGGAGGAAGCAGAATACCAAATCCCAAATTCTGGAGTGAAGGATAAGTACCTCATAATGCGCTTGACCGCCTGACGGTGCGAGGTGCGCGGCGACGACTGAAATCGCGCGCAAAGACACACCGCGAACTGAATGTCCGGGCATGTCGCCGTCAGGTACAGCAGTGACCCGATCATACTCCTGTACTCCTTCTGGTCCACAGCTTCTCCATCCTTGTCCGCATCCAGGGCCGTCGTGGTCGACATGGGTGTTGGAAGAGGTTTGGCCTCACCCATATCGAACTTCTTCAATATGTCCTTGGTATACTTACCCTGGTGCACGAACGTCCCCTCTCGAGATTGCTTGATTTGCAACCCGAGGAAAAACATCAGCTCGCCCATCATGCTCATCTCAAACTCTCTGCTCATAGTATCTGCAAACTTGGCAACCAAAGCGTGAGAAGAACCACCGAAAATGATATCATCCACGTAAATCTGGACCAAGAGAGTATCATTGCCTTGCTTGAGGAGAAAGAGCGTTTTATCCACACATCCCATTTTAAAACCCTTAGCAAGCAAAAAGGTTTTCAACCTATCATACAAGGCTCTAGGGGCTCGTTTCAAACCATACAAAGCTTTGTGAAGTTTAAAAACATGGTTTGGAAACTTGGGATTTTCGAAACCGGGGGATTGTTTCACATACACCTCTTCTTCTATGTGGCCGTTTAAGAAGGCACTCTTGACATCCATTTGAAAAAGTTTAAACCCTTTGGATGCAGCAAAAGCCAAGAGTATCCTAATTGCCTCCAAACGAGCTACAGGAGCAAAAGTCTCCTCATAGTCTATCCCCTCCTTCTAACTATACCCCTGGGCTACTAGCCTGGCCTTGTTTCTCACAACATGGCCATCCTCTCCTTATTTGTTTTTAAAAACCCATTTTGTACCAATAGGGTGACACTCAGGAGGAGGTGGAACCAAAACCCAAACCCGATTTCTCTCAAAGTTTTCTAACTCCTCATGCATGGCATTGACCCAATCTGGATCAGATAAAGCGTGTCCAACATCTCGGGGTTCAAAATCAGCAACAAATGCAGAATGAGCAAAGTGAGAGATTTGTTGTGACCTTGACCGAGTGACACGTTCGCCGATGCTGCCGATCATCTGCTGAGGTGGGTGTTGGCGCTGGATGTGTCGTGGCGCTCCCGAGCTGAAGAAACCTCCCCCTCAACAGCAGATGGTGCCTCCTCGGGTACAAAAGGTACCGCTCGAGGTGGCTGATCCCATGGCCCCCAAGTGGTCGAAGAAGAGGGATCAGGGCCATGAGTGGTAGTAGAAGCCGCTCTTTGCGGCTCAGCAGGTGGAGGTGGTGCTGGGTCATCCATCCCTTCAGCACCCTCGTCCTCATCATCAAAAAGAGGCTCACCAACCTCATGATCACCTGCACGCTCAAAACGAGAAGAAGGACAAACCATGGTCTCGTCGAAGGTGACATCTGATATCTCCATGACTCGGTTAGTATCAAGGTTAAGTACACGATATGCATGAGTGTGAGTGCCATAACCAAAAAATACGTCGTCTGAAGAACGAGACTCAAATTTGTCCAGGTTGCCTTTCTTGAGTATAAAACAGTGGCAACCAAAAACTCTAAAATAACTCACCTTGGGCAGTTTTCCAAAACGCAACTCATAAGAAGTCTTTTTCAAGAAAGCTCGGAGAAAAATGCGATTGGAAATATAGCATGCAGTGCTCATAGCTTCGGCCCAGTATCGCCTAGGAGTCCTATGCTCATCGAGCATCGTCCTGGCCATCTCTACAAGGGTCCGATTCTTCCTTTCTACAACACCATTTTGTGGCGGTGTGTAGGGGGGAGAAAACTGATGCTCCAAACCCAAAGAGTTACAAAACTTCTCAAAATCCAAATTCTTGAATTCGGAACCATTATCACTCCGAATTGCTCGCATTGAGTTCATAGGGAACTCATTCTGAAGACACAAAATCAGATTGCGAGCAAAGGAGACAGTCTCGGTCTTCTCAGCTAAAAAGAAGACCCACGAATATCTTGAAAAGTCGTCAACAACAACAAGCACATACCACTTCCCCCCAACCGAGCTCACCCGAGCCGGACCAACAAGGTCCATGTGCAAAAGCTCTCCAGGGCGCTTAGTCATGACCTAAGTCACTGAATGGTGGGGAGCGGCTACCATCTTCCCATGTCTACAAGAATGGCACACAAGATCCTTCTCCATGGACAACTTGGGCAATCCTCGGATTAAGCCAAGTGAGCTAAGTCTTGCAAGCAAGTCGAAACTCAGGTGACCTAGTCTCCTATGCCACTTCCAAAGATCAGAGGAGGAAGGTCCAGCCAGAAGACAACGAGAAATGCCAAACGACTCTGAGAAATTCGCACGAAAGACTTTTCCAAAGGGCGAAATCAAACATACAAGATTGCCCTAATGAAAGCCCAAGTTTGGTTTTGGATAATTGATGAAACCCATTGGACTAACATTTGTCATTAAGTGTTTGATTAGCAAAAAGTGGTCCATGGCTCAAGTGAAGCATGATGATGGACATGTGATGCAATGATCAAGTGATTGGTCGTAAGATGGTCCATATCTTCACTAGAAGAAAAGAAGAAAGAGGAAAATAAAAGAGCTCAAGGCAAAGGTATAACCAATAGGCTCTTTTGTTTTTGGCACTCAAGACACCATAGAGGGTGTGAGTGTATTTAGGATAGATAGCCGTACTATCAAGAGGAGAAATTCATAGTATACGGTTATCAAGTTGCCTCTAGTTGCATTTGCATATGACATAACTAAAATAAGGCGATAAATCCTTTGAAAAAATGTTTTGAAAATGCTAACACACTTGCACAAGGTGGTGTACACTTGGTGGTGTTAGCACATTTGCAAAGGAGAAGTTGTTGGAGTAGTTTTGGATCAACACAGGGAACAAAATGAAGTTTTCTGTGTATGGTCGGTGGTACCGACCAGGGTGGTCGGTGGTACCGCCCATAGGAGCTGCGTGCAGCCCTCTCTGTGGTGGGGCGTTTTTGGCCTGGCGGTGGTACCGCTATTACCTCGGTACTACCGCCGGCGGTGGTACCGACCAGAGGGTCGGTGGTACCGTGGCTCTAAGGGGTTTCGCGAGGCTCTCTGTAGATTTGAAAATGGTCTGGCGGTAGTACCGCCATTACCTCGGTACTACCGCCCGCGGTGGTACCGATGCAAGGTCGGTAGTAGCTTGTTTTTCGCAGAGCTCTCTGTTCGCGGCCGATTTTGGCTTGGCGGTAGTACCGCCATTACCTCGGTACTACCGACCTCGGAGGTACCGACCAGAGAGTCGGTGCTTCGCCTTAATCAGCGGGATGTGAGTAAACGGCTAGTTTGACTAAGCCGGTAGTACCGCCCAGGAGGGGTCGGTACTACCGACCAAGCGCAGAAAGGTGGGGGTTGGGCTGCCGTCCTCTCCTCTCTATATATAGGTCGTGGCCGCGTTTGAGAGATGCCTCTTGACTTTCTAACCTCTTGAACATCCTCTTGAGCAAGATCTAATCCCTCCCTTCGATCTCTTTGATTGTTAGTGCGAATCCAAGTGAGATCGAGTGAAACCAAGAGCTTGCATTGTGATCTTGCATTCTAGAGGCATCTTGGTGATTGGCATTCCATTGTGATATCAATTATCTTCACTTGCCCGGTTCAGTAAAATCACACTACCACTCTCTTGTATTCCTTTGTTCATACTTGTTATAGAGTAACTTGTTTCCCTTGTTAATAATAGTAGTAGCTTTGCTAGTGTAGCTAGTTTAGTTTTGCTAGCTCTCTTGTGTAGCTCACTAGTTTAGTAAAGTAGTGACTTAGTCCTTGTGTGCCCTAGAGATCATAATTAACTAGACTTGCAAATAGGTGGCTTGCATTTGACATAGAGCTAGAGCAACCGCATTTATCGCTTTGTTATTGTCTAACAAATTGCTCTAGTGCTTTGTAGAATTTTAAATTAGGCTATTCACCCCCCCCTCTAGCCAATTAGGACCTTTCAAGTGGTATCGGAGCCAAACACCGTTTGATTCAAAGGCTTAACAACCTACGGTGCAAATATGGCTCAAATTGTGTTCAACCATGTTGGGGGCAAACCACCGTACTTTGATGGGTCATCTTTTGATTATTGGAAGAGAAAGATGAAGATGTACCTTGGCTCCATCAATGATAGGGTGTGGGAGGTCACACAAGATGGTTATGTTATTGTCAATGAAGAAGACCCCACCCCTAGAGAGCGTGAAAGCAAGCAATGCAACACAATGGCGCTCAACACTATATACAATGGCATTGATCCAAAAGTCTTTGAGCAAATCAAAGATCTTGAGAAGGCAAATGAAGTATGGGCAAGACTAGAAGAAACATATGAGGGCACTTCAACGGTAAAAAGTGCCAAATTGTACATGCTCAAAGATAAGCTCACAAGCTTCAAGATGAAAGAGGATGAAACAATCCCGGAGATGTTCTATAGGCTCCAATGCATCATAAATGATCTCAAGAGTTTGGGAGAGAAAGTGAAGGATGAAGACTTCACCCACCGGTTCTTGAGTTGCTTGCCCAAGCGATTCAAGACATTGAGGACCATCATCATGAGAGGAGGATTGCAAAATGTGACACCAAATGAAGACCTTGGTGATGTAATGACCGAAGATCAATACAATGATGGTGGTGATGATGAGGAGGTGAAGGAAGAGGAGAAGAAGAAGAGCTTGGCATTCAAAGCCACTTCTTCATCCAAGAGCAAGAGCAAGGGCAAGGCAAAGCTAGAATCAAGTGATAGTGAAGATGAAGATTCTAGTGATGATGATGAGGCCATGGCACTTCTAGTAAGGAAGTTTGGAAGATTCATGAAGAAGAAAGGCTATGGTGCAAGAAAGAGAAGGGACAACAACAAGAACAAGGGCTATGTGAGAAGATGCTATAAGTGCAAGAGTGAAGATCACATGATAGCCGATTGTCCTCAAAATAGTGACAATGATGATGAAGCAAAGAAGAAGAAGGACAAGAAGGAAAAGAAGGAGAAGAAGCTCTCTTTCACCAAGAAAAAGAAAGGTGGATCCTATGTTGTGACATGGGATAGTGATGCATCATCCGATAGTGATGATGAAGAGCACAACAAGATGAAGAAGAAGGCACTTGCAAGTATTGCTATCAACAAAAAGCCTTCTATCTTTGACACTCCATCTACATGCTTGATGGCAAGGCCATCCAAGGTACCTTCCTATGATGAGAGTGATGATGATGATGATGATAATGAAAATGAATACACTAATGAAGAACTTATGGACATGTTTGAGCAAGCTCATGTTTGCTTTGAGAAGAAGAGGAAGGAGTGCAAGGAATTGCGCATGAAGGTTAGCCTTCTTGAGCAATCTCTTGATGAGCTCAAGCTAACTCATGAGAGGCTAGAGGTAGCCCATGAGAAGCTTGATAAAGCTCACACTAGGCTTGAAGAAGCCCACTCCTCTCTCCTCACTCAAACCAAGATTGAGGACTTTGCTCAAACATGTGACATAGGTATCACATGTGACTTAATCAATGAAAAATTTTACACACCTATTGTCATTGCACCTCCCAATGCTTCATCTAGTTCATGCTCCACCGATGCATCTAACTCAAACATAAAAGATGGTTTTACTTGTGATGCATCATTAATAGTGGAAAATGAAACCTTAAAGAAAGAGGTGAATAAGCTCACTTGTGCCTTAGGCAAAGCCTATGGTGGAGATGCCCGCTTGCTTAAGTGCTTGGGTGGCCAAAGATTTTCCCATGAGAAAGAAGGGATTGGCTATACCCCCAAGAAGGGCAAGGCGACCTTTGCTCCTCACAAGACTAGTTTTGTGAAGGGCAATGGACGCTATTGCATAAATTGCAAGCAATCCGGGCATACCGAGCATAATTGCTATAAAAAGAACCTAAACAAGAACAAACCAACCAACCTTGGTAAATCAATTAAGTTTGATTCTTGTTATGTGCTTTACAAGGGTGTTAATAGTGTAAGAGCTAAGTTTGTTGGTACACCTAAGGAGGGCTCAAAGAAGAAAGCCATTTGGGTACCAAAGAGCTTAGTCACTAACCTTGGAGGACCCAACAAGATTTGGGTACCTAAACATTGAATCTTCTTGTAGGTCAATTACAAAGCCGGAGGAAGGCATTGGGTGCTTGATAGTGGGTGTACTCAACATATGACCGGGGATTCTAGAATGTTCAACTCAATCAACACAAATGAAGAAGACTTCAAAGTGGATAGCATCACATTTGGGGACAATAGTGAAGGCAAGGTCAAGGGACTTGGTAAGATTGCAATATCCAATGACTTGAGCATCTCAAATGTCTTGCTAGTAGAGAGCTTGAACTTCAACTTGCTATCGGTAGCTCAAATATGTGATCTTGGTTTCAATTGCAACTTTGGTGTTGATAATGTGATGATCACTAGTAATGATGGAACCAACCTAGCATTCAAAGGATTTAGATATGGAAACCTATACTTAGTTGATTTTGATGCAAAGGAAACTCAATTGACAACATGCTTGATCACTAAGTCTAGTATGGGTTGGCTATGGCATAGAAGGCTTGGTCATGTTGGGATGAAGCAACTAAATAGATTGATCAAATATGACTTAGTTAAGGGCTTGAGAGATGTTGTGTTTGAGAAGGATAAACTTTGTAGCTCTTGTCAAGCCAGCAAACAAGTTGGAAATACTCACCCTATGAAAAGTGAAATGAGCACTACTAAAGCATTTGAGCTATTGCATATGGATTTATTTGGGCCAACTACATACACTAGCATTGGTGGCAATAAATATGGTTATGTGATTGTGGATGACTTCACTAGATACACATGGGTATTCTTTCTTGGTGACAAAAGTGAAACATTTGCTACATTCAAATCTTTTGTCAAGAGAAGTCAAAATGAGTTTGAGACAACTATCAAGAAAGTGAGAAGTGACAATGGGAGTGAGTTCAAGAACACAAGAATTGAAGAGCTATGTGATGATTTTGGCATTAGGCATCAATTCTCGGCAAAGTACACTCCTCAATCAAATGGGATACTTGAAAGAAAGAATAGAACCTTGATTGATATGGCAAGATCCATGCTTAGTGAATACAATGTGAGTCAATCCTTTTGGGCCGAAGCTATCAACACGGCTTGCTACTCTAGCAACCGACTATATTGCCATCCTATGTTGGAAATGACACCATATGAGCTATTGAATGGAAGAAAGCCCAATATTGCATACTTTAGAGTATTTGGTTGCAAGTGCTATATATTGAAGAAGGGCACAAGATTGAGCAAGTTTGACAAGAAATGTGATGAAGGGTTCCTACTTGGATATTCAACTACAAGCAAAGCATATAGAGTATGGAACTTGGCTAGTGGAACACTTGAAGAAGTTCATGATGTAGAATTTGATGAAACCAATGGATCTCAAGATGAAAATGAGAACTTAGATGATGTGAGAGGCACTCATTTGGTGAATGCAATGAAGAACATGGATGTTGGTGATATTAGGCCAAGAGAAGTGATTGAAGTTGAAGATGACAAAGAGCAAGTGGTCACCATCCCAAATGAGCAAGATAGTGATTCTCAAGTACAAAATCAACAAGTGGCTAGTTCATCATCTCCCAATGTGCAACAAGCGGATCAACCGAGTACAAGCAATGCGAATCAAGTGCTTCAACCTTCAAGTATAGCAAGAGATCATCCCTTAGATTTGGTTATTGGTGGCATTCAAAGTGGTGTTCAAACAAGATCAAGATTGGCAATGTTTTGTGGGAACTATTCATTTGTGTCAACTATTGAACCAACCAAGATTGAAGAAGCTTTGAAGGATGTTGATTGGGTTAATGCCATGCATGAAGAGCTAAACAACTTCACAAGAAATGAAGTTTGGGAATTGGTTGAGAGGCCTAAGAGCTATAATGTTATTGGTACTAGATGGGTATTCCGCAACAAGCAAGATCAAGATGGCCTAGTGGTGAGAAACAAAGCAAGATTGGTAGCACAAGGTTACACTCAAATTGAAGGGCTTGACTTTGGAGAGACATATGCACCGGTTGCAAGATTGGAAGCAATTAGAATCCTATTAGCTTATGCTTGTGCTCATAACATCAAGCTATATCAAATGGATGTAAAGAGTGCATTTCTCAATGGCTACATCAATGAGTTGGTATATGTTGAGCAACCTCCCGGTTTTGAAGATGAAAAGAAGCCCAACCATGTCTACAAGTTGAGAAAAGCATTGTATGGCTTAAAGCAAGCTCCAAGGGCATGGTATGAAAGATTGAGGAATTTCCTTCTATCCAAAGGGTTCAAAATGGGAAAGGTTGACACCACTCTCTTCACCAAGAAGATAGGGAATGACTTGTTTGTGTTGCAAATCTATGTTGATGATATCATATTTGGCTCAACCAACCAAGATTTTTGTGAAGAGTTTGGAAATATGATGGCAAAAGAGTTTGAAATGTTCATGATTGGAGAGCTTAGTTACTTCCTTGGTCTTCAAATCAAGCAAATGAAGAATGGTACTTTTGTGAGTCAAGGCAAGTACATCAAAGATATGCTCAAGAAGTTTGGTCTTAATGATGCAAAAGCTATTAGTACACCAATGGGAACAAATGGACACTTGGATGGTGATGCTAGTGGCAACATGGTGGATCAAAAGTTGTATCGGTCTATGATTGGAAGCTTACTCTATGTGACCGCTTCAAGGCCGGATGTCATGTTTAGTGTGTGCATGTGTGCAAGATTCCAAGCTTCTCCAAGAGAGTCATTTGAAGGCAACAAAGAGAATCTTGAGGTACTTGAAGGTTACACAAAATGTTGGGTTGTGGTACCCCAAAGGAGCAAACTTTGAATTAATTGGGTACTCTGATTCCGATTATGCGGGTTGCAAGGTTGATAGAAAGAGCACATCGGGCACATGTCAATTATTGGGAAGGTCACTTGTATCTTGGTCTTCAAAGAAACAAAATAGTGTGGCACTCTCTACCGCCGAAGCCGAATATATTAGTGCCGGTAGTTGTTGTGCACAACTCCTATGGATGAGGGCAACCTTGAAGGACTTTGGAATAAAATTCAAACAAGTGCCATTGCTATGTGACAATGAAAGTGCGGTGAAGCTCACAAACAACCCGGTGCAACATTCAAGAACCAAGCACATTGACATTAGGCACCACTTCATTAGAGATCATCAACAAAAGGGAGATATATCTATTGAGAGTGTTGGGACCGATGATCAACTTGCGGATATATTCACTAAGCCACTTGATGAGAAGAGGTTTTGCAAGCTAAGGAATGAGTTGAACATACTAGATTTCTCAAATATGTGTTGATAATGCACCCCACTTATATGACTTGCCTCTCCTCCAAGCCAAAGCAAACGTATTATTGTTTGACATTTGCATCTCATACCTTGCTAAGGACTTGTTTAGAGCATCTAGGCATATCTAGTAGGTTTTGGACCTCATTCATTGAAAATCAAATGACTTTGATGTTGGTATGGTACCACTATTGCTTCTATGATTGTTATGATCTAGTGGTGGCATATGACATGTTTATGGGCTTGCAATCCTAGTGTTTGACTATAAACATGAGCATTGAAGTATATAACCGACATGAGTAAGATAACCATTGCAAGATGTGTGAAGAAGCTTACTCTAGAGCAAACGGTGCTATATATGGTATGCAATTGTTTATAGTTGAACCACAATTTGATCAATTTCTACTCCCATGCTTTACAAATGAAAAACTCACCTTTTGTGGTCATTGATGACAAAGGGGGAGAAAAATGGCATAAAAGATATGCAAAAAGGGAGAAGAAGTTGCACAATGAGAAAGATTTATGAAAAGAAAGGGATAAAAATTTTTAAGAACACAAGTAGGGGGAGCAAGCCTATGAACTTGATTGAATGCATTTGCAATGTGCATCTTACATATGCTTGCTTGCATTGTCTTGCATTAGTTTGTGTTTTCATGTAGTATCTCTCTTGTGTGTTGCTTGCTAGACTAGAACTTGAATGATGAAATGAAGTACTAGCATGCATAGGATAGAACTAGATTTTTGGAATTTAACATTTTTGCCAATATATTTGCTTAAAAGTTGGCTTACAAGTTGTATCTAGTTCATTATGGTGCTAAGGATGATCATGAGTTTTGCACTCCGATTGGTATCGCGCTTCAAAGGTCCATTCTTTAAACCTTAGTATCACAAGTTTGTAATTGCTCACCCAAAATTTTATATCCATGCATATGTGCCGAACCTCGAACCAAACTCTATAGCACATATGTAGGGGGAGCAAATACTACCTTGGTGTCTCAAATCTTTATCATAATATCCTGTATGAGGGTTGTCATCAATTACCAAAAAGAGGGAGATTGAAAGCCCAAGTTTGGTTTTGGATAATTGATGAAACCCATTGGACTAACCTTTGTCATTAAGTGTTTGATTAGCAAAAAGTGGTCCATGGCTCAAGTGAAGCATGATGATGGACATGTGATGCAATGATCAAGTGATTGGTCGTAAGATGGTCCATATCTTCACTAGAAGAAAAGAAGAAAGAGGAAAATAAAAGAGCTCAAGGCAAAGGTATAACCAATAGGCTCTTTTGTTTTTGGCACTCAAGACACCATAGAGGGTGTGAGTGTATTTAGGATAGATAGCCCTACTATCAAGAGGAGAAATTCATAGTATACGGTTATCAAGTTGCCTCTAGTTGCATTTGCATATGACATAACTAAAATAAGGCGATAAATCCTTTGAAAAAATGTTTTGAAAATGCTAACACACTTGCACAAGGTGGTGTACACTTGGTGGTGTTAGCACATTTGCAAAGGAGAAGTTGTTGGAGTAGTTTTGGATCAACACAGGGAAGAAAATGAAGTTTTTTGTGTATGGTCGGTGGTACCGACCAGGGTGGTCGGTGGTACCGCCCATAGGTGCTGCGTGCAGCCCTCTCTGTGTTGGGGCGTTTTTGGCCTGGCGGTGGTACCGCTATTACCTCGGTACTACCGCCGGCGGTGGTACCGACCAGAGGGTCGGTGGTACCGTGGCTCTAAGGGGTTTCGCGAGGCTCTCTGTAGATTTGAAAATGGCCTGGCGGTAGTACCACCATTACCTCGGTACTACCGCCCGCGGTGGTACCGACGCAAGGTCGGTAGTAGCTTGTTTTTCGCAGAGCTCTCTGTTCGCGGCCGATTTTGGCTTGGCGGTAGTACCGCCATTACCTCGGTACTACCGACCTCGGAGGTACCGGCCAGAGAGTCGGTGCTTCGCCTTAATCAGCGGGATGTGAGTAAACGGCTAGTTTGACTAAGCCGGTAGTACCGCCCAGGAGGGGTCGGTACTACCGACCAAGCGCAGAAAGGTGGGGGTGGGGCTGCCGTCCTCTCCTCTCTATATATAGATCATGGCCGCGTTTGGGGAGATGCCTCTTGACTTTCTAACCTCTTGAACATCCTCTTGAGCAAGATCTAATCCCTCCCTTCGATCTCTTTGATTGTTAGTGCGAATCCAAGTGAGATCGAGTGAAACCAAGAGCTTGCATTGTGATCTTGCATTCTAGAGGCATCTTGGTGATTGGCATTCCATTGTGATATCAATTATCTTCACTTGCCCGGTTCGGTAAAATCACACTACCACTCTCTTGTATTCCTTTGTTCATACTTGTTATAGAGTAACTTGTTTCCCTTGTTAATAATAGTAGTAGCTTTGCTAGTGTAGCTAGTTTAGTTTTGCTAGCTCTCTTGTGTAGCTCACTAGTTTAGTAAAGTAATGACTTAGTCCTTGTGTGCCCTAGAGATCATAATTAACTAGACTTGCAAATAGGTGGCTTGCATTTGACATAGAGCTAGAGCAACCGCATTTATCGCTTTGTTATTGTCTAACAAATTGCTCTAGTGCTTTGTAGAATTTTAAATTAGGCTATTCACCCCCCCTCTAGCCAATTAGGACCTTTCACCTGAGGATCCAAAATGCGACTGAGATTCGGTTTAAAACGAATCTCATAGTCATCATCAAAAAGTTGCGAAACAGAAAGAAGGTTAAAATGCAAGTTAGAAAAAGAGGAACATCGCGCAACACAAAGTGCTCATTAACTCGCACCGACCCACGAGACAACACTTTACCTTTGCTATTGTCGCCGAAGGTGATAAACTCCTTTCCGGCGACCGGACTAAGACTGGAGAACCACTTGGCATTTCCGGTCATGTGCCTCGAACACCTGGAATCCACCAACCAAACGTTCTCCAATCGTTTTACCTACGTCAATAAAAAGACATAGGGTGAGCGTACGGTCCAACACTGGGGTTAGTGAAGTAGGAAAAGTACCAGTGTAGAGGAAAATGTGGTCCGCTAAGGGAGGAGCGTCCATCGTGATACTCAAAACGCGGTGGGGGAAACGCTCAACTACAAAGCCACCGCCACGGGGTCCATAGCCCACAACTGCAGGCTCCCACCGGGCACGACCTCCTCACGGCATGGGCCTAGGAACTTGAGGTTTTGGACCTCTAGGCCTAGCAGCACACCTCTGAACGTTCGGCACATGTACATCATGGAAAGGATGGTACATGTCCGTGTTGTTCATCTCCTTTGCACGGCGCGCCTCTCTCTTGCGCCGAAAGCAAAACTCACTCAAGTGTCCTTCTCTCCCACAATGCTCACAATGGTACCTCACCGCTCTCATAGGGGGTTGTTGGTACTCACGGTAGTGGGTGTGGATCACTTTGCCCTTTTGTGGCAAAAACTCCTCTTGGATAGGTGGCATGGTGTCTAGCTTGTTCTTGAGGTGGTTTGGTTTTGGAGCCCATGATTGTTTCTTGGGTGGAGCTCTCGGAGGTTCAACAAATACCCCATCCTTGGTGTTAGGCTTGAGAGGCTCTTTGGGTGGAATTTTGATTAGCTTGGGAGTAGTGGTGGAGTTGGGCTTCTCACATGGGTTTAGACCACTCGACTCTCCAATCTTGCCAAAAGATGACACATCCACACCCTGAGCAAAACCTACACCTGGACCTTCAGCAGCACGCTTGAACTGGGAGATCATCATCCCAAGCTGTGGCTCACCACTAGACACCCATGACAAGATGGTCCGAAGATATGTGTTTTCCTCCTCGGTTTGCATCTTGTCATGCTTCACGTTCGCGATCTCCATCTCCAAACCCTCACACAGAACGCACCTAGTCACACAAGTGCTACCCGAGCTAGCCTTCTCAAGAGACACAATCTTGGCATTTTTCTCTGCCAACTCGGATTGCAAGCCCGCACAGGACTTGCATGCACCCAACAGCAAGGATCTAGCCTTCAGCTCATCCACCTCTCCTACCAACACAGCATACTTACTTCTCAAAGTGAGAAGATCAGTTATGTGTGTGGAGCACATCTCACACTCCTCCTCATCTGTGACAACAATGGTGGACTTGACAGATTCAAGTTCCTTCACCGTATCCTCCCACTTCTACCTAAACTCCTTCCTCTCTCTAGCAGCGCGCCTAAGCAACTTTTCTTGACTAAGGAGAGTGGCAGTAAGTTTCTCGACCTCAGCAGAAAGCTCATCGGGGGTCTGAGATACCTGGGAGGTGTCATCGTCGTCGTCGTCGTTCTGAGGAATGTCCTCCAGCTCGCCGTCGACCTCCTTGCCGAGGGCCATGGTGCAGAATCCCTCGTTGTCGGCGAAGAAGCAGAGGCCGTTCAGCTTGTCCTCGATCCTCTTCTTCTTCTCGGACTCGTCGTCGCTTGAGGCAGCGGAGTCGTCATCCGAGTCGTCGATGTCGCTGAGAGTGGCGAAGAAAGCACGCTGCTCAGCCTGGGACTTCTCCAAGTACTTCGTCTTGATGTACTCCTTGTCGAAGCCGCCCTTCCGCTTGTGCTTCGCGGGACGTACTTCTCCTTGCGCTTGCCAGAGTCGTACTTGTGCCCATGATCCGCCTTGCCGAAGACTTGCTTGTTCTTCTTCGGGCAATTGGCGATGAAGTGGTTAGGGTCGCCGCACTCGAAACATCCCGAGCGTCCTCCTCCGCGGCGACGGTTCATGCGGTTGTTGTGGAACCGTGAGAACCGGTTGGCGAGCATAGCCAACTCGTCATCCCCCATGAACTCCAGCTGCTCCTCTGTGACAGAAAGAAGTGAAGACAAAGCAAAGCCTCCAGAGGGGTTAGCAGAAGAGCTAGAAAGCAAAGCCATCGACGGGCCAGAAGGATTTTCATAAGAAGCCCTCGTCATGGCATCGATCTCACTGGACTTGAGCTTACTAAAGAGCTCGTCGCATGTGAGAGTCTCAAAGTTAGGCGATTCGATGATCGCCTGGACCTTTGAGTCCCACACCGACCGATCAAGAGTATGCAAAAGCTTCAAAGCTCTCTCATGATCGTCGAAAGGCACCAGCTCCTTGTTAGCCCTCATCCTGTTGACAATCACCTGAAAGCGAGCGAATAAACTCTCTATGCTATCGCCAGGCATATGTCGAAAGTTCTCATACTCTCGCTTGTGCGACTCATAGAGACAGGTTTTGACTTGAGAGGTTCCCTCATGGAAACGCATGAGGGATGCCCAAATCTCCCGAGCCGTAGCGAGGTGAGAAACGCGATCAAACTCCGTCATGCTCAAGCATGAGAAAAGAGCGTTACGGGCTCGGCTATTGGCATCGTGCTCATCGATCTGACGCTGAGTCACACGAGCAGCCAAGACCACGTAATCAGCAGAGTTGCAAATATCCCAGATGGAAGCACCCATACTCTGCAGATAGGCCGACATGCGTATCTTCCAATACGCATAGTTCGTCCCATCGAAAAACGGCGGTTTGCCCACGCCGCGATCCATGACGCCTTCTGTGGATCTGGAACCGGCTAAGGTGGAAGATCCTTAACCCGCTTCGATACCAATTGAAGGACTGAGAGTGCAATAGCATGGCAACCAGAGGGGGGGGTGAATGGGAGCTCAAAAATTTCTCTCGAAACTTTGGACTTTGTTCCACAAATGAACCCCCAAAAGCTTTGATGGAAACCATGATGCCCATGACCCTTGGAAGAGGGTGGATGATCCCTAGGATCACAGCGAGGCACCACAAAGTGATAGCAAACCAAACGCCAAAAACACCGGCACAAGTTTGCCCCCTAAAAACCAAGTCCCGAACGCAGATGGAAGGCTACGTCGAGAAATTCCCAAATACCAATGCTAACAAGTAGCAAAGATACCTAGAGAGGTTTCTTGATCAACTCTAGGGCCAAACGAGAAGTCCGGAAACCTAGCGAACAAGCCGGGAGAGCAAACGCACTAAGACTCAACACTCAGCCAACTCGCAGACTGTCCGGACTACAGACCGCGGACTGTCTACCCAACGGCGGACTGTCCGGGCTCTGGTGGCGGACTGTCCGCCGGCCAACTGAGCGAAATAGCAAGGCCACTGAACAGTAACTGGACGACTCCCGGACTGTCCGCGAGTCCCTATGGCAGACTGTCCGCCGGTCAAGGAACAGTAACGCGACCGAGACCCGCAGCCACTGACCTGGCTCGATCCCGATGGCCGGACTGTCCGCCGGTCAGGTGGCGGACTGTCCACGACCGACTAGAGAGGGCGATTTCAGTCGCCCTTCTTCCAAATCCTCCCAAAATCGAATCAACTCACAATCCCACGTTCCCAAACTTGGAGAGGATGATCATGAGGTAGTTAGAAGACTATCCTCAAGAAATCATCCGCTCAAATCAACTCAATCACCGGGAAATCGAAAGGGGAGGAGTATGAACAAAAAAGCGCAACGAAAATGAAAACAACCCGATCTACTTGTTCGTGAGGAGTTAGATTAATTCCTTTGGTGGAAATGATCTCCTCACTATAAAGAACAAGTTGATTCAAACAGATTTCGCAAAGACGCAGTAGAGAGGGAGATCGAGTGACAGGAAAATCGCGGAGAAACGAAGAACGCGAAGAACACGAACAAAACGCGAATCAAGTCATCGATCTGCAACCGTGTGGCTACCACACGCTACAACAGTGAGATTACGGTCTCACTTCCTCAAAATCTCCAGTACATAGATGTATGGTTCTTTGCTACAGCAGGGGTTGGGAGAGCAGGAAAACCTAGAAGGCAAAGAGCAAATGGCTGAGATCGGATGGGAGGTGGGTGTCTCCCTCTACTTATCCTAATTCTAGTTCCCACTCTACCCCTAACTAATTACAGAGCGAACCAGCCAAACCCTAAGGCTATCCTGGACCAACTCGAAGATAGTGGTGATCCGACGGCCACGCCCGCACAACTGATAGCGTTGCCACAACGCAACCTCACCGATTGCCGCCACGTGCCGCCACCGCTCCGCTCGTCCTTTTCCTGGACTTCGCCCCCGGTTTTGTGGCCCAAACCGGAAAACCAGCCTTCACGACCAACCCCCGGTTTTGAGGCCCAAACCGGGAAACCAATCGTCCGTCGCCTGAGTTTTGTTGCCCAAACTCAGCAAACCCGCAGTACCCAGGTTTTGAGGCCCAAACCTGAAAACCGTCCTCAGCCCGAGTTTTGTGGCCAAACTCGGAAACCGTCCTCAGCCCCAGTTTTGTGGCCAAACTCAGAAACCGTCAGCGCCCAGGTTTTGAGGCCCAAACCTGGAAACCGTCCACTCGGTGGTTTTTCTGTGGCTCAACCACCAAACCGAGCTGTAGATGGGATGCACCGCCCGTGCACCCCGTCCACCGACACGTGTCCCCAAGTCCTCGACCCAGGCTACACCGTGTCCGCAAGTCTCTGCTCGTCGCTGTCCCAGGCTGTCAGCCACCACAGCTGATCCTCGGGCCACCGGTCCCTCAGTCCAAGCCTCACGTCTGCCCTTCGCCACTCTCGGTCCATCGGCACGGCACGTCTCTACTTGACCTTCACCTTGCCTTCAATCATTGTATCCGTGCTCGACACCTGCACAACACAAGCCAAAGAACATGCGCATTATCTCAGTTGACAATCACTCATCACTTAGAGACTTGGCATACACCCATGTATCCGCATTTGGTAGCCACCAAAAAAGGGCCATATTGAGGAGCTGCTGGAGCACAAAATTTACTTCATCTCTCCCAATATGACAATTTTATAGGGATTGAGGGTCTTATTGGGAAACTGCCAGAGATACTCTAAGACCAAAACCGCCAAAGAAGTTAACACAATTGACGGAAGAAATAAATATCAAAGGTTTCTTTCTAGCTATATATAACATTATCGTCTTAGTCGCATCACAGTATAGAGTAGAGTTGCGCTCCGTAGTTGTGCTAATTTCACGAACTTTGTTTTAAATGAAATATGATTTTAACTTTATTATTTAATTTTACAGTATTATTATCTGATTAAATGTTACTTTAACATTAATATTTAATTTTATAGTATTTTTATCTTATCATGTGATCCATATGTTTATAGTACAAATGTTTATTTATCCCAACACACGGATAAGGATGAAAACGGATGGGATGAATCCCGTTTCGTCCGCAACGTATTCCGTTTTTTCCCGTCCGTTTTTGTTTTTTCGGAAAAATACGAAAACATGATCGAAAATGGGATAGAATATATCGGGACCGGGATCGAAAACGGATGGACATTTTTCCGTCCGTATTTACGGTATACCGTATTTTACCGGGATGATCCTGTTTTTATCCCGTTTATAGTTTATTCGGGATAGGCCCAGTACTGCCATAGCCCACTAGCGTGGCTGCCTACGACGCGGTGGCCTGCAAGGCTGCCGCCTGCCCGCCTCTGCCTCTCCATCTGTGCAGCCCGTTGCCTGTATCTCCCTCTAGATCTCTCATGTCCGCAGCTGATTAATCCCTTCTTAAAAACAAAAAAAAGCAGCTCACATATCTTTGCTAGCTTGTTGCCCTGGACTTGCCTTTGCAACATCAATCTGGCACGTCTAGGAGCATGTGGACAGCAAGGACAGTGACGACGCAGGTGGTTGTCCTGCACATATGTTCGTCTAGCTATACGACATTATAGTTTTTTTTTAAAAAAGCTATACAACATTATTATACACACATATTTATACATTATTATACATTATATAAGCTGTAATGACTTTGCAGCCCTTGGTGATTTGCTATTTATGTGATCGTTATGATTAGACATGTTGTAATCCCGGTTTAAGTTTCTGCTTACCGTCCGTTTACGTCTATTTTAAAATCGTATTTAACCGTTTTCGTATAACCGTATATTCCGCTACCGTTTTTGCTCCCGACTATCCGGCTTCCGCTCCCGTTTCCGTTAGAAAATATGAAAACAAAAACAGTAAAGGTATTTTCCGTCCGTTTCCGTCCGTTTTCATCCTTACACACGGATACACTACTAGTTAGCTACTAATTAAAGGGACAAGTTATTGTATGACCCAATATATGAGCCAAGAAACATGACTTAAAGGACAAGACACTACTAGAGAACAGGCCTTTGGACGATCTATCAATTGAGCTATAGTCTCGAACAAAAATTGCGTCCGGGGCTAAAGATCTTTAATCCCGGTTGGTGTTACCAACCGGGGCTAAAGGTGAATCTTTAGCCCCGGTTGGTATTATCAACCCGGACTAAAGGTGCTGGACCTTTAGTCCCGGTTGGTAATACCAACCGGGGCTAAAGGGTGAACTTTTAGCCCCGGTTGGTGTTACCAACCGGGACTAAAGGTCCTTTTAGCCCCGGTTGGTGTTACCAACCGGGGCTAAAGGTCCTTCCCGAGTGGATTCAAAAGCAAAACGTCCAGAACTACATCACGTGAGTTGCGTAGCTCAGTTGGTAAGCGTGCCTGAGGCGAGATGTGCTGAGTTCGAATCTCACACAGCACATATTTATTTTTCCTCTGTGGACCTTTAGCCCCGGTTGAATGCACCCGGGACTAAAGGCCGGGACCTTTAGTCCCGCATTCTTAGTCCCGGTTGGCATACCCGGGACTAAAAGCCCATTTTAGCCGGGACTAAAGGCCCTTTCTCTACTAGTGAGAGTAGCAGTCCAAAAAAAGACAAGTTGCACCCCTCACAACCAAATTATTAAAAAAGTGTTACATAAATTATCAACTTAGAGGGTAAGTTACTATACAAATAATATCTAGAATTTAGAAAGACATTCAAGCCTTAAAGGGAAAATAAAGTAATGCTACTTATAACTCATGAGTAAAACTAAAACAAAAATTGAAAAAGTAAAATATTTTTTTTAAAAATATTGAAGAACAGTTAATATGCAATATTTAGGAATGCATTTAAATTTAGAAGAGAAGCCGCAAAAATAAAATGGCTACTACAAACTTAAACTGAAATTAAAAAAAAATATTGAAATTGAAAAATAAAAACAAAAAACTAAAATAGACAAAATAAAAAAGAACTAAAACATAAAAATAAAAACTAAAATAGGGATTCAAACCTGAAAGGAAAACTAAATAACTAAAAATAGCTACCAGAAAATAGAACTCAAATTGACATCAAGAGATTTGAACTGAAGTTGAAAAGTATAATATGAATACTAAAGTAGATATAATGAATAAAAAACATGAGACTTAAATTGAAAATGAAAACCACAAAAATTAACTGAAAACTAAAGAAGACAAAGTGAAAAACAAAAAAAATTAAGAAATAGAAAATGAAAACTAAGTAAACTCCATGAAAAACAAAAAAATCGAAAACATCAATAAACTAAGAGGGTGAATAAAAAACTCAAAACTCATTTAACTGAAGTTAAAAAAATGGGAAAAAGTGACTAAACAGTACATTGAAAAAGGATAATTAAAAATATAAAAAATACAAAGAATACAAAAAATCAAATTAAAAGAAATAAGAAACGCAAAAATAGAAAAAAAAAACCACGGAAGGCCATGGCCAGGGCGCGTGCCAGAAAATAAAAAACCACGAATTGGTCCGTCCCAGTCCAACCCACAGGGAACATCACGCAGGCGTGCAACACCAGGAACTCGGTCTATATGACATAAATAAAAAATCAGAGTAACATCCAGAAACAGGACGGAAGGTTGATTGCTCACGATAGGCCAGACCACATGCGGAGAGGTCGCTTGTTTCCCAAGAGCACACGACCCGTGCACAATAACTTTTCCGAAAGATTAGATGGATATCCGAATCCATTTTCACCCCAGGCTGGATCAGGACTGGAGGCAAGAGCCACACGTGCGCGGACCAGTTCGATGTGAAGCACGACGTACGTGTACTGTACGTGGCAGCCGGCACTGAGGCACGACGTCACGTCGTCCACTTGCGCCGGGCGCCGTCAACCGGCTGGGTGGTTGTGCTCCCACCTTGGCCACAGCTTTCACGTGTTTTTCGTGCCGACCCACCCACCCACACTCTTCGGTTACTAGTCCTAGTCCTAGTCCTAGTCCTAGTCCTAGGCTCCTAGTAGCTATAAAAACAAGCCTTCTCTGTGAATGCACCGAAATCCAACCAACCTCCTCCTCCATTCCCCTGTTTTAAATAGCGCGCTACAGCGGACGCTATAGCGCTAAATAGCGTTTCGGGAAGACAACTGCTAAGCTATGAAGATTTTAACGCTAAACGATTTTTCCCGCTATTAGCTCCTAATAGCGCGCTAAATTCGCTAAACTGGGTTCACTTAGCGCCGCTAACTTGGCTTGGGCTTCATTTCCCCTCAGCCCAACTTGGAGGCCCAAATAGCAGGGACGTGCGAGACTATGGCCTATTGCTCCAAGCCTTTTGTTTGTTTGTCTAGCTATCTGTTAAGCTTGAACTTTGAACTCATGTATGTCCCTATTGATGTATGATGTTAGTTATGTATCATGTATGAACTACGAACTGTGATGTAATGTGTTAGTGATGTATCATATATTATGTCTGTTAAGTTATTGATGTATCATCTTTAATATGTGTGAAATTACATGATGTTTGACATATTTTTTTGCTCAGCCGCTAAATGGCTTAGCCCGCTATTAGCGCGCTATAGCTTTTCTTAGCCTTTTGGAGAGGCTACCGCTAAGAGGCTTAGCCCGCTATTTAAAACAGGGCTCCATTCTCGAGAGACGAGAGCCAGCCAGCACCCAGCAGGTCATCGCCTGCAATGGCGGCGGCGGCGGCGGCAGCACCTTCAGGTGGCACAGGAAACAATACAGCTGCGACGACGACCAGCCAGTTCGCGGCGGCGTGCAGTGCGCTGAGCCAGTACGTCAGGGCGGCGGAGGCCGAGAGGACGCGCGCACGGCCGCCGGTTCGCCCCCTGCCCCTCATGCCGGGCGCCGACGTCGACCAGCAGGAGCAGCCGGAAACAGCGGTGCAGCTGACCATCGTGTACGGCGGGCGGGCGCTGCTTCTCGACGGTGTCACGGCGGACAAGGCGGCGGACCTGCTGCGGCTCGCCGCGGCGGCGGCAAGGGGAGGCACGGAGCAGCCGCTCTCCGGTTCCTCGGTCGCCGACCTACCCGTGGCCAGGAAGGCGTCGTTGCAGCGGTTCATGGAGAAGCGCAAGGGCAGGGTCGCCGCCCGCGCGGAGCCGTACCGCCGGCCCGGTGATCGACGCGACCATCTCACGCTCGCGCTGTGATCTGAGAAACTCTCAGCCGGTGGAAATTCTCCGTACGTGTAGACTCTGTATCTTGCTTCAGTAGTCAGATCAGATTATATATTTGTTATTACTAGACTAGACATAGTTATAGTTATAGGTGGATTGTCGTTGACTTGGTGTTATGTCTTTTGAATTACGCAGAAAAAGTGTCTCGAGATGAAAAGAAAGACATGGTTTCTCATTCCGGTAGATCCCGATTAATTATGTTGATTCGACGTGATTACCTTACTTTCGCCACACAAAAAACATGATTCTTTTATTTTCCAAGAAGCATTGAACAGTACTTACTTAAAATCTTTCACGTTGGAAATAAGTCTAAAGTATAAGCATCTTAAAAGAGAGAGAGAGAGAATAAACTAGAGCGAAGGTGTTGGAATTGAGGGGTTGGGTTCCTACCGCCTCATCTAATTTAAATTTAAAATTAGAGCAGGTGTGTTAGATTTATTGTGGGCCAAGCCCATTAATATATTTAATAAATCAATAACTCTATGGTGTGTAATGGTGAAATATTAATTGTACCGGATTGGAAGTTAAAGGGATGTTGACTCAACTTATATGGTGGGAATTATACCACTTAATTTGAGAAGTTGTGAAACGGGCCGAGACGAGGCGAGGCAGGTGAGCGGGCGTGGCGTGGCGTGTTTATTTTTGGCACCCACTCACCATGATGAAGGGAGTTACAACTCTTCATCACTCACCATGATGAAGGGAGTTACAACTCTTCATCACTCACCATGATGGAGGGAGTTACACCTATTCATTTACCTGTCTCCTCATCTCCTGCGCTCTCCCTGCGCCCGTACGGGAATAAAAGGAGCAGCGCCTCCTCCTGTGCGCAAAGCTGAATTCACTTCCTTCTTTCTCTCCATCCCGAACACATTCCAGAGCTCAGTTCCGCTGCAGGAAAGGCTTTCCCATCTCGTTCATCCGCGCGCACGGAGGAGCGAGAGGGCAGGTGCCTCCGGAGCCAGTGTCGATCGAGACCTTGCACGAGGGATCGGCAATTAGGTTTTTGGGGAGCGACTACGCGACTGTCCGAACGATCTTCGCCGTCATTCTTCTTCTTCAGGAGGATCGCCGTCGTCGTCTTCTTCCCGGCGAAGTTGCTGCTACTGTTCATCTTCTTCCCGGTGATTGGACGTTCGTCTTCTTCCCAGTGATTGGCTGTTCGTCTACTTCCCGGTGATTGGTCTTCGTCTTCATCTTCTGCAATATGACCAAGGAAGTTGGTCAAGGATCTGGATCTGCGCTAAGGATGGGCGGGTATGAACTGTTCATCTTCTCTCTGTTTTTCGTAACTCAGTATTTTGTTCCGTCATGCTATTTCAGTAGCATTGTTGAATATGTTGCAGTAGTTGTCTTCTATTGTTTCGTAAGTTATGCAGTGTTGCTGTCAGCTATATTTTCTGGGCTGCTGTTTGTTACATATTTCCTGAATATTGCAGTAGCTCTGATTCGTAGTTTTAGTAGTTGCTGCTTATATGTTTCAGTAAGTCTGTTATGTTGTTTCACATGCTTTCCTGCAGTAGATGATTTATTATGTTTTATCATCATATATATGATTCACATGCTTCTTTCACATATGTGCCGTACTGCTATGGTCATATGTGATATTATGAAATCACTTTTATATTATCTCTGTTATGTCGTCATCATAATGTTAATTTACGGAGTTAAAATGACATGGAAATTGCCTTTATTTCTAACAATCCAAAAACCTAATTTTAGGCATTTTTGTGTCAGTGGTTTTGCTGCCGTGTTAAAACCTGATGCTTTTGATGGGAAAAACTTCTTGGTATGGAGAGCTAAGATGGAATTGTGGCTAATTGCTATGTCATGCTTTTATGTGATTGAGGGCAAGCCTGATAACTTGTCTCCTGAGGATGAGGCTAAGTTTAAGGCTGATGACAACCTTTTTCGAGGAGCAGTGATTAGCGCACTTGATGCAAAATTCCAGAAAAGCTACATCATACTTCCCACAGGCAAAGAGCTGTGGGATGCACTTGTTGGAAAGTTTGGAGTTACCGATGCTGGTAGCGAGCTGTATCTTATGGAGCAACTGTATGACTACAAGATGGTTGAGAACCGATCTGTAGTGGAACAGGCTCATGAGATTCAGGCACTAGCAAAGGAACTTGAGCTTTTTCCTTGTCCTCTTCCTGACAAGTTTGTGGCTGGCGGTATTATCGCTAAGCTGCCACCGTCATGGAAGGACTTTGCTACCTCTCTCAAACATAAGAGACAAGAGTTCAATGTGGAAGAGCTCATTGGCACTCTTGATGTTGAGGAGAGGGCGAGAGCAAAGGACAATGGAAAAGATGTTGAGACCTCTACTGCCAATGTGGTGCAGAAGAGAAACTCCAAATTCCGCAAGTACAAAAAGAAGAAAAACCAGAACAAGCAACAGAATATTCCTAAGACCAATCAGACAACACAATTTAAGAAAAAGGACAACAACAACAAGAAGGGAGGATGCTTTGTCTGTGGTAGTGATGCGCATTGGGCAAGTGAGTGTCCTGATCGCAAATACCACCGGGACAATAAATCAGCAAATGTTGTTACTACTGACAATGGTGAAGGAACATCTGGGTATGGTAATTCTTTACCATTCGTTCTTTCCGTTTGTATTTCACCTGAGTGGTGGATGGACAGTGGTGCAAATATACATGTGTGTGCTGATGTATCTCTATTTTCCTCCTACCAGGTCGGGAGGTCTGGCGCCTTGTTGATGGGAAATGGGTCGCGTGCTCATGTTCTTGGTGTTGGTACAGTCATTCTGAAGTTTACTTCGGGAAAGACAGTGCCATTGAAGAGCGTGCAGCATGTGCCCTCTATCAAGAAAAATCTTGTTAGTGCTTCCATGTTGTGCCGAGATGGCTACAAAGTTGTTCTTGAGTCGAATAAATGTGTTCTGTCTAAACATGGTTTGTTTATTGGTAAAGGATATGATTGCGGAGGTTTGTTCCGCTTATCGTTGCATGATGTGTGTAATAAACTGGTGAATTCTGTTAATATTTCTGATGAGTCAGATTTATGGCATTCACGTTTCTGTCATGCAAGTTTTGGCTGTTTAATGCGGTTAGCAAATCTGAATTTAATTCCTAAATTTAATTTAGTCAAAAGTCTAAGTGCCATGTGTGTGTTGAATCGAAACAACCTCGCAAGCCACACAAGGCTGCTGAGGCGAGGAACTTGGCACCTCTAGAACTTGTGCATTCCGATCTATGCGAGATGAACGGAATTTTGACTAAAGGCGGTAAAAAATACTTTCTCACCTTTATAGATGACTCCACTAGGTTTTGCTATGTGTATCTCTTAAAATCAAAAGATGAAGCGTTTAATTATTTTAAGGCCTATAAAGCTGAAGTTGAGAACCAACTTGAGAGGAAAATAAAACGTTTAAGGTCTGATCGAGGTGGAGAATATTTCTCTAATGTGTTCGATGAGTTCTGTGTGGAACATGGGATTGTTCATGAGAGGACACCGCCATACTCACCACAATCCAATGGGATTGCTGAAAGGAAAAACCGCACTCTAACAGAGCTTGTGAATGCAATGTTGAGTACAGCGGGATTATCCAAGGAATAGTGGGGTGAGGCGATTTTGACAGCGTGTCATGTCCTGAACAGAGTTCCAACTAAGAACAAAGAGATCACACCATTCGAGGAATGGGAAAAGAGAAGATTAAATCTCTCATATTTACGCACTTGGGGTTGTTTGGCTAAGGTGAATGTGCCAATCAACAAGAAGCGTAAACTTGGACCTAAAACAGTTGATTGTATTTTCCTAGGTTATGCTTTTCACAGCGTTGGGTATAGGTTCTTAATTATTAAATCTGATATTCCTGATGTGTATGTTGATACAATCATGGAATCGAGAGACGCAACATTTTTTGAGAATGAATTTCCAATGAAGAATACACCTAGTGAAACAAGTGAAACAAGTCATGAGACTATAATTCCCTATGAACCAGAACAAATAGATCATGCTGAGGATACTCATGTGCACATCCCTGAGGAGGATGACACTATAGTTACTCGAAAGAGTAAGAGACAAAGGGTTGCAAAATCTTTTGGTGATGACTATATAGTGTACCTTGTGGAAGACACACCAACCACTATTAGACAGGCATATTCCTCTCCTGATGCTGACTTGTGGAAGGAAGCTGTCAGGAGTGAGATGGAATCTATTATGTCTAATGGAACTTGGGAGGTCGTTGACCGTCCTTATGGTTGTCAACCTATAGGTTGTAAATGGATATTCAAGAAAAAGCTTAGGCCTGATGGTACCGTTGAGAGGTACAAGGCAAGGCTTGTGGCCAAAGGATACACCCAAAAGGAGGGTGAAGATTTCTTTGACACCTATTCACCAGTTGCTCGTTTGACTACAATTCGCACTTTGATAGCTGTGGCAGCCTCATATGGTCTTATCATACATCAGATGGATGTAAAGACAGCTTTCCTAAATGGAGAGTTGGATGAGGAGATCTATATGGATCAGCCAGAGGGCTTCATTGCGGATGGTCAAGAGAACAAGGTGTGCAGGTTGTTAAAGTCATTATATGGCCTGAAACAAGCACCTAAGCAATGGCATGAAAAATTTGACAATACTCTACTAGCTGCTGGCTTTGTTGTGAACGAAGCTGACACATGTGTGTATTATAGGTATGGTGGGGGTGAGGCTGTTATGTTGTGCCTTTATGTTGATGACATATTGATCTTTGGATCAAACCTCAATGTGATTGAGGAAGTTAAGAAACTTTTGTCAAGTAATTTTGATATGAAAGATTTGGGAGAAGCTGATGTTATTCTGAACATCAAATTAATTAGAGAAGGTGATGGTGGGGTGACTTTGTTGCAGTCCCATTATGTGGAAAAGGTGTTAAGTCGCTTTGGTTATAGTGACTATAATCCTGCTCCTACACCTTATGATCCTAGTGTGCTATTGCGGAAAAACCGAAGAATAGCAAGGGATCAATTGACATACTCCCAGATCATTGGCTCGCTAATGTACCTTGCGAGTGCAACAAGGCCTGACATCTCATATGCTGTGAGCAAGCTGAGCAGGTTTGTGTCCAAACCTGGAGATGATCACTGGCACGCTCTTGAGAGAGTGTTGCGGTACCTGAAAGGTACTATGACTTACGGTATTCATTATACCGGACACCCAAAAGTGCTAGAAGGCTATTGTGATGCCAACTGGATATCTGATGCTGATGAGCTTAGAGCCACAAGCGGGTATGTGTTCCTGCTTGGAGGTGGCGCTGTTTCCTGGAAGTCTTGCAAGCAGACTCTCATTACGAAGTCTACCATGGAAGCAGAACTCACAGCGTTAGACACTGCTGGGGCTGAGGCCGAGTGGCTTCGTGAACTCTTGTTGGATTTACCGGTGGTTGAAAAACCAATACCGGCTATTTCCATGAACTGTGATAATCAAACTGTGATTGCGAAGGTCAACAGTTCTAGGAGTAACATGAAGTCTACAAGGCATGTTAAGAGAAGATTGAAATCTGTCAGAAAACTAAAAACCTCCGGAGTTATAACGTTGGATTATGTCCACACGTCGAATAATCTGGCAGATCAATTCACTAAGGGATTGTCACGAAATGTGATAGAAAATGCATCGAGGGAGATGGGTATGAGACCCATATGAAAATCTACTATAGTGGTAACCTGCTCTATGTGATCGGAGATCCCGTGAAGTAGAGTGGTGAAACAAGCTATGAGTAGGTTGAGAGGAAAGTTCCCTTTTGAACCTATCTCTGATGCATAACTTTCCTTCTGTAAGGCAGGTTGGTATTTACCTTAATGTATTCCGAGAGTCTTATAAAGATGAGATGTTGTCCTACAGAATATCTTATGAGGAATACACCTATATGAGTCAGACTGCTAGTCACAGTCTATGGGATTTGGGAGGTCCCTAAATACTCATGAAAGGCACTGAAGTGTGACTTATATGCTTCAAACAGCGGGGATGTCTGTTGCAGCCTAGTACCAGCAAAGGACTTGAGTGAATCTCACCTCACGCAAAACTGTCAATTCAAGGCATAGTCCATTGTTCAGTTGTGACTGAGTGAAACTCTTGCTCTAGGTGGATGTTCAACTTAACAGTCTCCATTGAAACACTGGTATATCAAAGAATTGAGATTCTGGAACTTCATTGTTACAAACCCTAGAGTTTGGTGGGGATTGTTAGATTTATTGTGGGCCAAGCCCATTAATATATTTAATAAATCAATAACTCTATGGTGTGTAATGGTGAAATATTAATTGTACCGGATTGGAAGTTAAAGGGATGTTGACTCAACTTATATGGTGGGAATTATACCACTTAATTTGAGAAGTTGTGAAACGGGCCGAGACGAGGCGAGGCAGGCAGGCAGGCGAGCGGGCGTGGCGTGGCGTGTTTATTTTTGGCACCCACTCACCATGATGAAGGGAGTTACAACTCTTCATCACTCACCATGATGAAGGGAGTTACAACTCTTCATCACTCACCATGATGAAGGGAGTTACAACTCTTCATCACTCACCATGATGAAGGGAGTTACAACTCTTCATCACTCACCATGATGGAGGGAGTTACACCTATTCATTTACCTGTCTCCTCATCTCCTGCGCTCTCCCTGCGCCCGTACGGGAATAAAAGGAGCAGCGCCTCCTCCTGTGCGCAAAGCTGAATTCACTTCCTTCTCTCTCCATCCCGAACACATTCCAGAGCTCAGTTCCGCTGCAGGAAAGGCTTTCCCATCTCGTTCATCCGCGCGCACGGAGGAGCGAGAGGGCAGGTGCCTCCGGAGCCAGTGTCGATCGAGACCTTGCACGAGGGATCGGCAATTAGGTTTTTGGGGAGCGACTACGCGACTGTCCGAACGATCTTCGCCGTCATTCTTCTTCTTCAGGAGGATCGCCGTCGTCGTCTTCTTCCCGGCGAAGTTGCTGCTACTGTTCATCTTCTTCCCGGTGATTGGACGTTCGTCTTCTTCCCAGTGATTGGCTGTTCGTCTACTTCCCGGTGATTGGTCTTCGTCTTCATCTTCTGCAATATGACCAAGGAAGTTGGTCAAGGATCTGGATCTGCGCTAAGGATGGGCGGGTATGAACTGTTCATCTTCTCTCTGTTTTTCGTAACTCAGTATTTTGTTCCGTCATGCTATTTCAGTAGCATTGTTGAATATGTTGCAGTAGTTGTCTTCTATTGTTTCGTAAGTTATGCAGTGTTGCTGTCAGCTATATTTTCTGGGCTGCTGTTTGTTACATATTTCCTGAATATTGCAGTAGCTCTGATTCGTAGTTTTAGTAGTTGCTGCTTATATGTTTCAGTAAGTCTGTTATGTTGTTTCACATGCTTTCCTGCAGTAGATGATTTATTATGTTTTATCATCATATATATGATTCACATGCTTCTTTCACATATGTGCCGTACTGCTATGGTCATATGTGATATTATGAAATCACTTTTATATTATCTCTGTTATGTCGTCATCATAATGTTAATTTACGGAGTTAAAATGACATGGAAATTGCCTTTATTTCTAACAAGGTGTTGGTATTTTTCTCTATTATTTGTTCTAGTAGGATGGAAGCCATGAGTGTGTATACATATAATGTACTTAAGTTTATGGACATCTCTGATTCGGGGGAAAAAGGCTAGACCTTTGATTTTACAAAATCCTACCGTTGATAATTAAGTGTATACAGCATCATATGGCTGACTATACGTTTACAGTGACAAATACCATCATCAGAAGAAAGATAAAGCATCATATTATGTATGAGTCATATATATTTATATTCTATAGGAAAGAACACATGGATGAAAATTAAATTAAGGTCTGTCTCAGGACTGTGAAGCATGGTTTCTTCTCTTGCTAGCTTTATTTGCAGCCACCTAGCAGGCGCTACAAAACATACCAAGAGATCGTCTAGAGCACGTCCACTACAACAGAAATGGGCTATAGCCCTGGTCGGCAAGGGCCTTTAGCCCCGGTTGCCGAGCCGGGACTACGCTTCCGGGACTAAAGCCCCCCTAGTCCTGGCTCCGGGCACCGGGACTAAAGCCCCACCTTTAGTCCCGGTTGGTAATACCAGTCGGGACTAAAGGGTCCCTGGTTTTTTTCTTTTTATTTTCTTTTCAGTTCTGGTTTTAGTTTTGTTTATTTATTTAATAGATTTTCCAATATGTATTATTTGCTCCTAATATATATATATATTAGCAGCATAACACAATAATCTTATTGCATGCATATATAATTGAACTATAGAACTATATATATATATAAATATATGTACATAAAATTACAAGCAATATACATAGAAGTTGTCCAAATATCTATCTACACAAGTTGTACTCCAAAGTTAGTACTCTAAACCTATTACAAGTTATACTTCACCTAAAGATCTACAGGGCATACACGATCATCATTTTTTGGAATCAACTTCTCGTTGGTATTATAGTAGAACTCTCCGTTTGGATTTATGACTTGTTCCCAAAGAAATCCTGCTATTGTCTCTTATATTGCTTTCAATTGGCCTTGTAGCATCACTTTTTGCTTCAACCAGTCAGTCTTCAATTTGAATTAGAGAAGATATTAGTTATATCTATATTATCAATATTAAGTCTATAAAAAATGAAAAGAAACATGTTACGTACTTTGATGATTTCTTCAGGAATTCTATTTGATTCTATCATCATGTACTCGCAATCATAGAATCCACATAAGTTGGTACCCTGTTTTTGTCTCAAAATCCACTGTAGAATGAAAAGATTCATCTCGTAATAAAGATTTGATATATGACATGATATAATAAAGATACATGTACATTGACGAAGGTGTACGTAAACTTATCGGTAGTCGTGGCTTTATTGTAAGTGGCGCCTTACATTGACTCATATGTTCCCGAGCAATGAATTTTTTCCAAACCCTAATCTGGCCAATGAAATATTAATAGTTGAATCATTATTTAATTATTATACATATATACAAGCTTAGTCTATACTTTAAGCATGCAAGCCAGGGATCGAAAAATTACCTTTGGAGTATGTCTATCATATCTTGGTAATCTTCTTGCGGCTTGCTCAACGAGTCATAGATTAACACATTGCTGTGTTTGAGATCGATGACCATCAGTATCCAGTGATAGTTGTTCATACACATGATTCATATATATATGGAGATTATTAGGATTAAGTAAAATAAAATGTGCACATACTTATTATTAACTATATATGTCTCACGTACTTAAAGTTGTATGGGAAGAGTATTCTTTCTCTATCTTTTGGTTCACGAAGAACCTCATGAGATTCGTACACGACTCATCGCTCCAAGTCGCTAAAGGGTTTGGAGCCTTAAAAATAACATATGGATCAACAAACCCAACAGAATTGTCATGTTTATCTCTGAGCTGAGTCATTTGATACCTGCAATATCGAGTCGATCCACAAGTACGTGTGTAAGAATACTACATACTATATATATATACTAGAGAGTTCAATGAAAACTATAAAAGAAACATTTACAGACAATAGCAGCTAAGGAGCGATTTGTCGAGTGCGTCCATGTGGCATAGCTGGTGTAATTCCTCCATCTGGACTAAGATTAGGTCATCGCCACGGAAGTAGTGACGGTTCCGAATTCGGACAGAAATCCAATTGATATCACCGTCTTTAGAAGCCTCCATGCACCATTTGTTGATTGCAAACATCTGCGTACCAAGTACATGTAAGTGATTGGGGTTCATTAGACTCCTGCCCGGTGCAAAATTTCTCCTCCACTCATCAACTACTTCCGCTCATTGAAACTCCAGCTCAGTAGCAATATTGGCAATCGTTTGGAACGGGAGACCGTTGTCAATGAATTTTTTTTCAATTGAGTCCATCTCAGATAAACCACTGGTCTCTCCAGATTTCCTATGTACTCTGCCCATGTTTGAACCATACTGATTTTCCACAAATAACGGGGACAAAGGTCTTGATGTTTCCCCGAGCTGTGGAACACCCTTTCCCACTTTCTTTGTGCTGGATTGTTGTCCTTTTGCAGACTTGATTAGAGAGCGTTCGTAGTCTGATTTTTGCGGAGCCTTTTAGGCTTCACACATCTTGATACCATGTTGGTCCACCATTTTCCTTAACTCCTGTGAGTTTAACAAGAGGTAAGGCTTCTCTGGGTTTCTCTTTGCTTCAACCGGGGCCTTTGATTCATCTAAAAATTTTCGCACATCTTTTTTTCACCGAAATTTCTAACTCCTCATCAGTCTTTTCATAAGCTAATTTCTTGTGGGCTTTTTTTCGTGATGGAGGAGCCTTCTTTTTTTGGAGGTGGGGCCTTCGGTTCTGTGGCGGCGGACCGCTTCTTAGGGCCGCGCGGTGGAGGCGGGGGTGTTGGAGCCCGCTATGGAGGAGATGGTGGGGCCGGTGGCAGTGTTGGAGCCCGTGGTGGAGGTTGTGGCGTTGGAGCCCACGGTGGAGGAGATGGTGGGGCCGGTGGCGGTGTTGGAGCCCGCGGTGGAGGTTGTGGCGTTGGAGCCTGCGGTGGATCAGGTTGTGGCGTTGGAGCCCACGGTGGATCAGGTTGTGCAGGAGATGGGGTTGAAGCTGTGTCCTCCAACACATAGTCACCACCCGTAGCACTATGATGCGCTGGGGAATGATGAACTGGACTATAGTTCCTGCTACGCAAAACAACGAATGATGTGAACAATCTAGATGGGACCTTGATGCTGTTAAGTCATTTAAATATCCTTTCCTTTTCTTCTCTGCTAAGAGTGTAGCTAGCAGGGCTTAAGTACTGACGCCCATCATCTGTCTTCTCCGGATGCAGGTTGTCTCGTTCTTTCATGCGCTGCAAGTCCTGTCGTGCTTCAAGTGAATCCTTAGACTTTCCGTATACACCCATGAATCCAAGCAGGTTCACACAAAGGTTCTTTGTCAGGTGCATCACGTCGATCGCATGGCGGACCTCTAGGACATGCCAGTTGGGTAGCTCCCAGAATATGGACTTCTTCTTTCATATGGGTGCGTGTCCCAAAGCCTCTTTGGGAACAGGTTCGCTGCCCTGTCCCTTTCCAAATACTACTTTCGTATCCTTCACCATTTCGAGTATATCATCTCCGCTTCGGTTACGAGGCTTGGTTTGGTGGTCTGCCTTACCTTTAAAATGTTTGCATTTCTTTCTTACTGGGTGGCCCATGGGAAGAAATCGACGGTGCCCAACGTACACAACCTTCCGACACTTTTTCAAAAATAAACTATCAAGGTCTTCAAAATAGTGTGTACATGCATTATATCCCTTGTTTGTCTGGCCTGAAAGATTACTTAGAGCCGATCAATCATTGATTGTTACTAACAATAATGCTCGTAGATCAAAGTGTTCCTGTTTGTACTCATCCTACATGTGTACGCCTGGTTTGCTCCATAGAAGTAGAAGTTCCTCAACTAATGGCTTCAGGTAGACATCGATGTCATTGCCAAGTTGCTTCGGCCCTTGGATAAGCGACAACATCATAATGAACTTCCACTTCATGCATAACCACGGAGGAAGGTTGTAGATACATAGAGTAACTGGCCAAGTTCTATGACTACTGCTTTGCTCCCCAAAAGGATAAAAACCAACCGTACTTAAAGCGAACCTAAAGTTTCTAGCCTCATCTGCAAACTCTGGGAATTCTCTGTCTATTGCTCTCCACTGGGATCCATCAGCTGGGTGCCTCAGCATATTGTCTACCTTACGGTCTTCTTATGGCACCGCAACAACTTTGCATTGTCTTTATTTCTGAACAAACGTTTCAAGCATGGTATTATAAGAGCATACCACATAACCTTGGCAGGGATTTTCTTTCTGCTGGGACGTTCTTCACCCTCTACATTGACAGGATCATCTCACCTTATCTTATACCGCGATGCTTCACATATCGGGCATGCATCCAAATTCTCGTATTCCTCCCCATGGTATAGGATGCAGTCATTAGGACATGCGTGTATCTGCTGGATTTTTAATCCCAAAGGGCAGACAACCTGTTTTGCTTCGTATGTAGTGGTGGGCAATTCATTCGCTTTCGGAAGCATCTTTTTTATTATCTTCAATAACTGTCCAAATGCCTTGTCGGATGTACCATTCTTTGCCTTCCATTGCAGCATTTCCAGTGTAGTACCCAGCTTTTTTTGGCCATCTTCAGCAGTGGGATATAGCAATTTCCTATGATCCTCTAGCATGCGCTCGAACTTGACTTTCTCCTTGTCACTTTCACATTCTCTTTGTGCATCACGAATGGCATCACCAAGAGCATCAACGTCAGTTGCCATATATTCTGCCGCTGCCGCATCTTCTTCACCATCTTCCCCCACTGCATCATCATAGAAGGCACCGTACTGAGCAATAATATCGGCGTGGTCCAATTCTTCTTCACCTTCTTCACCATCATCCATTACAACCCCTTTCTCCATGCTTCGTCCAACAAATATAGTTTGTTACAAAACCTGACTTCAACAAATGCGTATGAGGAGTCCTTGAGCATGAATATTCCTTCAAATTCTTATAGACGGCGCATAGGCAGCACATGAAACCATCCTGCTTGTTTGTCTCAGCCACACCTAAGAAATAGTGCACGCCAGCAATGAAGTCTTTGGAGCGGCGATCAACATTATACATCCAATTGCGTGACAACATCCGCATTAAATATTATAACCATGCACTTAGTAGTTTCTCATGTTATTGCACAACACTCATGACATTACATGATTGATTAATTCAAGCAAGCTTGAGTACAACGAAGACAATCGCAGCTAGCACTAAAAAACTAAAACTAAAATGCACTTAAGCAATATAATTAGTTCGTGTCCGATCCCAACTAAAATAGACAGATCATTCGCTTCATCAGCATGGATGGGCTACTGCCGCTGACTCACTGCCTCGTCTCCTTCAGCAGCAACCTCCTGTAGCAACAGAATTTTGTACGTGCTGAACGTACTCTTCCTCCTAGTACCAACCTTTACATCTGCTGGTGCCCTCCCACTGCAATTAGAACAAACAATAAGGAATTTAAACAACATCATCAAGAAAAACCAATACTGAAGGACCGAGAAGCTAACCGAAAGTGACAGAGGGGGGGGGGGGGGGTGAATGGGAGCTTCAAAATTTCCTTCCGGAAACTAGATGCCACTGTACCAAAATCAACCCCAAGGGCGAACCCTAGAGCTTGCTAATGTCCACGACCCTAGATATAGGGTGGATGCTTCCTAGAAGCACAGCAGGATACTAGACAACCCTAGAAAGCCAACGCAAAAGACGGAACTCGAATCCGATCAAGAACGAACAAGTCGCGAACGAAAACGCGCAAAACTGGATCGACCGGACTCTGGCCAGCGTCCGGTCAGCAGGGACCGGACGCGTCCGGTCAACAAAAATCGGCTCTGGAACCTTACTGTTCGCGACCGGACTCACGAGTACGGAGCGTCCGGTCGAGAGCAGTGCGTCCGGTCAGAAGCGAACAAGCACGATGAACAGGAACCTAGGCGCGTCCGGTCAATCGATAAACACAGGGTCCGGTCATGAGTGTCCGGTCAAAACAGAAACTCTGTACGCAACGCTCAACGACCGGACGCACTGGTCAGCGTCCGATCACTTCGCGACCAGCGTCCGGTCACCCCGTAGCCCCTCTGTTCTTCTACCGATCCGACTCAAACTCACCCAAAACGCATCCTCTAGGGATCAAACTTGGTGAGTGAAGTCACAAGGAGGTTAGTGAGCTATCTCTAAGAGATCATGGCTCGAACCTAACTCCAAATCGGTGAATCGAAGAATTTTGGGGGAAGTGAGAAAAAGTGACCCGAAACGAAAAATCGATCGATCTCCTAGACCGTGAGGTTAGAGGATGATTCCTTCGGTGGAAAGAAGTGCCTCACGATCTAGAACAACTTGGTTCAAACGGAATTGCAAAAGATGAACCGAGCAAAGAGATCAAGCGACGGGAAAATCGTGGAGCAAAAGGATTTCGTGAAGAACACAAGCAAAACGGAAATCACAGCCACGAACTCGAATTAAGGACGCAAATCAAGCCATCGATCTGTGCTCCAAGGTGAGGATACGGCCTCACTTCCTCAACTCAACAGTACACAGAGTGGAGTCTCTCTGCGGATCTCAACTAGCTAAAGCAGGGGATGGGAGAGCAGGAAACCCTAAGTGCAGGAAGCAAAATGAGATAGCTAAAACTGAGATGGGGAGGAGGGTGTCTCCCCTGGACTACTTATACTAATCTAGGCTAAGTCTATTTCCTACTCTACCCCTCTCTAAACTAATTACAGAGCGAACCAGCTAAACCCTAAGGCTATTCTGGTCCAACCCGCGGTGGTAGGTAGATCCGACGGCCACGCCCGCTCGAACCGAAGCGTTGCCTCGACGCAACCTCTGGATCGCCGCCACGTGCCGCCCTCGCTCTGCACCCCCGGTTTTGTGGCCCAAACCGGGAAACCAGCCTTTTCCAGCAACCCCCGGTTTTGAGGCCC
This sequence comes from Coix lacryma-jobi var. lacryma-jobi, assembly GCA_009763385.1. NCBI lineage: Eukaryota > Viridiplantae > Streptophyta > Magnoliopsida > Poales > Poaceae > Coix > Coix lacryma-jobi. The sequence continues at coordinate 106,447,614 of CM019823.1, read as the reverse complement.
AAACCGGGAAACCCGCCTCCAGCCCGAGTTTTGTGGCCAAACTCGGAAACCGTCCGCGCCCGAGTTTTGAGGCCCAAACTCGGAAACCGGCCCACGCCCAGGTTTTGAGGCTCAACCTGGAAACCGTTGCGCCCAGGTTTTGTGGCCCAACCTGGAAACCCAGCACCCAGGTTTTGAGGCCCAAACCTGGAAACCATCCACCCGTTGGTTTTTCCCTGGCTCTACCAACAAACCGACGTCGTAGAGGGGATGCACCTCCGTGCACCCCGTCCACCGACATGACCGCATTTCTTCACTTGTCGTCGCCACAGGCTGCCAGCCACCACAGCTGATCCTCCGGCCTCTGGTCCCTCAGTCCAAGCCTCACGTCTGCCCTTCACTGTCCGATACATCGGCATGGCACGTCCGCCGCACGGCACGCCCATCCTTCATCGCGCCCAGTCCATCGGCACGGCACGTCTCAACTTGACCTTCACCTGCCATCGACCACTGTCTCCGTGCTCGACACCTGCACAACACAAGCCAAAGAACATGCGCGTCAAACCCGTTGACAATCACTCATCACTCAGAGACTCGGCATACACCCATGTATCCGCAATCTCCCCCTTGATGAGTGCATTGTCAACTACACACACAAATCATAAAATGAAAGAAGAAGGTAGGAGGAAGGAGAGGAAGAGAACTCAACCAAATGACCCAAAAGCATAGCAGAGCCGAAGAAGGTCAAGTGGAAGAAGTGAAAACTTGGTCCCCAAAGACATGGGCAGCGGCTCGACGCAACCAAGCAAAGCAAAGCTAGCCCTCAAGAAGAGGTAGAACAGGCTCAACACCGCTAGCAAAATACCAATTGAAAATCAGAGCTAAAAAAGGCAAAATGCTAGTCCCTCAAGATAGAGGCACAGAGGCTCAACACAACTAGCACGAACACCACTCCGACCCAATTGAAAAACAAACGAAAGGTCTCCGAACCAATCAAAATCCACCCCGACGACAAATGAGGAAAATGTTTGCTAGTCCCTCAAGACAGAGGCAACGGCTCAACACAACTAGCAAAACTCCCCTCGACAAGTGCAAGCAACCAGGGACTCCCCCTTAGGTCCAACAAGAGAGGAGCATAAAGGTCTGAAAATCTCCCCCTTAGCAAAAGCTCCCCCTTAACAAAAGCTCCCCCTTAATTGAACGCCAGGAGACATATGATTTGCAAAAACTCTCCCCCTTAGTTGAAAATGCACTTATCAAGCACAAACTCTTCCCTTGAGTCAACACAACTCCCCCTTCCAAAATGCACATGAAGTCAGAAATGCAAGTTAGCAGCTTTAGGCATATAATCAAAAGAGTGCAAAGATGCTCTGATCGGTACATCTCCAATGGCACAACTAAGCAATCACATAGCGAAGGCTCAAACTGATCACACATACGAAATATGAAGTATATGAGCAAGTGAGTATTTTTTTTTAGCCAAAAAGATAGTCACCATCAAAATAGCACTACACATGTATAGATAGGAATCCAGACAAGTGCGAAACATGTATACAAGGTGAACTACCCCTAGCAAAGTTCAATCATCATCAAAGGAATGAAGCATAAACTTGTGATTTCAGTTTTATATCGGAGTTGCAGCGGTAAAGAATTCACAAGTTCAATTATTTAGCATGTGATTGCGAGAGGTTGAAAGCTTGTCTTTGCCTAACTTTTCAACCGAGCGAAGCCTATGCCGAAGCAATCAGAAGCTTAAAGCTACGGTTTCGGTCATACACTACATGGCTCAAGTTTAACTCAACGTGCAATGAGAAACAGTCTCGATACCATGAGGTGTTGACAAGCAATCCCATCTCGATCTTTTCAATTCACTAAAACTTGGTTCAAATTTTATACATGATATGAACAGACCAAGCAAGTGAATGACTCAGAACTAGAGACATAGCAACCTAGCATATATGAAAAGCAGGAATGGACTCAACACACCCTACACATGCTAGTTGCATACCTCAATGGTGATCATTTTCAGATTTATATACATTAGGCAAATTCACCATTCCGAAATTGCTCAGCTCATAACATGTACTAGTGATCAGAAGGAGCATAAGCTACAAGCATCAACATAAGCATCGGAGCATACTAAACAGAGCATATTTACATTCTAGTGATTATAAACATGAAGCTCAGGATGTAAATGCGTATGCTAAAAAGCAAAGAAAAGAAACTCAAAATAAAAGAGTTAGTCTATACAGGATCCAAAAAATTTCCCCCATCTAAAAGGGGAAACACACACCAAGCTCACCCCTCAACCGATTAAAGGTTGATTCGTCTAAAGGCTTGGTGAAAATATCAGCCAGTTGGTGATGAGTATCGACATGGCGAAGGTCGATATCACCCTTCTCCTGGTGGTCTCGCAAGAAATGAAAGCGCACATCTATGTGTTTGGTTTTCGAGTGAAGCACGGGGTTCTTAGCAACGCTAATAGCACTCGTGCTGTCACAAAGCAAAGGCACGCGAGAAAAGCTCAGACCAAAATCACGCAAAGTGGCCATCATCCAAAGCAACTGGGAACAGCAGCTAGCCGCAACAACATATTCAGCCTCCGTAGTGGACTGAGCGACGCTAGACTGCTTGCGAGAGGACCACGATACAAGAGAAGATCCAATAAATTGGCAAGTCCCAGAAGTGGACTTGCGCTCAATACGACAACCAGCAAAATCGGCATCGGAATAACCGCAAAGCGAGAGGGTGGAGGAAGCAGAATACCAAATCCCGAACTCAGGTGAGAAACGAAGGTACCTGAAGATGCGCTTCACCGCCTGACGGTGAGAAGTGCGCGGCGACGCCTGAAAGCGCGCGCACAGACACACCGCGAACTGGATGTCCGGGCGTGTCGCCGTCAGGTAGAGAAGCGACCCGATCATACTGCGGTACTCCTTCTGGTCCACTGCTTCTCCGTCCACATCCGCATCCAGGGCAGTCGTCGTCGACATGGGTGTTGGAAGAGGCTTGGCCTCACCCATATCGAACCGCTTCAGCAAGTCCTTCGTGTACTTGCCCTGGTGCACAAACGTCCCCTCTCGGGAGACCTGGAGCGAGTGACTCGCTCGCCGATGTCGCCGATCATCTGTTCGGGGGGGGGGGGGGGTGCTGGCGCTGGATATGTCGTGGCGCCTCCCGGGAAGAAATGACCTCCCCCTCAACAGCAGCTGGTTCCACCCCGGGTACAAAAGGTACCGCGCGAGGTGGAGGATCCCACGGCCCCCAGGAAGAAGAAGTGTCGGGGCCGTGAGTCGTCGTAGAGGCCGCTCTTTGCGGCGCGGCAGGTGGAGGGGGTGCTGGATCATCCATACCTTCAGCACCCTCGTCCTCGTCATCAAAAAGAGGCTCACCAACCTCATGATCACCTGCACGCTCAAAACGAGAAGAAGGACAAACCATGGTCTCGTCGAAAGTGACATCGGATGTCTCCATGACTCGGTTAGTGTCAAGGTTAAGTACACGATAAGCTCGAGTGTGAGTGCCATAACCCAAAAACACACCGTCAGAAGAACGAGATTCAAATTTGTCCAAGTTGCCCTTTTTGAGTATAAAACAATGGCAACCAAAAACTCGAAAATAACTCACCTTGGGCAGTTTGCCAAAACGCAACTCATAAGAAGTCTTTTTCAAGAAAGCTCTCAGAAAAATGCGATTGGAAATATAGCATGCAGTGTTCATAGCTTCGGCCCAATAGCGCCTAGGAGTCCTATGCTCATCAAGCATCGTCCTGGCCATCTCAACAAGGGTCCGATTCTTCCTCTCTACAACACCATTTTGGGGCGGTGTGTAGGGGGAAGAAAACTGATGCTCCAAGCCAAGGTGGTTACAAAACTTCTCAAAATCCAAATTTTTGAATTCGGAACCATTATCACTTCTAATAGCTCGCATCGAGTTCAAAGGGAACTCGTTCTGAAGACGCAAAATCAGATTGCGAGCGAAGGAGAAAGTCTCAGTCTTCTCAGTCAAAAAGAAGACCCACGAATATCTCGAAAAGTCGTCAACAACAACCAAAACATACCACTTGCCACCAACCGAGCTCACCCGAGCCGGACCAACAAGGTCCATGTGTAAAAGCTCTCCGGGGTGCGAGGTCATGACCTTAGTCACTAGATGGTGGGGAGCGGCAACCATCTTCCCATGTCTGCAAGAATGGCAAACTAGATCCTTCTCCATCGAAAGCTTGGGCAATCCTCGGATTAGGCCAAGTGAGCTAAGTCTTGCAAGCAAGTCGAAGCTCAAATGACCGAGCCTCCTATGCCACTTCCAAAGATCGGAGGAAGAAGGACTAGCCAAAAGACAGCGAGAAGAACCAAACGACTCCGAGAAATTCGCGCGAAAGACTTTCCCAAAGGGCGAAATCAGACATACAAGATCGCCCTGAGGATCTAAGATGCGACTAAGGTTCGGTTTAAAACGAATCTCATAGTCATCATCAAAAAGTTGCGAAACAGAAAGAAGGTTAAAATGCAAGTTAGAAACAAGAGCAACATCGCGCAACACAAAGTACTCATTAACCCGCACTGTCCCATGAGGCAATACCTTACCTTTACTATTGTCGCCGAAGGTTATGTACTCCTTTCCGGCGACCGGGCTAAGGCTGGAGAACCACTTGGCGTTTCCGGTCATGTGCCTCGAGCAACCAGAATCCACCAACCAAATGTCCTCCAACCGTCTCACCTACATCAATAAAAAGACATAGGGTGAGCATACGGTCCAACACTGGGGTTAGTGAAATAAGGGGAAAACCAGTGTTGGGCCAGCTGCTCAAAAGAAGGGTTAGTGTAAAAACCATTCCTAGCACGTCTACGAGGGAAGCGATCACCACGCTGAGGAAAACGTGGTCCGCTAGGGAAGAAGCGCTCACCGCGGTACTCAAACTGCGGTGGGGGAAAGCGCTCAACTAAGCCTCCGCCACGGGGTCCAAAACCTGCAACTGCAGGCTCCCGTCGGGCACGCTCTCTACGAGATCTACGCCTAGGAGCCTGGGGCTCAACTGCTCTAGCGTCTCTCCTCGGAGCTCTCTCCTGCCTAGGCCTAACAAACTGAGGTGCTGGACCTCTAGGCCTAGTTTCCCTCCTAGGGGCTCTCATCTCCTGCCTAGGCCGGGGACCTTGACGTCCGGACCTAGCAGCTCTCCCCTGAGCCTTCAGCACATGTCCACCATGAGCTGGATGGTACATGTCTGGGTTCTCCATCTCCCGAGCACGGCGCGCCTCCCGCTTGCGCCGGAAACAGAACTCGATCAAGTGACCATCCCTCCCATAGAAATCACACTGGTACCTCACCGCACGCAAAGGGGGTTGTTGGTGACCAGGGCTGTGGGTGTGGCTCACTTTGCCTTTGCCCTTCTGTGGCAACTCCTCACGAATGGGTGACATAGCGTCAAGCTTGTTCTTGAGGTGGTTTGGCTTGGGTGCCCAAACTGGGTTCTTGGGAGGAGCTCTCGGGGGTTCCTCAACCACACCATCTTTGGTGATAGGCTTGGCTGGCTCTTTGAGTGGAAGCTTGGCAAGTTTGGGAGTAGTGGTGGAATTGGGCTTCTCACATGGGTTCAGACCACTAGACTCTCCAATCTTCCCAAAAACTGAGAGATCAACACTCTGAGCAAAACCTACACCAGGGGCACCAACAGCTCGCTTGAATTGGGAGATCATCATCCCGAGCTGTGGCTCACTACTGGAGACCCATGACAAGATGGACCGAAGGTATGTGTTTTCTTCCTCGGTTTGCATCTTGCCATGCTTCACATTGGCAATCTCCATCTCCAGGCCCTCACACAAAGCACACCTCGAGACACAAGTGCTATCTGAGCTGGCCTTCTCTAAAGACTCAAGCTTGGCATTTTTCTCTGCCAACTCAGATTGCAAGACAGGACAAGTCTTGCACGCACCCAACAGCTGCGGCCTAGCACGGAGCTCATCCACCTCTCCAACCAACGCAGCATACTTACCTCTCAGAGTGAGAAGGTCAGTCATGTGCGTGGTGCACGACTCGCACTCCGCCTCCTCCGACACTACCACGGTGGACCGAGCGAACTCAAGCTCCTTCACCGTGTCCTCCCACTTCTGCCTAAACTCCTTGTGCTCTCTAGCGGCACGTCTAAGCAACTTATCTTGGCTAAGGAGGGCAGCAGTCAACTTCTCAACCTCGGAGGAAAGCTCGTCGTAGGTGAGAGATACCTGGGAGGTGTCGTCATCGTCGTCGTTCTGAGGGGTACGCTCCGGCTCGCCGTCGACCTCATCTCCGAGCGCCATGGTGCACAGGCCTCCGTCGCCGGCGAAGAAGCACAAACCGTTGAACTTGTCTTCCAGCTTCTTCTTCACGGACTCGTCATCGCTGGAGCCAGCGGAGTCGTCATCCGATCCGTCGACGTCGCTGAGCGTGGCGAAGAACGCACGCTGCTCAGCTTGCTGCTTCTCCAAGTACTTCTTCTTGATGTACTCTTTGTCGAAGCCACCCCGTTTCTTGTGCCTTGGGGGGACGTGCTTCTCCTTGTACTTGGAGTCGTGCTTGCGCCCATGTTCGCCCTTGCCCGAGTGCTTGTTCTTCTTCTTGGGGCAGTCGGCGATGAAGTGGTCGGGGTCGCCGCACTCGTAGCATCCCGTGTGTCCTCCTCCTCGACGACGGTTCATGCGGTTGTTGTGGAACCGCGAGAACCGGTTGGCAAGCAAAGCCAACTCGTCGTCTCCCAAAGACTCCAGCTGGTCCTCTGTCACAGAAAAGAGAGAAGAAAGCGCAAAGCCAGCTGAGGGGTTAGAGGAAGAGCCGGAAACCAAAGCCATGGACGGGCGAGAAGGATTTTCAAAAGAAGCCCTCGCCATAGCATCAATCTCACTGGACTTGAGCTTACTGAAGAGCTCGTCGCAGGTGAGGGTCTCATAGTTCGGCGATTCGATGATTGCCTGAACCTTGGAGTCCCATACCGAACGGTCAAGAGTGTGCAAAAGCTTCAAAGCACGCTCATGATCGTCAAATGGCAACTGCTCTCTGTTAGCCCTCATCCTGTTGACAATCACTTGAAAGCGAGCGAATAAACTTTCTATGCTCTCGCCAGGTTGATGTCTAAAGTTCTCATACTCACGCTTGAATGACTCGTAGAGTCGGGTTTTGACTTGAGAGGTGCCCTCATGGAAACGCATGAGGGTGTCCCAGATCTCCCGAGCCGTAGCGAGGTGAGAAACACGATCAAACTCACCCATGCTCAAACAAGAAAAGAGAGCATTACGGGCTCAGCTATTGGCATCGTGCTCATCGATCTGTTGCTGAGAAACACGAGCAGCCAAGACCACGTAATCAGCAGAGTTGCAAATATCCCAAATAGACGCACCCAAACTCTGCAGATAGGCCGACATGCGTATCTTCCAATACGCATAGTTCGTCCCATCAAAGAACGGCGGTTTGCCCACGCCGCGATCCATGTCGCCTTCGGTGGATCCGGAACCGGCTAAGGTGGAAGATCCTTAACCTGCTCCGATACCAATTGAAGGACCGAGAAGCTAACCGAAAGTGACAGAGGGGGGGGGGGGGGGGGTGAATGGGAGCTTCAAAATTTCCTTCCGGAAACTAGATGCCACTGTCCCAAAATCAACCCCAAGGGCAAACCCTAGAGCTTGCTAATGTCCACGACCCTAGATATAGGGTGGATGCTTCCTAGAAGCACAGCGGGATACTAGACAACCCTAGAAAGCCAACGCAAAAGACGGAACTCGAATCCGATCAAGAACGAACAAGTCGCGAACGAAAAAGCGCAAAACTGGATCGACCGGACTCTGGCCAGCGTCCGGTCAGCAGGGACCGGACGCGTCCGGTCAACAAAAATCGGCTCTGGAACCACTGTTCGCGACCGGACTCACGAGTACGGAGCGTCCGGTCGAGAGCAGTGCGTCCGGTCAGAAGCGAACAAGCACGATGAACAGGAACCTAGGCGCGTCCGGTCAATCGATAAACACAGGGTCCGGTCATGAGTGTCCGGTCAAAACAGAAACTCTGTACGCAACGCTCAACGACCGGACGCACTGGTCAGCGTCCGATCACTTCGCGACCAGCGTCCGGTCACCCCGCAGCCCCTCTGTTCTTCTACCGATCCGACTCAAACTCACCCAAAACGCATCCTCTAGGGATCAAACTTGGTGAGTGAAGTCACAAGGAGGTTAGTGAGCTATCTCTAAGAGATCATGGCTCGAACCTAACTCCAAATCGGTGAATCGAAGAATTTTGGGGGAAGTGAGAAAAAGTGACCCGAAACGAAAAATCGATCGATCTCCTAGACCGTGAGGTTAGAGGATGATTCCTTCGGTGGAAAGAAGTGCCTCACGATCTAGAACAACTTGGTTCAAACGGAATTGCAAAAGATGAACCGAGCAAAGAGATCAAGCGACGGGAAAATCGTGGAGCAAAAGGATTTCGTGAAGAACACAAGCAAAATGGAAATCACAGCCACGAACTCGAATTAAAGACGCAAATCAAGCCATCGATCTGTGCTCCAAGGTGAGGATACGGCCTCACTTCCTCAACTCAACAGTACACAGAGTGGAGTCTCTCTGCGGATCTCGACTAGCTAAAGCAGGGGATGGGAGAGCAGGAAACCCTAAGTGCAGGAAGCAAAATGAGATAGCTAAAACTGAGATGGGGAGGAGGGTGTCTCCCCTGGACTACTTATACTAATCTAGGCTAAGTCTATTTCCTACTCTACCCCTCTCTAAACTAATTACAGAGCGAACCAGCTAAACCCTAAGGCTATTCTGGTCCAACCCGCGGTGGTAGGTAGATTCGACGGCCACGCCCGCTCGAACCGAAGCGTTGCCTCGACGCAACCTCTGGATCGCCGCCACGTGCCGCCCTCGCTCTGCACCCCCGGTTTTGTGGCCCAAACCGGGAAACTAGCCTTTTCCAGCAACCCCCGGTTTTGAGGCCCAAACCGGGAAACCCGCCTCCAGCCCGAGTTTTGTGGCCAAACTCGGAAACCATCCGCGCCCGAGTTTTGAGGCCCAAACTCGGAAACCGGCCCACGCCCAGGTTTTGAGGCTCAACCTGGAAACCGTTGCGCCCAGGTTTTGTGGCCCAACCTGGAAACCCAGCACCCAGGTTTTGAGGCCCAAACCTGGAAACCGTCCACCCGTTGGTTTTTCCCTGGCTCTACCAACAAACCGACGTCGTAGAGGGGATGCACCTCCGTGCACCCCGTCCACCGACATGACCGCATTTCTTCACTTGTCGTCGCCACAGGCTGCCAGCCACCACAGCTGATCCTCCGGCCTCTGGTCCCTCAGTCCAAGCCTCACGTCCGCCCTTCACTGTCCGATACATCGGCATGGCACGTCCGCCGCACGGCACGCCCATCCTTCATCGCGCCCAGTCCATCGGCACGGCACGTCTCAACTTGACCTTCACCTGCCATCGACCACTGTCTCCGTGCTCGACACCTGCACAACAAAAGCCAAAGAACATGCGCATCAAACCCGTTGACAATCACTCATCACTCAGAGACTCGGCATACACCCATGTATCCGCAAATACAAATGAACTATATTAATCAAATGCGGGTAAATAATAATAACCCACCTCATGGTCCGGACACTTGTAGAATATACGACCCTTGTTGATTCCCTTTTTTTTTCACTCGGTACTCCTTCATAATTTTCTACTTACACTCGCCGCAAGCAATGAGAGGAAGATCCGGCCGCAAACGCTTTGGATCCCGATGATGAGAGGCTGAGGACCTGGTCACGGTTGCCATCTACTATATCCATACTCATTTTTAAACTATTACATGCAAATTCCTAATTTTCTAAACAATTATAAATAAAAAAGACTCTAAATTTATCTATTTGTTTAGATAATCGAAAAATATGATATAACAATACCAATTTCCACATTGTCTAGTCTCTATATTCATTGTTGCAAACTATTATAAATTCCACATTTTTCTAAAGAAAATTAACCAAAAAGACACTAAAATTCATTATTACTCATCTTGCATAAGTATGAAATATAGAATGGATACTACCTAGCTAGCAGTAGAAAACTATCAAGTGATTGTGCTGAACCAATTTAAACTACTCAACTCTCTATGCTTGTTCTTGCAAACTACATATTTTAATTAAATTCCTCTCATATTCAAAAGACATGGTAAGAGATGAAAATAGTTACCTCTCAACGCAAAGAGACGATGACGGAGTCGAAGAAGATCACCAATTGACGCCGGAGACGAAGAACAATGAAGAACAAGCAATAACAACAGCAAGACGAAGCAAGGAAGCTTACTGAAATTTGAATGTCTCTGGCTCAGGGAGGAACGAGTTGGCAGGTTACAAACCGAGGAGCTTTAGTCCCGGTTTATATTAAAAATTGGGGCTAAAAGGTGATCATTTATCCCGGGGCAAGCCACAAACCGTGACTAAAGCTTTAGTCCCGGTCTGTGGAACCAACCGGGACTAAAGAGTGCCCTTTAATCCCGGTTAGTAACATGAACCGGGACTAAAGGGTCCCTGCCCCGACAGCTCTGCCCAGTAGCTGTTGGGGCAGACCCTTTAGTCCCGGTCCGTGTTACCGACCGAGACTAAAGGGTCTAGTAGTCCCGGACGACAAAAACGCCGAGACTAATGGCGATTTCGAGAATCGGCCAAAGACCCTGTTCTGTAGCAGTGACGAAAATCTCCTCTATCAACCTGGTCCGTGAAAGCGAAAGGGACGTCACACGTCAGGACAACCTGAAATTGTATCACGTTGATGTTTCGCGCCACATGCTTCCAGCAATTTCATTTTCCAATATATATATATCCCCACCGTTCCCACCATCTACTGGTACTTGCGAGAGAAGCTAGGTCCCCGGCCCCACGAACCTGCCTGTGGCTTGCTTGCTTTTGCCTTCTAGCCACGACCCAATAGTACACAGAAGTACTATACAAACGGTTGGTAACTTATTTCCACTAGCATTTTCAGCACCGTCTGCATTGGAGACCAGTAGAAATAGGACCATGACGCATGCTTCGGAGACCAAGGTTTAGTTTTCCCAAAAACCCAAAATGTTTCTAGATTTCCCATCACATCGATCTTTAGACATATATGCATGTTGCATTAAATATAGGTAAAATAAATAACTAATTGTATTTTTAGTATGTACATGTCGACATGAATCTTTTAAGTCTAGTTAGTCCATATTTAAATAAAGTTTGTCAAATAACTACGAAAGTACTACGGGAACACTTCCCAAAATTTTTGGGAAACTAATAAACAAGGCCTTGACTCCACTTTGTCTGCCCGTGGCCCTGCCCTCGTCTGCAACATGAGCGACGTGTTCAGCACTACTTGGGAGTGTTTCTTAAAAAACGACAGACAGCAATTGCGTCCTAGTATACACCGGGGTGGAAGTCTTGCACAGATCCACTCTAAGAAAGTCTATATCTTGCATGATATATGCTACCAGCTGGTTTGAAGACTTTGATAAACAAATTATGATCCCACAGCTTCTCCATCCCCAGTGGCAGATCTAGAAACATGTTAAGAGAGGGGCTAAAATAGCGTAAAGAAATTTTAGACCGCGTCAGATAAGGCTAAATGTATATTTTATAGCTAAATTATACTAAAAAAGAATTGCTAATGGGATTTTCAGATCACGTCTCAGGCTTGCAGCCCGGGGTCTGGATCCGCCCCTATCTATCCCAGTATCACTACTACACTGTTGGTTTATTGCAGCGGGCCAAAACCATTTTCAACAGCGGGCAAACGTGCCCGCTGGAGAAGCCATACCACGGTAAATCAAGATACAACCGTGACGGGCACAATGCCCGCTGCCGGAAAGAGATTTACCACAACGGGGTCCTAAGAATGCCCGTTGCGGTAAACAATTCCAAAAAAACAAAAAAAGAAACAAAACCCTAGATAGGCCTGCCGAGCTCATCCACGGGCCCGACAAGCCCATCTAGGGTTCCAGCTCCGCCGCCGTCGTCGTGGAGGGATGGGGAGGTCACCTCCACCGGATCAGACGCGACGAGCTTCACCATATCCGGCCGCCGATGAGCTTCAACAAATACGGCCGCCGACGCGCTTCACCGGATCGGCTGCGACGAGCTCCGCCGGGGCCACGCCGCTACTGGACATCGGATCCCTAGCGCGCCCTGCGTCCTCCCCATCGGCTTCCTCTTCGGGTTCCATCGGTGACAACTCGGCGCAGCACATGTGGCGGGAACCCCGAATCCGCGTGCGAGGACGGCCACATGGGGCAGGTGGTCGGACGAGGACGACGAGGAGAAGGCGACCGCGTCCTTCTGCTGCTCCTGCTCCTGGCCCTCGCCGCGGTCGCGGCCGACGCGGAAGGCGGTGACACGGACACAGACACGGACGCAGATGTGCTGCTTGCCGCGAAGGCGGTGCTCTCCGACCCCCATCAGCGTGCTCGCGTCCTGGGACGCAGCCTCCTCCCACCGCGTGCTTGCGTCCTAGGACGTCGCCTCCTCCCACCGGCGCGCTCGCGTCCTGGGACCCCACCGGCACGCTCGCGTACTAGCCCCGACGGCAGAGGCGGCCCCATGGGGCTGGGTGGGGCGGCGGCCAGGTCGGGGCGAGAGAGAGGATCAGAGTGGGGTTAGGTGGGGCAGCGGCCAGGTCGGAGGGAGAGAGAGAGGAGAGAAATGAGCGCTGCGAGATTGGAGTTGGAGCCACCGACGGAAAACCCTAACTCTTGGTATTTATACGAAGGGTGGCTATTGGGCCTCATCTGGGCTAGCTTCGTTATTAACCGTAGCAGGCCTTATATGATGTCCGCTGCAGTAAATCAATTTACAGCAGCGGACATCTTAACACGTCCACACATCATGATTAATTTGTTTTTTCCGTGGCGGACATCATAATTTGTCTGCTGCGGTGTCGACGAAATATTGTTGATAGCCCACCTAGGGGTATGCCCAAGGTGGTAGATTAGAGGGCAAGGCACGTAAGACGACGAACCAGACATGACGCGAGGCAAAACTAGATGAACACAAGGGTTTATCCAGGTTCAGGCCGCTAGCTTTAGCGTAATGCCCTACGTCCCGCATCGAGTTGTCTATATTCTGTATTGGAATCAATCTATTTTTGAGGGGGGATCCCTGCTCGCCTTATATAGCCATGGGGAGCAGGGTTACAGATCAGATCTATTAACAAGATAAGGAAACTAGATCAATTACAACCGCATATCGTGGAGGACACGATATCCATCCTAACCAACTAGGTTTCCTTATCTCCTATCCTGCGAAGGCCTCCGCACAGCCGCCCGACCAGCTAGGCCTCGCGCTCGACCAGGTGGGCCTTGACACCATAGTCCTTCACCGTGGGCTGGGCCATTGTTGATGGTAGATAACTCCTATTTTAATCCATCAGCTAACCTCATAAATGACCCGCAATGATCTAAAGAGTGTAGCTATAGAGTTTGATTCTAACGAGTTCCACGAGTTGTGTAATTCTCACTTGTTTTGCAGGATATTCAATATTTCATCATAAGAAAGTATCTCAAGTGAAGAATCAGAGCACACCATTGTGACGAGCTCGTCAAGACGATCGAGACAGACATACCACTTGCCATATTTGGAGCCCCGATGAATACGACCTGGAAGACTGTGGAACCCTCTAGAAGCATTATCCGTACAAATATCAGGGGCGTAACAGACAAGATTCCATCAGCTACAGAATACCAGAATTATCCAGGGACCAGACAGGAAGAAGACGACAAGGAATCCAACCACGCCACGACTCGTTGCGCAAACCAACCGAACAAGGAAGGTCCCAGAAGACATCTCGACGACGCAACCACCTGGAGGCTGCCAGGTGGGGCCGACCGGCCCCACCGCCAGGCTGTGACGGAACGGCCCTAATCCCATCGCCCACCGGTCCCTGTCATCCACTGACAGCCGAACTGATGTTCCGTGTGATTAAGACTGTTCGTCACTGGGCTGCATCAGCGCCCATAGTCCGCAGGATCATCTCACAATTCGGTTACAGCATTGGATACTTTTACAAATAACATCGGAATACAGAGCGGAAGACTTAAATAACATTAGTTTTACAAACCGAGGTTCCAGATAAACTTAAAGGTGCAGTTATTACAAACCAAGTTCGGGAGATAGAAAATAGGCAACGTAGCGGAGTACAACGAAATAAAGATACTTGTAATCACCCAGCCTGAGGGTGCACAACTATTCTTCGGCCTCATCGGCCTCTTGAAGCATATTGTTGAACTGCTCAATCTGAGTTGTGTACTGCCGCAGTCCGTGGAGCTCGGCTCTGGTGACGTCCTCGCGTATCCAAGTGGCATCGCGCTGCTGGATGGCGCGAATCACGTTCCGGTTGGCCTGCTCCAGGGAAGCTCGTGCCTCATAGAACTCCAGACGTGAGTGGTAGAAGTCATGCTCCAAGTTCTTCAGCTCAGCCTTCAGGTTCTTGATCTCCTCCTTTAGGTGCTTGCGGGTGTGGCGGGGAAAACGACGACCGTTTGAGGCTTCGCCGGCCTCTTCTCCAGTGCGTGGTGCCAGCTGGTGGCGTGGCACACCATTCGGTCCAGTCGACTTGCGAGCAGTCAGCTTGATGCGAGCCATGTCTGGATAGGATAAGATGGATGAGGAGTGAAAAGGCTAGCAAGCAAAGGTAAAGACATACTAACCCAACGAACTTAGAGAGGAAGTTATTATCTTAACTTAAGTGAATATGTCATGATGCATGAATCGTTCCTACGGAACAAGGCAAAGCAATAATTAAATAAGGTACATAGGGCTTAAAACATGTTGTCTCGCTAGCTAGTGTTGCCATAGAAAGACAAGATGAGAAAAAGTAATTTGGACTCAAAATAGTCAAGTTTAGTTTGTTTGGACTCAAAAGATCTTTTGAAGTTTTCATAAAAACAAACACTGCAACGTTAAAGTGAGATGCTCCGATACCACTCTGTGACGGAACGGCCCTAATCCCATGGCCCACCGGTCCCTGTCATCCACTGACAGCCGAACTGATGTTCCGTGTGATTAAGACTGTTTGTCACTGGGCTGCATCAGCGCCCATCGTCCGCAGGATCATCTCACAATTCGGTTACAACATTGGATACTTTTACAAATAACATCGGAATACAGAGCGGAAGACTTAAATAACATTAGTTTTACAAACCGAGGTTCCAGATAAAATTAAAGGTGCAGTTATTACAAACCAAGTTCGGGAGATAGAAAATAGGCAACGTAGCGGAGTACAACGAAATAAAGATACTTGTAATCACCCAGCCCGAGGGTGCACAACTATTCTTCGGCCTCATCGGCCTCTTCCTGGACGATGGTCATGCAGCAGGGTGCAAGACACATCGGGGACTCAATCATACCTGCAACATGGGTAACAAACCCTGAGTACTGGGGTACTCAACAAGACTTACCCGACTAAAGAAAAGGGGAGAAGACTCAGGAATGAGAGGCTTAGGGTAGTCACGGTAAGGCTTAAGCAATATCAAGTATTTTGCAGAAAAGCGTTTTGCAAACCTTGTTCTATTTTTGGAAAGATTCAAGTATTTCTCAGTTCTTCATTGTTCATGATTCATTTTACTTTTCAAAACATACATAGTTGAGAACCACTCTCCGTTGACAGTCAGTGACCAAGTCTCCATAACCGAGGAGCAACGTTAATCCGGATAAATAATACTCAGCTGAGGATCCCTATTCACACGGCATATGTAGCACCCAAGCTTGCATAGGCCAACCCGTCTACCACGATTCCTCCAAGATTGGACCCGGTCCTACGCCACCCGGAAGTACAGTACACCACTCCTATCCAGGTACGACGACCACGTGGGTACATGCTACTTCCGCCATCTCTCCACTCCTAGTGCGCGGTTGTCGGTCCAATAAAGGATTCCTCGGAGCCAGAGCTTTCCGAAGTATGTGAATAGTTACAAGTCTTGGCCAGCAGGCCCCCATATGGATGGTCCCTAAATTTTTCCGCCAGCGACAAGCACCTCGGGACTCTAACCCAAGAGTACAGGTCCTGTCGGTTTTTCAACCCTGTCCCGGTCGGTGTCAACTGTTGAGTCCCGGACTACAACATGACGGCACCGTACGCGCGGACAACCTCTTCTCGCCATTGACCAGGTATGGATCAGATACTTAGCCAACAGTCGGGAAGTAAAGCCAAATTCCCATAAAAATTCTTTAAGTGATCACACTTTTGAAATTGACATTTTTATTGCAAACTCTAATTCAATAAGCATTGCTAAGCATTTTTCAAATACTTTTGAAAGCAGGTATCGAGTGTATCGATGGCCAAGGTGGACAGTGCATCAAATAGGATATCACTCAACTCCTATCAACCTAATGCAGTAATTTAACTCAATAGCATTTAAGGTAATCATTTATAAATTCAAGGAAGGGTTAAATGCACCGGGGCTTGCCTTGAAGAGCAAAAAGGACAGACTCGGGGTCGGCAGTGCAGGTGTCGGAGCTCGGGGTAGCCTCAGGGGTAGGTTCGTCAGCGGCTGCCTCGACTTTGATTCCTTCTCCTTCGGTCACTATACGGATGCAATGATGTATGCTTATGAGGATGCTGACATGAACAAGACGGCACAGGACAATTCCACTGATTCTAGAGTACAACTCTCTATCGTGTAAGTAATTTCTAGAATGGACATAGAGTTACTTATCTCTACCCTTAAGCAAGATTAATCAAACTTATTAAACATCCTTTTACCTGACCTAAACACAAGTCATGGCATGGCATCACAAGTATCATAGACCAGTTGGGTGGGGGTCTATGAACAGCAAACAATCCCAAAGTCACATCACAGGGCATACAACATGAACCCTAAGTGCTTTTCTATTTTTCCTAATTATTTAAAAAGGTCATTTGATAC
Organism: Coix lacryma-jobi var. lacryma-jobi; assembly: GCA_009763385.1. Lineage (NCBI taxonomy): Eukaryota > Viridiplantae > Streptophyta > Magnoliopsida > Poales > Poaceae > Coix > Coix lacryma-jobi. The sequence goes on along the minus strand of CM019823.1, from coordinate 106,430,744 downwards.
AGTTGCTCCAAAAGGCCTCAAAATTTACCAGAGACTAAGCATGACATAACTAGCGCATAAAAATTTATCTCATGATTTTTGGAGCTACACATGATTTTCTAAAAATCTAAAACCATTCATTTCTTAATTAAAAGGGAGATTTTTCATTTTCAAATTTTTGCACCAAATTCAAGTTTCATATTTTTCTAAAATACTACAAGGTATAAAGAGTCTATTGTAAAATTTTCAGAATTTTTAGAGCAATACCGAAAATCATACAAAAAGATTAAATAGCAATACTATTCACATTTTCTAAAAAGAAAAGGAGCACAGTGCACGAGTCGGAGCGCTCGCCGACGAGGCGTGGCGGCGGACAGGCTGCTCGAGGCCTCGGCTGGGAAAGCAGAGGGTGGGAAAGACTTCGCGGGCTCACCGGGAGTCGGAAGCGAGGCTCGGCAAGGCGGAAGGAGAAGGGAGCTCGACGGGCGGGGCCTCGGCGGGGCTCTCTTGCGGCTAACCTCTCGAGGGTGGCCTCGGCTCACTCGAGGCTTACAGCCCGAGGGTAGCTGCGACTCGCCCGAGGCTGAGGGTGGCCTCGGCTACTTTGAGGGGCGCGGTTCGAAGGCGTGCTCGAGGGTGAGGCTCGAGGGTGAGGCTCGATACGCTCGAGAGATGCGGGTCGAGGGAGGAGGCGACCGCGGCGGAACTCCGGCGATCCGGCGACCCTGTACACCAGGCACGGCCACCAGTAGCCGGTTAGGAGCGCAAGAAGGCAATGAAGGAAGATCAGAGGTCAGAGGGAGGAGGGGTGGAGCGACGGCGACGAATTCCGTCGACCCGAGTCAGTCGGCTTCTCACCGACGCTGAGGAAGACAGACTTGCACTCGGCGGTGGGAGTCGGTAGCGGTGAAATTGGAAGACTGGGGAGCTGCGCGGCAACAAGGCGAAGTCGAAAAAACTAGCCAGGAGCGGTGGGGAGGGAGAACGGAGGTGGCTGGCGAGTGAGGAAGAACGGCGGCCGGCAGGTGGCTTTTATAGCCAAGCGTGCTGCCGCTCGGGGCGTGCTGTGGCAGGGATAAGGTCGGGCGTGCGCGCATGCTGTCGGTTGATGGGAAAAGGGAGCGAGAATATCGCTCAGGACCCGGGCGCAAGAGCTCGCCGGCGATGGCCACGCGGCGGCAACGCGAAGGGACCGGTAGGGGACGGGATAGAAGTCAACTGTGGCGCGTGCGGGGGCGGAATGAATGCACCGTTGAGGGCGATGGGTCGGGAGCAGGCGGGCGGCTGCCAGACGCGTGGCGTACGCAGCGCCGGCGTGCGGCCATGGCCGGGGCCCCCTCCTGACCCTAGGTAGGAGAAGAACAGTAGCTAGGGTAGGGTTTGATTTTGAAAGGATTTTAGTATTTTGCAAATTACTCCCAAAATTTGAACTGAGCAGCAAAAACTCAAAACACCAAAGTTGTGCAGAAAAAGGAGACCTACAACTTTGTCGATATGAACATTTTCAAAATCCAAAAAGTTTTGAATCACATTTGAAATTTGAAAAGGGGACACTTTTGGGATTTTAATAAATTCAAAATTACTTTTAATTTTATATTGAAACTTGAAAATCTGTAAAAACCAAAGTTGTTCCTCTTGACAAGATCTACAACTTTGCTTTTTGGACCAAGTCCAAATTTTGAATAGTTTTTAAATTATTAAAAGAGGGGTAAAAGCCAGGGTTTGGAAATTAGGGTTTTTCAAAAGGAATTTGAAATCTGATTTTTGATTTTGATTTTTGAATAACACAACAAAACTTCAAGACATCAAATTGGACAAGAATTACACAAGACTAGGCACAGAGTTGAAATTACCATTTTGCCCTTATAGGAAGATTTGGGCTTTTAGGGTTTTAGAAAAAGGGATCACTACACACAAAATACCTTTTAGGAAATGGTAAAGGCAAGCAACCACTAGACAAACATTAATGCATGACAAGAATGATTATAACTAATGATGATGACATGTCAGGTTAATTACAGATTAAACACCAGAGGTGTTACAACCTTCCCCCCTAAAAGAAATCTCGCCCCGAGATTCTGCGTCTTAAGAAGGACAAGGGTAAAACCTTATATCTACAGAGTATCGAGAAAGTCGGGATAGCTCTTTGCTAAGAAGTCTTCGGATTCCCAAGTGGCTTCTTCTTCAGAGTGTTGGTCCCACTGGACCTTGTACCATCTTGTGGTAGTCCTCCGGGTAACACGGTCCTTGTAATCCAACACACGAACTGGATATTCAGAGTATGACAGATCGGGTTCTAATTCAACACCTTCAACTTCCACCACGTGTTCGGGTACTCGGAGACACTTCTTGAGTTGGGAGACGTGAAACACATTATGGACGGCAGAAAGATGATCGGGCAATCTTAGTTTGTAAGCTACCTTGCCACAGCGTTCCAAAATTTCAAAGGGACCAATATAGCGTGGTGCTAACTTCCCCTTGACTCCAAAACGAGTAACTCCTTTGGTGGGTGAGACCTTCAGGTACGCATAATCCCCGATCTGGAACTTCAGAGGTCGACGTCTCTTGTCAGCATAGCTCTTCTGTCGAGACTGCGCAATCTTCATATTCTCTTGTATTTGCTTGACTTTTTCTTCCATATCTTTTACTAGGTCAACTCCAAAGAATTCCCTTTCTCCAGGTTCCGACCAACTGAGAGGTGTACGACAACGGCGACCGTACAGTGCTTCAAAGGGTGCCATTTTGATGCTTTCTTGATAACTGTTATTATACGAGAATTCTGCCAAGGGCAAACAGTTATCCCAAGTATCTGCAAAGGTGAGCACGCAGGCTCTCAACATATCCTCTAACACTTGGTTGACTCGCTCAGTTTGTCCATCCGTTTGTGGATGATATGCTGTGCTATGCAGTAGCTTGGTTCCAAGTGAGGTATGGAACGCTTTCCAGAACTTTGCGACAAACTGAGTACCACGATCAGAGACAATGGTCTTGGGTATGCCATAGAGTTTTACTATGTTGTTCTTGTACAAAGTGGCATAAGTGGGGACGGTGTAGCTGGTTTTGACTGGCAGGAAGTGAGCTTGCTTAGTGAGGCGATCCACGATCACCCAGATGGAATCAAAACCTCTTTGTGTCTTGGGTAGCCCATTGATAAAATCCATACTGATATCGTCCCATTTCCAAGCAGGTACAGGTAAAGGTTGCAATTCTCCTCCGGGCTTCATGTGCACAGCTTTGACTTTCTGACAAGTATCACAGTGAGCGACATATCGGGCGATCTCAATCTTCATCTTTGTCCACCAGAATCTCTGCCTCAAGTCCTGGTACATCTTGTTGCTGCCGGGGTGGATGGAGAATCTAGTTAAATGTGCTTCATCCAGGATTAACTGTCTCAACTCAGGCACTTTGGGAACTACCAGTTGGTTCTTGAACCAAACCACTCCTGCATCATCAATCCTGAAACAATCCGCTTTTCCGGCTCGGACCCTTTCGATGATGTGCTTGATTCCAGGGTTATCTTTCTGTGCAGTGATGATCTGTTCCCTGATAGGGGTTTCTATCCTGATATTATTCAGGGTTCCTTGTGGAACAATTTCAATACCCAGGTTCACTAGTTCATAACACAGGGAGGAATCATAGGGTTTCATTACCAGGCAGCTGCAATATGACTTGCGACTGAGCGCATCGGCGACCACATTCGCCTTACCCGGATCGTAATGTACTTCGAGATCATAGTCCTTAATTAATTCAAGCCATCTTCTCTGTCTCATATTTAGTTCTTCTTGAGTGAAGATATACTTCAGGCTTTTGTGATCTGTGTACACATTGCAGGCACTACCCAACAAATAATGACGCCAGATCTTTAGGGCATGCACCACTGCTGCTAACTCAAGATCATGGGTTGGATAATTCTCTTCATGTCGCTTAAGCTGCCGTGAGGCATAAGCGATCACTCGTCCTTCTTGCATCAAAACACAGCCCAAACCAGTACCAGATGCATCACAGTAGACATCAAAGGGTTTTTCGATGTTCGGCTGGGCTAGCACTGGTGACGTGGTTAATAGTTTCTTCAATGTCTGAAAAGCTTGTTCACAAGCTGGTGACCAGACAAACTTCACAGAATTCTTTACTAACTCGGTGATAGGCTTGGCGATTCTGGAGAAATCCGGAATGAAACAGCGATAATATCCAGCCATTCCCATGAAGCTGCGGACTTGGTGAACGGTGGTAGGTGGCTTCCAATCCAGAATGTCTGCCACTTTTCCGGGATCAACTGACACACCTTCAGCGGATAGAACATGACCAAGGAACTGTATCTGATCTAACCAGAACTCACATTTACTGAACTTGGCATAAAGCTGATGATCTCTGAGGCGGGTTAGAACGATACGAAGGTGTTCGGCATGCTCTTCAGGGGTCTTTGAGTAGACAAGGATGTCGTCAATGAACACGACCACAAATTTATCAAGCTCCGGCATGAATACAGAGTTCATGAGGTACATGAAGTGGGCAGGGGCATTGGTCAAACCGAAGGACATGACCAAGTATTCATATAGGCCGTATCTGGTGGTGAAAGCGGTTTTAGGAATGTCTTCGGGACGTATTTTTATTTGATGGTAGCCAGATCGGAGGTCAATTTTGGAGAATATTCTGGCTCCAGCTAGTTGGTCAAAAAGAAGGTCAATACGAGGCAAGGGATATTTATTTTTGATGGTGACTTCATTGAGTGGGCGATAATCAACACATAGCCTGAGACTCTTGTCTTTCTTCTTTACAAAGATTGCAGGACAGCCCCTAGGAGACGAGCTTGGGCGAATGAAGCCCTTGTCCAACAAATCTTGTAACTGAGTTTTCAGCTCCGCCAACTCTCTGGGAGGCATTCGATAAGCTCTACGGGATATAGGAGCAGTCCCGGGCTTTAGCTCTATGGCAAACTCAACATCACGATCAGGAGGCAGACCAGGTAAGTCCTCTGGAAAAACATCAGGGAATTCACAGACCACGGGGATGTCTCTGGTTTCCAGAACATAGGTGGTATTCAAAAGTGTGGCTGCTGGTTTTTGAGGCATTGGGAGTTGGAGAAGGAGTTTGGAGGTACTGTTGGGAATGTCCACTCTCACAACCCTATTCAGGATGTCAATCATAGCCTTATACTGGCACATCCAATTCATGCCTAGAATGACATCTATCTCCTGATCACATAGCACTATCATGGTGGTAGGAAATATGTGTTCCCCCAACATCACCGGTATATTGCGAAGCACTTCCTTAGTACTTATACGCCCTCCAGGCGAAAATATACAGAAACTTTCTTTCAACTCCCCAATTGATATCTCATGCTTAGAGACAATTGTACGACTGATGAAGGAATGCGATGCACCAGAATCAAACAACACGACTGCAGGATGATTGGCAACGGGAAACCTACCGATCATGACGGGCTCTCCTTCTGGGATGTCGCCGACAGTGGTGTAGTAGACTTGCCCGTGCTTCTTGACAACTTTGCCTTTCTGAACATGCTGCTGCTGGACACGGTGCTGCTGCTGCTGAGGTCTTCCAGGACCCTTCTGAGCATTCTAAGCATATCTCTTGGGCTTTGGGCACTCACGAGACCAGTGACCGACTTGGCCGCAGTTGTAGCAGGGATGGTTGTAAGCGGTTTGTGGGGTGGTGATACGAACACCTGGGGCATTCGGCTGTGTGGCACTTTGTTGGTTGGCGTTGTGGGTGGTGGCAGCGGTATGGATGACCACTTGCTGATGGGGGTAAGGTAGGCGATTTTGGTGGTGGCTGGGGTGGTAAATGACCCTCTGGCGCTTGTGATTGCCAGAGAAGCTGCTGGATCCTGCTTTCTTCTTCTTCTTTTCCTCTTGGTACTGGCGATTGCTCTCCTCAAAAGCAACAGCCCGGTCAACAGCATCATGATACGAACCGGTCAGGTTATTGGACATACTTCTGCGAATCTTGGGGTGCAGTCCCCTAAGGAAACAGTCCCTCTTCTTTTCGTCCGTGTTGACGTATTCCGAGGCATACTGGCTAAGGTGGTTAAACTGACCCACATACTGCATCACTGTGGAGTCTTTCTGCTGCAGTGCCAGAAACTGATCAAGCTTCATCTTCATCAATTCGGAAGGGATATGATGTGCACGGAAAGCGGTGCGGAACTCTTCCCAGGTCAACTGATGACCTTCTGGCTGGGCAGCCAACAAGTTGGCATACCAAGCGCTTGCTGGACCACGAAGCTGCTAGGAAGCGAACCGGGGCTTCTGGTTGTCGGTACAGCGGAGAAGACCGAACTTCTGCTCCATAGTGCGGAGCCAGTCATCAGCTTCAAGGGGTTCATCGGCCTTGGTGAATACCGGTGGACGGGTTTCGGTGAAATCCACATATGTGGTCTCGTTGTTGATGTTATGGCGACCACGGTGACCATTGTTCTGCTGCCCCTGATTTTGAGCCATTAGGTTAGCAGCGGCTGCCAAGGCTGCAATGGCATCTGCTAGCGTAGCAGGAACAAGTGGAGGGTTTGGAAGGTTGGCATCATCAGAACTTCCAGCTCCAGTGCGAGTGTTCACAGGCATCTGTTAAACAACTTGGGACTTAGCATTCATAGATTGAGTTCTGAAACAACTGACTGATAAGCTTCACTGATACAAAGGTTGATAGATTGATAAAGATGACCGACAGATAACAATGGACTGATAAGGGGAAAAAGGTACGAAAAGGAAGATACAGACCCAACTTAGCAAAAGACAAACTAGCGCCCCCAAACCTAGACTAAGGGTTTAGGTAAGCAGGTGGTACAGACACACGGGATCTCCATCCTCTAACAACGAGTCTAGTCTTCGTCAAAGATGATCATGTCCTCGTCGTCGTCTTCCTCGAGGATGAGCTTAGGCTCAACCTCCTCGTCCTCGTCTTCAGCGTAGATGTTCTCGGCAGGTTCAATCTCCTTGTTCATGCTTGGCTCCTGCTCCACGTCCGGTTCTTCCACTACTCCGTCCTCAGGGTCCTCGACAACCGGGGGAACCATGGGGTGGAGTTGGTCGTACAACTGGTGTACCTCCTCATGAAGCATATCGTTGAACTGCTCAATCTGAGTTGTGTACTGCCGCAGTCCGTGGAGCTCGGCTCTGGTGACGTCCTCGCGTATCCAAGTGGCATCGCGCTGCTGGATGGCACGAATCACGTTCCGGTTGGCCTGCTCCAGGGAAGCTCGTGCCTCATAGAACTCCAGACGTGAGTGGTAGAAGTCATGCTCCAAGTTCTTCAGCTCAGCCTTCAGGTTCTTGATCTCCTCCTTTAGGTGCTTGCTGGTGTGGCGGGGAAAACGACGACCGTTTGAGGCTTCGCCAGCCTCTTCTCCAGTGCGTGGTGCCAGCTGGTGGCGTGGCACACCATTCGGTCCAGTCGACTTGGGAGCAGTCAGCTTGATGCGAGCCATGTCTGGATAGGATAAGATGGATGAGGAGTGAAAAGGCTAGCAAGAAAAGGTAAAGGCATACTAACCCAACGAACTTAGAGAGGAAGTTATTATCTTAACTTAAGTGAATATGTCATGATGCATGAATCGTTCCTACGGAACAAGGCAAAGCAATAATTAAATAAGGTACATAGGGCTTAAAACATGTTGTCTCGCTAGCTAGTGTTGCCATAGAAAGACAAGATGAGAAAAAGCAATTTGGACTCAAAATAGTCAAGTTTAGTTTGTTTGGACTCAAAAGATCTTTTGAAGTTTTCACAAAAACAAACACTGCAACGTTAAAGTGAGATGCTCCGATACCACTCTGTGACGGAACGGCCCTAATCCCATGGCCCACCGGTCCCTGTCATCCACTGACAGCCGAACTGATGTTCCGTGTGATTAAGACTGTTCGTCACTGGGCTGCATCAGCGCCCATCGTCCGCAGGATCATCTCACAATTCGGTTACAGCATTGGATACTTTTACAAATAACATCGGAATACAGAGCGGAAGACTTAAATAATATTAGTTTTACAAATCGAGGTTCCAGATAAAATTAAAGGTGCAGTTATTACAAACCAAGTTCGGGAGATAGAAAATAGGCAACGTAGCGGAGTACAACGAAATAAAGATACTTGTAATCACCCAGCCCGAGGGTGCACAACTATTCTTCGGCCTCATCGGCCTCTTCCGGGACGATGGTCATGCAGCAGGGTGCAAGACACATCGAGGACTCAGTCATACCTGCAGCATGGGTAACAAACCCTGAGTACTGGGGTACTCAACAAGACTTACCCGACTAAAGAAAAGGGGAGAAGACTCTGGAATGAGAGGCTTAGGGTAGTCAAGGTAAGGCTTAAGCAATATCAAGTATTTTGCAGAAAAGCGTTTTGCAAACCTTATTCTATTTTTGGAAAGATTCAAGTATTTCTCAGTTCTTCATTGTTCATGATTCATTTTACTTTTCAAAACATACATAGTTGAGAACCACTCTCCGTTGACAGTCAGTGACCAAGTCTCCATAACCGAGGAGCAACGTTAATCCGGATAAATAATACTCAGCTAAGGATCCCTATTCACACGGCATATGTAGCACCCAAGCTTGCATAGGCCAACCCGTCTACCACGATTCCTCCAAGATTGGACCCGGTCCTACGCCACCCGGAAGTACAGTACACCACTCCTATCCAGGTACGACGACCACGTGGGTACATGCTACTTCCGCCATCTCTCCACTCCCAGTGCGCGGTTGTCGGTCCAATAAAGGATTCCTCGGAGCCAGAGCTTTCCGAAGTATGTGAATAGTTACAAGTCTTGGCCAGCAGGCCCCCATACGGATGGTCCCTAAATTTTTCCGCCAGCGACAAGCACCTCGGGACTCTAACCCAAGAGTACAGGTCCTGTCGGTTTTTCAACCCTGTCCCGGTCGGTGTCAACTGTTGAGTCCCGGACTACAACATGACGGCACCATACGCGCGGACAACCTCTTCTCGCCATTGACCAGGTATGGATCAGATACTTAGCCAACAGTCGGGAAGTAAAGCCAAATTCCCATAAAAATTCTTTAAGTGATCACACTTTTGAAATTGACATTTTTATTGCAAACTCTAATTCAATAAGCATTGCTAAGCATTTTTCAAATACTTTTGAAAGCAGGTATCGAGTGTATCGATGACCAAGGTGGACAGTGCATCAAATAGGATATCACTCAACTCCTATCAACCTAATGCAGTAATTTAACTCAAAAGCATTTAAGGTAATCATTTATAAATTCAAGGAAGGGTTAAATGCACCGGGGCTTGCCTTGAAGAGCAAAAAGGACAGACTCGGGGTCGGCAGTGCAGGTGTCGGAGCTCGGGGTAGCCTCAGGGGTAGGTTCGTCAGCGGCTGCCTCGACTTTGATTCCTTCTCCTTCGGTCACTATACGGATGCAATGATGTATGCTTATGAGGATGCTGACATGAACAAGACGACACAGGACAATTCCACTGATTCTAGAGTACAACTCTCTATCGTGTAAGTAATTTCTAGAATGGACATAGAGTTACTTATCTCTACCCTTAAGCAAGATTAATCAAACTTATTAAACATCTTTTTACCTGACCTAAACACAAGTCATGGCATGGCATCACAAGTATCATAGACCAGTTGGGTGGGGGTCTATGAACAGCAAACAATCCCAAAGTCACATCACAGGGCATACAACATGAACCCTAAGTGCTTTTCTATTTTTCCTAATTATTTAAAAAGGTCATTTTATACAGTTGCTCCAAAAGGCCTCAAAAATCTACCAGAGACTAAGCATGACATAACTAGCGCAAAAAAATTTATCTCATGATTTTTGGAGCTACACATGATTTTCTAAAAATCTAAAACCATTCATTTCTTAATTAAAAGGGAGATTTTTCATTTTCAAATTTTTGCACAAAATTCAAGTTTCATATTTTTCTAAAATACTACAAGGTATAAAGAGTCTATTGTAAAATTTTCAGAATTTTTAGAGCAATACCGAAAATTATACAAAAAGATTAAATAGCAATACTATTCACATTTTCTAAAAAGAAAAGGAGCACTGTGCACGAGTCGGAGCGCTCGCCGACGAGGCGTGGCGGCGGACAGGCTGCTCGAGGCCTCGACTGGAAAAGCAGAGGGTGGGAAAGACTTCGCGGGCTCACCGGGAGTCGGAAGCGAGGCTCGGCAAGGCGGAAGGAGAAGGGAGCTCGACGGGCGGGGCCTCGGCGGGGCTCTCTTGCGGCTAACCTCTCGAGGGTGGCCTCGGCTCACTCGAGGCTTACAGCCCGAGGGTAGCTGCGACTCGCCCGAGGCTGAGGGTGGCCTCGGCTACTTCGAGGGGCGCGGTTCGAAGGCGTGCTCGAGGGTGAGGCTCGAGGGTGAGGCTCGATACGCTCGAGAGATGCGGGTCGAGGGAGGAGGCGACCGCGGCGGAACTCCGGTGATCCGGCGACCCTGTACACCAGGCACGGCCACCAGTAGCCGGTTAGGAGCGCAAGAAGGCAATGAAGGAAGATCAGAGGTCAGAGGGAGGAGGGGTGGAGCGACGGCGACGAATTCCGTCGACCCGAGTCAGTCGGCTTCTCACCGGCGCTGAGGAAGACAGACTTGCACTCGGCGGTGGGAGTCGGTAGCGGTGAAATTGGAAGACTGGGGAGCTGCGCGGCAACGAGGCGAAGTCGAAAAAACTAGCCAGGAGCGGTGGGGAGGGAGAACGGAGGTGGCTGGCGAGTGAGGAAGAACAGCGGCCGGCGGGTGGCTTTTATAGCCAAGCGTGCTGCCGCTCGGGGCGTGCTGTGGCAGGGATAAGGTCGGGCGTGCGCGCGTGCTGTCGGTTGATGGGAAAAGGGAGCGAGAATATCGCTCAGGACCCGGGCGCAAGAGCTCGCCGGCGATGGCCACGCGGCGGCAACGCGAAGGGACCGGTAGGGGACGGGATAGAAGTCAACTGTGGCGCGTGCGGGGGCGGAATGAATGCACTGTTGAGGGCGACGGGTCGGGAGCAGGCGGGCGGCTGCCAGACGCGTGGCGTACGCAGCGCCGGCGCGCGGCCATGGCCGGGGCCCCCTCCTGACCCTAGGTAGGAGAAGAACAGTAGCTAGGGTAGGGTTTGATTTTGAAAGGATTTCAGTATTTTGCAAATTACTCCCAAAATTTGAACTGAGCAGCAAAAACTCAAAACACCAAAGTTGTGCAGAAAAAGGAGACCTACAACTTTGTCGATATGAACATTTTGAAAATCCAAAAATTTTTGAATCACATTTGAAATTGGAAAAGGGGACACTTTTAGGATTTTAATAAACTCAAAATTACTTTTAATTTTATATTGAAACTTGAAAATCTGTAAAAATCAAAGTTGTTCCTCTTGACAAGATCTACAAGTTTGCTTTTTGGACCAAGTCCAAATTTTGAATAGTTTTTAAATTATTAAAAGAGGGGTAAAAGCCAGGGTTTGGAAATTAGGGTTTTTCAAAAGGAATTTGAAATCTGATTTTTGATTTTGATTTTTGAATAACACAACAAAACTTCAAGAAATCAAATTGGACAAGAATTACACAAGACTAGGCATAGAGTTGAAATTACCATTTTGCCCTTATAGGAAGATTTGGGCTTTTAGGGTTTTAGAAAAAGGGATCACTACACACAAAATACCTTTTAGGAAAAGGTAAAGGCAAGCAACCACTAGACAAACATTAATGCATGACAAGAATGATTATTACTAATGATGATGACATGTCAGGTTAATTACAGATTAAACACCAGAGGTGTTACACAGGCCGGTTGGCCTGGGCCTGCCTCATCTACGACCCGTCTTCGTGGAGAGTGACCTAATCGACCTCCTCGATGTATCTTGACCATTGATCAAGGTCGGTTTGATCTAAGGGCTACGGTTCATCCCACCAGGCTATATAAGAAACCCCAGACCCCCTGGCATATCATCCAATCTTAGTCTTAGATCAGTGATCAATCATTTAGTTTAGAGATAGCCTAGACAACCAAGAGCTCCACCATCCATGGGCGTAGCTAGAATAGAATTAGAAGAGTCGAGGGAAGCTCGGATTCCAGATCTAGTCAAGAGGAGCTAGGTAATTAGCCTTGTCTTCTCTATTGTATCAACATTGTTCTTCTAATTGTCTTCTAGTTCATCATCTTTGTATTCTAATTGTGTTCTAGTTCATCTTCTAATCTCTCTAGTTCATCTCTGTGCTCTAATCTAGTTCTAATTACCTTTTTAGTTCATCCTAGTGTTTCTAATTTACTTCTAATTGTTCATCTAGTTCTTATTCATCTTTTGGTTCGTGTTCTAGTTGATACCTGTCATGACTTGTTACTATTTCATGTTCATAATTATAATGTTCACCGTCTACTTTGATTATATGTCTAGCATAGCTAGGGTATCTCTATGTTTATGCTCTTCTTCATATTGCACTCATTCTGTCGATCACGGGGTGAGTGGTCAACATTGTGTAAGCATGGTGCTTATACGTTGTTTACCTGCGAATGCACCCTATATTCTGGGCCAACAAGTGGTAGATCGCGAGGGTGACTCTTACAGCCTCGTTGAGTCCTTTGTAGTCCACTCCCCGAATATAGGACTAGCAAGGCCTGGTCACCCAGAGGGGATAGACTCTGGATCTGATCTTCCATGCGTGATGTCTCCTGCGTATAAATATAAGTTATTATAACCATGATTGCTAAACATAATTGTACTAATTGACATAGTCTATGACCTATAGTTAGAACCATATTAGGAAGTTAATATGTCTCTTTCCAGTTCTAGTTATGATCTAACCATGGATGAGAATGCTCTGTTGCAACTCTTATGGTTTACTCTGTTCTATTTCATTTATCTTATTTATCATTTATGATTGATTCTTGTGTTGAGTAGATCTAGTGAAACTCTTATCATAATCATACATGTGTGTGTCATAGTCATAGATGTTTATCTCTTGTCACTCTCTTAACTCATGGTGTGAAAGGCTCTATTATAAATAACGATACCTTGGAAACTCTCCTTGGTGAAATGCTACAACGGATGTATTTTATCTGTGCGCTTGCAGATAATCTCTTTTCATACTTTATAAGGGCAAGATCATAAATACATTCCACGTCTCTAGTGTCGCTGCTAGTGGTGACAACCTAGCATTAAAGGTAATGTTGTTAGATTTGTCTACCTACATTTCTGGCGCCATTATCTGACGTGATGCTAAGAGATGTCAACAAACATTTCTGGCGCCGTTGTCGGGGAATCAAATATGTGATTCCAAAGCACATTCCCCGTTGTTTGGGAAATCCCTTAAGGAAATTCCATTGCCAGAGCCATATCACTTAGTTTTCTAAGTTTCTTAGAGAGGAACAAGAGATAATAGGATATAAGTTGAATACCTAGGAAAAACTTTACACACATGTTTATGATAATCGAGACACACTATTGATCTTCACTCAAATAGGATCACCCTGTCCTTTGTCTATTTCTTGAATATCTTATTGCAGGGTGATGTATGACTGGATTTGATCGACCGGAAAACTACGTTGATGATCCTGAAGTTTTGATCTGAAAAGCCAAAGCCAAAACCAAGCTCAAGAAATCTCCATCCACGTTAACCGAAGACACTCAGGCAAGAAGCTCAACACCAGTGTGAGAAGACATGGCTGACAAGACTCTCCGTGATTTCTCTGCGCCATCCACTGCCAACATCAGGACTGGACCAACAGTCAATATAGGAACCGAGGGATTCGAACTCAAGCCATCTCTGATCAGCATGGTGCAAGCCAGCCAGTTTTGTGGGAAAGCACATGAAGATGCGAGTGCCCATATCCAACACTTCCTGGAGATATGCAACACTTTCACTATCAAAGGAGTCAATAAGGACACCATCTACCTCTGCCTATTCCCATTCTCACTTTTAGGAAGAGAGAAACAATGGTTCTACGCCAACAAAGACAAAAACACACATGGGAGATCTGCTCCACTGCTTTCCTAGCAAAGTTCTTTCCCGTAGGCAAGACGAATGCCCTAAGAGCAAAGATTTCAAGTTTTCAGCAGCAGTATGATGAATCTGTCCCTGAGGCATGGGAACGCTTTCAAGACAACATATCAGAATGCCCACACCACGGGATGGAGAATTGGTTACTCATGCAGACATTCTACCATGGGCTCACTTTGAGTGCCCGTGATAATATTGATGCAGCTGCTGGAGGACTCTCGTTGATAAGATAGCTATCAAAAAGGCAACAACTCTCGTTGATAAGATAGCTTTCAACCAAGGATGGAATGAAGAACACACTCAACCGAAGAAGAGAGGAGGAATGGATCAACTCAAAGAAGTAGACATGCTGTCTGCTCAGATAGACCTACTGATAAAGAAGCTTGACGAACGACACCATGAGGAGAAGGAAGTCATGCACATCCACGATTCTTGCATGACTTGTGAAGAGTGTGGAGGCACTGGCCACACAGGAAGCAACTGTCCTGAAGTCCAAGAGGATGTGAACTACATCATCAACAACAACAACAACTATCGTCCTCAACAGAATCATGGGTGGAATCAACAACAGAGGCCCAACTACCAAGGTAATCACTCAGGTAACTACCAAGGTAATAACTTCAACCAACCGCCTTTAAGAGAAATGATTGTTAATCAAAATAAAGTTATTGATAGTATGTCCAGAAAGATAGCTTCCAATGATGAAATACTTGAAACCATTAATAATAGAATGGAAAGCTTTACTTCTACTATTAAGAATCAACTTAGCTTTAATAAGATGATAGAATCACAAATTTCTTAGCTGGCCGCTTCAGTACCTATGACCGAAAAAGGTAAGATTCTAGGGAATCCGGAAGAATTAGAAACTGCAAATCTTGTAGACATTTTCAATGCAGGAGATTACTTCACAGCTCCACCAAGGCCAAAGTATAGAGGATGGAGAGATGAGAATTTGCCCGAGAAGAAAGGAGATTCAGGGAGACCTGTCTTCCCTATCACCATTGGACCCCATACCTTTGACGAAGCCGTCTGTGATCTTGGAGCAAGTGTCAACATTATGCATAAGGTAATCTATGAGAAAAATTCATGGTCAACCATTGTTGTACACAACCATGTGTTTGCAGCTTGTAGATCAGACACTTTTCTACCCCAAGGGAATCCTTGAAGATGTTCAAGTACAAGTTGGACAATCACCTGTCCTAGTAGACTTCGTGATTGTGGAAACAAGAGGAGATGAAAGAGCACCCATCATTTTGGGAAGACCATTCTTGAGTACAACTAAAGCCATCATCTACAGCGAAAGCGCCAAGATCTGCTTCACGATCAACAATATGAAGGAGAGGTTCAGTTTCAAGAATCGCACACTCAAGACTTGTGTACATCTACAGTCACCATATGAGTACGAGTATACACCTGCTGCCCCATAGAAGAAGAACAACAGTAGAAGGAGGAGGAACAAGACGAAGCCACAAGAACAAGAACCAGTATGGATGGTTAACACTATTGAGCCACCACAAGATCCCACTCAACCTCTACCATGCCTTGAGAAGCTGTACGATCCAGGAGTACCTACCATTGACTGCATGATCAAGGAGAGTACCTTCTACAACACGTTCTACGACATCGGCTCAAGTGTCAACATCATGTCTACGGTAACATATAAACATTTATTTCGTGATGCACCACTAGACCCAACATACTTGCAGGTAAGGCTAGCCAACCAATCAGTCCGATTTTTGGAAGGAATGGTGGAAGACGTCGTAGTCAGAATTAGAGGTCATGAAATCCTTACAGACTTCTTGGTTCTCGACATGGGATAAGACGATGATGTCCACCTCATCCTAGGAAGACCGTTCATGTACACTACAAGTGCAATTATCTATATGAAGCAAAGGGAGATCCATTTTCATTTTCCTGGAGAGAAGGTACAATGCTACTTCATCAACTACATATCTAATGAAGCACCCAAGAAGAGTGGAAGTGAAAGACGCCGCTATCAATGCCAAAGAAGACAAGCCATCAAGAATGGAGAGGCCAAACACAAAGAAAAAGCTAGTGACACTATCCTAGAAAAGAAAGAAGAAGAGACACCTCAAGACAGTGAACAACAGGAAGAGAAGACTGAGGCCAAAAAAGTATAGAAGAAAAAGATAACACCAAAAGAGGAACAATCAGAAACAAATTTCCAAACGTCTAGCACACCTTGGGAGGCCTGAAGCAAGGGAAGGTCCAGTTCGTCGGACCTAAATATCTAAACCTTTGCCAAAAGGTAAAATCGGTAGTTATCCTCATATTTACTTTTCTGCATATTTCTCATATTTAATTCTTAATCATTTACTGCATCATCATATTTAATCCATAGTCATTTCATCATATTTAACAATTGCATCATCATCCATAAGCATTTTAATTTCTCCATTGCATTGAAAAAGAAAATAAAAACAATCATTTTGCATCTAAAAAGAAAAACTCTTAAAGCCCCATGTGAATAATTCAACTATTTACTATGGAGGCAAAAAAAAGTTTCTTACTTTTTGCATCTGCATATAGAAATATAAAATCCAAAAATATTAAACTCTTGTTGAATCATGCTTGCTTAAACATCTATGAGGCTCGATAAGACATAAATGGTTTTACCACTAACGCTTAATTAGTTCCACGATCTTTGTTGCCTATTAAAGTTTAGCAGGAATCAATGAGAAGGCCAGATAACTTCATCCACTCTGGAGAGACAGAAATAACAATCTTCCATTAATGACCAGAGGAATGAAGTACATCGACGCTACCAAGAGAACAAACACGCAAGCATCTAGCTTGGAGAAAAAGGCTCCCCCGTTATCCGAGGTAATATATATATATATATATCGAATTTCATAAAAATAGAAAACACCAAAAAATATGTGAGCACATGAAGGCTCACTCTTAAAAATAAAAACCCCAAAAATATATGAGCACATGAAGGCTCACTCTTAAAAAGAAAAAGAACAAAAATATTCGGATACATGAAGGCTCGACGCTATCGAAGGGATTAGCCTGGGGGAGACGCACCCCCGTTATCTTCGCTATTAAGGTACGTTATTATTACTATTACTATTATTAGCCTTTATATGTTATATCTTTATTAGTCTTTATATTTTATATATTAGAGTGTGTGTGTTTAATATTAGAGTCAATAAATGAACAATGATGATCTAGAATAAAAAGCTTGCCCTAAAATAATTGAGCTCTAGGATAATAAAATTAATTTGGATGGAAATGATGAATAGTTTCTCTGTCGTAATTCTTTTCAAGTGTCTAGTGTTCAGTCTTTAATTTTCACGAGTTTTGAATAAGATTGTTTTAACATGAAAATTTACTTTAAATTTGAGACTTGTGGGTTGTGAAAGTTTTGACCTAAGTCTAGGTGTTTGATGAGTATGATATGAAAAAGTTGAACTGCTATTTATCTTGTTCCTAGTGATACTAGAGTTCTGGAAATTTATCCTTTTGAAAACTTAAAATTGCTACATGATGAGATCCTCTATGATGAGTGTTTGAAATTCCTACCACAACATGATATACATGCATGTTAGACTAGGAAGTCCACTCTTTATATTTACTGCTTGCATATGCATTGAGTATTGTCAAATCGTGTTGACCGTTAGAGACTCGTCATAAAGTTAAAATCAAGATCACGTACACTCCACCCATATATGCTGCTCCTACACTGGGAGTACGCAACAACATGCCTTCCATTAGATCCACTCAAAAATGTTTCACTTCTATCCTGGAAGTGAGCAACCAAAAATATTCCCTTTATCCATATGACCTTTTTATGCCTTCATTTCCATTCATTAATGCTCTAATTTATCATTGTTATCTCTTTAAACATTGTGCCGCAAAAAGATGCATGGGCTATGCAAAAGTTATCTAAAAAAAGAAAGAAAAAATGGATAAGTGTGCGAAAGTAGAATTAGGGGTATTTTGATACCCACCTGAAAAAAAGAGAGAAGAAAAAGATGATAGCCCATGTTGTCTCTAGCAGGAGTTATAAAAGAGAGAAGTATCTTCATAAGGAGTAAAGTAAGCAAAGGCCTACACCCATTATCCATCATTATGTTTCCATCATCATCACTGTGTTTTTCACCCTCACATTTGTTTACCACCACTGTTCCACCATATACATCCATTCCACATATAGGTCCACACACATGCACATCTTGATTTGATTGTATGCCAAGTTTCTCTGGATCCATGCTTTGACATTGCAATATATGCTATGTAAGTATGTACAGGTTGTCTCCCACCTATGAACTTGTAACACTCGGTTTTCTGAAGAATACCAAGTGTCCACTATATGTATGCCCAGGAAGTCCACAAGACACATATAGCAACAAATATGAAATTTCAAAGACAATGCTTTATTATAAATCGAAACATAGATACAACAAGGCTTACACTTAAAACAAAGTAGACCGGAAACTAATCTTCAAGACTCCAAACTCCATAGGGACGGTTGACTGGGGGAACACTCGCCTAGAACTCTTGGAACACCTTCTGTAACTGCTCACTTGATTCCATCATCTGGTACCCATCCGGGATTTTCATAGATTGTACACAAAGCAAGGGTGAGCGCA
Organism: Coix lacryma-jobi var. lacryma-jobi; assembly: GCA_009763385.1. Lineage (NCBI taxonomy): Eukaryota > Viridiplantae > Streptophyta > Magnoliopsida > Poales > Poaceae > Coix > Coix lacryma-jobi. The sequence continues at coordinate 106,412,188 of CM019823.1, read as the reverse complement.
CCATACTCAACAAGTATAACATGAGGGGTGCAAGGCTCAAAAGGCTAGACACGGCTGCACTGCGATAAGCATTTTTAGTTGGTCATATTTTATTTATTAGACCTATGTCACTAGATTATTCTTAAGCTCCCATGGTGAAAGTATAATTAGTTATCATCAAGATTATCATCACCCACGATATCCATAGAACTGTCTCAAAAAGGATCCATGCTGCTCATGACCGAGAGCTCGACTGATATATCAGTTTATAATCAACTCTGCAGAGTGTGTACAACTTTACCCACGAGTCGTGATTGCCCATTGCCCGAGGCGGCCAACCTCTTAACTCACTACCAAGGTAAGTCAAAAGGGGTCACTACGAAGCCTTTCCAAAGTTGGTCTAACAAGTCGTAGCCGCTAAGGTTTCTGTCTCCCAAGAGTTATGAACACCTCCCCACTAAGGTAACACACATCCTCCAAAGCAATTACCCTAGTGGGACCGGGCCATAACTACATGGTACACCCCTCTTGCCCTTTCAGTAAGCTACAGACCAGCTAGAATAATCAAAGTACTTAGCTAAGACCAGAGCCATGTAGTCCTCGTGGTTGTACTGTAAATCCTGGGTTGCCGCTTTAAGATTCAGAACCAACGTTTGTTCCATAAATCATTAATCAAGATTATCATTTTAATATTTAGTATTTGCAAGCTAAGCAGTACTACCCATATGCAGAACCCAAGGTAACAAGGAATACAGGTTAACAAAGTTCTAGGTAAAATCTCTAGGGTTCATCTTATTAGACACATGCATATGAAAGTGTGATTAAAAGGTCGCTGGGTAACAAAGTAACTCATGTTACACTTACCTTCCAAAAACTCGTGTGGTTGGTCCCACTTCTTCAAAGATCTTCTTCTCGATAACCTTGAACAGCTTGAACTCTAAACAGGTTCATTGGCACCACACAATCATCCAAACCAGTCATCACATGCAAACAAATACATTTCTATTAGAACAGTACACCAAATAGTACTAAATCAAGGTAAAAAGCTTATAAAACTATTCTACGCATCGATGCGATCACACGAACGTAAAGATCACTCTAATCAGACTTTTAAATCAAAAATTACGTTGAAAACAAGGTTCAATGGCACTTTTGTAAATAAACCAAACTCGTTTTTGATTTAAAACAATTAAAATTGTATTTCTGTGCAGTAAAGGATGGCAATTACTATTTTCGAAAAACTTAGGGGCTAAACTAGAAGAAAACAGGACAACAAAGAAACTCTTTTGAACTAGCTTGGACTGTGGGTTTATTTTCAAAAACGTTGGGGTTTTTCTGCAAAAAGACGCGGGCGCGGCTGCTGACCGGGCTGACCGGCTGAGCTGGCGGCCACGCGGCACGATGCTACTGGTTCCGTCCACCACGCGGGCTGTGGACCTGCTGCGGTGGCGGTGTGGACTAGGTGCACGAGTGCACCGGTGGACCGATTACACCCCGAAGGGGTATTGCCTAATCTTGGCCGTCCAGAGAAGATCCAAAGGCGCTAAATGAGCACAGGAGGTGGGTCACCGGGGAAGAAGCTTCCGACGGCGGCGCCATAGGTGGAGGTGGCCCGAGCTCGCCGGAGTATCCAAACCGGCCCTCCGGACCTCCCCACTCAACACCGACAACACGAGGAGGACTATCGGGACCTCGCGAACTCAATGAGTCGAACGACGACAGTGAGGAACACACCAAGATGATGGCCCCCACGGCGGCGCCATGGACAGGAGATCTGGAGCTTGACAAAACACCGATACCGAGTCCTAAACTCGAAGATAAAAGCATGGGGAGGGAGAGGAGATTACCACAACCTCAAAAACGTCGGAGATTGAAGGCCAAAGCCATGGTATCGAGCAGTGAAGGGAGGGGTGGTGTTTGGTGAAAAGTAAAAGGAGGGAGGAGGCCTCGACCCGGGATATATAGAGCATCGGGGGCTCTGAACGCATCTTGGCCTCTAGTGGGTTTCAGTGATTGGATGAAACACAAGATTACTGTGACTAACGTGTGTTTTGCAGAAATAGGGATGAGTTAGGTCACGGTAATGGCGACGATACGGGCATATGGAGTTCATGTCCCCTGGCGATGGAAATCGTTTCAGTTTTCAAAGGACGGATGACGAAGATGGTGGTAGACTAGGCTAAGTGTCATATGGTGTTGGTGGACACTTAGGTAGTCTTAGGTCTTTGTTTTTCCTTTGGCCGTACTATAAAGGGGAGCGTGAATCAGTAGCTTGACCTAGATGACTCTATTGAGGTTGGTGTGGTGCACACTTGTTATTTCATAGCCCTAGGTAGCTCAGAGAGATGCCATATGTCGAGAGGATGAAAAGTCGTTAAGGCAGCGTCGTGATCCGAGTGAGTTTTGCCTGAGAAATAGGCATCGGACGCTGGCCTGGTGGGCATCGGACGCGCGTCCGATGCTCACTAGACTTGAGAGTGCTGGCGTGGTGGCATCGGACGCTCCGATGTTGCCACATCGGACGCGCCTGTGCCACTGTTCCAGAGAGGGTTCCCTGAGGGGCACATCGGACGCTGAGGGCTAGCGTCCGATGTCCATGCAGAGAGGTTCCAGAGAGGGTAAAATTGCATCGAACGCGTCCTTTGCGAGGGCATCGGACGCTGCCCAGCATCCAATGCTCCTTTAAATTGTCTGACAGGTTGTACAGTTCACGGTTGGTCGAGGTCATCGGTGCATCCGATGCCTAGCATCGGAGCGTTCGATGCCCTCGCAGAGTGACCTGTTCAGTGCTCTATTGGATGGCCGGTTGGGGGGGAGTATTTATAGTCTTCCCCGTCCTCCATTAGAGTGTTGTTGCCACTTTCCTCTGCTGAGAAACACATAGTGAGTGTGACAAAGAGCAAGAGCCCTAGTGAGGTTGAGAGAATAGCTAATTGAGAGAATTAGTGACCTCCTAGTAAGAATTGAGTAGCAAGTGTGCATCCATCCATCTCTTTGGCCATGTCTTGGTCAAGTGAGAGTTCTAGCTTGTTACTCTTGGTGATCGGCATCACCTAGCCGGCTTGGTGGTGATCGGAGAGCTTGGTGATCATCCGGAGGCATTGTGGATGACCCAAGCCAAGTTGTGACAGGTAGCGAGCGATTCACCGGTCCGGAGTGGCAAAGAATCAGCTTGTAGTGAGCAGTTGATCCTTGCGCGGATCAAGGGGTGAAGGACCGTGAAGCTACCCGAAAGCGACCAGAGGGGGGGTGAATGGGAGCTTTAAAATTCCTTTCGGAAAGTCAAGCCACTGTCCCAAACAATCAACCCCAAAAGCGAAACCTGGAGCTTGCTAATGTCCACGACCCTAGATGTAGGGTGGATGCTTCCTAGAAGCACAGCGGGACAATAGACAACCCTAGAAAGCCAATGCAAAAGACAGAAATCAAATCCGTCAACGAACGAACGAACCGCGAACGAAAACGCGCGAAACAGCTACGACCGGACTCTGCCTGCGTCCGGTCAGCTGGGACCGGACGCGTCCGGTCCGCCAAAAATCGGTTTTGGACCTCTCTGGAACTGACCGGACGCAGTGACTGCGAGCGTCCGGTCGATCCCCGTGCGTCCGGTCACAAGCACGTTCGAGTAGTGAACAGGACTATGGGCGAGTCCGGTCACCACTAAACTCCAGCGTCCGGTCAGAGTAAAAACCAGAACACGCTCAAACCTTCAACGACCGGACGCGTCCGGTCAAGTCGTGACCGGCGTCCGGTCACCCCGAAACTGCACTGAAACTCCGGCGATTCAACCCGATCTCCTCCGAATCAAGTGCTCTAGGCTTGGGATTCGATCTGAGGAGTCACAAGGAGGTTAGTGAGCTATCTCTAATAGATCATGGCTCGAACCTAACTCCAAATCGGTGAATCGAAGGAATTCGGGGGAAGGAAGAAAAAGAGACCCGAAACTAAAACTTGATCGATCTCCTAGACCGTGAGGTTAGAGATGATTTCTTTCGGTGGAAAGAAGTGCCTCACGATCTAGAACAACTCAGTTCAAATGGAATCGCAAAAGATGAACCGAGCACAAAGATCAAACGACGGGAAAACTCAAGGCACAAAGCAATCCGCGAAGAACATGATGAACATGAAATCAAAACGCGAATCGACACCAAGAGATGGGATCCAAGGTGAGGATACGGCCTCACTTCCTCGAATCAACAGTACACAGAGTGGAGTCTCTCTGCGGATCTCAACTAGCTAAAGCAGGGATGGGAGAGTGGGAAACCCTAGCAAATGAAGGCACTAACTGAAATAGCTAAAAACTGAGATGGGGAGGAGGGTGTCTCCCCTGGACTACTTATACTAACCTAGCCTAAGTCTATTTCCTACTCTACCCCTCTCTACTCTAATTACAGAGCGGGCCAGGAAAACCCTAAGGCTAATCTGGTCCACCCGCTGGTGGTAGGTAGATCCGACGGCCACGCCCGCACGGTCTTCCGCGTTGCCTCCACGCAACCTTCAGATCGCCGCCACGTGCCGCCACCACTCTGCACCCCCGGTTTTGTGGCCCAAACCGGGAAACCAGCCTTTTCCATCAGCCCCCGGTTTTGAGGCCCAAACCGGGAAACCAGCCTCCAGCCCGAGTTTTGTGGCCCAAACTCGAAAACCCGCAGCGCCCGAGTTTTGAGGCCCAAACTCGGAAACCGGCCCACGCCCAGGTTTTGAGGCTCAACCTGGAAACCGTCGCGCCCAGGTTTTGTGGCTCAACCTGGAAACCCAGCACCCAGGTTTTGAGGCCCAAACCTGGAAACCGTCCACCCGTTGGTTTTTCCCTGGCTCTACCAACAAACCGACGTCGTAGAGGGGATGCACCGCCTGTGCACCCCTTCCACCGACATGATCGCACTTCTCCGCTTGTCGCTGTCGCAGGCTGCCAGCCACCACAGCTGATCCTCCGGCCTCCAGTCCGTCAGTCCAAGTCCACGTCCGCCCTTCACCGTCCGATACATCGGCATGGCACGTCCGCCGCACGGCACGCCCATCCTTCATCGCGCCCGGTCCGTCGGCACGGCACGCCGCAACTTGACCTTCACCCGCCATCGATCACTGTCTCCGTGCTCGACACCTGCACAACACAAGCCAAAGAACATGCGCATCATCTCCGTTGACAATCACTCATCACACAGAGACTCGGCATACACCCATGTATCCGCAATCTCCCCCTTGATGAGTGCATTGTCAACTCCACAACAAATCATGAATAAGAAGAAGGAGGTAGGAAGGAGTGGGAAGAGAAAACCCAACCAAATGACCCAAAAGCCTAACAAAAGCCAAAGAAGGTCAAGTGGATGAAGCGTAAACTTGGTCCCCAAAGACATGGGCAACGGCTCGACGCAACCAAGCAAAGCAAAGCTAGCCCTCAAGAAGAGGTAGAACAGGCTCAACACCGCTAGCAGATACCAATTGAAGATCGGAGGACAACAGAAGCAAAATGCTAGTCCCTCAAGATAGAGGCACAGAGGCTCAACACAACTAGCAAGAAAATCACTCCGAACTAATTGGAAATCAACCCAAACCAAATGGGAAAGCACACCAGTCGATACCAATTGAAAGCCAAATGAAAAAGCTTATGAAAGCTCATGAAAAGCTAGGAACGTTTGCTAGTCCCTCAAGACAGAGGCAACGGCTCAACACAACTGGCAAACTCCCCCTCGACAAATGCAAGCAACTAGGACAAATGGTTCTCCCCTTAGTTGAGCATATGATTTGCATAAATTTCTCCCCCTAGTTGAAAATGCACTTATCAAGGCCAAAAGGTATCGGAGAAGCAACTCCCTTCACATAAACTCCCGCTGAACACAAGATCTCCTTCCACAATGCATATGAAGTCAAAATGCAAGTTAGGAGCTTCAAGTATATAGTCAAAAGAGTGCAAAGATGCTCTAATCAGTATAGCTCCAACATCTCAATTAAGCACTCAAATAGCAAAGGCTCAGGCTGATCACTTATACGAAATATGAAGCATATGAGCATGTGAGCAGTTTTAAGCCAAAAAGATAGTCACCATCAAAATAGCACTAGACATGTATAGAAGGAATCCAAACAAGTGCTAAACATATATACAAGGTGAACTACCCCTAGCAAAGTTCAATCATCATGCATAGGAATGAAGCATATACTTGTGATTTCAAATTCATATCGGAGTTGCAGCGGCAAAAGAATTCACAAGTTTATTTTTAGCATGTGATTGCGAGAGGTTGAAAGCTTGTCATCGCCTAACTTTTCAACCGTGCGAAGCCTATGCCGAAGCAATCAGAAGCTTAAAGCATCGGTTTCGGTCATACACTACATGGCTCAAGTTTAACTCAAAGTGCAATGAGAAACAGTCTCAATACCATGAGGTGTTGACAAGCAATCCCATCTCGATCTTTTCAATTCAACAATACTTGGTTCAGATTTTAAGCAAGTTATGAACAACCAAGCAAGTGAATGACTCAGAACTAGAGACATAGCAACCCAGCATATATGAAAAGCAGGAATGGACTCAACACACCCTACACATGCTAGTTGCATATCTCAATGGTGAACATTTACATTAGGCATAATTCACCATTCCAAAAATAGCTCGCTCATAACATGTAACAGTGATCAGAAAGAGCATAAGCTACAAGCATCATCATAAGTATCGGAGCAATACTAACAAGAGTATAATTACATTCTAGTGAATGTAGACATGAAGCTTCAGAATGTAAATGCGTATGCCCGACACAAAACTGAAAGAAAGAAGATACCAATTGGAAAGACTCAAGAAACTCAAGAGAAAAGAGCCTCAAAATAAAAGAGTCAGTCTGTACATCTCAAAATGCTTCCCCCATCTAAAAGGGGAAACACACACCAAGCTCACCCCTCAACCTATTAAAGGTTGATTCGTCTAAAGGCTTGGTGAAAATATCAGCCAATTGGTGATGAGTATCGACATGGCGAAGGTCGATATCACCCTTCTCCTGGTGGTCTCGCAAGAAATGAAAGCGCACATCAATGTGTTTGGTTTTCGAGTGAAGCACGAGGTTCTTAGCAACGCTAATGGCACTCGTGCTGTCACAAAGCAAAGGCACTCGAGTAAAGCTCAAACCAAAATCACGCAAAGTGGCCATCATCCAGAGTAACTGGGAACAGCAGCTAGCCGCAGCAACATATTCAGCCTCCGTGGTAGACTGAGCGACACTAGACTGCTTGCGAGAAGACCACGACACCAGAGAAGATCCAATAAACTGGCAAGTCCCAGAAGTGGACTTGCGCTCAATGCGACAACCAGCAAAATCGGCATCAGAAAAGCCACAAAGCGAGAGGGTGGAAGCAGCAGAATACCAAATCCCGAACTCAGGCGTGAAACGAAGGTACCTGAAGATGCGCTTCACCGCCTGACGGTGAGAAGTGCGTGGCGAAGCCTGAAAGCGCGCGCACAAGCACACGGCGAACTGAATGTCCGGCCGTGTCGCCGTCAGGTAGAGCAGCGATCCAATCATGCTGCGGTACTCCTTCTGGTCCACTGCTTCTCCATCCGTGTCGGCATCCAGGGCAGTCGTCGTCGACATGGGCGTCGGAAGAGGCTTGGCCTCACCCATGTCGAACCGCTTCAGCAAGTCCCTCGTGTACTTGCCCTGGTGCACAAACGTCCCCTCTCGGGATTGCTTAATTTGCAACCCGAGAAAGAAGGTCAGCTCGCCCATCATGCTCATCTCGAACTCCCTGCTCATAGTATCTGCAAACTTGGCAACCAAAGCGTGAGAAGAACCACCGAAAATGATATCATCCACGTAAATTTGGACCAAGAGAGTATCTTTGCCTTGCCAGAGGAGAAAGAGCGTCTTATCTACACACCCCATTTTAAAACCCTTAGCTAGCAAAAAGGTTTTTAATCTCTCATACCAGGCTCTAGGGGCTTGTTTCAAACCATACAAAGCTTTGTGGAGTTTAAAGACATGGTTTGGAAACTTAGGATTTTCAAAACCGGGGGGTTGCTGGACATAGACCTCCTCCTCAATGTAGCCGTTTAAGAAGGCACTCTTGACATCCATTTGAAAAAGTTTGAAACCCATGGATGCAGCATAAGCCAAGAGTATCCTAATAGCCTCCAAACGAGCTACAGGAGCGAAGGTCTCCTCATAATCTATCCCCTCTTTCTGACTATAACCCTTCGCTACAAGCCGGGCCTTGTTTCTCACAATGTGGCCCTCCTCTCCTTGCTTGTTTTTGAATACCCATTTTGTCCCAATAGGTTTACAGTCAGGAGGTGGTGGCACTAGAACCCAAACCCGATTTCGCTCAAAGTTCTCTAGCTCCTCATGCATGGCATTGACCCAATCCGGATCCGTCAATGCGTGTCCAACATCTCGGGGCTCAAACGACGCAACAAAAGCAGAATGAGCAAAGTGCGAGATGTGCTGTGACCTGGAGCGAGTAACTCGCTCGTTGATGTCGCCGATCATCTGTTCAGGGGGGTGCTGGCGCTGGATATGTCGTGGCGCCTCCCGAGAAGAAGTGACCTCCCCCTCAACAGCAGCTGGTTCCACCCTGGGTACAAAAGGTACCGCGCGAGGTGGAGGATCCCACGGCCCCCAGGAAGAAGAAGTGTCGGGGCCATGAGTCGTCGTCGAGGCCGCTTCTTGCGGCACGGCAGGTGGAGGGGGTGCTGGATCATCTATACCTTCAGCACCCTCGTCCTCGTCATCGAAAAGAGGCTCTCCAACCTCATGATCACCTGCACGCTCAAAACGAGAAGATGGACAAACAAGAGTCTCGTCGAAGGTGACATCTGACGTCTCCATGACTCGGTTAGTGTCAAGGTTAAGTACACGATAAGCTCGAGTGTGAGTGCCATAACCCAAAAACACACCGTCAGAAGAACGAGACTCAAACTTGTCCAGGTTGCCTTTTTTCAAAATAAAACAGTGGCAACCAAAGACTCTAAAATAACTCACCTTGGGCTGGCGACCAAAACGCAACTCATAAGAAGTCTTTTTCAAGAAGGCTCTCAGAAAAATGCGATTGGAAATATAGCATGCAGTGTTCATAGCTTCGGCCCAATAGCGCCTAGGAGTCCTATGCTCATCAAGCATCGTCCTGGCCATCTCAACAAGGGTCCGATTCTTCCTCTCTACAACACCATTTTGGGGCGGTGTGTAGGGGGAAGAAAACTGATGCTCCAAACCAAGGTGGTTACAAAACTTCTCAAAATCCGAATTTTTGAATTCGGAACCATTATCACTTCTAATAGCTCGCATCGAGTTCAAAGGGAACTCGTTCTGAAGACGCAAGATCAGAATGCGAGCGAAGGAGAAAGTCTCAGTCTTCTCAGTCAAAAAGAAGACCCACGAATATCTCGAAAAGTCGTCAACAACAACCAAAACATACCACTTGCCACCAACCGAGCTCACCCGAGCCGGACCAACAAGGTCCATGTGTAAAAGCTCTCCGGGGTGCGAGGTCATGACCTTAGTCACCGGATGGTGGGGAGCAGCAACCATCTTCCCATGTCTGCAAGAATGGCAAACTAGATCCTTCTCCATCGAAAGCTTGGGCAATCCTCGGATTAGGCCAAGTGAGCTAAGTCTTGCAAGCAAGTCGAAGCTTAAATGACCGAGCCTCCTATGCCACTTCCAAAGATCGGAGGAAGAAGGACTAGCCAAAAGACAGCGAGAAGAACCAAACGACTCCGAGAAATTCGCGCGAAAGACTTTCCCAAAGGGCGAAATCAGACATACAAGATCGCCCTGAGGATCTAAGATGCGACTAAGGTTCGGTTTGAAACGAATCTCATAGTCAACATCAAAAAGTTGCGAAACAGAAAGCAAGTTAAAATGCAGGTTAGAAACAAGAGCAACATCGCGCAACACAAAGTGCTCATTAACCCGCACCGTCCCACGAGACAATACCTTACCTTTACTATTGTCGCCGAAGGTTATGTACTCCTTTCCGGCGACCGGGCTAAGGCTGGAGAACCACTTGGCGTTTCCGGTCATGTGCCTCGAGCAACCAGAATCCACCAACCAAATGTCCTCCAACCGTCTCACCTGGGAGGTGTCGTCGTCGTCGTCGTTCCGAGGGGTACGCTCCGGCTCGCCGTCGACCTCATCGCCCAGCGCCATAGTGCAGAAGCCGTCGTCGTCGGCGAAGAAGCAGAGTCCGTTCAGCTTGTCCTCGATCCTCTTCTTCTTCTCGGACTCGTCATCGCTCGAGCTGGCGGAGTCGTCATCCGAGCCGTCGACGTCGCTGAGCGTGGCGAAGAACGCGCGCTGCTCAGCTTGCTGCTTCTCCAAGTACTTCTTCTTGATGTACTCTTTGTCGAAGCCGCCCCGCTTCTTGTACCTTGGGGGAACGTGCTTCTCCTTGTACTTGGAGTCGCGCCTGTGGCCGTGATCGCCCTTCCCCAGATGCTTGTTCTTCTTCTTGGGGCAGTCGGCGATGAAGTGGTCGGGGTCGCCGCACTCGTAGCATCCCGTGCGTCCTCCTCCTCGACGACGGTTCATGCGGTTGTTGTGGAACCGCGAGAACCGGTTGGCGAGCAAAGCCAACTCGTCATCTCCCAAAGACTCCAGCTGGTCCTCTGTCACAGAGAAGAGAGAAGAAAGCGCAAAGCCAGCTGAGGGGTTAGAGGAAGAGCCGGAAACCAAAGCCATGGACGGGCGAGAAGGATTTTCAAAAGAAGCCCTCGCCATAGCATCAATCTCACTGGACTTGAGCTTACTGAAGAGCTCGTCGCAGGTGAGGGTCTCATAGTTCGGCGATTCGATGATTGCCTGAACCTTGGAGTCCCACACCGAACGGTCAAGAGTGTGCAAAAGCTTCAAAGCACGCTCATGATCGTCAAATGGCAACTGCTCTCTGTTAGCCCTCATCCTGTTGACAATCACCTGAAAGCGAGCGAATAAACTTTCTATGCTCTCGCCAGGTTGATGTCTAAAGTTCTCATACTCTCGCTTGAACGACTCGTAGAGTCGGGTTTTGACTTGAGAGGTGCCCTCATGAAAATGCATGAGAGTGTCCCAGATCTCCCGAGCCGTAGCGAGGTGAGAAACACGATCAAACTCACCCATGCTCAAACAAGAGAAAAGAGCATTACGGGCTCGGCTATTGGCATCGTGCTCATCGATCTGCTGTTGAGTCACACGAGCAGCCAAGACCACGTAATCAGGGGAGTTGCAAATATCCCAGATCGAAGCGCCCAAGCTCTGCAAATAGGCCGACATACGTATCTTCCAATACGCATAGTTCGTCCCATCGAAAAACGGCGGTTTGCCCACGCCGCGATCCATGTCGCCTTCGGTGGATCTGGAACCGGCTAAGGTGGGAGATCCTTAACCCGCTCCGATACCAATTGAAGGACCGTGAAGCTACCCGAAAGCGACCAGAGGGGGGGTGAATGGGAGCTTTAAAATTCCTTTCGGAAAGTCAAGCCACTGTCCCAAACAATCAACCCCAAAAGCGAAACCTGGAGCTTGCTAATGTCCACGACCCTAGATGTAGGGTGGATGCTTCCTAGAAGCACAGCGGGACAATAGACAACCCTAGAAAGCCAATGCAAAAGACAGAAATCAAATCCGTCAACGAACGAACGAACCGCGAACGAAAACGCGCGAAACAGCTACGACCGGACTCTGCCTGCGTCCGGTCAGCTGGGACCGGACGCGTCCGGTCCGCCAAAAATCGGTTTTGGACCTCTCTGGAACTGACCGGACGCAGTGACTGCGAGCGTCCGGTCGATCCCCGTGCGTCCGGTCACAAGCACGTTCGAGTAGTGAACAGGACTATGGGCGAGTCCGGTCACCACTAAACTCCAGCGTCCGGTCAGAGTAAAAACCAGAACACGCTCAAACCTTCAACGACCGGACGCGTCCGGTCAAGTCGTGACCGGCGTCCGGTCACCCCGAAACTGCACTGAAACTCCGGCGATTCAACCCGATCTCCTCCGAATCAAGTGCTCTAGGCTTGGGATTCGATCTGAGGAGTCACAAGGAGGTTAGTGAGCTATCTCTAATAGATCATGGCTCGAACCTAACTCCAAATCGATGAATCGAAGGAATTCGGGGGAAGGAAGAAAAAGAGACCCGAAACTAAAACTTGATCGATCTCCTAGACCGTGAGGTTAGAGATGATTTCTTTCGGTGGAAAGAAGTGCCTCACGATCTAGAACAACTCAGTTCAAATGGAATCGCAAAAGATGAACCGAGCACAAAGATCAAACGACGGGAAAACTCAAGGCACAAAGCAATCCGCGAAGAACATGATGAACATGAAATCAAAACGCGAATCGACACCAAGAGATGGGATCCAAGGTGAGGATACGGCCTCACTTCCTCGAATCAACAGTACACAGAGTGGAGTCTCTCTGCGGATCTCAACTAGCTAAAGCAGGGATGGGAGAGTGGGAAACCCTAGCAAATGAAGGCACTAACTGAAATAGCTAAAAACTGAGATGGGGAGGAGGGTGTCTCCCCTGGACTACTTATACTAACCTAGCCTAAGTCTATTTCCTACTCTACCCCTCTCTACTCTAATTACAGAGCGGGCCAGGAAAACCCTAAGGCTAATCTGGTCCACCCGCTGGTGGTAGGTAGATCCGACGGCCACGCCCGCACGGTCTTCCGCGTTGCCTCCACGCAACCTTCAGATCGCCGCCACGTGCCGCCACCACTCTGCACCCCCGGTTTTGTGGCCCAAACCGGGAAACCAGCCTTTTCCATCAGCCCCCGGTTTTGAGGCCCAAACCGGGAAACCAGCCTCCAGCCCGAGTTTTGTGGCCCAAACTCGAAAACCCGCAGCGCCCGAGTTTTGAGGCCCAAACTCGGAAACCGGCCCACGCCCAGGTTTTGAGGCTCAACCTGGAAACCGTCGCGCCCAGGTTTTGTGGCTCAACCTGGAAACCCAGCACCCAGGTTTTGAGGCCCAAACCTGGAAACCGTCCACCCGTTGGTTTTTCCCTGGCTCTACCAACAAACCGACGTCGTAGAGGGGATGCACCGCCTGTGCACCCCTTCCACCGACATGATCGCACTTCTCCGCTTGTCGCTGTCGCAGGCTGCCAGCCACCACAGCTGATCCTCCGGCCTCCAGTCCGTCAGTCCAAGTCCACGTCCGCCCTTCACCGTCCGATACATCGGCATGGCACGTCCGCCGCACGGCACGCCCATCCTTCATCGCGCCCGGTCCGTCGGCACGGCACGCCGCAACTTGACCTTCACCCGCCATCGATCACTGTCTCCGTGCTCGACACCTGCACAACACAAGCCAAAGAACATGCGCATCATCTCCGTTGACAATCACTCATCACACAGAGACTCGGCATACACCCATGTATCCGCAAGGGGGAGCGATACCCTTGCGCGGGTGCTCCAACAAGGACTAGGGGGGTGTGCCGACACCTCGATACCTCGGCAAAAAGATCGTCGTGTCATATCTACTCTCTTTACTTACGCATTTACATTTGAGCAATTCAATTCCGCAATTTACTTATTGTCCATCCATATTTGAATTGCCATGGTAGAGTAGAAATATCATAGTGTTGATCTTTTGTGCGGTTGATTCTAGAGAAACACACTTCTAGGCACTAGGGGGTTAATTGGGCTTGTTAGGATTTAATTATTGCAAAAAGTTTTAGAAAAGCCCAATTCACCCCCCTCTTGGGTATCTTGATCCTTTCAATTGGTATCGGAGCCTCGTGCTCTCGATTTAGGATTAACCGCCTAGAGTTAAGATGTCCGGAGTTGATGGACCATCTCCCATGTTTGAGGGAGACGACTTTCCATATTGGAAAATCCGTATGGAGTCATACCTAGAAGCGGTTGATGTAAAATGCCGCGAAGTCGTGATCACCGGTTTTGCCAAGCCTAAGGAGGCCACAAGCCTTACTCCTAATGAGGAGGAAAATGAAAAATGGAATGCGGATACATGGGTGTATGCTGAGTCTTTGAGTGATGAGTGATTGTCAACTAGGATAATGCGCATGTTCTTTGGCTTGTGTTGTGCAGGTGTCGAGCACGGATACAATGATCAAAGGCAAGGTGAAGGTCAGGTAGAGACGTGCCGTGCCGATGGACCGAAAGTGGCGAAGGGCGGACGTGAGACTTGGACTGAGGGACCGGTGGCCCGAGGATCAGCTGTGGTGGCTGACAGCCTGGGACAGCGACGAGCGAAGACTTGCGGGCACGGTGTTGCTTGGGTCGAGGACCTAGGGACATGTGTTGGTGGACGGGGTGCACGGGCGGTGCATCCCATCTACGGCTCGGTTTGGGGGTTGAGCCACAGAAAAACCACCGAGTGGATGGTTTCCAGGTTTGGGCCTCAAAACCTGGGCACTGATGGTTTCTGAGTTTGGGCCACAAATCTCGGGCTGAGGACAGTTTCCACGTTTGAGCCTGAAGTAGAGACGTGTCGTGCCACAAAACTCGGGTTGGGGACGGTTTCTAGGTTTGGGCCTCAAAACCTGGGTGCTGCGGGTTTCTGAGTTTGGGCCTCAAAACTCAGGCCATGGATGACTGGTTTCCCGGTTTGGGCCTCAAAACCGGGGGTTGGCTGTGAAGGCTGGTTTCCCAGTTTGGACCTCAAAACAGGGGGTGAAGTACGGGAAAAGGACAAGCAGAGCGGTGGCGGCACGTGGCGGCAATCGGGGAGGTTGCGTCGAGGCAACGCTACCAGTTGTGCGGGCGTGGCCGTCGGATCACCACCTACCATGAGTTGGTCCAGAATAACCCTAGGGTTTAGCTGGTTCGCTCTGTAATTAGTTAGGGGTAGAGTGGGAATTAGAATTAGGATAAGTAGAGGGAGACACCCACCTCTCATCCTATCTCAGTCATATGCTCTTTGCCTTCTAGGTTTTCCTGCTCTCCCAATCCCCTGCTGTAGCAACTGAGATCCGCAGAGAATCATACCTCTGTGTACTGGAGATTTTGAGGAAGTGAGACCGTAATCTCACTGTTGTAGCGTGTGGTAGCCACACGGTTGCAGATCGATGTGTTGATCCGCGTTTTGTTCGTGTTCTTCGCGTTCTTCGTTTCTCCGTGATTTTCCCGTCACTCGATCTCCCTCTCTACTACGTCTTTTCGAAATCCGTTTGAATCAACTTGTTCTTTACAGTGAGGAGATCATTTGCACCGAAGGAATTCATCTAACTCCTCACGAACAAGTAGATCGGGTTGATTTCGTTTTCATGGCGCTTTTTCGGTTCATACACCTTCCCCTTCTATTTCCCGGTGTTTGAGTTGATTTGAGCGGATGATTTCTTGGGGATAGTCTTCCAACTACCTCGTGATCATCTTCTCCAAGTTTGGGAACAAGGGATTTTGTTTTGAATCGATTTTGGGAGGATTTGAGTTGAAGGCAACCGAAATCGCCTTCTCTGGGCACTCGCGGACAGTCCGCAGTTGTGCCCGCGGACAGTCCGCGCGTCGGGCTCCGACCGAGCAGTGGTCGCGTGGCTCGGCTGTGCTAACTTGGTTTTGACCGATGGACAGTCCTCCGTAGTCGGTCGCTGATAGTCCGCGAGCCGACCAGGGAGGTTGAGCAGTAGTGCGGTTTCACGGTTTTGACCGGCGGACAGTCCGCCATCCCCTTGCGGACAGTCCGTGGTAGGGGCGGACAGTCCAGGACCTCAGGGCCGGACAGTCCGGGATCCTGCTGCTTGTTGTGGTTTAGTGCGTTTGCTCTCCCGGCTTCTTCTCTTGGTTTCCGAACTTCTCGTTTGGCCCTAGAGTTGACCAAGGAACCTCTCTAGGTATCTATTCTACTTGTTAGCATAGGTATTTGGGGATTTCTCAACGTAGCCGTCTATCTACGTTCGGGACTTGTTTTTTAGGGGTCAGATTAGTGCTGGTGCTTTTGGTGATTGGTTCGCTCTTGCTTTGTGGTGCCTCGCTGTGATCCTAGGGATCATCCATCCTCTTCTAAGGGTCGTGGGCATCACGGTTTCGATCGAAGCTCTTGGGGTTGATTTTGGGGACAGAAGGCCAAAGTTTCGAGAGAAATTTTTGAGGTCACATTCACCCCCCCTCTGGTCGCCTTGCTATTGCATTCTCGGTCCTTCAATTGGTATCGGAGCAGGTTAAGGATCTTCCACCTTAGCCGGTTCCAGATCCACAGAAGGCGACATGGATCGCGGCGTGGGCAAACCGCCGTTTTTCGATGGGACGAACTATGCGTATTGGAAGATACGCATGTCGGCCAATCTACAGAGTATTGGTGCTTCCATTTGGGATATTTGCAACTCTGCTGATTACGTGGTCTTGGCTGCTCATGTGACTCAACATCAGATCGATGAGCACGATGCCAATAGCCGAGCCCGTAATGCTCATTTCTCATGCTTGAGTATGACGGAGTTTGATCGCGTTTCTCACCTCGCTACGGCTCGAGAGATTTGGGCATCCCTCATGCGTTTCCATGAGGGAACCACTCAAGTCAAAACCCGTCTCTACGAGTCGCACAAGCGAGAGTACGAGAACTTTCGACATATGCCTGGCGAGAGCATAGAGAGTTTATTCGCTCGCTTTCAGGATGAGGGCAAACAAGGAGCTGTTGCCTTTCGACGATCATGAGAGAGCTTTGAAGCTTTTGCATACTCTTGATCGGTCGGTGTGGGATTCCAAGGTTCAGGCGATCATCGAATTGCCTAACTATGAGACCCTCACTTGCGACGAGCTCTTTAGTAAGCTCAAGTCCAGTGAGATCGATGCCATGGCGAGGGCTTCTTATGAAAATCCTTCTAGCCCGTCGATGGATTTGGTTTCTGGTTCTTCTGCTAACCCCTCTGGAGGTTTTGCACTTTCTTCTCTTCTTTCTGTTATAGAGGAGCAGCTGGAGTTCATGGGGGATGACTAGTTGGCTTTGCTCGCCAACCGGTTCTCGCGGTTCCACAACAACCGCATGAACCGTCACCGCGGAGGAGGACGCTCGGGATGTTTCGAGTGCGGCGACCCCAACCACTTCATCGCCAATTGCCCAAAGAAGAACAAGCAGACCTTCGGCAAGGCGGAACATGGGCACAAGTACGACTCCGGCAAGCGCAAGGAGAAGTACGTCCCCGCGAAGCACAAGCGGAAGGGCGGCTTCAACAAGGAGTACATCAAGACGAAGTACTTGGAGAAGGCCCAGGCTGAGCAGCGTGCGTTCTTCGCCACGCTCAGCGACGTCGACGACTCGGATGATGACTCCGCTTCTTCAAGCGACGGCGAGTCCGAGAAGAAGAGGATCGAGGACAAGCTGAACGGCCTGCGGATACATGGGTGTATGCCGGGTCTCTGTGTGATGAGTGATTGTCAACGGAGATGATGCGCATGTTCTTTGGTTTGTGTTGTGCAGGTGTCGAGCACGGAGACAGTGGTCGATGGCGGGTGAAGGTCAAGTTGCGACGTGCCGTGCCGACGGACCGGGCGCGATGAAGGATGGGCGTGCCGTGCGGCGGACGTGCCATGCCGATGTATCGGACGGTGAAGGGCGGACGTGGACTTGGACTGATGGACTGGAGGCCGGAGGATCAGCTGTGGTGGCTGGCAGCCTGCGACAGCGACAAGCGGAGAAGTGCGATCATGTCGGTGGAAGGGGTGCACAGGCGGTGCATCCCCTCTACGACGTCGGTTTGTTGGTAGAGCCAGGGAAAAACCAACGGGTGGACGGTTTCCAGGTTTGGGCCTCAAAACCTGGGTGCTGGGTTTCCAGGTTGAGCCACAAAACCTGGGCGTGACGGTTTCCAGGTTGAGCCTCAAAACCTGGGCGTGGGCCGGTTTCCGAGTTTGGGCCTCAAAACTCGGGTGCGGACGGTTTCCGAGTTTGGGCCTCAAAACTCGGGTGCGGACGGTTTCCGAGTTTGGGCCTCAAAACTCGGGTGCGGACGGTTTCCGAGTTTGGCCACAAAACTCGGGCAGGAGGCTGGTTTCCCGGTTTGGGCCTCAAAACCGGGGGCTGATGGAAAAGGCTGGTTTCCCGGTTTGGGCCACAAAACCGGGGGTGCAGAGTGGTGGCGGCACGTGGCGGCGATCTGAAGGTTGCGTGGAGGCAACGCGGAAGACCGTGCGGGCGTGGCCGTCGGATCTACCTACCACCAGCGGGTGGACCAGATTAGCCTTAGGGTTTTCCTGGCCCGCTCTGTAATTAGAGTAGAGAGGGGTAGAGTAGGAAATAGACTTAGGCTAGGTTAGTATAAGTAGTCCAGGGGAGACACCCTCCTCCCCATCTCAGTTTTAGCTATTTCAGTTAGTGCCTTCATTTGCTAGGGTTTCCACTCTCCCATCCCCTGCTTTAGCTAGTTGAGATCCGCAGAGAGACTCCACTCTGTGTACTGTTGATTCGAGGAAGTGAGGCCGTATCCTCACCTTGGATCCCATCTCTTGGTGTCAATTCGCGTTTTGATTTCATGTTCATCATGTTCTTCGCGGATTGCTTTGTGCCTTGAGTTTTCCCGTCGCTTGATCTTTGTGCTCGGTTCATCTTTTGCGATTCCGTTTGAACTGAGTTGTTCTAGATCGTGAGGCACTTCTTTCCACCGAAGGAATCATCCTCTAACCTCACGGTCTAGGAGATCGATCGATTTTTCGTTTCGGGTCACCTTTCCTCCCTTCCCCCGAAATTCTTCGATTCACCGATTTGGAGTTAGGTTCGAGCCATGATCTCTTAGAGATAGCTCACTAACCTCCTTGTGACTTCACTCACCAAGTTTGATCCCTAGAGGATTTGTTTTGGGTGAGTTCTAGTCAAATCGGTGGACGAACAGTGAATTCGCAGGGTGACCGGACGCTGCCTCGGGTTGACCGGACGCACGCTCTGAGAGTCCGGTCGTTGAACAGCTCGTCGCGTGGTTCACTGTAGACCGACCGGACGCTCGACATTTTGCTTGACCGGACTCGCCTCTATTACTGTTCACTGTGCGTGTTTGATTCTGACCGGACGCAGGTGAACTGACCGGACGCTCTATCTCACAGAGTCAGGTCAGTTCCAGAGAGCTCCGAAAATCGTTTTCGCACGACCGGACGCGTCCGGTGCTCACAGACCGGACGCAGGCAGAGTCCGGTCAGTGCTTTTCTGCGCAGTCTCGTGTGTTCTTGTTTGTTTCTGACCGGACGCACTGTTCACGACCGGACGCTCCGTACCCGTGAGTCCGGTCGTTTACAGAGAGCTCCCAGAGACGGTTTCTGACGACCGGACGCGTCCGGTCCCTGCTGACCGGACGCAGGCCAGAGTCCGGTCGCTGCTGTTTCGCGCGTTTTCGTTCGCGGCTCGTTCGTTCTTGATCAGATTTGAGTTCCGTCCTTTGCGTTGGCTTTCTAGGGCTGTCTAGTGTCCCGCTGTGCTTCTAGGAGGCATCCACCCTACATCTAGGGTCGTGGACATTAGCAAGCTTTAGGGTTTGCTCTTGGGGTTGATTTTGGGACAGTGGCATCTAGTTTCCGAAAGGAAATTTTGAAGCTCCCATTCACCCCCCCTCTGGTCGCTTTCGGGTAGCTTCTCGGTCCTTCAATTGGTATCGGAGCAGGTTAAGGATCTTCCACCTTAGCCGGTTCCAGATCCACCGAAGGCGACATGGATCGCGGCGTGGGCAAACCGCCGTTTTTCGATGGGGCGAACTATGCGTATTGGAAGATACGTATGTCGGCCTATTTGCAGAGCTTGGGTGCTTCGATCTGGGATATTTGCAACTCCCCTGATTACGTGGTCTTGGCTGCTCGTGTGACTCAACAGCAGATCGATGAGCACGATGCCAATAGCCGAGCCTGTAATGCTCTTTTCTCTTGTTTGAGCATGGGTGAGTTTGATCGTGTTTCTCACCTCGCTACGGCTCGGGAGATCTGGGACACTCTCATGCGTTTTCATGAGGGCACCTCTCAAGTCAAAACCTGACTCTACGAGTCGTTCAAGCGAGAGTATGAGAACTTTAGACATCAACCTGGCGAGAGCATAGAAAGTTTATTCGCTCGCTTTCAGGTGATTGTCAACAGGATGAGGGCTAACAGAGAGCAGTTGCCATTTGACGATCATGAGCGTGCTTTGAAGCTTTTGCACACTCTTGACCGTTCGGTGTGGGACTCCAAGGTTCAGGCAATCATCGAATCGCCGAACTATGAGACCCTCACCTGCGACGAGCTCTTCAGTAAGCTCAAGTCCAGTGAGATCGATGCTATGGCGAGGGCTTCTTTTGAAAATCCTTCTCGCCCGTCCATGGCTTTGGTTTCCGGCTCTTCCTCTAACCCCTCAGCTGGCTTTGCGCTTTCTTCTCTCTTCTCTGTGACAGAGGACCAGCTGGAGTCTTTGGGAGATGACGAGTTGGCTTTGCTTGCCAACCGGTTCTCGCGGTTCCACAACAACCGCATGAACCGTCGTCGAGGAGGAGGACGCACGGGATGCTACGAGTGCGGCGACCCCGACCACTTCATCGCCAGCTGCCCCAAGAAGAACAAGCACTTGGGCAAGGGCGAACATGGGCGCAAGCGCGACTCCAAGTACAAGGAGAAGCATGTCCCCCCAAGGCACAAGAAACGGGGCGGCTTCGACAAAGAGTACATCAAGAAGAAGTACTTGGAGAAGCAGCAAGCTGAGCAGCGCGCATTCTTCGCCACGCTCAGCGACGTCGACGGCTCGGATGACGACTCCGCCAGCTCGAGCGATGACGAGTCCGAGAAGAAGAAGAGGATCGAGGACAAGCTGAACGGCCTCTGCTTCTTCGCCGACGACGACGGCTTCTGCACCATGGCGCTGGGCGATGAGGTCGACGGCGAGCCGGAGCGTACCCCTCGGAACGACGACGACGACGACACCTCCCAGGTATCTCTCACCTACGACGAGCTTTCCTCCGAGGTTGAGAAGTTGACTGCTGCCCTCCTTAGCCAGGATAAGTTGCTTAGGCGTGCCGCTAGAGAGCGCAAGGAGTTTAGGCAGAAGTGGGAGGACACGGTGAAGGAGCTTGAGTTCGCTCGGTCCACCGTGGTAGTGTCGGAGGAGGCGGAGTGCGAGTCGTGCACCGCGCACATGACTGACCTTCTCACTCTGAGAGGTAAGTATGCTGCGTTGGTTGATGAGGTGGATGAGCTCCGAGCTAGACCGCAGCTGTTGGGTGCGTGCAAGACTTGTCCTGTCTTGCAATCTGAGTTGGCAGAGAAGAATGCTAAGATTGAGTCTTTAGTCAAGGCCAGCTCAGATAGCACTTGTGTCACGAGGTGTGCTTTGTGTGAGGGCCTGGAGATGGAGATTGCCAATGTGAAGCATGGCAAGATGCAAACCGAGGAAGAAAACACATACCTTCGGTCCATCTTGTCATGGGTCTCCAGTAGTGAGCCGCAGCTCGGGATGATGATCTCCCAATTCAAGCGAGCTGTTGGTGCCCCTGGTGTAGGTTTTGCTCAGAGTGTTGATCTCTCAGGTTTTGGGAAGATTGGAGAGTCTAGTGGTCTGAACCCATGTGAGAAGCCCAACTCCACCACTACTCCCAAACTAACCAAGCTTCCACCCAAAGAGCCTGCCAAGCCTGTCACCAAGGATGGAGTTGTAGTTGAACCTCCCAAGGCTCCACCCAAGAATCCACAATGGCAACCCAAGCCCAATCACCTAAAGAACAAGCTTGACACAATGCCACCCATCCTAGAGGAGTTGCCACAGAAGGGCAAAGGCAACGTGAGCCACACCCACAGCCCTGGTCACCAACAACCCCCTGTGCGTGCGGTGAGGTACCAGTGTGATTTTTGTGGGAGGGATGGTCACTTGAGCGAGTTCTGCTTTAGGCGCAAGAGAGAGGCGCGCAGGGCTCGGGAGATGGAGAACCCGGACATGTACCATCCAGCTCATGGTGGACATGTACCGAAGGCCCAGGGGAGAGCTGCTAGGTCCGGACGTCAGGGTCCCAGGCCTAGGCAGGAGATGAGAGCCCCGAGGAGGGAGACTAGGTCTAGAGGTCCAGCACCTCAGTTTGTTAGGCCTAGGCAGGAGAGAGCTCCGAGGAGAGACGCTAGAGCAGTTGAGCCCCAGGCTCCTAGGCGTAAACCTCGTAGAGAGCGTGCCCGACGGGGTCCTGCTTTTGCAGGTAACGGACCCCGTGGCGGAGGCGTAGTTGAGCGCTTTCCCCCACCGCAGTTTGGGTACCGCAGTGAGCGCTTCTTCCCCAGCGGACCACGTTTTTCTCAGCGTGGTGATCGCTTCCCTCGTAGACGTACTAGGAATGGTTTTTCTGCTGACCGTTCTTTTGAGCAGCCGGCCCAACACTGGTATTACCCTTATTTCACTAACCCCAGTGTTGGACCGTATGCTCACCCTATGTCTTTTTATTGATGTAGGTGAGACGGTTGGAGGACATTTGGTTGGTGGATTCTGGTTGCTCGAGGCACATGACCGGAAACGCCAAGTGGTTCTCCAGCCTTAGCCCGGTCGCCGGAAAGGAGTACATAACCTTCGGCGACAATAGTAAAGGTAAGGTATTGTCTCGTGGAACTGTGCGGGTTAATGAGCACTTTGTGTTGCGCGATGTTGCTCTTGTTTCTAACCTGCATTTTAACTTGCTTTCTGTTTCGCAACTTTTTGATGATGACTATGAGATTCGTTTCAAACCGAACCTTAGTCGCATCTTAGATCCTCAGGGCGATCTTGTATGTCTGATTTCGCCCTTTGGGAAAGTTTTTCGTGCGAATTTTTCGGAGTCGTTTGGATCTTCTCGCTGTCTTTTGGCTAGTCCTTCTTCTTCCGATCTTTGGAAATGGCATAGGAGGCTCGGTCACTTAAGCTTCGACTTGCTTGCAAGACTTAGCTCACTTGGCCTAATCCGAGGATTGCCCAAGCTTTCGATGGTGAAGGATCTAGTTTGCCATTCTTGCAGACATGGGAAGATGGTTGCCGCTCCCCACCATCCAGTGACTAAGGTCATGACCTCGCACCCCGGAGAGCTTTTACACATGGACCTTGTTGGTCCGGCTCGGGTGAGCTCGGTTGGTGGCAAGTGGTATGTTTTGGTTGTTGTTGACGACTTTTCGAGATATTCGTGGGTCTTCTTTTTGACTGAGAAGACTGAGACTTTCTCCTTCGCTCGCAATCTGATTTTGCGTCTTCAGAACGAGTTCCCTTTGAACTCGATGCGAGCTATTAGAAGTGATAATGGTTCCGAATTCAAAAATTCGGATTTTGAGAAGTTTTGTAACCGCCTTGGTTTGGAGCATCAGTTTTCTTCCCCCTATACACCACCCCAAAATGGTGTTGTAGAGAGGAAGAATCGGACCCTTGTTGAGATGGCCAGGACGATGCTTGATGAGCATAGGACTCCTAGGCGCTTTTGGGCCGAAGCTATGAACACTGCATGCTACACTTCGAATCGCATTTTTCTGAGAGCGTTTTTGAAGAAGACCTCTTATGAGTTGCGTTTTGGTCGCCAGCCCAAGGTGAGTTGTTTTAGAGTCTTTGGTTGCCACTGTTTTATATTGAAAAAAGGCAACCTGGACAAGTTTGAGTCTCGTTCTTCTGACGGTGTGTTTTTGGGTTATGGCACTCACACTCGAGCTTATCGTGTACTTAACCTTGACACTAACCGAGTCATGGAGACATCAGATGTCACCTTCGACGAGACTCTTGTTTGTCCCTCTTCTCGTTTTGAGCGTGCAGGTGATCATGAGGTTGGAGAACCTCTTTTCGATGACGAGGACGAGGGTGCTGAAGGTATAGATGATCCAGCACTCCCTCCACCTGCCGTGCCGCAAAGAGCGGCCTCGACGACGACTCACGGCCCCGACACTTCTTCTTCCTGGGGGCCGTGGGATCCTCCACCTCGCGCGGTACCTTTTGTACCCGGGGTGGAACCAGCTGCTGTTGAGGGAGAGGTCACTTCTTCCCGAGAGGCGCCACGACATATCCAGCGCCAGCACCCCCCTGAACAGATGATCGGCGACATCAACGAGCGAGTTACTCGCTCCAGGTCACAGCACATCTCGCACTTTGCTCATTCTGCTTTTGTTGCGTCTTTTGAGCCCCGAGATGTTGGACACGCATTGACGGATCCGGATTGGGTAAATGCCATGCATGAGGAGCTAGAGAACTTTGAGCAAAATCGGGTTTGGGTTCTAGTGCCTCCACCTCCTGACTGTAAACCTATTGGGACAAAATGGGTATTTAAAAACAAGCAAGGAGAGGAGGGCCACATTGTGAGAAACAAGGCCCGGCTTGTAGCGAAGGGTTATAGTCAGAAGGAGGGGATAGATTATGAGGAGACCTTCGCCCCTGTAGCTCGTTTGGAGGCTATTAGGATACTCTTGGCTTATGCTGCATCCATGGGTTTCAAACTTTTTCAAATGGATGTCAAGAGTGCCTTCTTAAACGGCTACATTGAGGAGGAGGTCTATGTCCAGCAACCCCCCGGTTTTGAAAATCCCAAGTTTCCAAACCATGTCTTTAAACTCCACAAAGCTTTGTATGGTTTGAAACAAGCCCCTAGAGCCTGGTATGAGAGATTAAAAACCTTTTTGCTAGCTAAGGGTTTTAAAATGGGATGTGTAGATAAGACGCTCTTTCTCCTCCGGCAAGGCAAAGACACTCTCTTGGTCCAAATTTACGTGGATGATATCATTTTCGGTGGTTCTTCTCACGTTTTGGTTGCCAAGTTTGCAGATACTATGAGCAGGGAGTTCGAGATGAGCATGATGGGCGAGCTGACTTTCTTTCTCGGGTTGCAAATTAAGCAATCCCGAGAGGGGACGTTTGTGCACCAGGGCAAGTACACAAGGGACTTGCTGAAGCGGTTCGACATGGGTGAGGCCAAGCCTCTTCCGACGCCCATGTCGACGACGACTGCCCTGGATGCCGACACGGATGGAGAAGCAGTGGACCAGAAGGAGTACCGCAGCATGATTGGATCGCTGCTCTACCTGACGGCGACACGGCCGGACATTCAGTTCGCCGTGTGCTTGTGCGCGCGCTTTCAGGCTTCGCCACGCACTTCTCACCGTCAGGCGGTGAAGCGCATCTTCAGGTACCTTCGTTTCACGCCTGAGTTCGGGATTTGGTATTCTGCTTCTTCCACCCTCTCGCTTTGTGGCTTTTCTGATGCTGATTTTGCTGGTTGTCGCATTGAGCGCAAGTCCACTTCTGGGACTTGCCAGTTTATTGGATCTTCTCTGGTGTCGTGGTCTTCTCGCAAGCAGTCTAGTGTCGCTCAGTCTACCACGGAGGCTGAATATGTTGCTGCGGCTAGCTGCTGTTCCCAGTTACTCTGGATGATGGCCACTTTGCGTGATTTTGGTTTGAGCTTTACTCGAGTTCCTTTGCTTTGTGACAGCACGAGTGCCATTAGCGTTGCTAAGAACCCCGTGCTTCACTCGAAAACCAAACACATTGATGTGCGCTTTCATTTCTTGCGAGACCACCAGGAGAAGGGTGATATCGACCTTCGCCATGTCGATACTCATCACCAATTGGCTGATATTTTCACCAAGCCTTTAGACGAATCAACCTTTAATAGGTTGAGGGGTGAGCTTGGTGTGTGTTTCCCCTTTTAGATGGGGGAAGCATTTTGAGATGTACAGACAGACTCTTTTATTTTGAGGCTCTTTTCTTTTGAGTTTCTTGAGTCTTTCCAATTGGTATCTTCTTTCTTTCAGTTTTGTGTCGGGCATACGCATTTACATTCTGAGCTTCATGTCTATATTCACTGGAATGTAATTATGCTCTTGTGAGTATTGCTCCGATACTTATGATGATGCTTGTAGCTTATGCTCTTTCTGATCACTGTTACATGTTATGAGCGAGCTATTTTTGGAATGGTGAATTATGCCTAATGTAAATGTTCACCATTGAGATATGCAACTAGCATGTGTAGGGTGTGTTGAGTCCATTCCTGCTTTTCATATATGCTGGGTTGCTATGTCTCTAGTTCTGAGTCATTCACTTGCTTGGTTGTTCATAACTTGCTTAAAATCTGAACCAAGTATTGTTGAATTGAAAAGATCGAGATGGGATTGCTTGTCAACACCTCATGGTATTGAGACTGTTTCTCATTGCACTTTGAGTTAAACTTGAGCCATGTAGTGTATGACCGAAACCGATGCTTTAAGCTTCTGATTGCTTCGGCATAGGCTTCGCACGGTTGAAAAGTTAGGCGATGACAAGCTTTCAACCTCTCGCAATCACATGCTAAAAATGAACTTGTGAAGTCTTTTACCGCTGCAACTCCGATATGAATTTGAAATCACAAGTATATGCTTCATTCCTATGCATGATGATTGAATTTTGCTAGGGGTAGTTCACCTTTTATACATGTTTAGCACTTGGTTGGATTCCTTCTATACATGTCTAGTGCTATTTTGATGGTGACTATCCTTTTGGCTTAAAACTGCTCACATGCTCATACGCTTCATATTTCGTATAAGTGATCAGTTTGAGCCTTTGCTATTTGAGTGCTTAATTGAGATGTTGGAGCTATACTGATTAGAGCATCTTTGCACTCTTTTGACTATATACTTGAAGCTCCTAACTTGCATTTTGACTTCATATGCATTTTGGAAGGAGATCTTGTGTTCAGGGGGAGTTTATGTGAAGGGAGTTGCTTCTCCGATACCTTTTGGCCTTGATAAGTGCATTTTCAACTAGGGGGAGAAATTTCTGCAAATCATATGCTCCTGTGTTGTTCAACTAAGGGGAGAATCATTTGTCCTAGTTGCTTGCATTTGTCGAGGGGGAGTTTGCTAGTTGTGTTGAGCCGTTGCCTCTGTCTTGAGGGACTAGCAAACGTTCCTAGCTTTTCATGAGCTTTCATAAGCTTTTTCATTTGGCTTTCAATTGGTATCGACTGGTGTGCTTTCCCATTTGGTTTGGGTTGATTTCCAATTAGTTCGGAGTGATTTTCTTGCTAGTTGTGTTGAGCCTCTGTGCCTCTATCTTGAGGGACTAGCATTTTGCTTCTGTTATCCTCCGATCTTCAATTGGTATCTGCTAGCGGTGTTGACCCTGTTCTACCTCTTCTTGAGGGCTAGCTTTGCTTTGCTTGGTTGCGTCGAGCCGTTGCCCATGTCTTTGGGGACCAAGTTTACGCTTCACCCACTTGACCTTCTTTGGCTTTTGTTAGGCTTTTGGGTCATTTGGTTGGGTTTTCTCTTCCCACTCCTTCCTCCCTCCTTCTTCTCTTATTACTATGATTTGTTGTGGAGTTGACAATGCACTCATCAAGGGGGAGATTGCGGATACATGGGTGTATGCCGGGTCTCTGTGTGATGAGTGATTGTCAACGGAGATGATGCGCATGTTCTTTGGTTTGTGTTGTGCAGGTGTCGAGCACGGAGACAGTGGTCGATGGCGGGTGAAGGTCAAGTTGCGACGTGCCGTGCCGACGGACCGGGCGCGATGAAGGATGGGCGTGCCGTGCGGCGGACGTGCCATGCCGATGTATCGGACGGTGAAGGGCGGACGTGGACTTGGACTGATGGACTGGAGGCCGGAGGATCAGCTGTGGTGGCTGGCAGCCTGCGACAGCGACAAGCGGAGAAGTGCGATCATGTCGGTGGAAGGGGTGCACAGGCGGTGCATCCCCTCTACGACGTCGGTTTGTTGGTAGAGCCAGGGAAAAACCAACGGGTGGACGGTTTCCAGGTTTGGGCCTCAAAACCTGGGTGCTGGGTTTCCAGGTTGAGCCACAAAACCTGGGCGTGACGGTTTCCAGGTTGAGCCTCAAAACCTGGGCGTGGGCCGGTTTCCGAGTTTGGGCCTCAAAACTCGGGTGCGGACGGTTTCCGAGTTTGGGCCTCAAAACTCGGGTGCGGACGGTTTCCGAGTTTGGGCCTCAAAACTCGGGTGCGGACGGTTTCCGAGTTTGGCCACAAAACTCGGGCAGGAGGCTGGTTTCCCGGTTTGGGCCTCAAAACCGGGGGCTGATGGAAAAGGCTGGTTTCCCGGTTTGGGCCACAAAACCGGGGGTGCAGAGTGGTGGCGGCACGTGGCGGCGATCTGAAGGTTGCGTGGAGGCAACGCGGAAGACCGTGCGGGCGTGGCCGTCGGATCTACCTACCACCAGCGGGTGGACCAGATTAGCCTTAGGGTTTTCCTGGCCCGCTCTGTAATTAGAGTAGAGAGGGGTAGAGTAGGAAATAGACTTAGGCTAGGTTATTATAAGTAGTCCAGGGGAGACACCCTCCTCCCCATCTCAGTTTTAGCTATTTCAGTTAGTGCCTTCATTTGCTAGGGTTTCCACTCTCCCATCCCCTGCTTTAGCTAGTTGAGATCCGCAGAGAGACTCCACTCTGTGTACTGTTGATTCGAGGAAGTGAGGCCATATCCTCACCTTGGATCCCATCTCTTGGTGTCAATTCGCGTTTTGATTTCATGTTCATCATGTTCTTCGCGGATTGCTTTGTGCCTTGAGTTTTCCCGTCGCTTGATCTTTGTGCTCGGTTCATCTTTTGCGATTCCGTTTGAACTGAGTTGTTCTAGATCGTGAGGCACTTCTTTCCACCGAAGGAATCATCCTCTAACCTCACGGTCTAGGAGATCGATCGATTTTTCGTTTCGGGTCACCTTTCCTCCCTTCCCCCGAAATTCTTGGATTCACCGATTTGGAGTTAGGTTCGAGCCATGATCTCTTAGAGATAGCTCACTAACCTCCTTGTGACTTCACTCACCAAGTTTGATCCCTAGAGGATTTGTTTTGGGTGAGTTCTAGTCGAATCGGTGGACGAACAGTGAATTCGCAGGGTGACCGGACGCTGCCTCGGGTTGACCGGACGCACGCTCTGAGAGTCCGGTCGTTGAACAGCTCGTCGCGTGGTTCACTGTAGACCGACCGGACGCTCGACATTTTGCTTGACCGGACTCGCCTCTATTACTGTTCACTGTGCGTGTTTGATTCTGACCGGACGCAGGTGAACTGACCGGACGCTCTATCTCACAGAGTCAGGTCAGTTCCAGAGAGCTCCGAAAATCGTTTTCGCACGACCGGACGCGTCCGGTGCTCACAGACCGGACGCAGGCAGAGTCCGGTCAGTGCTTTTCTGCGCAGTCTCGTGTGTTCTTGTTTGTTTCTGACCGGACGCACTGTTCACGACCGGACGCTCCGTACCCGTGAGTCCGGTCGTTTACAGAGAGCTCCCAGAGACGGTTTCTGACGACCGGACGCGTCCGGTCCCTGCTGACCGGACGCAGGCCAGAGTCCGGTCGCTGCTGTTTCGCGCGTTTTCGTTCGCGGCTCGTTCGTTCTTGATCGGATTTGAGTTCCGTCCTTTGCGTTGGCTTTCTAGGGCTGTCTAGTGTCCCGCTGTGCTTCTAGGAGGCATCCACCCTACATCTAGGGTCGTGGACATTAGCAAGCTTTAGGGTTTGCTCTTGGGGTTGATTTTGGGACAGTGGCATCTAGTTTCCGAAAGGAAATTTTGAAGCTCCCATTCACCCCCCCTCTGGTCGCTTTCGGGTAGCTTCTCGGTCCTTCACGGCCTCTGCTTCTTCGCCGACAACGAGGGTTTCTGCACCATGGCCCTCGGCAAGGAGGTCGACGGTGAGCTGGAGGACACCCCTCGGAACGACGACGACGACACCTCCCAGGTATCTCAGACCCCCGACGAGCTTTCTGCTGAGGTCGAGAAACTTACTGCCGCGCTCCTTAGTCAGGATAAATTGCTTAGGCGTGCTGCTAGAGTGCGCAAGGAGTTCAGGCAGAAGTGGGAGGATACGGTGAAGGAGCTTGAGTTTGCCAAGTCCACCGTAGTCGTTTCTGAGGAGGTTGAGTGCGAGATGTGCACCACACACATGACTGACCTTCTCACTTTGAGAAGCAAGTATGCTGTGTTGGTAGGAGAGGTGGATGAGCTGAAGGCTAGATCCTCGATGTTGGGTGCGTGCAAGTCCTGTGCGGGCTTGCAATCTGAGTTGGCAGAGAAGAATGCCAAGATTGTGTCTCTTGAAGAGGCCAACTCGGGTGGCACATGTGTGGCTAGGTGTGTTCTTTGTGAGGGTTTGGAGATGGAGATAGCCAACGTGAAGCATGACAAGATGCAAACCGAGGAGGAAAACACATACCTTCGGACCATCTTGTCATGGGTGTCTAGTGGTGAGCCACAGCTTGGGATGATGACCTCCCAATTCAAGCGAGCTGCTGGAGGTCCAGGTGTTGGTTTTGCTCCAGGTGTTGATGTTTCGTCATTTGGGAAGATTGGAGAGTCGAGTGGTCTTAACCCATGTGAGAAGCCCAACTCCACCACTACTCCCAAGCTTACCAAGATTCCACCCAAAGAGCCTCTCAAGCCTAACACCAAGGATGGGGTCTTTGTTGAGCCTCCGAGAGCTACACCCAAGAAACAATCATGGGCTCCCAAACCAAACCACCTCAAGAACAAGCTGGACACCATGCCACCCATCTAGGAGGAACTTATGCCACAGAAGGGCAAAGTGATCCACACCCACTACCGTGAGTACCAACAACCCCCTATGAGAGCGGTGAGGTACCACTGTGAGCACTGTGGGAGAGATGGACACTTGAGTGAGTTTTGCTTTCAGCGCAAGAGAGAGGCGCGCCGTGCAAAGGAGATGAACAACACAGACATGTACAATCCTTTCCATGATGTACATGTGCCAAATGTTCAGAGGCGTGCTGTTAGGCCTAGAGGTCCAGAACCTCAAGTTCCTAGGCCTAGGCAGCGGAGAGGACGTGCCCGGCGGGAGCCTGTAGTTGTAGGCTATGGACCCCGTGCCGTGGCTTTGTAGTAGAGCGTTTTCCCCCACCGCGTTTTGAGTATCGCGATGGACGCTCTTCCCTTAGCGGACCACGTTTTCCTCAACGTGGTGATCGCTTTCCCCGTAGGCGTGCTAGGAATGGTTTTTCTGCTAACCGTTCTTTTGAGCAGCCGGCCCAACACTGGTATTCGCCTTATTTTACTAACCCCAGTGTTGGACCGTACGCTCACCCTATGTCTTTTTATTTATGTAGGTAAAACCATTGGAGAACGTTTGGTTGGTGGATTCCGGGTGTTTGAGGCACATGACCAGAAACGCCAAGTGGTTCTCCAGTCTTAGTCCTGTTGCCGGAAAGGAGTTTATCACCTTCGGTGATAATAGCAAAGGTAAGGTATTGTCTCGTGGGTCTATGCGAGTTAATGAGCACTTTGTGTTGCGCGATGTTGCTCTTGTTTCTAACTTGCATTTTAACCTTCTTTCTGTTTCGCAACTCTTTGATGACGACTATGAGATTCATTTTAAGCCGAATCTCAGTCGTATTTTGGATCCTCAAGGCAATCTTATTTGTTTGATTTCGCCCTTTGGAAAAGTCTTTCGTGCGAATTTCTCGAAGTCTTTTGGCATTTCTCGTTTTCTTGTGGCTGGACCTTCCTCCTCTGATCTTTGGAAGTGGCATAGGAGACTAGGACATTTGAGCTTCGACTTGCTTGCAAGACTTAGTTCACTTGGCCTAATCCGAGGATTGCCCAAGTTATCCATGGAGAAGGATCTTGTTAGCCATTCTTGTAGACATGGGAAGATGGTTGCCGCTCCCCACCATCCAGTGACTCAGGTCAGGACCAAGCACCCTGGAGAGCTTTTGCACATGGACCTTGTTGGTCCGGCTCGGGTGAGCTCGGTTGGGGGGAAGTGGTATGTGCTTGTTGTTGTTGATGACTTTTCGAGATATTCGTGGGTTTTCTTTTTAACTAAGAAAACTGAGACTTTCTCTTTTGCTCGCAATCTGATTTTGCGTCTTCAGAACGAGTTCCCTTTGAACTCGATGCGAGCTTTTAGGAGTGATAATGGTTCCGAATTCAAGAATTCGGATTTTGAGAAGTTTTGTAACTCTTTGGGTTTAGAGCATTAGTTTTCTTCTCCCTACACACCACCTCAGAATGGTGTTGTAGAAAGGAAGAATCAGACCCTTGTAGAGATGACCAGGACGATGCTCGATGAGCATAGGACTCCTAGGCGATATTGGGCCGAAGCTATGAGCACTGCATGCTATATCTTCAATCGCATTTTTCTCCGAGCTTTCTTGAAAAGGACTTCTTATGAGTTGCATTTTGGAAGACTACCCAAAGTGAGTTATTTTAGAGTTTTTTGTTGCCACTGTTTTATACTCAAGAAAGGCAACCTGGACAAATTTGAGTCTCGTTCTTCTAACGGTGTGTTTTTGGGTTATGGCGCTCATACTCGTGCTTATCGTGTACTTAACCTTGACACTAACCGAGTCATGGAGACATCTGATGTCACCTTCGACGAGACCATGGTTTGTCCTTCTTCTCGTTTTGAGTGTGCAGGTGATCATGAGGTTGGAGAACCTCTTTTTGATGACGAGGACGATGGTGCTGAAGGTATGGACGATCCAGCACTTCCTCCACCTGCTGCTCCTAGTGGGTCAACTTCGACCACAACGGCACGCGGCCCCGATCCTTCTTCCTCTACGACATGGAGGCCGTGTGATCTGACACCTCGAGCGGTACCTTTTGTACCCGAGGAGGCACCAACTGCTGTTGAGGGGGAGGCCACTTCGGCAAGGGAGGCGCCATGACACATTCAACGCCAGCACCCGCCTCAACAGATGATCGGCGACATCAACGATCGCGTCACTCGGTCAAGGTCACAACAAATCTCTCACTTTGCTCATTCTGCATTTGTTGCTGATTTTGAACCCCGAGATGTTGGACACGCTTTGACGGATCCAGATTGGGTCAATGCCATGCATGAGGAGTTAGAAAATTTTGATAGAAATCGGGTTTGGGTTCTAGTTTCTCCTCCCTCTGAGTGTCACCCAATTGGGACAAAATGGGTTTTCAAAAAAAAACAAGGAGAGGATGGCCATGTTGTGAGGAACAAGGACTGACTTGTAGCCCAGGGGTATAGTCAGAAGGAGGGGATAGACTATGAGGAGACTTTTGCTCCTGTAGCTCGTTTGGAGGCTATTAGGATACTCTTGGCTTTTGGTGCATCCAAAGGGTTTAAACTTTTTCAAATCGATGTCAAGAGTGCCTTCTTAAATGGCTACATAGAAGAGGAGGTGTATGTGAGACAACCCCCCGGTTTCAAAAATCCCAAGTTTCAAAACCATGTTTTTAAACTTCACAAAGCTTTATATGGTTTGAAACAAGCCCCTAGAGCCTGGTATGATAGGTTGAAAACCTTTTTGCTTGCTAAGGGTTTTAAAATGGGATGTGTGGATAAAACGCTTTTTCTCCTCAAGAAAAGGCAGTGACACTCTCTTGGTCCAGATTTATGTGGATGATATCATTTTTGGTGGTTCTTCTCACGCTTTGGTTGCCAAGTTTGCAGATACTATGAGCAGGGAGTTTGAGATGAGCATGATGGGCGAGTTGACGTTTTTCCTTGGGTTGCAAATCAAGCAATCCCATGAGGGGACGTTCGTGCACCAGGGCAAGTACACTAAGGACATTTTGAAGAAATTCGATATGGGTGAGGCCAAGCCTCTTCCAACACCCATGTCGACCACGACGGCCCCGGATGCGGACAAGGTGGGAGAAGCAGTGGACCAGAAGGAGTACCGGAGTATGATCGGGTCGCTGCTGTACCTGACGACGATATGCCCGAACATTCAGTTCGCGGTGTGTCTTTGCGCGCGTTTTCAGTCTTTGCCGCTGCGGATACATGGGTGTATGCCGAGTCTCTGAGTGATGAGTGATTGTCAACGGGTTTGATGGCAGGTTCTTTGGCTTGTGTTGTGCAGGTGTCGTGCACGGAGATAGTGATCAAGGGCAAGGTGAAGGTCAAGTTGAGACGGGTCGTGCCGACGGACCGGGTGCGGTGAAGGATGGGCGTGCCGTGCGGGGGACGTGCCATGCCGATGAACCGAGCGATGAAGGGCAGACGTGAGGCTTGGACTGAGGGACCAGAGTGCCTGAGGATCAGCTGTGGTGGCTGGCAGCCTGGGACAGCGACGAGCGAAGACTTGCGGGGCACAGTGTTGCTCGGGTCATGGACCTGGGGACACGTGTCGGTGGACGGGGTGCACGGGCGGTGCATCCCCTCTACGATGTCGGTTTGGTGGTAGAGCCAGGGAAAAACCAACGGATGGACGGTTTCCAGGTTTGGGCCTCAAAACCTGGGCGTGGACGGTTTTCGAGTTTAGCCACAAAACTCGGGCTGAGGGTTTCCGAGTTTGGCCACAAAACTCGGGCTGAGGGTTTCCGAGTTTGGCCACAAAACCTGGGCTCTGAGGGTTTGCTGAGTTGGGCCTCAAAACTCAGATGCTAGTGGGCTGGTTTTCCGGTTTGGGCCTCACAACCGGGGGTTGGCTCGAAAAGGCTGGTTTCCTGGTTTGGGCCACAAAACCGGGGGTGCAGAGCGAGGGCGACACGTAGCGGCAATCGAAAGGTTGCGTGGAGGCAACGCGGACGAGTTGTGCGGGCGTGGCCATCGGATACACCTACCACCGAGTTGGTCCAGAATAACCCTAGGGTTTAGCTGGTTCGCTCTGTAATTAGAATAGAGAGGGGTAGAGTAGGAATTAGACTTAGGTTAGAATTAGGATAAGTAGTAGGGAGACACCCTCCTCCCCTTAATCTCAGTCATTTTGCTATTTCACACTTAGGGTTTCCTGCTCTCCCAATCCCCTGCTGTAGCTAGCTGAGATCCGTAGAGAGACTCGCCTCTGTGTACTGTTGATTACAAGGAAGTGAGGCCGTATCCTCACTGTTGTAGCGTGTGGTAGTCACACGGTTGCAATTCGTGGTTGTGATTTGCGATTTGTTTGTGTTCTTCGCGGAATCCTTTTTCTCCATGTTTTTTCCAATCGCTCGATCTCTTTGCTCGGTTCATCTTTTGCAAATCCGTTTGAACCAAGTTGTCCTAGGTCGTGAGGCACTTCCTTCCACCGAAGGAATTCTCCCCTAACCTCACGGTTTAGGAGATCGAACGATTTTCGTGTTGGATCGGTTTTTGCTCCATTGCCCTGATTTCTTCCATTTCCTCGATTTGGAGTTAGGTTCGAGCCATGATTCCCATGGGATAGCTCACTAACATCCTTGGAACTCCTCACACCAAGTCTAAGCCTTAGTGCTTTTGATTCGGAGGAGATCGAGTGGATTTCATGGAAGAACTGCACTGCATCGGGGGCATCAGACGCTCGAGTTCGTAGCATCGGACGCTGTCCCCTTTGGCATCGGAGGCTCCGTTGCCATGTGTCAGGATCTGACATTTTCTAAGGAGCATCGGACGCTACCACCGGACGCTCCGTTGTGCATCGGACGCGCCGGAGTGTGACCATCGGACGCTGAGAGTTCACTGTTCACAGCGTCCGATGCGTATGCAGTAAGGTTTCTGTTTTGCACTTTTCACATCGGACGCGTCCGTTGGTTGGGCATCGGACGCTGCCAGCGTCCGATGCTGCTGTGTCTGCGCAGTCTCGTTCGCTGTTCGTTCGTGCGATCTCGGATTTGGTTTCCGTCTTTTGCGTTGGCTTTCTAGAGTTGTGTAGTGTCCCGCTGTGCTTCTAGGAAGCATCCACCCTACATCTAGGGTCGTGGACACTAGCAAGCTCTAAGGTTTGCTTCTGGGGTTGATTCTTGGGACAGTGGCTACTAGTTTTCGAAAGGAAAATTTAAATCTCCCATTCACCCCCCTCTGGTCGCTTTCTGGTTGCTTCTCGGTCCTTCAATTGGTATCGGAGCGGGTTGAGGATCTTCCACCTTAGCCGGTTCCAGATCCACAGAAGGCGACATGGATCGCGGCGTGGGCAAACCGCCGTTCTTTGATGGGACGAACTATGCGTATTGGAAGATACGCATGTCGGCCTATCTCCAGAGCATGGGCTCTTCTGTTTGGGAGATTTGCAATAGGGATGATTACGTTGTCTTGGCTGCTTGTGTCACTCAGCTCCAGATCGATGAGCACGAGGCAAATAGCTGGGCACGTAACGCCCTATTCTCCTGTTTGAGCATGTCTGAGTTCGATCGTGTTTCTCACCTCCCCACGGCTCGCGAGATTTGGGCGACCCTCATGCGCTTCCATGAGGGAACCACTCAGGTCAAATCTCGCCTCTATGAGTCGCACAAGCGGGAGTATGAGAACTTTCGACATATGCCTGGTGAGAGCATAGAGAGTTTATTCGCTCGCTTTCAGGTCATTGTCAACAAGATGAGAGCGAACAAGGAGCTGTTGCCTTTTGACGATCATGAGAGGGCTTTGAAGCTTTTGCACACTCTTGATCGATCGGTGTGGGACTCAAAGGTCCAGGCGATCATCGAATCGTCTAACTATGAGAACCTCACTTGCGACGAGCTCTTTAGTAAGCTCAAGTCTAGTGAGATTGACGCCATGTCGAGGGCTTCTTATGAGAATCCTTCTGGCCCGACTATGGCTTTGGTTTCTGGCTCTTCTGCTAACCACTCTGCTGGCTTTGCAATTTCTTCACTCTTTTCTGTCACAGAGGACCAGCTTGAATCGTTGGGGGATGATGAGTTGGCTATGCTCGCCAACCGGTTCACGCGGTTCCACAACAACCGCATGAACCGTCGCCGCGGAGGAGGACGCTCAGGATGCTATGAGTGCGGCGACCCCGACCACTTCATCGCCAACTGCCCCAAGAAGATCAAGCATTCGGGGAAGGGCGATCATGGGCACAAGTACGACTCCGGCAAGCGCAAGGAGAAGTATGTCCCCGCGAGGCACAAGAGGAGGGGCGGCTTCGACAAGGAGTACATCAAGAAGAAGTACTTGGAGAAGGCCCAGGCTGAGCAGCGTGCGTTCTTCGCCACGCTCAGCGACGTCGACGGCTCGGATGACGACTCCACTTGCTCAAGCGATGACGAGTCCGAGAAGAAGAAGAGGATCGAGGACAAGCTGAACGGTCTTTGCTTCTTCGCCGACGACGACGGCTTCTGCACCATGGCGCTTGGTGATGAGGTCGACGGCAAGCTGGAGCACTCCCCTCGGGACGACGACGACGACGACACCTCCCAGGTATCTCTCACCCACGGCGAGCTTTTTGCTGAGGTCGAGAAGCTTACTGCCGCGCTCCTTAGTCAGGACAAGTTGCTTAGGCGTGCCGCCAGAGAGCGCAAGGAGTATAGGCAGAAGTGGGAGGACACGGTGAGGGAGCTTGAGTTTACCAAGTCCACCGTGATCGTGTCTGAGGAGAGCGAGTGTGAGATGTGCACCGCGCACATGACTGACCTTCTCACTTTGAGAGGTAAGTATGCTGCGTTGGTAGGAGAGGTGGATGAGCTGAAGGCTAGACCTTCTCTGTTGGGTGCATGCAAGACTTGTCCTGTCTTGCAGTCTGAGTTGGCAGAGAAGAATGCCAAGATTGTGTCTCTTGAAGAGGCCAACTCAGGTAGCACTTGTGTGGCTAGGTGCGCCTCGTGTG
Source organism: Coix lacryma-jobi var. lacryma-jobi (assembly GCA_009763385.1). Classification (NCBI taxonomy): domain Eukaryota; kingdom Viridiplantae; phylum Streptophyta; class Magnoliopsida; order Poales; family Poaceae; genus Coix; species Coix lacryma-jobi. The sequence continues at coordinate 106,374,948 of CM019823.1, read as the reverse complement.
AGGGTTTGGAGATGGAGATTGCTAATGTGAAGCATGGCAAGATGCAAACCGAGGAGGAAAACACATACCTTCGGACCATCTTGTCATGGGTCTCCTGTAGTGAGCCACAGCTCGGGATGATGATTTCCCAATTCGAGCGAGCTGCTGGAGGTCCTGGTGTAGGTTTTGCTCCGGGTGTTGATCTTTCTGCTTTTGGGAAGATTGGAGAGTCGAGTGGTCTGAACCCAAGTGAGAAGCCCAACTCCACCACTACTCCCAAACTTACCAAGCTTCCACCCAAAGAGCCACCTAAGCCTACCACCAAGGATGGGGTATTTGAGGAACCCCCGAGAGCTCCGGCCAAGAACCAAGTGTGGGCACCGAAGCCAAACCACCTCAAGAACAAACTTGACACAATGCCACCCATTCAGGAGGAGTGCTTGCCACAGAAGGGCAAAGTGAACCATACCCACAGCCCAGCATACCAACAACCCCCTTTGCGTGCGGTGAGGTACCAGTGTGACTTCTATGGGAGGGATGGTCACTTGAGCGAGTTCTGCTTTCGGCGCATGAGAGAGGCGCGCCGTGCTCGAGAGATGGACAACCTGGACATGTACCACCCTTTCCATGGTGTGCATGGGCCGAACATCCAGAGGAGAGCTGCTAGGCCTGGAGGTCAAGTTCCCAGGCCTAGGCAGAAGAAAGCTCCGAGGAGAGAGGCTAGGGCTAGAGGTCCAGAACCTCAAGTACCTAGGCGTAGGCCTCGTAGAGAGCGTGCTCGGCAGGAGCCTGCAGTTGTAGGCGATGGACCCCGTGGCGGAGGCTTTGTAGTTGAGCGCTTTCCCCCCACCGCGTTTTGAGTATCGCGGTGAGCGCTTCTTCCCCAGCGGACCACGTTTTCCTGTGCGTGGTGATCGCTACCCCGGTAGACAGACTAGGAATGGTTTTTACACTGACCGTTCTTTTGAGCAGCCGACCCAACACTGGTATTCTTCCTACTTCATTAACCCCAGTGTTGGACCGTATGCTCACCCTATGTCTTTTTATTGATGTAGGTAAGACGGTTGGAGGACATTTGGTTGGTGGATTCCGGTTGCTCGAGGCACATGACCGGAAACGCCAAGTGGTTCTCCAGCCTTAGTCCTGTTGCCGGAAAGGAGTACATAACCTTCGGCGACAATAGCAAAGGTAAGGTATTGTCTCGCGGATCGGTGCGAGTTAATGAGCACTTTGTGTTGCGCGATGTTGCTCTTGTTTCTAACTTGCATTTTAACCTTCTTTCTGTTTCGCAACTCTTTGACGACGACTATGAGATTCGTTTTAAACCAAATCTCAGTCGTATTTTGGATCCTCAGGGCAATCTTGTGTGTTTGATTTCGCCCTTTGGAAAAGTCTTTCGTGCGAATTTCTCGGAGTCGTTTGGCACTTCTCGTTGTCTTGTGGCTGGACCTTCCTCCTCTGATCTTTGGAAGTGGCATAGGAGACTTGGACATTTGAGCTTCGACTTGCTTGCAAGGCTTAGTTCACTTGGCCTAATCCGAGGATTGCCCAAGTTGCATATGGAGAAGGATCTTGTTTGCCACTCTTGTAGACATGGGAAGATGGTTGCCGCTCCCCACCATCCAGTGACTCAGGTCATGACCAAGCGCCCTGGAGAGCTTTTGCACATGGACCTTGTTGGTCCGGCTCGGGTGAGCTCGGTTGGGGGGAAGTGGTATGTGCTTGTTGTTGTTGATGACTTTTCGAGATATTCGTGGGTCTTCTTTTTAGCTGAGAAGACCGAGACTTTCTCCTTTGCTCGCAATCTGATTTTGCGTCTTCAGAACGAGTTCCCTTTGAACTCGATGCGAGCAATTCGGAGTGATAATGGTTCCGAATTCAAAAATTCAGATTTTGAGAAGTTTTGTAACTCTTTGGGTTTGGAGCACCAGTTTTCTTCCCCTTACACACCGCCTCAAAATGGTGTCATAGAGAGGAAGAATCGGACCCTTGTTGAGATGGCCAGGACGATGCTCGATGAGCATAGGACTCCTAGGCGGTATTGGGCCGAAGCTATGAACACTGCGTGCTATATTTCCAATCGCATTTTTCTGAGAGCGTTCTTGAAAAAGACTTCTTATGAGTTGCATTTTGGTAAACAGCCCAAGGTAAGTTATTTTAGAGTCTTCGGTTACCATTGTTTTATATTGAAGAAAGGCAACCTGGACAAATTTGAGTCTCGTTCTTCTGACGGAGTATTTTTGGGTTATGGCACTCACACTCGCGCATATCGTGTACTTAACCTTGATACTAACCGAGTCATGGAGACATCAGATGTCACCTTCGACGAGACCATGGTTTGTCCTTCTTCTCGTTTTGAGCGTGCAGGTGATCATGAGGTTGGTGAGCCTCTTTTCGATGATGAGGACGAGGATGCTGGAGGCACAGATGACCCAGCATCGCCTCCACCTGCTGTGCCGCAAAGAGCAGCTTCTACGACGACTCACGGCCCCGACACCTCTTCTTCCTGGGGGCCGTGGGATCCGCCACCCCGAGCGGTACCATTTGTACCTGGGGAGGCACCAGCTGCTGTTGAGGGGGAGGTCACTTCGGCAAGGGAGGCGCCACGACACATCCAGCGCCAGCACCCACCTCAGCAGATGATCGGCAACATCGACGAACGAGTCACTCGGTCCAGGTCACAGCAAATCTCGCACTTCGCTCATTCTGCTTTTGTTGCTAATTTTGAGCCCCGAGATGTTGGACACGCTTTGACGGATCCGGACTGGGTCAATGCCATGCATGAGGAGTTAGAAAACTTTGAGCGAAATCGGGTTTGGGTTCTAGTTCCACCTCCTCCAGACTGTAAGCCTATTGGGACAAAATGGGTTTTCAAAAACAAGCAAGGAGAGGATGGCCACGTTGTTAGAAACAAGGCCAGGCTTGTAGCGAAGGGTTATAGTCAGAAGGAGGGGATAGACTATGAGGAGACATTTGCTCCTGTAGCTCGTTTGGATGCAATTAGGATACTCTTGGCCTTTGCTGCATCCAAAGGTTTCAAACTTTTTCAAATGGATGTCAAGAGTGCCTTCTTAAACGGCTACATAGAAGAAGTTTATGTTGAGCAACCCCCCGGTTTTGAAAATCCCAAGTTTCCAAACCATGTTTTTAAACTCCACAAAGCTTTATATGGTTTGAAACAAGCCCCTAGAGCCTGGTATGATAGGTTGAAAACCTTTTTGCTTGCTAAGGGTTTTAAAATGGGATGTGTAGACAAAACGCTCTTTCTCCTCAGGCAAGGCAAAGACACTCTCTTGGTCCAGATTTACATGGATGATATCATTTTCGGTGGTTCTTCTCACGCTTTGGTTGCCAAGTTTGCAGATATTATGAGCAGGGAGTTCGAGATGAGCATGATGGGCGAGTTGACATTCTTTCTCGGGTTGCAAATCAAGCAATCCCGAGAGGGGACGTTTGTGCACCAGGGCAAGTACACCAAGGACTTGCTGAAGCGGTTCGATATGGGTGAGGCCAAGCCTCTTCCAACACCCATGTCGACGACGACTGCCCTGGATGCGGATGTGGATGGAGAAGCAGTGAACCAGAAGGAGTACCGCAGCATGATCGGGTCGCTCCTCTACCTAACGGTGACACGCTCGGACATCCAGTTCGCGGTGTGTCTGTGCGCGTGCTTTCAGGCGTCGCCTCGCACTTCTCACCGTCAGGCGGTGAAGCGGATTTTTAGGTACCTTCGTTTCACGCCTGAGTTCGGGATTTGGTATTCTGCTTCCTCCACCCTCTCCCTTTGCGGTTATTCCGATGCCGATTTTGCTGGTTGTCGCATTGAGCGCAAGTCCACTTCTGGGACTTGCCAGTTTATTGGTTCTTCTCTTGCGTCGTGGTCTTCTCGCAAGCAGTCTAGTGTCGCTCAGTCTACCACAGAGGCTGAATATGTTGCTGCGGCTAGCTGCTGTTCCCAGTTGCTTTGGATGATGGCCACTTTGCGTGATTTTGGTCTGAGTTTTTCTCGCCTGCCCTTGCTTTGTGACAGCACGAGTGCCATTAGCGTTGCTAAGAACCCCGTGCTTCACTCAAAGACCAAACACATTGATGTGTGCTTTCATTTCTTGCGAGACCATCAGGAGAAGGGTGATATCGACCTTCGCCATGTCGATACTCATCATCAACTGGCGGATATTTTCACCAAGCCTTTAGACAAATCAACCTTTAATAGGTTGAGGGGTGAGCTTGGTGTGTGTTTTCCCTTTTAGATGGGGGAAACATTTTGGATCTTGTATGATAGACTGACTCTTTTCTTTTGTCTTTCTTTTCTTTTACATTTCAGCATACGCATTTACATTCTGAGCTTCATGTTTATAATCACTAGAATGTAACTATGCTCTATTTAGTATGCTCCGATGCTTATATAGATGCTTGTAGCTTATGCTCTTCCTGATCACTAGTACATGTTGTGAGCTGAGCTATTTTAGAATGGTGAATTTGTATTATGTATATAAAATCTGAAAATGTTCACCATTGAGATATGCAACTAGCATGTGTAGGATGTGTTGAGTCCATTCGTGCTTTTCATATATGCTAGGTTGCTATGTCTCTAGTTCTGAGTCATTCACTTGCTTGGTCTGTTCATATCATGTTTAAAATTTGAACCAAGTTTTTAGTGAATTGAAAAGATCGAGATGAGATTGCTTGTCAACACCTCACAGTATCGAGACTGTTTCTCATTGCACTTTGAGTTAAACTTGAGTCGTGTAGTGTATGACCGAAACCGTAGCTTTAAGCTTCTGATTGCTTTGGCATAGGCTTCGCTCGGTTGAAAAGTTAGGCAAAGACAAGCTTTCAACCTCTCGCAATCACATGCTGAATTTAAACTTGTGAAATTTCACCGCTGCAACTCCGATATAAAATTGAAATCACAAGTGTATGTTTCATTCCTATGCATGATGATTGAACTTTGCTAGGGGTAGTTCACCCTGTATACATGTTTAGCACTCGTTTGGATTCCTGTCTATACATGTGTAGTGCTATTTTGATGGTGACTATCTTTTTGGCTAAAAACTGCTCACATGCTCATATGTTCATATTTCGTATCTGTGATCAGTTTGAGCCTTCGCTATTTGAGTGCTTAGTTGAGTCATCGAGGTTATACTGTTTAGAGCATTTTTGCACTCTTTTGAATATATGCCTGAAGCTGCTAACTTGCATTTCTGACTTCATATGCATGTTGGAAGGGGGAGTTTCTTGCCTTGATGTTTTTTCTTGATTAGTGCATTTTCAACTAAGGGGGAGAAATTGCAAATCATATGCTCCTGAATGTCCAACTAAGGGGGAGTTTTCGTTAAGGGGGAGAATTTCAAATCTTTGTGCTCTTCTCATGTTGGACCTAAGGGGGAATTTTCCTAGTTGTTTGCACTTGTCAAAGGGGAGTTTGCTAGTTGTGTTGAGCCTTTGCCTCTGTCTTGAGGAACTAGCAAACATTTTCAGGGTTTTTCGATCTCGATTGGTTCTCTTTTGGTTTGGAGTCATTCCAATTGTTTCGGAGCATGTTTGCCCGAAGGGCATTGGTATCGAGCTTTCTTTGCTAGTTGTGTTGAGCCTCTGTGCCTCTATCTTGAGGGACTAGCATTTTGCTTCGTTTTTCAGTTGGTGTTGAGCTCTTTTTCTGGAGTTTCCAATCGATGTTTGCTAGCGGTGTTGAGCCTGTTCTACCTCTTCTTGAGGGCTAGCTTTGCTTGGTTGCGTCGAGCCGTTGCCCATGTCTTTGGGGACCAAGTTGTTTCGCTTTCTTCCACTTGACCTTCTTTGGCTTTGCTAGGCTTTTGGGTCATTTGGTTGAGTTTTCTCTTCTCCTTCTTCCTTCCTTCTTCTATTCATTATGATTTGTGTGAGTAGTTGACAATGCACTCATCAAGGGGGAGATTGCGGATACATGGGTGTATGCCGAGTCTCTGAGTGATGAGTGGTTGTCAACGGGTTTGATCGCAGGTTCTTTGGCTTGTGTTGTGCAGGTGTCGTGCACGGAGACAGTGATCAAGGGCAAGGTGAAGGTCAAGTTGAGACGGGCCGTGCCGACGGACCGGGTGCGGTGAAGGATGGGCGTGCCGTGCGGCGGACGTGCCATGCCGATGAACCGAGCGGTGAAGGGCGGACGTGAGGCTTGGACTGAGGGACCAGAGTGCCTGAGGATCTGCTGTGGTGGCTGGCAGCCTGGGACAGCGACGAGCGAAGACTTGCGGGGCACGGTGTTGCTCGGGTCGTGGACCTGGGGACACGTGTCGGTGGATGGGGTGCACGGGCGGTGCATCCCCTCTACGACGTCGGTTTGGTGGTAGAGCCAGGGAAAAACCATCGGATGGACGGTTTCGTGGTTTGGGCCTCAAAACCTGGGCGTGGATGGTTTCCGAGATTAGCCACAAAACTCGGGCTGAGGGTTTCCGAGTTTGGCCACAAAACTCGGGCTGAGGGTTTCTGAGTTTGGCCACAAAACTCGGGCTGAGGACGGTTTCCAGGTTTGGGCCTCAAAACCTGGGCTCTGAGGGTTTGCTGAGTTTGGCCTCAAAACCCAGATGCTGGTGGGCTGGTTTCCCGGTTTGGGCCTCAAAACCGGGGGTTGGCTGGAAAAAGGCTGGTTTCCTGGTTTGGGCCACAAAACTGGGGGTGCAGAGCGAGGGCGGCACGTGGCGGCAATCGGAAGGTTGCGTGGAGGCAACGCGGACGAGTTGTGCGGGCGTGGCCGTCGGATACACCTACCACCGAGTTGGTCCAGAATAACCCTAGGGTTTAGCTGGTTCGCTCTGTAATTAGAATAGAGAGGGATAGAGTAGGAATTAGACTTAGGTTAGAATTAGGATAAGTAGTAGGGAGACACCCTCCTCCCCTTAATCTCAGTCATTTTGCTCTTTCGCACTTAGGGTTTCCTGCTCTCCCAATCCCCTGCTGTAGCTAGCTGAGATCCGCAGAGAGACTCGCCTCTGTGTACTGTTGATTGCAAGGAAGTGAGGCCGTATCCTCACTGTTGTAGCGTGTGGTAGTCACACGGTTGCAATTCGTGGTTGTGATTTGCGATTTGTTCGTGTTCTTCGCGGAATCCTTTTTCTCCACGTTTTTTTCCCATCGCTCGATCTCTTTGCTCGGTTCATCTTTTGCAAATCCGTTTGAACCAAGCTGTCCTAGGTCGTGAGGCACTTCCTTCCAACGAAGGAATTCTCCCCTAACCTCACGGTCTAGGAGATCGAACGATTTTCGTGTTGGATCGGTTTTTGCTCCATTGCCCCGATTTCTTCCATTTCCTCGATTTGGAGTTATGTTCGAGCCATGATTCCCATGGGATAGCTCACTAACATCCTTGGAACTCCTCACACCAAGTCTAAGCCTTAGTGCTTTTGATTCGGAGGAGATCGAGTGGATTTCATGGAAGAACTGCACTGCATCGGGGGCATCGGACGCTCGAGTTCGTAGCATCGGACGCTGTCCCCTTTGGCATCGGAGGCTCCGTTGCCACGTGTCCGGATCTGACATTTTCTAAGGAGCATCGAACGCTACCACCGGACGCTCCATTGTGCATCGGACGCGCCGGAGTGTGACCATCGGACGTTGAGAGTTCACTGTTCACAGCGTCCGATGCGTATGCAGTAAGGTTTCTGTTTTGCACTTTTCGCATCGGACGCGTCCGTTGGTTGGGCATTGGACGCTGCCAGCGTCCGATGCTGCTGTGTCTGCGCAGTCTTGTTCGCTGTTCGTTCGTGCGATCTCGGATTTGGTTTCCGTCTTTTGCGTTGGCTTTCTAGAGTTGTGTAGTGTCCCGCTGTGCTTCTAGGAAGCATCCACCCTACATCTAGGGTCGTGGACACTAGCAAGCTCTAAGGTTTGCTTCTGGGGTTTATTCTTGGGACAGTGGCTACTAGTTTCTGAAAGGAAAATTTAAAGCTCCCATTCACCCCCCTCTGGTCGCTTTCTGGTTGCTTCTCGGTCCTTCAGCCGCGCACCTCTCACCGTCAGGTAGTCAAGCGCATTATGAGGTACTTATGCTTCACACCTGAGTTTGGGATTTGGTATTCTGCTTCTTCTATCCTCTCCCTTTGCGGTTATTTCGATGCCGATTTTGCTGGTTGTCGCATTAAGAGCAAGTCCACTTCTGGGACTTGTCAGTTTATTGGTTCTTCTCTTGTATCGTGGTGTTCTCGCAAGCAGTCTAGTGTCGCCCCAGTCTACCACGAAGGCTGAGTATGTTGCTGCGGCTAGCTACTGTTCCTAGTTACTCTGAATGATGACCACTTTGCGTGATTTTGGTCTGAGTTTTTCTCGCGTTCCTTTGCTTTGTGACAGCACGAGTGCGATTAGCGTTGCTAAGAACCCCGTGCTGCACTCTATGACCAAACACATTGATGTGCGCTTTCATTTTCTGTGAGACCACTATGAGAAGGGTGATATCGACCTTCGTCATGTCGATACTCATCATCAGTTGGCTGATATTTTCACCAAGCCTTTAGACCAATCAACTTTTGCTAGGTTGAGAGGTGAGCTTGGTGTGTGTTTCCCCTTTTAGATGGGGGAAACATTTTGACATTTGTATCATAAACTGACCTTGTGTTTTTCATTTGGTATCTTTTCTGCATTTCATCCTACATATTTACATTCAGAGCTTCATATATATAATCGTTAGAATGTGACTATGCTCTGTACAGTGTTTGCTCTAATGCTTTATGATGATGCTTGTAGCTCATGCTCTTTCTGATCACTAATACATATTGTGAGCTGAGCTATTTTCTAAATGGTGAATTTGATTAATGATCATAAAACTTGAAAATGTTCACCATTAAGATATGCAACTAGCATGTGTAGGATGTGTTGAAATCACTTGTGCTTTTCATATATGCTAGGTTGCTATGTCTCTAGTTCTGAGTCTTTCACTTGCTTGGTCTGTTCATATTCTGTTATTAAAATGAGCCAAGATAAGTAATTTGGAAAGATCGAGATGAGATTGCTTGTCAACACATCAAAGTTTCGAGACCGTTTCTCATTGCACTTTGAGTTAAACTTGAGATGTGTAGTGTATGACCGAAACTGTTGTTTTAAGCTTCTGATTGCTTCTGCATAGGCTTCACACAGTTGAAAAGTTAGGCAATGACAAGCTTTCAACCTCACGCAATCACATGCTGATTTTGAACTTGTGTAATTTCACCGCTGCAACTCCGATAAAATTCGAATACACAAGTGTTTGTTTCATTCTGCAGCATGATGATTGAACTGTGCTAGGGGTAGTTCACCTTGTATAACTGTTTAGCACTTGTTTGACTTCCTGTCTATACATGCTTAGTGCTATTTTGATGGTGAATACCTTCTTTTGGCTGAAAACTGCTCTTTTGCTCAAATGTTCAAATTTCGTATTTAGTGATCAGTTTGAGGCTTTGCTAGCATTCTGTGCATACACTGAGTCATCGGATCAGCATTTTGACTAGCATCTTCATATTCTATCGACTATATGCCTGAAGCTGCTAACTTGCATTTTTGACTCATATGCATTTTGGAAGGGGGAGTTATTCTGTCAAGGGGGAGAAACTTGCTTGATAGTGTATTTTCAACTAAGGGGGAGAAAATATTGCAAATCATGTGCTTTCCTGGTTGTGTGCACTTGAGGAGCTTGGAGTTTGCTCGTTCCTGAGTTCTTGAGCTTGATTTTCAGTTGGTATGGAGCGTTTTTGCTAGTTGTGTTGAGCCTCCGCCTCTTTCTTGAGGGACTAGCAAACGTTTTCAGTTCTTCAATTGGTATCAAACTCTTTTTCTTGAGTTGGTAACAGTTGTTATTGAGCTTTCCTGCTAGCGGTGTTGAGCCTATTCTACCTCTTCTTGAGGGCTAGCTTTGCTTTGCTTGGTCGCATCGAGCCGTTGCCCATGTCTTTGGGGACCAAGTTGTCTTGCTCTTTCCACTTGACCTTCTTCGGCTTTGCTATGCTTTTGGGTCATTTGGTCGAGTTCTCTCTCCTTCTTCTACCTTCTTCTATTTCATTATGATTTGTGTTGGTAGTTGACAATGCACTCATCAAGGGGGAGATTGCGGATACTTGGGTGTATGCCGAGTCTCTGAGTGATGAGTGATTGTCAACTGGGATAATGCGCATGTTCTTTGGCTTGTGTTGTATAGGTGTCGAGCACGGATACAGTGATCAAAGGCAAGGTGAAGGTCAAGTAGAGACGTGTCGTGCCACAAAACTCGGGTTGGGGACGGTTTCTAGGTTTGGGCCTCAAAACCTGGGTGCTGCGGGTTTCTGAGTTTGGGCCTCAAAACTCAAGCCATGGATGGCTGGTTTCCCGGTTTGGGCCTCAAAACCGGGGGCGAAGTCCGGGAAAAGGACAAGCAGAGCGGTGGCAGCACGTGGCGGCAATCGGGGAGGTTGCGTCGAGGCAACGCTACCAGTTGTGCGGGCGTGGCCGTCGGATCACCACCTACCACGAGTTGGTCCAGAATAACCCTAGGGTTTAGCTGGTTCGCTCTGTAATTAGTTAGGGGTAGAGTGGGAATTAGAATTAGGATAAGTAGAGGGAGACACCCACCTCCCATCCTATCTCAGTCATTTGCTCTTTGCCTTTTAGGTTTTCCTGCTCTCCCAATCCCCTGCTGTAGCAACTGAGATCCGTAGAGAATCATACCTCTGTGTACTGGAGATTTTGAGGAAGTGAGACCGTAATCTCACTGTTGTAGCGTGTGGTAGCCACACGGTTGCAAATCAATGTGTTGATCCGCGTTTTGTTCGTGTTCTTCGCGTTCTTCCTTTCTCCGTGATTTTCCCGTCACTCGATCTCCCTCTCTACTGCGTCTTTTCGAAATCCGTTTGAATCAACTTGTTCTTTACAGTGAGGAGATCATTTCCACTGAAGGAATTCATCTAACTCCTCACGAACAAGTAGATCGGGTTGATTTCATTTTCGTGGTGCTTTTTCGGTTCATACACCTTCCCCTTCGACTTCCCGGTGTTTGAGTTGATTTGAGCGAATGATTTCTTGGGGATAGTCTTCCAACTACCTCGTGATCATCTTCTCCAAGTTTAGAAACAAGGGATTTTGATTTGAATCAATTTTGGGAGGATTTGAGTTGAAGGCGACCGAAATCGCCTTCTCTGGGCACTCGCGGACAGTCCGCGGTTGTTCCCGCGGACAGTCCGTGCGTCGTTCTGCGACCGAGCAGTGGTCGCGCGGCTCGGCTGTGCTAACTCGGTTTTGACCGGCGGACAGTCCACCGTAGTCGGTCACGGACAGTCCGCGAGCCGACCAGGGAGGTTCAGCAGCAATGCGGTTTCACGCTTTTGACCGGCGGATAGTCCGCCATCCCCTTGCGGATAGTCTGCGGTAGGGGCGGACAGTCCGGGACATCAGGGCGGGACAGTCCGGGATCCTGGTGCTTGTTGCGGTTTAGTGCGTTTGCTCTCCCGACTTCTTCTCTTGGTTTCCGGACTTCTCGTTTGGCCCTAGAGTTGACCAAGGAACCTCTCTAGGTATCTTTGCTACTTGTTAGCTGAGAACACAAGGTTGATATGTGCCCTTGTGGTTCCCTTCCTGAGTGATGAGTGATCGATCAACGGACAACATGTCTCTTGGCTGTGTTGATGTGCAGGTGCGGAGCTCGGGCAGTGGTCGAAGGTGAGGTGAAGGTCAAGTGGGGACGTGTCGTGCTGACGGACCGGGAGCGGTGAAGGGCGGACGTGGAGCTTGGACCGACGGACCGGGAGACCTGAGGATCAGCTGTGGTAGCTGGCACGTGGCGTTGACAAGCAAGAGTACATGGGGATGTGCGATGCATCGGCCGAGTCAGGAGGAAGGTGATGGCGTCGTGACACTTGGCGGGAGGCCAAGGAGGATGGCGAATGCACTGTGCCCGGCGTGGAGGCTGGACATGCTCCGGCATCGGTGCTGGAACTCGGGGTGTGCGAACCACATCCCGCCTACGGCACGGGTTCGGTAGCAGAGCCTCGAAAAGCTACCCTCGACGGTTTCCGAGTTTGGGCCTCAAAACTCGGGGTGGCCGGTTTCCGAGTTTGGACCTCAAAACTCGGCGTGGACGGTTTTCAGGTTTGGGCCAGAAAACCTGGGTGCGCGGGTTTCTGAGTTTGGGCCACAAAACTCAGCAAGAGGACAGGTTTCCCGGTTTCGGCCTCAAAACCGGGGGAGGCCCAGTTTTCCCGGTTTCGGCCTCAAAACCGGGGGGAGGTCCGCAAAAAGGACGGTCGACGTGTGGCGGCGTGGAGAGGCTGGCGCGGAGGCGAGGCTATCCACGAGGTAGGCGCGGCGGTCGACTGGGCGGCACGTGGCGGCATCCTGAGGCTTGCGTCGAGGCGAAGCTAAGGATGAGGAAGGCGCGTGGCCGTCAGATCAACTATCAGCAGAGTTGGATCAGGATACCCCTAGGGTTGGCCGCTTCGCTCGTGTATCTAGGGGTAGTGAGGGGATCTGCCTCGTTCTCCCTCTCCACAAGATGATTTTCGATTCCACTTGAATCAATTTGTTCTTGGTTGTGAGCCCCTTCTTTCTACCGAAGGAATTCTCTCCTTACCTCACGAATCCATAGATCGAGTTGATTTTGTGTTCGTTCTTAGTTCTTTCCCTTTTTCGGTGATCCACGAATCTCTCTTGATTGATTTGGTTTGGTGCGATGATTTCTTAGGATTAGCACCCCAATACATAGAGGATCACCTGGGAGAAGTTTGATCGAAGTCCCTTTTGATTTGGTGAAGTTCCGATCAATTTGACTTTTGTCCCGAGCAGCTTTTCTGCTCTCTGTTCATCTGCGGACAGTCCGCGCCCCCAGCGGCGGACAGTCCGGGGATCGGGGCTGGTCAGGTCAGTCAGGCGCAGTCCCCTGATTGTTCACTGTCAAGTGAACGGCGGACAGTCCGCGGTACAAACCCGCGGACAGTCCGGGACCTGTCCAGCAGACTTGCAGAACTGTTCTGTTTCTGGTCGTTTGCCGGCGGGCAGTCCAGACTCCCAGTGTCGGACAGTCCGGCGTTGGGCGGACAGTCCGGAATCCTGACCCCGGACAGTCCGCGAACCTGCAGTCTTTGCAATTTTGCTCCGAGGCTTTGGCAGCCGCTTTTGGGCTTTCTCCGGAGGTTTCGCTGTACCACTAGGACATCTCCTAGGGTATCCACCGACTCGTAGGTCGTGAACTCTCCGGTCGTTTTGTGTCTTCGCTTTTGGGTGACTTTCTGGGACAAGGGCCATACTATTCATGAGTTGAATTTGAGGCTCCCATTCACCCCCCCTCTGGTCGCTAATCCGGTCCTTCAATTGGTATCGGAGCCGGTTAAGGATCTCTCCTACCTTAATCGGTTTCGGATCCTAAGGGCGACATGGAACGAGGGAACAACAAGGCTCCTTGGTTCCATGGAACGAACTATCCCTATTAGAAGATTCGGATGCGTGCTTATCTCAACAGCATCGGATCTTCTATTTGGGAGATATGTGAGAACGCTAAGTACGTAGTCCTTGCGGCTCGTGTGGGTCAGATCCAGATTGACCAACACGTGGCCAACTCCAAGGCTCGTAATGCTCTTCTGGCCAGCCTCTCCCTTCCTGAGTTTGAACGTATCTCTGAGCTTGAGACGACACGAGAGATCTGGGTGAAGCTTCAAAGCTATCACGAGGGGACCGCTCAGGTCAAGACCAGACTCTTCGAGACCTAAAAGCGAGAGTATGAGAACTTTGTTCAGTTGGAGGGAGAGACGATTGACGCTATGTTCGCTCGTTTCCAGACGATCGTGAACAAGATGCGTGCCAATCGGGCCAACCTACCCTATGACGATCATGAGAGGGCTCTCAAGTTGCTATATGCCCTGGATCGGAGGGTATGGGAGGTGAAGGTGTCGACCATCATTGAGTCTCCTGCTTACGACACCCTCATCGTGGACGAGCTGTTCAGCAAGCTCAAGTCCACCGAGATCGATCACCTGACTCAGACCAAGCTGAAGAACCCATCTTCACACACCATGGCTTTGGTCTCAGGCACAAGTGGATCGACTTTCTCTGCTGACGCTTCACCTCCTCTTGTTGCTTTGTCTTCTTTGCATACAGTCACGGAGGAGCAGTTGGAGGCGCTTGGAGACGACGAGCTCGCCCTCGCCATCACTCGGTTCTCGCAGTTTCACAACAACCGCCTGAATCGCCGGCGTGGTGGCGCACGCGAGGGCTGCTACAAGTGTGGTGATCTAGAACACTTCATGGCGAACTGCCCCAAGAACGACAAGAACTTCCCCGGCAAAACCGCAACTTCAGGCGCAAGGGCAAGCTGGAGAACAAGGCCGGGAAGAAGAAGAAGAATGGCTTCTACCGCCAGGAGGACATGGAGAAGGCTTTCGACGCCGACAAGCGTGCCTTCCTCGCCACTATCGGCGATGGCGAGAAGACCTCCGACTGTGACTCCAGCGACGACGAGTCCGAGCACAAGATGTAGGATCGCTTCAACGGATTCTGCTTCTTCGCCAAATCCTCCAAGGGCTTATGCACCATGGCCTTGGATGAAGAGGACTGCAAGCACCAAGCAGAGGACGCCGATGACGCCCACAGCGACGACGACGACGACAACGCTTCCGAGGTATCAAACTCTTCTGAAGTCAATTGTCTCATTGATGAGCGAGATAGGTTTGCGGATTTAGTCCTTGTCCTGGAGAAGAGGCTTATGCAAGTTTTCCAAGAGCACGGTGAGTTTAAGGCTAAGATGAAAGAGGCGCGTAAGGAGCTTGAGTTCTCCAGGTCCGAGGTGAAGGTAGCCGATGTGGAGGAGTGTGAGGAGTGCACGATGCATATGACAAACTTTGCCACCCTGCAAACCAAGTATGCCTCTTTGATTGAGGTGTATGATGAGCTGAAGAGTAGGCTAGACTTGGTGGGTGATTGCAAAGAGTGTCCCTCCCTGAAGGAAGAGCTGGAGGAAGTGAAGGCTAGGTCCTCTTTGCTTGGTGCGTGCAAGCTTTGCCCTAGCTTGCGAACTGAGTTGGCAGCAGTTAATGCCAAGCTTGCTGAAGCCTTGAAGGCCAGCTCAGTTAGCACCTTGTCCGCTCCATGTGAGCGATGCGTGGGGATGGAGCTTGAGATTGCCAACTGTCGGCATGGCAGGATGCAAACCGAGGAGGAAAACACATACCTTCGGTCCATCCTGAGTTGGGTGTCATGCAGTGAGCCGCAGTTGGGCATGATGATCAGTCAGTTCAAGATGGGAACTGATTGCCCGGGAGTAGGCTTTACTTCAGGTGGGAAGGGCGCTAGTACCTTTGGTAAGATCGGTGAGTTTAGCGGAGTGAACCCGAGTGAGAAACCATCCGCTATCCCTATGCTTACCAAGATCACCCCACCTGAGCCTCCCAAGCCTATCACCAAGGATGGCATCCTTGATGAACCTCCCAAGGCTCCACCTCGCAAGCAAGTATGGGTTCCCAAACCTAACCATCTTAGGAACACACTTGACACCCTTTCTGACGTATCTAGTGATCCCCTTCCGAAGGGCAAGCAGCCAGCCAGAGTGAACAACCCTCGCAACCGTAGGAACCAACAACCCAAGAGAGTGGTGAGGTTCAAGTGCGAGTACTGTCACCGTGAGGGTCACCTAGCTGAGTTTTGCTTTCGGAGGAAGAGAGACGCTAGGAAGGAGTTGGAGCTAAACAACCAGGCCAGGCACCACACTCTCCATGGTGTGCAAGGTCGGGGAGTTCAGAGGCAGGGCGCTGGACATGGAGGTGCACCCCCTCAGGTTGCTAGGCCCCAGGCAGCTAGACCACAGGGTGGTGGTCGTGCCCGTCGTGGTTCCGGTCGTCCTCAATACGATCGTGAGCCGAGTGTAAGAGGCTTTGCTGCTCAGTCCCTTAGCGGACCACCTTTTCAGTATGGTGGTGATCGCTTTGCTCAAATGGGACAAGTAGGTCAGTTTGGAGGTTTTCCATTCCATAGCGGACCACCCTTTCAGGTTGGTGGTGATCGCTATCCACCCATGGGACGAGGACAGTTTGGTGTTGCTTCTAACACTTTTTCTGGGCCTATGACATAGCACTGGTATCCTTCTCAGTATACTAACCCCAGTGTTGTGCCATATGCTCACTTCCTGCCCTTCTATTGATGCAGGAACTTCGGCTGGAGAATATGTGGCTCATGGATTCCGGGTGTTCGCGCCACATGACCGGAAAGAAGGAATGGTTCTCTAGCCTGAGCCCCGTGATGCACAAGGAGTACATCACTTTCGGGGATAATAGTAGAGGTAAGGTTGTTTCTCAGGGAGCTATCTGGCTCAATGAGAACTTTGTCCTGAAGAATGTTGCCTTGGTTTCTAATTTGCATTTCTACTTGCTTTCTGTTTCGCAACTTCTTGAGGATGATTGTGAGGTGCGCTTTAAGAAGGGTTTGAGTCGCGTTTTAGACCCTCGGGGAGATCTTGTTTGTCGGATCATCCCTTTTGGCCGTGTTTTCAGAGCCGACTTTTCTCAGTCTTTCGGCTCTGCTAGGTGTTTGATGGCTGGTCCTTCTTCTGATTTGTGGAAGTGGCCTAGGAGGCTCGGTCACTTGAGTTTTGACTTGCTTGCAAGGCATAGCTCACTTGGCTTAATCCAAGGATTGCCCAAGCTTAAGTTTCAGAAGGACCTCGTTTGCCATCCTTGTCGTCACGGGAAGATGGTTGCTGCTTCTCACCCACCTGTTAATCAGGTGATGACAAAGCGACCCGGCGAGCTTTTTCACATGGACACAGTTGGTCCAGCTCGGGTTTGCTCAGCAGGTGGGAAGTGGTACGTTCTAGTGATCGTTGACGATTTTTCGAGGTACTCTTGGGTGTTCTTTATGGAGGGTAAGGATGAAGCTTTTCCTTTTGCTCGTGATCTGATTCTGAAGTTGAAAACTGAGTTTCCACCTGATACCATTAGAGCTATTCATAGCGATAATGGTACTGAGTTTGATAACTCTCAGTTTGCTTCCTTCTGTTCTTCTAATGGAATCGAGCATCAGTTTTCTTCTCCTTATATCCCTCAGCAGAACGGTGTTGTTGAGCGCAAGAACCGAACCCTTGTTGAGATGGCCAGGACGATGCTTGATGAGCATAGGACTCCTAGGCGTTTTTGGGCCGAGGTGATCAACACTGCTTGCCATGTTTCAAATCGCATCTTTCTTCGTGCTTTGATGAAAAAGACTTCTTATGAGTTGCGTTTTGGACGGGTACCCAAGGTATCTCATTTTCGGTTGTTTGGGTGTAAGTGCTTTATCCTGAAGCAAGGCAATTTGGACAAATTTGAATCTCGCTCTGCTGATGGGGTGTTTCTTGGTTATGCTTCTTATTCACGTGCTTATCGAGTTCTTAACCTTGAAACTAACCGGATAGTGGAGACCTGCGAGGTCACATTCGATGAAACTATGCCTTGTGTTTCTTCTGCTTTTGATGTTGCAGGAGAACAGGAGTTGGGAGAGACCATCTTTGTGGAGGAGGAGCAGGAGAATGCCGATTGGGGTGATCCCGAGCCAACTCCACTGGCTGCCCCCGTCGACCCTGCGACGTCTACTTCAGCTCGAGGACCTGATCCCACGACGTCTTCTTCTTGGGGTCCTCTAGAGCCACCTCTCGAGCAAGCACCTGCTACACCTAGGAGAGCGACAACATCTGGCGAGGGGGAGGCGACTTCGGCGAGGCAAGCACCCCGAAGCGTTCAGCAAGTTCACCCTCCGCGCCAGATGATCGGCGGCATCGACCAGCGAGTCACGCGGTCGCGAGCGTATGAAATCTCTCACTTTGCTCATTCTGCATTCGTTGCTTCTTTTGAGCCCAAAGATGTTGGACACGCACTTTCTGATTCTAACTGGGTCAATGCCATGCATGAGGAGTTAGAAAACTTTGAGCGAAACCAAGTTTGGACCTTAGTTCCACCTCCACCACAATGCCACCCTATAGGTACCAAGTGGGTTTTTAAGAACAAAGAGGGTGAGGACGGGATGGTAGTGAGGAACAAGGCTAGACTAGTAGCCCAGGGTTTTTGCCAAAAAGAGGGAATAGACTATGAGGAAACCTTTGCCCCTGTAGCCCGTTTAGAAGCCATTAGAATCCTTCTAGCCTTTGCTGCTTCGAAGGGTTTTAAGCTTTATTAGATGGATGCCAAGAGTGCCTTCTTGAATGGGTATATAGAGGAAGAGGTTTATGTTAGGCAACCCCCTGGCTTTGAAGATCCCAAGTTTCCAAACCATGTTTATAAACTTTCAAAAGCTTTGTATGGTTTGAAACAAGCCCCGAGAACGTGGTACGATCGTTTGAAAACCTTTTTACTCTCCAAAGGTTTTAAAATGGGACGGGTCGATAGAACTTTGTTTCTCCTCAAGCAAGGCAACGATACCCTGTTAGTTCAAATTTACGTGGATGACATCATCTTTGGTGGCTCTTCTCATGCGCTTGTTGCCAAGTTTGCAGATACTATGAGCAGAGAGTTTGAGATGAGTATGATGGGCGAGTTGACTTTCTTCCTCGTGTTGCAAATTAAGCAAACCCGAGACGGGACATTTGTGCATCAAGGAAAGTACACGAAGGATATCCTGAAAAAATTTGACATGGGCGAGGCCAAGCCTCTTACGACGCCCATGCCGACGACTGCGGTGATGGACGTGGACCAGGACGGAGAGCCGGTTGACCAGAAGGAGTAGAGAAGCATGATTGGCTCGCTTCTGTACCTGACGGCAACGAGGCCAGATATACAGTTTTCTGTGTGTCTGTGCGCTCATTTTCAGGCGTCCCCTCGGACTTCCCACAAGCAAGCGGTCAAGCGCATCATGAGGTACCTCTGAAACACTCCTGAGTTTGGACTTTGGTACTCCTCTTCTTCGACTCTTTCGCTTTGTGGGTATTCCGATGCTGATTTTGTCGGCTGTCGGCTTGAGCGCAAGTCTACTTCTGGGACTTGTCAGTTTCTTGGCTCGTCTTTGGTTTCGTGGTCTTCTCGCAAGCAGTCGAACGTAGCCCAGTCTACTACTGAAGCCGAGTATGTTGCCGCTGCTTCCTGTGCTTCACAGCTTTTATGGATGGTTGCTATATTGCGTGATTTTGGTCTAGATTTCAGTCGTGTCCCTTTGCTTTGCGATAGCACTTCTGCCATTAGTGTAGCAAAGAACCCTATTCTTCACTCCAAGACCAAGCACATCGATGTTCGCTTTCACTTTCTTCATGATCACTATGAGAAAGGCAACATCAATCTTAGGCATGTAGACACCCATAACCAGGTTGCGGATATTTTCACCAAGCCTTTGGATCTCTCAACTTTTGCTAGGTTGAGAGGTGAGCTTGGTGTGTGTTTCCCCTTTTAGATGGGGGAAACATTTTACTTGTTGTAAAATAAACTGACTTTCTGATCCTTTTTGTTTTTGGGTCTTGAGTCGTTCTGTTTTTCTTTTGGCTCCGATTCTGATTTCCTCATGCATACATCTTTTATTTCAAGCTTCATGTCTATATTCCTTAGAATGAATTTATGCTCTGATTAGTGTATGCTTCAATAATATATGATGATGCTTGTAGCTTAGGCTCTCTTTGATCACTGTTACAATTTGTGAGCTAAGCTATTTCTTTCAGAACGCTGAACATGTTTAATGAACTTAAAAACTTGATACATATTCACCATTGAGTTTGGCAACTAGCATGTGTAGGATGTGTTGAGGTCACTTGAGCTATTGCGTATATGCTAGGTTGCTATGTCTCTAGTTCTGAGTCATTCACTTGCTTGGGCTATGTATAATCTGCTTAAAATGAACCAAGTTTTAGTGAATTGAAAAGATCGAGATGGGATTGCTTTGTCAGCACATCACGGTATCGAGACTGTTTCTCATAGCACTTTGAGTTAAAGTTGAGCCGTGTAGTGTAAGACCGAAACCGATGGTTTAAGCTCCTGATTGCATATGCATAGGCTTAGCACGGTTGGAAATTTAGGCAATGACAAGCTTTCAACCTCTCGCAATCACATGCTGAATTTGAACTTGTGTAAAAACCGCTGCAAATTTTCCGATAAAATGTGAAAACACAAGTCTATGTTTCATTCTATAGCATGATGATTGAACTGTGCTAGGGGTAGTTCACCTTACATACATGTTTAGCACTTGTTTGACTTCCTGTCTATACATGCTTAGTGCTAATTTGATGGTGAAACTCCTTTCTAAATGGCTTAAAACTGCTCACTTGGCTTATGCGTTCATATTTCATATTTGGTGATCAGTTTGAGCCTTTGCTAGCACTTGTGTATGTTGCTATGTAGTCGGATCAGCACTCATTAGAGCATTCTTTCACTCTTTCGAGTATATACCTAAAGCTGCTAACATGCATTTTTGACTCATGTGCATTTGCTTGACTCCGATAGGCATGACCTAGCTCCGTTTGACTTACTTGAGCTCTTTTCCTTCTCTTTTTGATTGCAAATTGCCCCCAAGGGGGAGAATTGGGGAGAATGTCTTGTTGTGGTGACAATTTGCAATTTGTGCTTCACTTGTTGAGGGGGAGTTCTTTGAGTGAGGGGGAGTGTTTCTGCCTGCTCTGAGTTGGTTTTGGCTGATATCGATCTTTTCAGCTAGTTGCGTCGAGCCTCTGTGCCTCTGTCTTGAGGGACTAGCTGTCTTCATCTTGTTTTGGTGGTTCTTGATTGGTATCGAGCTTACTGCTGGTTGTGTTGAGCCTCTGTGCCTCTATCTTGAGGGACTAGCAGTAGCTGCTTCTTACGCAGTCTTCATTTTGTGTTCGAGCTTTCAGCTAGTGGTGTTGAGCCTCTTCTGCCTCTTCTTGAGGACTAGCCTACTTCTGACTTGGTTGCGTCGAGCCGTTGCCCATGTCTTTGGGAACCAAGTCTTGTGCTCTGATTTTGATCGAGTTTTGCTTCTTGATGAGTTGTTGCTCCGATCTTTTGCTTGGTTGTATCGAACCGTTGCCCATGTCTTTGGGGACCAAGCTTCGCTTATCTCGAATTGTTCTTCTTCGGCCTTTTCTCTGGCTTTTGGACACTTCGAGTGAGTTTTCTCCTTCTATCTAATTCTGCTTTTTCTTCTATTCTGGTTACGGATACTATGAGTTGACGATGCACTCATCAAGGGGGAGATTGAGAACACAAGGTTGATATGTGCCCTTGTGGTTCCCTTCCTGAGTGATGAGTGATCGATCAACGGGTAACATGTCTCTTGGCTGTGTTGATGTGCAGGTGCGGAGCTCGGGCAGTGGTCGAAGGTGTGGTGAAGGTCAAGTGGGGATGTGCCGTGCCGACGGACCGGGAGCGGTGAAGGGCGGACGTGGAGCTTGGACCAACGGACCGGGAGACCTGAGGATCAGCTGTGGTAGCTGGCACGTGGCGTTGACAAGCAAGAGTACATGGGGATGTGCGGTGCATCGGCCGAGTCGGGAGGAAGGTGATGGCGTCGTGACACTTGGCGGGAGGCCAAGGAAGGATGGCGAATGCCACTGTGCCCAGCGTGGAGGCTGGACATGCTCTGGCATCGGTGCTGGAACTCGGGGTGTGCAAACCACATCCCACCTACAGCACGGGTTCGGCAGCTGAGCCTCGAAAAGCTACCCTCGACGGTTTCCGAGTTTGGGCGTCAAAACACGGGGTGGCCGGTTTCCGAGTTTGGACCTCAAAACTCGGCGTGGATGGTTTCCAGGTTTGGGCCACAAAACCTGGGTGCGCGTGTTTCTGAGTTTGGGCCACAAAACTCAGCCTGAGGACAGGTTTCCTGGTTTTGGCCTCAAAACTGGGGGAAGGCCCAGGTTTCCCGGTTTCGGCCTCAAAACCGGCGGGAGGTGCGCAAAAAGGACGGTCGACGCGTGGCGGCGTGGAGAGGCTGGCACGGAGGCGAGGCTATCCACGAGGTAGGCGCGGCGGTCGACTGGGCGGCACGTGGCGGCATCCTGAGGCTTGCGTCGAGGCGAAGCTAAGGATGAGGAAGGCGCGTGGCCGTCAGATCAACTATCAGCAGAGTTGGATCAGGATACCCTAGGGTTGGCCGCTTCGCTCGTGTATCTAGGGGTAGTGAGGGGATTATTGTTTTAGGCTATAAATAAGAGAGGCACCCCTCCTCTCCTCCTATCCTTGCAGTCATTTGTTTCCTGAGCTCTCTCTCTAGCCCTCGCTTAGGTTCTAATCATACCTCGCTGCAAGCGATCCGCAGAGACGGGAATCATACCTCTATGTATTTTGATCTTTTGAGGAAATGAGACCGTATTCTCGTTGTCTCCTCGTGTGGAGGAATTTCGGCTGAAATCGAATCGTGTTCTATGTTCTTCACATTTTGGTTTTTCATCTCTTGGAGATTTGCCTCGTTCTCCCTCTCCACAAGATGATTTTCGATTCCACTTGAATCAATTTGTTCTTGGTCATGAGCCCCTTCTTTCAACCGAAGGAATTCTCTCCTAACCTCACGAATCCATAGATCGGGTTGATTTTGTGTTCGTTCTTAGTTCTTTCCCTTTTTCGGTGATCCACGAATCTCTCTTGATTGATTTGGTTTGGTGCGATGATTTCTTAGGATTAGCACCCCAATACATAGAGGATCACCTGGGAGAAGTTGATCGAAGTCCCTTTTGATTTGGTGAAGTTCCGATCAATTGACTTTTGTCCCGAGCAGTTTTTCTGCTCTCTGTTCATCCGCGGATAGTCCGCGCCCCAGCGGCGGACAGTCCGGGGATCGGGGCTGGTCAGGTCAGTCAGGCGCAGTCCCCTGATTGTTCACTGTCAAGTGAACGGCGGACAGTCCGCGGTACAAACCCGCGGACAGTCCGGGACCTATCCAGCAGACTTGCAGAACTGTTCTGTTTCTGGTCGTTTGCCGGTGGACAGTCCGGACTCCCAGTGTCGGACAGTCCGGCGTTGGGCGGACAGTCCGGGATCCTGACCCCGGACAGTCCGCGAACCTGCAGTCTTTGCAGTTTTGCTCCGAGGCTTTGGCAGCTGCTTTTGGGCTTTCTCCGGAGGTTCCGCTGTACCACTAGGACATCTCCTAGGGTATCCACCTACTCGTAGGTCGTGAACTCTCCGGTCGTTTCGAGTCTTCGCTTTTGGGTGACTTTCTGGGACAAGGGCCATACTATTCATGAGTTGAATTTGAGGCTCCCATTCACCCCCCCTCTGGTTGCTAATCCGGTCCTTCATTAGCATTGGTATTTGGGGATTTCTCAACGTAGCCTCCTATCTACGTTCGGGACTTGGTTTTTAGGGGTCGGATTAGTGCCGGTGCTTTTGGCTTTTGGTTCGCTCTGGCTTTGTGGTGCCTCGCTGTGATCCTAGGGATCATCCACCGTCTTCCAAGGGTCATGGGCATCACAGTTTCGATCGAAGCTCTTGGGGTTGATTTTGGGGACAGAAGGCCAAAGTTTTGAGAGAAATTTTTGAGCTCCCATTCACCCCCCCTCTGGTCGCCTTGCTATTGCATTCTCGGTCCTTCATGGAATGCAAAAGCCAAAAACATCCTTTTTAGAGGCATTTGCAAGGATGTGTTTAACCGCGTCTGGAACCACAAAAATTCCCATGATCTATGGGAAAACATTTGTGCGCTCCATGAGGGAACCAAGAGTGAGCGTGAGGAGCGCTATCATTTAGTTATGCAAAAAACTTCATTCATTTGATATGCATGCTAATGAAAATGCAAATGAAATGTACTCATGCTTGAATGTTCTTGTAGAAGAACTCAATGGACTTGGCCTCACACAAATGCAACCATCTGATGTTGTGAGGAAGATTCTTTGTGTCCTTCCAATTGAGAAGTATGGACACATTATGACCGTGCTACATCAAAGTGATCTTTCCACTGCTACACCAACTCAAATCTTGGGAAAGATCAATGCGCATGCGATGTACATGCACATCACACCAAGTGGTGGCTCCTCCACCGACAAGAAGAAGGACTTGGCCTTCAAAGCTATCCATGACAAGAAGGGCAAGTCCAAGGCAATTGAGATGCATCATGAAAGCTCAAGTGATGAAGAAGATGACACTAACATTGCTCTCATGGTGAGAAGGACCACAAAGATGTTGAAGAAGCTTCACAAGAATGGAGTCAACTTTGACTCAAGAAAGAAGAAATTCTTCACAAGTAGCAAGAGAAGGCCAATCTCCGAGATGGATTGCTACAATTGCGGTGAACTTGTCCATCTTGCTCACCAATGCACCAAGCCCAAGAAAGACAACTACAAGAACAAGAACAAGGGCCAGAAATATGACTCATCAAGTGAAGATGAGAAGAAGAGTGAGAAGCCCTACAAGAAGGATGGCAAGAAGAAGAAGCAATACCACAAGAAAGGTGGCAAAGCTTACATTGTTGGTGATTGGCACCCTAACATTGACTCCTCCGGTGGCTCATCCAATGAAGATAGTGATGATGAGAAGGAGAAGGTGGCCGCTCTAGTGATTGGGACTTCCACTCCACCACCACCACCGTTGCCATCATCCACTACACACCTATGCCTCATGGGCAAGGGTTACCAGAAGGTACAAAGTGATGATGAATCTAGTGATGATGAGAGTGATGGAGAATTCAAAGCTCCCACATATGATGAACTCGTTGATTTGCTAAACAACTATTCTAGAATCATAAGAAAGACTAAAGCTAAAAATGAGAAGCTTGTTGATGAAAATGAATCTCTTGTTGAAAAGTATGATCATGCTATACATACTAGTAATGAGCAACAAAGTGAACTTGATACTATGTCATCATCTATCAAGGAGCTCAAGTATTCTAACAAAGAGCTCAAAGCTAAAAATGAAAAACTTGATAAGATGCATAGTACCTTAACTCTAGCTATGCTTTGCTTAAGGAACAATATACTCAAGTTAAGGTAGATCATGATACACTTGTTGTAGCTTATGATATACTTTCTCATGAGACACATGATGCCCCTAACCTTGTTGTTAAGTGTGACATAGCAACATCTTGTGAGGACTTGGTTAGTGATCATAATGAGCAAAGAGCTAGTGGCAAGGGCAAGAAAGTGGTTGTGGCCGATCACTATGATGACTATGTCAAGATCAAGAATGAGAATGCAAGGCTCAAGATTGATCTAGAGAAGCTATCAACCACCAAGCAAGTTGTCATCCAAACTCATGATGATGACTATAGCATCACACTTGAGCTAGACATGCTAAAAGAAAACAAGAGATTAAAGATGGAGAGGGATTACAAGTGACACCATCCCAATTGGAACTCCAACAAGAGAATGAAAAGCTCAAGAGAGAGAAGGAGCACCTTACCACCAGGTTGAAGAAATTCACCAAGGGTCAATGTCTTCAAAGTGAGCTACTCATGAACACCGTAATGAAGACCAATAGAAATGGTATTGGCTTTCTTGAAGAGAAGATGAAGCAACGCAAGAGCAACACAAAGACAAAGAAGAAGAAGTTGGGAAGATGTTTTGAGTGTGGAAAGGAAGGACACTTTGCCCACAATTGTGAAGAGCCTAAACCCACACCCTTGCCCAAGCATGCTAGGCCCTTTGCTTTCAATGCTCACTACATGCTTAGACAAGATTCTAGTGGCAAGATGAAAGTCATGTTCATGGGGCCTCCAATCAAGAATAGGCCAAAGCAAATTTGGGTTGATAATAAGTCCTTAGTAGAGAAGGTTAAGGGGCCTCAACAAGTTGGGGTCCCTAAAGCTCAAGCTTGATTTCTTGTTTGTGTCGGTGAACTACAAGACCGGTGGATCTCATTAGGTGATTGATAGTGGATGTACACAACATATGAACGGTGATCCCCGGATGTTCACCTCACTAGAAGAGAATGTCAATGGCCAAGAAAAGATTACATTTGGTGACAACTCTAAGGGCAATGTGAAGCGATTGGGCAAAGTGGCAATATCAAATGATCATACCATCTCAAATGTGCTTCTAGTTGCCTCATTGAGCTTCAACTTGCTATCCGTTGGGCAACTATGTGATCTTGGCTTTCAATGTTTGTTCACCGACAAAGAAGTGGTTGTGACCAAGAAAGATGATACACAAGTGATATTCAAAGGCTTTAGATACAACAATCTCTATCTAGTTGATTTCTCCTCCGAAGATGCCAACTTGAAGACATGTTTGTTCACAAAGCAATCTATTGGTTGGTTTTGGCATAGAAGATTGGCACATGTTGGAATGAACACTCTCAACAAGCTATTGAAGAAGTATTTGGTTATAGGCTTGAAAGATGTCAAATTTGAGAAGGACAAATTGTGTAGTTGCGGATACATGGGTGTATGTCGAGTCTCTAAGTGATGAGTGATTGTCAACTGGGATAATGCGCATGTTCTTTGGCTTGTGTTGTGCAGGTGTCGAGCACGGATACAGTGATCAAAGGCAAGGTGAAGGTCAAGTAGAGACGTGCCGTGCCGATGGACCGAGAGTGGTGAAGGGTGGACGTGAGGCTTGGACTGAGGGACCGGTGGCCTGAGGATCAGCTGTGGTGGCTGACAGCCTGGGACAGCGACGAGCGAAGACTTGCGGGTGGACGGGGTGCATGGGCGGTGCATCCCCTCTACGGCTCGGTTGGTGGTTGAGCCACAGAAAAACCACCGAGTGGATGGTTTCCAGGTTTGGGCCTCAAAACCTGGGTGCTGATGGTTTCCGAGTTTGGGCCACAAAACTCGGGCTGAGGATGGTTTCTAGGTTTGGGCCTCAAAACCTGGGTGTGCTGGGGGTTTCTGAGTTTGGCCTCAAAACTCAGGCCATGGATGGCTGGTTTCCAGTTTGGGCCTCAATCAAAATCGGGGGTTGGTCGTGAAGGCTGGTTTCCCGGTTTGGGCCTCAAAACCTGGGGCGAAGTACAGGAAAAGGACAAGCAGAGCGGTGGCGGCACGTGGCGGCAATCGGTGAGATTGCGTCGAGGCAACGCTACCAGTTGTGCGGGCGTGGCCATCGGATCACCACCTACCATGAGTTGGTCTAGAATAACCCTAGAGTTTAGCTGGTTCGCTCTGTAATTAGTTAGGGGTAGAGTGGGAATTAGAATTAGGATAATTAGGGGGAGACACCCACCTCCCCATCTATCTCAGTCATTTACTCTTTGCCTTCTAGGTTTTCCTGCTCTCCCAATCCCCTGCTGTAGCAACTGAGATCCGCAGAGAACCATACCTCTGTGTACTGGAGATTTTGAAGAAGTGAGACCGTAATCTCACTGTTGTAGCGTGTGGTAGCCACACAGTTGCAGATCGATGACTTGATTCACGTTTTGCTCGCGTTCTTCGTGTTCTTCGTTTCTCCGTGATTTTCCCGTCACTCGATCTCCCTCTCTACTACGTCTTTTAAAAATCCGTTTGAATCAACTTGTTCTTTACAGTGAGGAGATCATTTCCACCGAAGGAATTCATCTAACTCCTCACGAACAAGTAGATTGGGTCGATTTCGTTTTCGTGGCGCTTTTTCGGTTCATACACCTTGCCCTTCGATTTCCTGTTGATTGAATCGATTTTAGCGAATGATTTCTTGGGGATAGTCTCCTAACTACCTCGTGGTCATCCTCTCCAATTTTGGGAACAAGGGATTTCAATTTGAATCGTGTTTGGAGAGGTTTGTGAGAAGGGCGATCAAAATCGCCTTCTCTGGGCAGTGGCGGACAGTCCGCCAAACAGGGCGCGGACAGTCCGGCCATCGGGCTCGAGCCAGATCAGGGGCAGCGAGCCTCGGCCACTTTGGTCAGATTTGACCGACGGACAGTCCGCCGTAGTCGGTCGCGGACAGTCCGCGAGTCGACCAGGGACTTTCAGCAACCTTGCTGTTTTGTCCATTTGGCTGGCGGACAGGCGACCCCCAGTCGCGGACAGTCCGCAGTAGGGGCGGACAGTCCGGGACCAAGAGTCTGGACAGTCCGGGAATCGGCTGTGTGTTGCGGTTTCGTGCGTTTGCTCTCCCAGCTTCTCCGCTTGATTTCTGGACTTCCCGTTTGCCCCTAGAATTCACCTAGGAACCTCTCTAGGTATCTTTGCTACTTGTTAGCATCGGTATTTGGGGATTTCCCGACGTAGCTTTCAATGTATGTTTAGGACCCGGTTTCTAGAGTCGAACTTGCGCTGGTGCTTTTGGCGTTTGACTTGCTATCGCTTTGTGGTGCCTCGCTGTGATCATAGGGATCATCCACCCTCTTCCAAGGGTCATGGGCATCACGGTTTTGTTCATAGCTTTTGGGGTTGATTTGTGGGACAAAGGCCAAAGTTTCGTGAGAAATTTTTGAGCTCCCATTCACCCCCCTCTGGTCGCCTTGCTATTGCATTCTCGGTCCTTCCATTGGTATCGAAGCGGGTTAAGGATCTTCCACCTTAGCCGGTTCCAGATCCACAGAAGGCGACATGGATCGCGGCGTGGGCAAACCGCCGTTTTTTGATGGGACGAACTATGCGTATTGGAAGATACGCATGTCGGCCTATCTGCAGAGTATTGGTGCTTCCATTTGGGATATTTGCAACTCTGCTGATTACGTGGTCTTGGCTGCTCGTGTGACTCAGTATCAGATCGATGAGCACGATACCAATAGCCGAGCCCGTAATGCTCTTTTCTCATGCTTTGTTGGAAACACACCTGCCCAACCCCCGCTGCTGTGCAGGGGTACAAAGCGAGGGTGATCAACTGTCGGACGCAAGCGATGGTGCAAGCGAAGGTACAATAAATAAGTTCGTAAATATATTCACTGTCCCCACCTCCAAAAAATTCCCTCTTTTACACTGTTCATCCCTTGGTATTTATAGGGAATACCAGGGGACACCGGCCGAATTAAGAAAGGGTACAGAAAAGATTCCCCGGCACCGTACAGGGAAAGGGCAGGATCGTACAAACACGAGCAGAGTGGAAACCCTAGCCTGCCTTCGTCCTGCCCGCCGCCATTTGGTCCTCCTCACCTCTGCGGGAAAGTGAGGGTCATACCCTCGACTCTGCTAGTTGCGAGGTCCGCATCCGCTCGCCATTCGCCGAGCTTGACGTCTCAAGCGAGGGGGCCTCAGAACGTGCGAGGGTCACTCTCTGTGTTCTCAGCACGCCTTTACCTACAAGAAACACAATGAACTCCGAGGGTCGGGTTTGTATCCGAAGGTTAGGAAACCGATCCGAGGGGTCCAACTAGCGGAGAGAAGAAAGTTTGTGAGGGCGCGCGGGTCGTGCAAAGGTTGTTTTTTGACCCGGCCTTCGTGGCGCCACTGCCGAGGGTCCCTTCCCCCAATAGTAGCCCCTCGTTGCCTTGGATCTAAAAAACAGTATTTAGGCCCAAGCAGCGCTCTTTGATGGGAAATGTAACGAGACCCTTGGCAGCGACGCCCGCGGCTGCTTTGGGCCGGGCCATTGTATTCTTGTTTGCACTGTTGAGGTCCATTTTGTTTTTTGCGCCATGGATTTCGATTGTTGTGCCGGTTTTGTCGGGTGGGGTGACTCGTCTCCGCACCCCTATAAATATGTGGGGTTGGTGGGGGGCTTGGAGTCGTGCCGATCCTTTGCTCTAGCCATCCTGCTCCTGCGTGTTGCTTGTTGCGAAGGTTTGTTTTTGTCTAGTTGCGAAGGCTGTGCGTATTGCGTTCTGCGAGGGTTTTATTTTGAGAGATGGCTAGGTCCAAGCAAACCGCTCGTGTCGCTTCTCCGTCTGCTGCGGATGAGGGAGTAACCTTTGAGTTCGGGCTCAGCCGGGTCTGCACTTCGGAGTTGACGGCTTATGTCAAGCAAGGTTGGATCAAGGATGGAAAGGCGAGGACTAGTGTTGGGGAGACTATGCTGAAGCCTGATGCTGATGAGGTTGTTGTGTTTGAGGAGTTCTTTTCAGCTGGTCTGCGCTTCCCAGTTGATTCCTTTGTGACTTCGGTTCTGCAAAGGTTCAATTTGCGTTTCCATCAACTCACACCTTCGTGCTTCACGAAGATGTCAATATATGTCTGGGCGTGCCGTTCTCAGGGTGTTGTTCCTCATGTCGAGGGTTTTGTTTGAACCCACCGTGTGCACATGCAGCCTCGCAAGATTTCGGATCGCGCCGGATCGGTGTTCCTCATGTCACAACACCAGTCTCGGTCAGTTTGCGGTGTACACCTTTTGCCATCGCGCCGGATCGGTGTTGCCGGTGCAGGCCCAGAAGAACAAATGGACCAGTGGTTGGCCAGAGTTCTGGTTCTACTACAAGCTTGGTGGTAAGGCCGAGCTATGCGGCGAGCTTCCGCTCCTTGGTGATGTGAGCGCCGAAGCCAAGATGAGTGCCGAGGCGCATGCCGCCGTTGATTGTCTGAGGGTTGTTGTGCGATCTCAGTGTGCTCGCGACTTGGTCGAGGAGTACTGCTGCGCTAAAGTATTGCCCCTGAGTCGGAGACAAGTATGGTTTGCGGTTGAGGATGACCCCAAGTATGAGGGTAAAGGTTTAAAGAAACCTAAGTTGGAGTTGAACAGAGTTTGGGAGAAAGTCCTTAGGAGGTTTCCTAGGCGTGTAGATGCAGTCGAAGCTATCTACAAGCGCGTACAACAGAGGGCAGAGGACCTTGTTGGGAAGCTGTCTGTAACACCTCTGGTGTTTAAGCATGTAATTAACTTGACATATCATCATTAGCATCATTAATCATCTTGATCATGATTTCATGTGTATGCATTTTGCTTAGTGTATCATTTTATGTGATGTACCTCTATTGCAAAAACCCTTTTTAGCCCACTTCTTCCTATAGGGGCAAAATGGTAATTTCACCTCTGTGCCTAGTTCTATGTAATTCTTGTTCAAATTTAGTGCCCTGATGTTTGTTGCTCTGATCAAAGTTCAAAAATCAGTTTTGATTTGAATTTCCTTTTGCAAAACCCAAAATTCCCAATCCTGGATTTATTCCCTTTTTGATAACTTTTTCAAAATTCAAAATTTTGAGTTGGTTCAAAAAGCAAAGTTGTGAATCTGATCGAGAGGAACAACTTTGGTATTTACTAATTTTCAAGTTTCAGTTTGAAATCCAAAGTAATTTTGATTTGAATCAAATTTGAAAAATGTTCCCTTTTCTGTTTTTGAATGTAGTTCAAAAACTATTTGGAATTTGAAAATGTTCATATTGACAAAGTTGTAGATCTCTTTTTCTGAACAACTTTGGTATTTTGAGTTTTTGTCGCACAGTTCAAATTTTGGGAGATTTTTGCAAAATACAGAAACTGGCCAAAGTCAAACCTAGACCCTAGCACTGTTCTTCTTCCCGTAGAGCCAGAGGGAAGGGGGGCCCGGCCATGCCATGGCGCCGGCGCTGCGCGTGCCGCGTGCCTGGCTGCTCCCCACGCGCCACCAACCTGCCGCCGCTGTTCCCCTGTTCCTCCGCGCCCGCACGCGAGCGCTGACCCTCGCTCTCGGCCCCTACAGTGTCCAGCCCGCCGCCGCGTGGCCATTGCCGGCCGAGCTTGCGCCTGAGCCCCGGCTGCGCGCCAGCCTATCCGCCAGAGCGCAATCAAGTGCGCACGCCCCCGCAAACCTTACCCGCGTAACCTCGAGCTCTCTACCGTCCCATAGCCGCGGCTATATAAGCCGCCGGAGCCCCGAGCTCCTCACTCACCTCCGCCACCGTAGCCAGAGCAAGCCCGAGCCTCCGCCTCTCCACCAGCTAGCCCGAAAGCTCCGCCTTGAGCTCGTGAAGCTTTCCCACCCCCAATTTCACCTTCCCCGCCTCCGTTTGCCCGGCGTAACCCCATCTTCCCGATCTCCGACCGAACACCGGTGAACTCGGGTTCGTAAAATTCGCCGTCCTTGGTCCTGCGCTGTCTTTCCCAAGGATCGTCTTGTGTCCCTCATGATCTTGCGCATCTAACCGTGCCTCGGTGGTCGCTGTTGTTGCTCAGGACCGCCGGACCGCCGGAGCGCCGCCGCGGTCATCTTCTCCCTCGAGCGTGTCGAGCCTCACCCTCGAGAACGAGTCGAGCCTCACCTCGAGAACGAGTCGAGCCTCACCCTCGAGCCCTGCCTCCGACACGTGTAAGCATCCGAGCCTTCGGCCTCTGATTCCTCTCCGCTTCGCCCGAGCCTCCAAGTCCCGCCTCGGGCGGAGGCTTGTTTTTCCGCTTCGCCCGAGCCCAAGCCTCGCGACGCATGCTCTCACGCGCATCGTTCTCCGCTCTCGCCCGAGGCAGGCGCTGGCTTTCCGCTTTCCACGTCTCCGCTCGCGCCCGCCCACCTCCGGCTCAGGCCTCCCGACGAGGCTGTCGCTTCCGCTCTTCGACTCGAGACCCGTCTCGACCGAGCCCCGTGCGATTCGCCCGAGCCCGCGATTCGCCGAGCCCGGCCTAGAAGGAGCACAGTGCTCTTCTCTTTTTCTGAAGATGTGAATAGTGTTCTGTTTCTCTTTTTTTGTATGATTTTCTGTGTGCATCCAAAATTCTGAAATTTTTGTGGTAGACTCTTTATGCTCTGGAGTATTTTATAAAAATATGAAACTTGAGTTTTGTGCAAAAATTTGAAAATGTAAAATTCCCCTTTTAATTGAAAAATGAAGGTTTTGGTATTTTTGGAGAGTGATTTATAACTCCAAAAATCATGAGACAATTTTTGTGAGCTTCTTATGCCATGTTTAGTCTCTGGTAAAATTTTGAAGTCTTTTGAAACAAGTTGATTTTTGAGCTTTTATTTTAATTGTTAAATAGTGCCTTTGTTAATTAAATGTCTAGATTTAATTGAGCACCTTAATGACCTCCAAAAATTATGAAATTTGTTTTACCATCTATCTACACCATAATGAACTTATGTGATTAATTGGTAATTTTTGGAGCAACTTCATAAAATGACCTTTTAAATAAATTAAGAAAATAGAAAAGATGGTTTAGGGTTGGTAATAAGTGTTTGATGATGTGATCTTTGGATTGATTGATGTTCATAGACCCCTACCCTTTGGTCTATGATGTTTGTGATGCTATGTTTGGTTGATGCTTAGGATAATTATTATCAGGGCTAGTTTAATCAATATTGCTTAAGGAAGAAATGGTTACCTTTTATGCTCAACCTAGATTTCAATCATGCTTTGTTTAAAAGTATTTAGAATCAGTGGAATTGTCTTGCACCATAAGTTCATATCATCATTCTCATGAGCATTCATCATTGCATCCGTATAGTTGACGAAGAAGGACCTGAAGTCGAGGGTAGCCACGAAGGATCTGTCCCCGAGGCAACCCCGAGCTCCGGCACCTACACCACCAACCCCGAGTCTGCTCTTTTTGCCATCCAAGGCAAGCCCCGGTGCATTTAACCCTTCCCTTGAATTTTATAAAATGATTTCCTTAAATGCTTTTGAGTTAACTTACTGCATTAGGTTTATAGGAGTTGTGCGCTATCCTAATTGATGCATTATCCTCCTTGACCACTGAAACACCCGATACCTGCTTTTCAAAAGTATTTGAAAAATGCCTAGCAATGCTTATTGAATTAGACTTTGCAATAAAATGCCAATTTCAAAAGTGTGATCACTTAAAGAACTTCTATGGGAATTTGGCTTTACTCCCACTATTGGCTAAGTATCTGATCCGTACTTAGTCAATGGGAAGGAGAGGTTGTCCTTGCGTACGGTGCCGTCATGTTGTAGTCCGGGACTCAACAGTTGACACCGACCGGGACAGGGTTGAAAAACCGACAGGACCTGTACTCTTGGTTAGAGTCCCGAGGTGCTTGTCGCTGGCGGAAAAATGTAGGGACCATCCGTATGGGGGCCTGCTGGTCAAGACTTGTAACTATTCACATACTACGGAAAGCTCTGGCTCCGAGAAATCCATTATTGGACCGACAACCGCGCACTGGGAGTGGAGAGATGGCGGAAGTAGCATGTACCCACGTGGGTTAGAGTCCGGATTGGAGTGGTGTACTGTACTTCGGGTGGCGTAGGACGGGCCCAATCTTGGAGGAATCGTGGTAGACGAGTTGGCATATGCAAGCTTGGGTGCTACATATGCAGTGTGGATAGGGATCCTCAGCTGAGTATTATTTATCCGGATTAACGTTGCTCCTCGGTTATGGAGACTTGGTCCACTGACTGTCAACGGAGAGTGGTTCTCAACTAGGATGTTTTGAAATGTAAAATGAATCATGAATGATGAAGAATCGAGGAATACTGAATCTTTCAAAAATAAAATAAGGTTTACAAAATGCTTTTCTGCAAAATACTTGATCTTGCTTAAGCCTTACCTTGACTACCCTAAGCCTTCATTCCTGAGTCTTCTCCCTTTTTCTTTAGTCGGGTAAGTCTTGTTGAGTACCTTTGTACTCAGGGTTTATTACCCATGTTGCAGGTATGGCAGATTCCTCAGTATGCCTTGGACCCTGCTGTGTGTGTTGTTCAGGAAGAGGCCGACGAGGCCGACGAGTGATTATTCACCCTCGGGCTGGGTGAAGTATCTTTCCCTTCAGTTGTTGTCATGCGCTACTCTGCCAACTCTATCTATTTGAACTATGGTCTGTAATAACTTCACTTGGATTTTATGTTGAACCCGGGTTGTAAAACTATTGTTATCTAAGTCTTTCCGCTATTATCCGAGTTATTTGTCAAAATGTTCAAGAGATTGTAACTGAATTGTGAGATGATCCTGCGGACATCGGGCACTGATGTAGCCCAGTAGCGGAACCAGTCTTAATCTCTTGGCTGTACGGATCGACTGTCAGTGGTTGACGGTGATCAGTGGGCCATGGGTTTAGGGCCGTTACGTTACAGAGTGGTATCGGAGCATCTCACTATGACGTTGCAATCTTTTTGCGAAAACTTCAAAATGTTTTTAACAAAAAAAAAAAACTAAACTTGATTATTTTGAGTCCAAATTGCTTCTCTCATCTCATCTTGTCTTTGGCAACTAGTAGCAAGACAACTTGTATAAGCCCTATGTACCTTACCTTAGAAGTTGCATTGCCTTGTTCCGTAGGGACGATTCATGCATCATGACATATTCACTTAAGTTTATAAAAGAGTTTGTTGGGTTAGTATGCCTAAACCTTTTTCTTGCTAGCCTTTCTCATCTATAACCTCTTGTCCAGATATGGCCATCATCAAGCGGACTGCCGCAAGTCGACTGGACCGAACGGTGTGTGCCGCGTCACCAGCTGGCGCCACGCACCAGAGAAGAGACTGGAGAATCCTCCAATGGTCGTCGCTTTCCCCGCCACACCCGCAAGCAGCTGAAGGAGGAAATCAAGAATCTGAAGGCTGAAATGGAGAACATGGAGCATGACTTCTACCTTTCCCGCATGGAGTTTTATGAGGCACGAGCTTCCCTGGAGCAGGCCAACCCGGAACACGTTCGCGCTATCGAGCAGCGCAATGATGCTTGGACCCGCGAGGATGTCACCAGAGCCCAGCTCCATGGATTGCAGCAGTACACCGCCCAGATCGAGCAGTACAATGATATGCTTCATGAGGAAGTGCATGCAGCTGCATGATCAACTCCATCCTTGATACCCCCGGTTATGGAAGACCCGAAGACGGAGTCGTGGAGGAACCTGAAGTGGAACACGAGCCCGATCAGAACGTGGAAGTGGAACCTGCTGAAGATGTCCACGTTGAAGATGAAGATGAGGAGGAAGAGCCTGAGCTTATCATCGAAGATGATGATGATGACGAAGAGTTGATCTTCATCGATGATGACTAGACTCCTTGTGTCTGTACCATCTGCTTACCTAAAACCTTAGACTAGGTTTGGGGGCGTTAGTCTGTCTGTTGCCAAGTCTGGCATGTATCTTTCTTTCGTACCTTTTCCCTTATCAGTCTGTTGTCATCTTTATCAAGCCAGCTACCTTTGTATCAGTGAAGTTGTCAATCAAGTTGTTTCAGAACCTTTGTCCATATATGCTGAGTTCCGAGTTGCTTATACAGATGCCTGTGAACACCCGTACCGGAGCCGGAGGTGCTGGAGATGACCGTCTCCCAAACCCTCCACCTGTACCAGCTACCCTAGCAGATGCCATTGCAGCCTTGGCCGCCGCTGCCAATCTGATGGCTCAGAATCAAGGCAGCAGAACAACGGCAACCGTGGTCGCCGCAACAACCAAGAGACAACCTATGTGGACTTCACTGAAACACGACCACCGGTCTTCACAAAGGCCGATGAACCTCTCGAGGCTGACGACTGGTTACGCACCATGGAACAGAAGTTCAGTCTACTGCACTGCACGGAGATCCAGAAGCCTCGGTTCGCTTCTCAGCAGCTCCGTGGTCCTGCAAGTGCCTGGTACGCCAACCTGTTGGCGGCCCAGCCGGAAGGTCACCAGCTGACCTGGGAAGAGTTCCGCACCGCTTTCAGAGCACATCACATCCCTTCGGGATTGATGAAATGATGAAGTTGGATCAGTTTCTTGGCCCTGCAACAGAAAGATTCCACCGTCATGCAGTACGTGGGACAATTCAACCACCTCAGTCAGTATGCCTCCGACTATGTCAACACAGAGGAAAAGAAGAGAGATTGTTTTCTCAGGGGTCTGCACCCTAAGATTCGCAGAGGTCTGTCCAACAACCTAAACGGATCCTATCATGATGTCATTGACCGTGCTGTTGCTTTCGAGGAAAGCAACCGCCAGTATCAGGAAGAGAAGAAGAAGAAGAAGGCTGGATCTAGCAGTTTCTCCAGCAACCATAAGCGCCCAAGAATCATCTACCACCCCAGCCACCACCAAAACCGTGCCCCATACCCCCATCAGCAAGTGGTCGTTCGTACCGCGGCCACCACCCACAATGCCAACCAGCAAAGTGCCACTCAGCCGAACGCCCCGGTGTTCGTGTCACCACCCCACAAACAGCTTACAACCATCATGCTACAACTGTGGCCAAGTTGGTCACTGGTCTCGCGAGTGCCCAAAACCCAAGAAGAATGCCCAGCATGCACAGAAAGGCCCTGGAGGATCACAGCAGCAGCACCGTGCACCGCAGCAGCACGTCCAGAAGGGCAAGCTTGTCAGGAAGCACGGGCAAGTCTACTTCACCACCGTCAGTAACATCCCAGAAGGAGAGCCCATCATGCTCGGTAGGTTCCCTGTTGCCAATCATCCTGCAGTCGTCTTGTTTGATTCTGGTGCATCGCATTCCTTCATCAGTCGCACTTTTGTCATCAAGCATGAGTTGCCCATGGGGGAGTTTAAAGAAAGTTTCTGCATACTTTCGCCTGGAGGGGGGGATAAATACTAAGGAAGTGGTCCGCAGTATACCAGTAATGTTGGGGAAACATGTCTTTCCTACCACCATGATAGTACTGCGCGATCAAGAGATAGATGTCATCTTAGGCATGAATTGGATGTGTCAGTATAAAGCCATGATAGACATCTTGAATAGAGTTGTGAGAGTGGATATTCCTAACAGTACCGCCAAACTCCTTCTCAACTTCCAATGCCTCAAAACCAGTAACCACCCAGTTGAATACCGCCTGTGTTCCGGAAGTCAGGGATATCCCCGTGGTCTGCGAGTTCCCTGATGTCTTTCCAGAAGATTTACCTGGTCTGCCTCCCGACCGTGATGTTGAGTTTGCTATAGAGCTAAAGCCCGGGACTGCTCCTATATCCCGTAGAGCTTATCGAATGCCTCCCAGAGAGTTGGCAGAACTGAAGATCCAATTGCAAGAGCTATTGGATAAGGGTCTCATTCGCCCAAGTTCATCTCCTTGGGGCTGTCCTGCT
The DNA here is from genome assembly GCA_009763385.1 of Coix lacryma-jobi var. lacryma-jobi. Taxonomy (NCBI): domain Eukaryota; kingdom Viridiplantae; phylum Streptophyta; class Magnoliopsida; order Poales; family Poaceae; genus Coix; species Coix lacryma-jobi. Next base: position 106,337,422 of record CM019823.1, on the reverse strand, counting down.
ATCTTTGTGAAGAAGAAGGACAAAAGCCTTCGTCTGTGCGTTGACTATCGCCCGCTCAACGAGGTCACCATCAAAAATAAATATCCCTTGCCTCGCATTGATCTTCTGTTTGACCAGTTATCTGGAGCCAGAGTGTTTTCCAAGATCGACCTCAGATCTGGCTAACACAAATAAAAATTCGTCCCGAAGATATTCCCAAAAACAGCTTTCACCACCAGATACGGCCTATATGAGTACTTGGTCATGTCTTTTGGCTTGACCAATGCCCCCGCTCATTTCATGTATCTCATGAACTCTGTGTTCATGCCAGAGCTCGATAAATTTGTAGTCGTGTTCATTGACGACATCCTTGTTTATTCAAGAACTCTGAAGATCATGCCAAGCATCTTCGTGTCGTTCTCTCTCGTCTCAGAGATCACCAGCTGTATGCCAAGTTCAGTAAATGTGAATTCTGGCTAGATCGAATTCAATTCCTTGGTCATGTCCTGTCCGCTGAAGGTGTGTCAGTTGACCCTGAAAAAGTGGCAGATATCTTGGATTGGAAGCCACCTACCACTGTCCGCGAAGTTCGCAGCTTCATGGGAATGGCTGGATACTATCGTCGTTTCATCCCAGACTTCTCCAGAGTTGCCAAGCCTATCACAGAGTTGTTGAAGAATTCCGTGGATTTTGTTTGGTCAACAGCCTGTGAGTGAGCAAGCTTTTTCAAGCCTTGAAGAAACTGCTAACTACATCACCAGTCCTAGCTCAACCAGACATCGAGAAACCCTTTGATGTATACTGTGATGCATCTGGTACTGGGGTAGGGGTTGTGTGTTTGATGCAAGAAGGTCGAGTGATCGCTTATGCCTCACGGCAGCTTAGGCGACATGAGGAGAATTATCCAACCCATGACCTTGAGTTAGCAGCAGTAGTGCATGCTTTGAAGATATGGCGTCATTATCTGTTGGGCAGTACCTGCAATGTGTACACCGATCACAAGAGCCTGAAGTATATCTTCACCAAGAAGAGCTGAACATGAGGCAGCGAAGATGGCTTGAGTTAATCAAGGATTATGATCTCGAAGTACATTACCATCCGGGTAAGGCAAATGAGTTGCCGATGCCCTCAGTCGCAAGTCATACTGCAACTGTCTGACGACGAAGCCCTATGATCTTTCCTTGTGCCATGCTCTTGAAAGGATGGGTATTGAGATAGTTCCGCAAGGAAGCCTGAACAATGTCAGGATAGAAACATCGGTCAAGGAACGAGTCATCGCTGCACAGAAAGATAACCCTGGAATCAAGCACATCATCGAAAAGGTCCAGACCGGTAAGGCTGATTGTTTCAGGATCGATGATGTAGGAGTGGTTTGGTTCAAGAACCGTCTAGTAGTTCCAAGGTGCCTGAGTTGAGACAGTTGATCCTTGATGAGGCACACCTGTCTAGATTTTCCATCCACCCCGGCAGCAACAAGATGTGTACCAGGATCTAAGGCAGAGATTCTGGTGGACCAAGATGAAGATTGAAATCGCTCGCTATGTCGCTCGCTGTGATACTTGTCAAAAAGTCAAAGCCGTGCACATGAAGCCTGGAGGAGAATTGCAGCCTTTATCTGTACCTGCCTGGAAGTGGGAAGATATCAGCATGGATTTTATCAATGGGCTACCCAAGACTCAGAAAGGTTTTGATTCCATTTGGGTAATCGTGGACCGACTCACCAAAAAGCTCACTTTCTGCCAGTCAAGACAGCTATGCCGTCCCCACGTATGCCGCCTTATACAAGAACAACATAGTGAAGCTTCATGGAATACCCAAGACCATTATCTCTGATCGTGGTACTCAGTTGTCGCAAAGTTCTGGAAAGCGTTCCATACCTCACTTGGAACCAAGCTCTTGTATAGTACAGCTTATCATCCGCAAGACTGATGGACAAACTGAGAGAGTCAACCAAGTGTTAGAAGATATGTTTGAGAGCCTGTGTGCTTACCTTCGCAGATACTTGGGATCAGTGTTTGCCCTTGGCAGAGTTTCTCATATAATAACAGTTATCAAGAAAGCATCAAAATGGCACCCTTTGAAGCACTGTACGGTCGTCGTTGTCGTACACCCCTCAGTTGGTCTGAGCCGGGAGAAAAGAGAATTTTTGGAGTTGACCTGGTCAGAAGATATGGAAAGAGAAAGTCAAGCAGATACAAGAGAACATGAAGATTGCCCAATCCCGACAAAAGAGTTATGCTGACAAGAGACGTCGACCTCTGAAGTTTCAAGTTGGAGATTATGTGTACTGAAGGTCTCACAAACCAAGGAGTCACTCGTTTTGGAGTCAAGGGAAAGTTAGCACCCCGCTACATTGGTCGTTTGAGATTTTGGAATGTTGTGGCAAGGTAGCTTACAATTGAAGTTGCCCGATCATCTCTCTGCTTGTCCACAATGTTTTCCATGTCTCCCAACTCAAGAAGTGCCTCCGAGTACCAGAACATGTCGTGGAAGTTGAAGGTGTGAGCTAGAGCCTGATCTATCCTTATCGGAATATCCAGTTCGCGTGTTGGATCACAAAGATCGAGTTACTCGAAGAACTACCACAAGGTGGTACAAAATCCAGTGGAACCAGCACTCTGAAGAAGAAGCTACTTGGGAATCTGCAGACTTCTTGGCAAAGAACTATCCCGACTTTCTCGAATCCCTGTCTATGTTAAAGTTTTTGCCTTATCCCTTCTTTGTCCTTTCTTAAGACGCAGAATCTCGGGCGAGATTTCTTTAAGGGGGGAAGGCTGTAAACCTCTGGTGTTTAAGCATGTAATTAACTTGACATATCATCATTAGCATCATTAATCCTGATCATGATTTCATGTGTATGCATTTGCTTGTGTATCATTTTATGTGATGTACCTCTATTGCAAAAACCCTTTTTAGCCCACTTCTTCCTATAGGGGCAAAATGGTAATTTCACCCTCTGTGCCTAGTTCTATGTAATTCTTGTTCAAATTTAGTGCCCTGATGTTTGTTGCTCTGATCAAAGTTCAAAAATCAGTTTGATTTGAATTCCTTTTGCAAAACCCAAATTCCAAAATCCTGGATTTATTCCCTTTTTTGATAACTTTTTCAAATTCAAATTTTGAGTTGGTTCAAAAAGCAAAGTTGTGAATCTGATCGAGAGGAACAACTTTGGTATTTACAAAATTGTCGTTTCAGTTTGAAATCCAAGTAATTTTGATTTGAATCAAATTTGAAAAATGTCCCTTTTCTGTTTTGAATGTAGTTCAAAAACTATTTGGAATTTGAAAAATGTTCATATTGACAAAGTTGTAGATCTCTTTTTTCTGAACAACTTTGGTATTTTGAGTTTTTATCGCACAGTTCAAATTTTGGGATTTTTTGCAAAATACAGAAACTGGCAAAAAGTCAAACCCTAGACCCTAGCACTGTTCTTCTTCCCGTAGAGCCAGAGGGAAGGGGGGCCCGGCCATGGCGCCGGCGCTGCGCGTGCCGCGTGGCTGGCTGCTCCCCACGCGCCACCAAAACTGCCGCCGCTGTTCCTGTTCCATCCGCGCCCGCACGCGAGCGCTGACCCTCGCTCTCGGCCCCTATAGTGTCCAGCCCGCCGGCCGCCGCGTGGCCATCGCCGGCCGAGCTTGCGCCCGAGCCCCGGCTGCGCGCCAGCTATCCGCCAGAGCGCAATCGAGTGCGCACGCCCCCGCAAACCTTACCCGCGTAACCCGACTCTCTACCGTCCCATAGCCGCGGCTATATAAGCCGCCGGAGCCCCGAGCTCCTCACTCACCTCCGCCACCGTGGCCAGAGCAATCCCAGCCCTCCGCCTCCCACCAGCTACCCGAAAGCTCCGCCTTGAGCTCGTGAAGCTTTCCCACCCTTCAAATTTCACCTTCCCCGCCTCCGTTTGCCCGGCGTAACCCCGTCTTCCATCTCCCGACCGAACACCGGCGAACTCGGGTTCGTAAATTCGCCGTCCTCGGTCCTGACTATCTTTCCCAACGATCGTGTTTGTGTCCCTTGATCTGCGCATCTAACCGGCCCTTGGTCGCTGTTGTTGCTCAGGACCCGCCGGATCGCCGGAGCGCCGCCGCGGTCATCTTCTCCCTCGGCGTGTCGAGCCTCACCCTCGAGCAACGAGTCGAGCCTCACCCTCGAGACCTGTCGAGCCTCACCCTCGAGCCCTGCCTCCGACACTGGTAAGCATCCGGCCTTGCGGCCTCTGATTCCTCTCCGCTTCGCCCGAGCCTCCAAGTCCCGCCTCGGGCGGAGGCTTGTTTTTCCGCTTCGCCCGAGCCCAAGCCTCGGCGACGCATGCTCTCCGCTTCGCCCGAGTCAGGCCTCGGACGGAGGCTTACTTCTCCGTCTCGCCCGAGCCTCCGGGCCAGGCCTCGGACGAGGCTGTCGCTTCCGTCTCGACCGAGCCGTCTCGACCGAGCCCGTGCGATTCGCCGAGCCCGCGATTCGCCGCGAGCCCGGCCTAGAAGGAGCACAGTGCTCTTCTCTTTTTCTGAGAGATGTGAATAGTGTTCTGTTTTCTCTTTTTTGTATGATTTTCTGTGTGCATCCAAAAATTCTGAAATTTTTGTGGTAGACTCTTTATGCTCTGGAGTATTTTATAAAAATATGAAACTTGAGTTTTGTGCAAAAATTTGAAAATGTAAAATTCCCCTTTTAATTGAAAAATGAAGGTTTTGGTATTTTTGGAGAGTGATTTATAACTCCAAAAATCATGAGACAAATTTTGTGAGCTTCTTATGCCATGTTTAGTCTCTGGTAAAATTTTGAAGTCTTTTGAACAAGTTGATTTTTGAGCTTTTATTTTATTGTTAAATAGTGCCTTTTGTTAATTAAATGTCTAGATTTATTGAGCACCTTAATGACCTCCAAAAATTATGAAATTTGTTTTGCCATCTATCTACACCATAATGAACTTATGTGATTAATTTGGTAATTTTTGGAGCAACTTCATAAAATGACCTTTTAAATAAATTAAGAAAATAGAAAAGATGGTTAGGTTGGTAATAAGTGTTGATGATGTGATCTTTGGATTGATTGATGTTCATAGACCCCTACCCTTTGGTCTATGATGTTTGTGATGCTATGTTTGGTTGATGCTTAGGATAATTATTATCAGGGCTAGTTTAATCAATATTGCTTAAGGAAGAAATGGTTACCTTTTATGCTCAACCTAGATTTCAATCATGCTTTGTTTAAAAGTATTCTAGAATCAGTGGAATTGTCTTGCACCATAAGTTCATATCATCATTCTCATGAGCATTCATCATTGCATCCGTATAGTTGACGAAGAAGGACCTGAAGTCGAGGTAGCCACCGAAGGATCTGTCCCCGAGGCAACCCCGAGCTCCGGCACCTACACCACCAACCCCGAGTCTGCTCTTTTTGCCATCCAAGGCAAGCCCCGGTGCATTTAACCCTTCCCTTGAATTTTATAAAATGATTTCCTTAAATGCTTTTGAGTTAACTTACTGCATTAGGTTTATAGGAGTTGTGCGCTATCCTAATTGATGCATTATCCTCCTTGACCACTGAAACACCCGATACCTGCTTTTCAAAAGTATTTGAAAAATGCCTAGCAATGCTTATTGAATTAGACTTTGCAATAAAATGCCAATTTCAAAAGTGTGATCACTTAAAGAACTTCTATGGGAATTTGGCTTTACTTTACTCCCACTATTGGCTAAGTATCTGATCCGTACTTAGTCAATGGGAAGGAGAGGTTGTCCTTGCGTACGGTGCCGTCATGTTGTAGTCCGGGACTCAACAGTTGACACCGACCGGGACAGGGTTGAAAAACCGACAGGACCTGTACTCTTGGGTTAGAGTCCCGAGGTGCTTGTCGCTGGCGGAAAAATGTAGGGACCATCCGTATGGGGGCCTGCTGGTCAAGACTTGTAACTATTCACATACTACGGAAAGCTCTGGCTCCGAGAAATCCATTATTGGACCGACAACCGCGCACTGGGAGTGGAGAGATGGCGGAAGTAGCATGTACCCACGTGGGTTAGAGTCCCGGATTGGAGTGGTGTACTGTACTTCCGGGTGGCGTAGGACCGGGCCCAATCTTGGAGGAATCGTGGTAGACGAGTTGGCATATGCAAGCTTGGGTGCTACATATGCAGTGTGGATAGGGATCCTCAGCTGAGTATTATTTATCCGGATTAACGTTGCTCCTCGGTTATGGAGACTTGGTCCACTGACTGTCAACGGAGAGTGGTTCTCAACTAGGAATGTTTTGAAATGTAAAATGAATCATGAATGATGAAGAATCGAGGAATACTGAATCTTTCAAAAATAAAATAAGGTTTACAAAAATGCTTTTCTGCAAAATACTTGATCTTGCTTAAGCCTTACCTTGACTACCCTAAGCCTTCATTCCTGAGTCTTCTCCCTTTTTCTTTAGTCGGGTAAGTCTTGTTGAGTACCTTTGTACTCAGGGTTTTATTACCCATGTTGCAGGTATGGCAGATTCCTCAGTATGCCTTGGACCCTGCTGTGTGACTGTTGTTCAGGAAGAGGCCGACGAGGCCGACGAGTGATTATTCACCCTCGGGCTGGGTGAAGTATCTTTACCCTTCAGTTGTTGTCATGCGCTACTCTGCCAACTCTATCTATTTGAACTATGGTCTGTAATAACTTCACTTGGATTTTATGTTGAACCCGGGTTTGTAAAACTATTGTTATCTAAGTCTTCCGCTATTTACTCCGATGTTATTTGTCAAAATGTTCAAGAGATTGTAACTGAATTGTGAGATGATCCTGCGGACATCGGGCACTGATGTAGCCCAGTAGCGGAACCAGTCTTAATCTCTTGGCTGTACGGATCGACTGTCAGTGGTTGACGGTGATCAGTGGGCCATGGGTTTAGGGCCGTTACGTTACACTGTCCACATTGGAAGTTAAGGCTATCCACAGCTTGGTGGGTAGCGGAGGTCGAGTTAACAGGCTATTCGACATTCTTGAGATCCAGTATGCTGACTGGCCCGCACCTTCGAGTGAGGATGCGCCAAAGAAGAGGAAACGCGCTACCAGTGAGGAGAAGGGTGTAGCATCGCGGCCGAAGAGGGGTCGTGGTCGAGGCCGTGGCGGTGCCGGTGGCCGGAAGAAAACTTTTGCGACGAAGGTCGCTGTTTGTTCGGGCGCTACCGGCACTTCATCCTCCTCGGCCATTGTTTCGTTGGGGAGTGGCCGAGTCCTTGCGAAGGTTGGAGGGCGGGTACCCCGCGTCGGGGGAATTGGCGCTCTGATCCAGGTTTCGGACGACGAAAATGTCTCTGAAGATGACGAGAAGGAGGAGGAGAAGGAGGGTGAAAAAGAGGCGGACACTGAAGATGACTTATCTGATGAGGTTAGCGATACCTCCAGTAGCGAAAGTGACTCTGATGATGATGTGTCCATCGAGGATGATCGTGGGAAGGGGATTGCCTCGTCTTGCGTTGACGCTGCAGCTGCTCGAAGTATCGATGATATTATTCGGGACTTCGAGCCTGAGAGTCCTCCGTGAGGGTCAATTCCCGAGTTTGCGGGGTCGGATTTCTGGGTCGACGGGTTCGAGGTTGCCAGAGATCTTGAATCTAAACGGACCCCTGGAAAGAGGCATTATGGCGAAGCTAGCGGATCAAGCCTTCCTTACTTTTATAAGAAGATTGGAATCTGTGATCCGGCGACCGAGCTTTTCACGAGTCCGGACCTTCGAGAGTGCCACTTGCAGTGTTCTCCGGAGGAAAGGCATTTTCTCGGTCGGGTGTTCGGTCGCATTTGTGTGCCAGAAGCGGAGCTTCGACTGGCCAACGAGCCCTTGGACGACCTTCATGATGACATCGATGTCAATTTGGCTGAGTTGATGCTCCTTAGCTGCTCGGCGCGCCGAAGGGTGGGTTATAATCTTTTGTATTTGAAAGACCGGTTGGTTGAAGTCGAGAAGGATAACAAGGATCTTCGCTGAAGCTTGGAGAATAAAGATATTGAGCTTAAAGCTGCGTTGGAAAAAGTTAAGAAATCCCGAGAGGAGGCACAGGAGGTTGCAAATAGTAATGCTGAACTCCTGGCAGCTTACCATCAGAAAGACAAGGATTTGTTGGCTGCGAACAGTCGCATAAATGAACTATCCTCTGAGTTAGCTTATAATTCCGAGGCTTGGCAGAAAAGCATGGGAGAGATTATGGGTAAAATAGACACCTGCTTGACTGAGGCTGGTGGCTCCGCTGGGGAGCCGTTACCTGCTGCTAATGCTGAGGCATTCGAAGCTTGGCTTAAAAATGAGCTAGATGTTTTCAGTTCTTTGGTTGATAACGCAGCCGACTTCGGTTGTTACGCCGGAGCTTTGGCCATGGCCGGGACCCTTCGCCAAGCTGATTGTGAATATCTTCGGAAGATCAGGAAGCCGAACCACATTTTCCCATCTGTTGATGAGGTACATCAAATGAAGATTGATCATGCGGAGGTTTCAAACTGCGCGATGCGCTTGCTCCGGAGGTTTTGGATCAACGGTGGTGGACGCGCCCTTGCCTTCGAAGAGGCGGCCGAAGCTACTCATCAGGTATCCACTGTATGAGATGTTCGTTTCTTGTTTCTATTCATGGATGAACATGTTGGTATTTGATTCTGTGTTCTTTTTTGCAGGCTCGGAAGGATGTGCTGCCTTCACCGAGTATGACTGAAGACGTTGCGGGATGCTCCAAGTCTGCTCCTGCGCCCAGTTCTACGGAGGTTCCACCAGCGGAGGCGGTACCCTTGGTTGAGGATGCTCCGAAGGCTGGAGAGGCTAACGTGGAAGAGGTGGCGGCGGTCGAAGCGCCTGCTGAGAGTTTGGATGCTGCCATCGGCGAGGGTTTGGATGCTGCGGCCGGCGAAACTATGGCAGATGAGCATGGAGGAGCCGAGGAGGTGTGAAAACTTAGGATAGCTCGAAAGAGGGGGTCATTTTGAGATGTGTTGGGTGGTGAGAAAGATTTGATGACGCTGAGATACTTTTTTAATGCCGTGAAAGTGCAAGTTCTTGATGGAACCGTGCTAGAAGTGTTTGATGTGACGCCACTGACGATAAATTATCAAGATATTTTTATAACTGGTGAATCGTGGGCTCGAACTAGGCTTAAACACCCTTCGCTGCCTTTTGAACGCTTTTGGTGGTCGAAGGTGTGAAGGTACGATTTGAAGAACAGCAGATCGAGTCGTTTTTGGCGCGAGGCAGATTATACTGATCGACAGGCCACATTTTTTTTGTTTAGTTCTTCTTCGTCCGCGCAAGCTGTTATTGATGACGATATCGATGAGAATACTGCTCTGGATTACTTGTTTGGGCGAAGCAATCTAGATCTAGGTCCGGACGGGTCACTTGTGGTTCCGAAAGAGGAGCCGTCGGATGTTAGTGATGTAGTTCGTAGATATATGTATAGGGCGAGGGTTTTGTCTGGGGAACTGCCAATTGTTGCTGTAGCTTCTTTGTTGTGGGGATCCATAGTTCCAGTGGAAATAGGATTTGAGGAGGGAAGCGAGGGTTTTGATGATTTGATGATAATTGAGGGAGGTGATTGTTCCTTGTGATCTTATACTTCCTGCTGAGTGTGTACCATACTGTGTTTGATTTGCATATAATTGTAAAATTATAAGACTTTGATGCAGTTGTGATTCATTCTTGTAATTTGAGAAAATACATTTGATCTTCGCAATCAATTTGCGCGACACGTTTTTTGTTTAAGAGAGATGTTTTTTAAGAAAACAGCGACACCCCCTTTTCTTTTTAGCGAGGCTCGCTTTTCTTTGAAGAGAGACGTTTTAAGGAAAACAGCGACCCCCCCCTTTTTTTAGCAAGGCTCGCTTTTCGTTGAAGAGAGACGTTTTAAAGAAAACAGCGACGCCGCCTTTTCTTTTTAGCGAGGCTCACTTTTCGTTGAAGAGTGACGTTTTAAGGAAAACAGCGACGCCCCCTTTTCTTTTTAGTGAGGCTCGCTTTTCGTTGAAGAGTGACGTTTTAAGGAAAACAGTGACACCCCCTTTTCTTTTTAGCGAGGCTCGCTTTTTGTTGAAGAGTGACATTTTAAGGAAAACAGCGACGCCCCCTTTTCTTTTTAGCGAGGCTCGCTTTTCGTTGAAGAGTGACGTTTTAAGGAAAATAGCGACACCCCCTTTTCTTTTTAGCGAGGCTCGCTTAACGCTTTATGTTTTGCAAGGTTGTTCGATTTTTATACTTCACGCTCCCCTTGTATGAGGTGGAGTTGAAGTTTGATTTTGCAAGCCCCTGGCGTGTCTTGCGAGGGTGCTCGACTTTTTTGGACTTCGCGCCTGTTGACACTGGTTATCTATCAAAATTAAAGGATAAATAAATATGAAAAGGGCATGAATTCAATCACCAACAAAGGTTTAGGGTTTTAATTGACAATATTCCATGAGTTTTGGTGAATTGTGATTCTGCAGGGACTAAACCAGGAAACCTGCACTGATTGCTTCCCCTAGAAGGAAACCGACGCGAGATAACGGAACCGACACGTTAGGAATATTCTAGAAGACTCCAGAGGACACCAGAAGACACCAGGAGGTCGGGCACCACGGGACCCTACCAGGTGGGACCGACCGGTCCCACTAGGAGACCGACCGGTCTCCCCCTGGGCCCGCTGGCTTCCGTCTTCTGCAAGCTTCCTCCACTGCCTCCTAGGATGCATCTCCACCGTCCCTGAAGTCGGTTTGATCTAACGGTTGCGGTTGATCCCTCAGGGCTATATAAGCAGCCCCAGACCCCCCTCTCCAGGCATCTCCATCTTCATTATTCATCTCCACATCAGAAACTAGGGTTTCAATTAGAAGTAGAGGTCCCTCTAGATGAATCTCTTCTAGTTCATCTAGAATTAGATCTAGTTCATCTAGTTGTAATCAAGAGCCAGCTATCAAGTAGAAGACTAGTTACCCCTCTAGTTAGGATTAGAACCTAGTCTTATTCTAGAACTAGAAGAGAGAGAGAGAGAGGAAGACATCAAGAAGGAGCTCCGGCCTGTCGGATCAACTTCTTCATCTTGTACCTGCGGATTCAAGTTCATCATCAACTTGCTTCAGCGATTGTTTCGGTAATCAACATCTATACTTAAGTTTGAGCCATTGTTCTTATTATTCTTAAGGTTTATGACTCTCTTTTGAGTAATTTAATTCTAAGTTGCTCTAGAGTTAGAGTAGTTGGATAGTGTAAGCATGGTGCTTAGACTTGATAGCTCATAAATGCCTCCTATAACGCCGGTAGTAGTGGTTGTTCGCAAGGGTGACTCTTATAGCCTTGTTGATTCTTCTATAGTCCACTTACCCGTGTGTAGGCTCGGTAGGATTATACATTTGCATAAAAGACTCATACTCTGTTTGTGACCTTTTATGGCAACTTCCCCACTAAGAATAATATAAACATATCACTCTTAAATTGGAATTAGACAACCTTAGTGATCCCCTCTATACTTCTACATTCTCCGTCCTTGTTAGCTACTCAGGGGTTAGACTTTAAGAGTTAACACTATCCGTTCCCTTGGGTTCGATATTAAAACTGGGTTATTCTAGTGAAGTGCTACATCGGTAGATCTTATCTGTGCGCTTGCGGATAAAGTAGAGTGTGCGTTAATTTATACCAACAAGCATTTTTGGCGCTGTTGCCGGGGAACGGTAGATCATCTTAAGTCTTAGTTTAACCTTGTAATCATACTTTTATCTTTTTCCTTTTTGTCCCAGTCTTTTCATTATTTTGTTTTCATTCTTATGAATGTTGTTTTTGAATTCCACTCTTATCTATCACTACCCCATGAGCAAGCTATAACCAGTAGAATCCTTATACCCCATCATAATACCTCGTTATGAGTTATGCCTACTTTTCTGCTGCACTGTCCTTGTAATGAGCATAGAAATATAATTATGAAAATATTCCTTCGGGTATTCTTGTCACTAAACTTTCCAGGTCTGGAGCAGAAAAGAACGAAGGAACAACAAACACAAGGTATGTCTCATCAATCATCATGCAACATTGAATTACATTCATCCAATCTTGATTTACAAAATCCAAGCTTGGGAAATAGGCTTTCTAAGAATATTTCTTGCCATGTTGCTATGTTGGTTGTCCCTACCTTTAGGATATGCTCATATACTAATCATACTCTTTCATCACCTTCTGAATAAATCTCTACAATGCTTTCATGTTATCTTTATTTGCTATAGTATATTCTTTGGTTTTGAAGTTTTATCATACACCTTTTAAATTAGGCATGGAGCTTAGTTTAACTGTTTTCATGAATTAAAACAAGACATGGTGTCTGGTTTGATTCTTGAGCTAAAAGGTGTGCTGATTTTACCTCTAAAGGCTTTTAAATTAAGTATGGTGCTTAGGTTAAAATGCCTTCCTAGATCAAATTAGACGTGGTGTCTAGGTTGATTTCTGAACTGATAGTATGCTATAGTAGATATTGGATATTTTGTTGGACTAAACCCCTGCAGGAAAACTTTCCATATCAATTTGGGAAAAGTCCGGAGATGAACTCACACTGGAGATGAAGCAAGGCGTACAATGAACTTCAACAACTCTTGCACAGTGAAGACTCAGCTCATTCATCACGGATGAAAGAACTGTGAGTATCAAAGTTTATTTATTTTGTCTTCTATTGCAAGTTACCTTTTGCCTTGAATCATGTTAAAATGCAGCCAACACATACTAGTCTATGCTAAAATAATCCTAAAAAACATCTTTTTATTAGCATAGATATAAAATACATATGTTGTGGATAACAACCCATGTTTCAAATTCTTGCAATCCTTCGGGTATATATCCACTAACGTTATGCAAGAGAGAGATTTTGTTCATCCATGGTTTGGTCTGAACATTGAAGATCCAAAACTCAAACCAAAGACACACAAACCTACTCTCAGATCACAAATGGTGCTAGCCTAGCTTTGAGTCTTGCTTGGGCGCTGATGACAAACAGGATACAACTTACCTCATATGAGACAACCTATGCCTGCAACCATCATTACCCAAGACATCAAGACAAGAAGTAGGAAGTTATCCTCTTTTCTAATCAAGACCTAGCTTGGGAGACAAGATGGTACCACTACAACAATAGCAAGATCTACAAGTCAAACACATGAACAAGTTGTTTGGAATCCATCTACATCACAAGCCAGCCTGGGAGAGACAATTCCATTGTCTAGATGTGTTTCACAATCAAAGGGAGGAAGGAGAAACCCAACTTCAAACATATTGGTCTCCTACCCACTTTGATCAATACAAACCACTAGATGATGCCCCAGTCGAGAAGAAGAATATGATCCACCACTCATTCTTGGAAGATCGTTCTTGAACACCATCAATGTCATCATCTATATCGGACCTAGAGAAGTCAACTCTTTGATCTTTTGCTGATTCTTCAACAACTACATCACTTATGAGCAGCCAAAGAGAACCAAGAGAAGACACCAAAGAGAGAACCAACTGCCAAGAATTAAGGAGAGCATCATGAAGGATGAAGCCACTGCACCACAAGAGTTAGAAGATGGAGAGCCAGCAAATCAAGAAGAACAACTGATAAGATCTCCATCATCTAGTCACTATTGAGAGGACAAGTCTCAGTTGTGACATTACAAGACAAAGACTCTCATGGAGGCACTCGAGTAGTAGCTCTAAATTCAAGTCTCTTGCCAACCCAATGATTAAAGGAAAACAAGAAAGGTTGACAAGAGAAGAATGCGGAACTATCCCTACATCCTCATAGTACAAAATTGATACAAGAAAGAGAGAGGATCCTAGTCAGCATACTCGAGGAACGATGTGCCTTCACTGATAAGTCGACACAAGAGAAGGAAGGTCGATACCTATAAAGATGATTCCACTATAATCTTCCTCCTCTCAAGCACACTAGGAGACGAGCAAGAGAAGACAAGCCAGCTAGACAAGAGAAGCTTTCACAAGGTGGTTCGACACATCACTCTTCAATAACAAGGTAACATTTCAAGGTAAGTAACCATCACTTTAAAAGCTTCTTCTTGATTCTAGTATGAACATAAATAGAGAACTAAATATGTTTAAGTTGCACCTCACTTGATCCAACCTAATCAACTCAACATGTTCAGTCCTTTGATCTTTGTTTCCAGCTTTACTCTCTTGAATCTCACTGTCTTAACTAAATGAGCTAAAATGTTGTGCATCTAAACCTTTGGAAGATGATATATCTCAATTATAAAAAGATCAACACTTTATGCATAGATTATCGTTCCTTGGGTTAAGTAATTTGATCTGTTAAATATTTTAAGATGCTACTTTTATGGTCATCCTTTGATCCTATCACTCATGTTAAAGTTTGAATAGAACACATAAAAAAATAAGTTTGCCTTGTGCAATGTGCTTAAGGTTAGAGAGGAATAAACAAAACTTTTGGTTCTGTTGGTGTTTTTCCACCAATAGAGCCCATGCACTTGATCTCTACCTTGTCTTTATGAGCAGGACACACTCTTGAGCAAACATGGAGAAGTTTATCACTCCCAAATTCTACAGAGTGAAGGTCCTAGATCTGCAAGAACATGCACACTGAGAAAGATGTTGCCAGCATCCATAATTAACTTCAAACTGCTGGACGAACAAATGACATGAGTGACACCATATCAAGAGGCATAAATAAGAAGGAATGATGGGAGACATCGTAGTCAGAATTAGAGGTCATAAAGTCCCCACGGACTTCTTGATCCTCGACATGGGAGAAGACAATGATGTCCACCTCATCCTAGGAAGACCATTCCTCTGCGCTACAAGTGCAATCATCTACAAGAGGAAATCTAGTTTTCACTTTCCTAGAGAAAGGCATGATGCACCTTCACCAAGTACATGCCCAATAAAGCACCCAAGAAGAATAGAAGTGAAAGACGCCGCTCTCAACGCAAAAGAAGACAAACTATCAAGAATAGAGAGGCCAATCATGACGAAGAAGCTCTCGCCACTGTCCCAAGAAAAGAAGGAAGAGAAACCTCAAGACAGTGAACCACAGGAAGTGAAGACTCAGACCAAGAAAGTAAGAAAGAAAAAGTCTGCACCTCAGAGGTACAATCAATAACAACTTTCCAAACATCTGATATATCTTGGGAGGTCTGAACCAAGGGAAGGTCCGGTTCGTCGGACCTAAATATCCGAACCTTCGCCAAAAGGTAAAAAACTAGTAGTTATCCTCATATTTACTTTTCTGCATATATCTCATATTTAATTCTTAGTCATTTATTGTATTATCATATTTAATTCACAACACATTTTAATTTCTGCATTGCATTAGAAAACAAAATAAAAATAATTTATTTATTGCATTTCATCATAAACTATGAAGCCCCATGTGAATAATTCTATGGTGTGTAAAAACCCACAAAATGTTCACTGTGGTGGCATAAAAATAATAAAAATAAATATGCATGCATCCATCCTGTGCATTTTCTCTTGCATCATAAAAATATAAAATACAAAAATATTAAGAAAGAGATCTTACTGAAATTCTAGACAACTATGGCTTAAGTGGCCAACCACTGACGCTTAATCTGTTCCACAAGTTTTGTTGTCTATTTGAGTTTCACAGGATTTGAAAGGCCAAGAAAAGCTGACGAGCAAGTGAATGCTCCATCTACTGTTGGAATACTGTCTCAACAAAAATCAACATCAATCAAAGCTCTGATAGAGGAAGGACATATCCACTGCCAGTCTGCTCCATTGCAAGATCGAACGACTACGTCAACATTCAGCTTGGGGGTAGGCACCCCCATGTATCCCTGTAAGTATCTTTATCCTCTTAAGTTTTTCATTCTATAAACAGATTCAAAACACCAAAAATATGTTAGCACATGAAGGTTCACTCTTAAAAATGAAAACACCAAAAATATGTGAGCACATGAAGGCTCACCCTTAAAAAGAAAAGAACAAAAAAATATGTGGGCACATGAAGGCTCACCATTAATTAAAAAAGAGACAAAAATATATGAGCACATGAAGGCTCAACACTATTAAGGGAAACAGCTTGGGGGAGACGCACCCCCGTTATCTTCGCGATTCAGGTATGTCTTTATCATTACTACTACTACTATTAGCTTTTATCTTAAAGTGTGTTAGATTAAATAAATAAATAGTCTGTCTAGTTTGTTTTAAGGAGTTAATGACTAAAGAAGAACCCTCTCTCTCTAATCTTTTGCATGGAAATGATGAATAGTTGCTCTATCTAATTTCTTTCAAGTACCTAGTCTTCAAAGCATGAGTTCTCCTCATTAATAATGATGCCTTAAATAAAATTAAATGCATGGTTGACAAATACTTAATCTAAGGTCTAGGTAGTTGGGATATGGCATGTGATGATCTGAGCTGCTATTATCTTGTTCTAAACAACACTAAAGTTCCGGAGATTTCTAAATATGAATATGACTAATAATTGTATTGAGTTAAATTAAGCTTTGTGACCCTGTGAGATGTTATCTTGCCATTGAATTGAGATCACTTACACATTTCATCCATCTTTCGCATAAATGCTCATAATTATCTGTTGCTACCCTCTCAGAAGTTTGTTGGAAGCATGTGGCTATTAAAAAAAAGAAAAAAAAGAGAAAAAAAAGAGAAAAAAAGAGAGAAAAGAAAAAGAGAAAGATCCGAGAAAATAAAAACAGACAAGTCTCCGAAACCTCAAAAAGATAGATCCTGAGGAAATAAAAAGGGACAAGTGTCCGGAACCTCGAAAAGAAAAAAAAATGTCAGAAAAAATGGGCACGTGCCCGACAGTAGAATTAGCCTAATAGCCATATGTCTCTAATAAACATAAGAGAGTGAGTATATTCAAAAGAGCATCCGACTCCATTTTTTCATACCCATGCACTTCTTTATTCAATGGTTGGTTGATTTTCTCTTTGGATCCAATGCTTAATTTGACAACATATGTATTAAAGCTTTTGAAAATTAATTAAAACTCTGGAATAAAGGTGAAGTGAAAGAACTAGAGACATAGTGCTTGATTTGATCGTTCAATCTTTCAATTACTCGAGATCTAAGGTAAAAGTAATAAGCCCCATGAAGAATAACATGCTATGTTTCAGAGAATTTTTGTTTAACAGCAGGTGTACTTGTTGGAAGTAAAGATATTGTAGCAACTCCTGATCCATTGTTAAGTTTTGGTTTTGCTAAGGGACTAGCAAAAGGTAAGCTTGGGGGAATTGTTGACACTGGTTATCTATCAAAATTAAAGGATAAATAAATATGAAAAGGGCATGAATTCAATCACCAACAAAGGTTTAGGGTTTTAATTGACAATATTCCATGAGTTTTGGTGAATTGTGATTTTGCAGGGACTAAACCAGGAAACCAGCACTGATTGCTTCCCCTAGAAGGAAACCGACGCGAGATAATGCAACCGGCACGTCAGGAATATTCTAGAAGACTCCAGAGGACACTAGAAGACACCAGGAGGTCGGGCACCGCGGGACCCTGCTAGGTGGGACCGACCGGTCCCACTAGGAGACCGACCGGTCTCCCCCCGGGCCCGCTGGCTTCTGTCTTCTGCAAGCTTCCTCCACCGCCTCCTAGGATGCATCTCCACCATCCCTGAAGTCGGTTTGATCTAGCGGCTGCGGTTGATCCCTCAGGGCTATATAAGCAGCCCCAGACCCCCTCTCCAGGCATCTCCATCTTCATTATTCATCTCCACATCAGAAACTAGGGTTTCAATTAGAAGTAGAGGTCCCTCTAGATGAATCTCTTCTAGTTTGAGAGGTGAGAGGTGAGCTTGGTGTGTGTTTCCCCTTTTTGATGGGGGAAATATTTTTACTTTTGTATTATGATCTAACTTTGTGTTTTTCAATTGGTTTCATCATGCATCTTTGCATCTCATCTTGCATATTTACATTCAGAGCTTCATGTATATAATCTTTAGAATGTGATTATGTTATGTACACTGTTTGCTCCGATGCTTTATGATGATGCTAGTAGTTTATGCTCTTTCTGATCACTGATACATATTGTGAGCTTAGCTATTTTTGGTGAATTTGGTTAATGAACATAAAACTTGAAAATATTCACCATTGAGATATGCAACTAGCATGTGTAGAATGTGTTGAAATCACTTGTGCTTCTCATATATGCTAGGTTGCTATGTCTCTAGTGTTGAGTCATTCACTTGCTTGGTATGTTCATATTCTGCTTTAATTCTGAACCAAGTTAAGTGAATTGGAAAGATCGAGATGGGATTGCTTGTCAGCACATCACAGTTTCGAGACTGTTTCTCATTGCACTTTGAGTTAAACTTGAGTTGTGTAGTGTATGACCAAAACTGTTGCTTTAAGCTTCTGATTGCTTCTGCATAGGCTTCGCACAGTTGAAAAGTTAGGCAATGCCAAGTTTTCAATCTCTCGCAATCACATGCTGAAATTTGAACTTGTGTAATTTAAACCACTGCAACTCTGATAAAATTTGGATACACAAGTCTATGTTTCATTCTATAGCATGATGATTGAACTGTGCTAGGGGTAGTTCATCTTGTATACATGTTTAGCACTTGTCTGACTTACTATCTATACATAGTTAGTGCTATTTTGATGGTGAATACCTTTTTGACTGAAAACTGCTCTTTTTGCTCCAATGTTCAGATTTCGTATTTGGTGATCTGTTTGAGCCTTTGCTAGCATTCTATGCATTTTATGAGTCATTGGATCAGCATTTTGTCGAACATCTTCATATTCTATCGACTATATTCCTGAAGCTGCTAACTTGCATTTTGACTCATATGCATTTGGAGGGGAGGTCCTTGTTAGTGCATTTTCAACTAAGGGGGAGAAAATATTGACAAATCATGTGTGCTCTCTGTGTTCGACTAAGGGGGATAAAATATCTTCAAATCTTTGCTTTCCGAGTTGAACTTAAGGGGAGATTTCCTAGTTGTGTGTACTATTTGAGGGAGAGTTTGCCCGTTGCTGAGTTTCTGAGCTGGTAACAGTTGGATCGGAGCATTTTTCATAGCTAGTTGTGTTGAGCCTTTGCCTCTTTCTTGAGGAACTAGCACCTTTGTTTTTATGCTCTTTAGTTGATATCAAGCTTTCTTCAGTTGGTATCGAGCTTCCTCGCTAGCGGTATTGAGCCCATTCTGCCTCTTCTTGAGGGCTAGCTCTGTTTTGCTTGAATTTCAGTTGATTCTTCAAGTGGTGTTGACACCAGATTTTCGCACACGCAACGATATGACAGGGGGGGTCCAGCCGGCAGAGAAGAAAAGATTCGGCAAGCAATCGGCAGCTGTTTGGTCCTCAGAGTTTCGGTAACTGTCTACGCGGTCGGCTATTTCACAAGGCAGTAGGCTCCATTCGGGAGACGCATGTTGCGGGTGAGGCTGGCTTGCATGAGAAGACACGTGATGATGGAAGGCACCAAATAGTATAGATTTATATCTTGCCCGTATCTCTTTGTAAAGTCATGATCGTCTAGGACTCATGTTTCGTCCAGGGTATAAATATAAGCTCTCGACCATTGTAAAACTATTCACAACCACATCAATACAACCGGCCCCGTGCCACCTTCGAGTCCTTATAGTCGTGTCGTCGAGTTCTTCGAGAGGAATCATCGATCCGTCGACCTCCATAAGTACCGGCAACCTTGTTATCATGTCTAGTATCATGCGGTGGATTTAGATATGATGCAAGTAGTCTCGTATGTTAAGCTTAGTATCGTGCGGCGGATTTAAGCTTATGACGGGAAGTTTTTACCTATGACTTGTATCGTGCGGCGGATTGAGTCATGAGTAAGAATAGTTATCGGCTCTGTTAGATTTGGCAGATCTAATAGATTCATTAAGTTATCACGTGTTATATGTTTTATTTATTTAAATCGTACAACACTTTTTGCCCAATCTAGATTGGTTTTCGTTCGGCCTTGTTGCACGAGTTTGCTTGTGCTTTGCTAATTATAAGATCATGATGGCCGAATCGACTTTCAATCTAGGTTGTTACATGTTGCGGGTCCATACATGACGATCATGTTTAGGCTTTGATAGAGCTGGGTGCCGTGCGGCAGGTACATGTTTTAGATTAGTTTAACCATGTTTGGCTTGTATGTTTCTTCTTCAAGGACCCCAGTTCGGCTAGTTTGCCGATTCTGGTTAAGCTTACATGAGTAATGAGTATGTATAGATCTGTTCAGATGTATGTGTGCTTTTAGCTTCTTATAATTAGATCGTATCATGCGGTGGATTAATCTAATTATAAGGAGTGGTGTAGATTTATAGCAAGTGGTATCATGCGGTGGATTAGCTTTGCTTGAGTTTATACCTGACGGGTTTATGAAGGCCGGACGTGCGGCAGATTAGCTGGATTGGCCTATGCATATGTTATCTGAATAGATTTGTATTTACAAGTTACCGTTTTATCCTTTTGTCACATATGCGTTCGGCATTCAACATGTTTATGAGATTTATCTTTTATACTTGTCGAATGACATTATAAACCTGTTTTGGCAAACAGCTTCTATAGCTGTGTGCCATCGTGATTGGCTTTCAAAGCCGTACATATGGAACTGTCTGGTCTCACCTAGCATGTTCCATGGTATTCTCACACTTTTGTCCCTTGTTGGTTTTCAGGTCAAACCGACTGGCACGCTTCCGGATTCAGTACGTTCCGGGCACCCGATTGAAGCCAGCCTCGTTCGGCTTGCTATGTGCCTTGACGCGAGGTGGCGAATTTTGCGTCAACACACTTTTTGGCACGCTTGGTGGGACCTTTCATTTCAAGATGCCTGAGATTAACGAAGATCAAGTCTTCGAGGTGACCATGGACGATTTGCCGCTAGAATCAAAGGATCTGTTGCAGCGAGCTTGTGATGAATTCCAGCGCAAGTTCTTGGAGACTTTCTCCAAGAATAAAAGCGGCAAAGTCTATCAGAAGCAGACGTTTCTGAAGGTTGTTCCTCATCACCAACTTGAGCTGCCTGACGGTAGCGAAGAAGCGGCTCTTCAGAAGATGGCGGAGATGACGCATAAAGTTGTATCAGGAGCAGTGACCAATCATCAGTCGGCTTTCCTGAACACCTTTCGTGCTGTCATGGTCGATACTTTCGGTCCAAACGCGGATAAGTATTTTGAAGAAGCTGCTGGTCCAATACGGGGGCCATTGTTGTTCCAAGTACCTCAACGCCGGAGAGTTGCCGAAAATAGTGGAGCTGGCCCGAGCACGGGTGGAATGGCGTCTCAGGAAACACAACAACTTCCCCAGACCTATGGCCAGCTCACGTTCGGCACAACAGGGAACGTCCCACCATCTGCTTCTAGAGTGTCTCCTGTAACAAACAGGATACAGAAAGATATGTTTGGAGACGGATATCGGGAATTCATGGACTATAACTCGATTAGTGCTCTTCCGAATCCAGGCTACAGGAGCTCAGCAGGATTACATACTGGGGGGCAAGCACAAACAGCTCCTGATTCAAATGTTGACCTCATCATGCATAAGATGGCTGATATGATGCAGAATCAGTTCGGCCTAAAGCCAAAGAATCAGACATACACATACAAATCTCCTTACCCAGAGTGGTACAATCGGGTAGTTCTTCCTCCGAGAGTCAAACCTCCCACTGACCTGACCAAGTTTTCAGGCCAAGATGATACCAGTACCAGGGAGCATATCAGCCGTTACCTGATGCAGCTTGGCGAAGCATCGACAGATGAAGCTTGGAGGATTCAATACTTCCCGTTGTCATTGACAGGACCAGCCTTCTCTTGGTTCGCATCTCTGCCAGCAAATTCTATCAATACATGGGCAGAGCTTGAGCAGAAATTCCACTCATACTTCTTTACGGGAACCAGTGAGAAAAAGTTGGTCGATCTCATGAGCTTGAGGATGAAGCCTGGCGAGACGCCGCAAGAGTATCTACGCCAATTCAGGGAAACCAAAAATCTTTGCTATTCTCTGAATTTGCCAGATGATCAGTTACCGGGGATAGCCATAGCTGGCATGTTGCCAAGCATCAAAGAAAAGCTATTCGGCATGGACTTTGAAGATCTAGGGCAGTTATCACAAAGATTAGCTATGATGAGCAATCAAGCTCAGGGATTCAAGAGGAGCAACCAGTTCCAGAAGGGTGACATAGCTGCCGAGATGTATCAGGCTTTCTTGGAAGATGCAGTTGATTACAACGATGAAGATGAAGTAGCTGCAGCTGAGATAATCTGGGCCAAAGACCCAACTCAAGTCAGCCAACGATGGTTGAGGCAACAAAAAGGTACCTATGATTTTGATGTTTCCAAATCAGATAAGTTATTTGAATATCTGCTTAAGGAAGGACGCATCAAGTTGCCGGAAGGTCACCCTATGCTGCTCCCTGAGGGTGTCAAAGACAAGAAGTATTGTGGTTTCCACAATACTAGATCCCACTCCATAAATGATTGTCGAGTGTTCAGAGTGCGGATTCAAAAGGCTATCCAAGACGAACACCTGAGGTTTGATGGAAAGATGAAAATAGATGGTAGTCCTTTTGGGCAGAATACCGTGTCCTTCTCTGTTAACATGATCAATGCAGACGAATTTGGGGGTAAGAACAAAGTGAGAGTTTTAACTTCTGCTAAGGCGAAGGAAGCTGGTGCTGTTGACCCCGGTCGGCAGATTACAAGTAAGGAATTTCAGCAAAGGGTTCAGTTTCAGAATAGCCGGACTGGGGCAGGTGAAACCTCTAGGCCCAGAGTTACGACACGTATTCTATTGAACAAGTGGCGTCGCGAACAGGAACGATATCAAAAGCAGAGGTTTTATGAAGAGCAAAGGTTCCTGGAAAAGCAGAGAAGGCACGAGGAAGAGATGTACCGAGAAGAACGAGAAGATATGAAGAATCAGGAACAGTCTCATTGGGAATGCTCGTTCTTTCAGTATTGTTGGAACGAAGGCTTGAAGCTGCCTGTCAAGAGCAACTGCCCTGAATGCAGTAATCAGTACTCCGAATATAGGCAGTCTCGAGTCAACCGCCGTTCTGTCCATGAAAGACTTGGGGCAAGAATCCCTGAGGACGATCTGCGCTTAAAAATAAATAGTTCTGAGAATCGGCAGGAGAAGTTTGCCGATCGAAGTTGGGCTCGCACTGAAGAGAAAGAATACCGCGAGTATGTCTGGCAGAGGGGGCAATGGTGTCCACCAGGATTAAGAAAAAGCCAGAAAAAGAGAGTGCAGCGCTTGAGGAACAGGGAGTTGGAGCAAGCAGACACCAAGATGAAACAAGTTTGGCGTCCAAAAGAAAAGCCGGATGAAGGTGGTTGTTCGGCTGATACATGCATGGCGTTCTTTCTCCTATCAGAGTTTGCAGCTCCCGAAAATCAAGATGTCCAAGAAGAAACGTATTCAGATTTTGATGAGAGTGAATTTCAGGACTTGTTGGCTCATCTCGTATTGGCTGAAAAGGCAGTGTTTGACAAACCAATTAATCACCGACACTTGAAACCATTGTATATGAGGGGGTACGTCAATGGCAAGCCATTAACCAAGATGTGCATCGATGGAGGAGCTGCTATCAATATCATGCCGTATACCACCTTCAGGAAGCTCGGGTTGACAAGTGAAGATTTGTTGAAAACCGATATGGTCTTAAGGGATTTTGCTGGCAATTCTTCTGACACACGAGGAGCAGTTCATGTCGAGTTGATGATTGGGTCTAAAACCTTGATCACCACCTTCTTCGTCATTGATGGCAAGGGGGCATACAGTTTGCTGTTGGGAAGAGATTGGATACATGCAAACTTTTGTGTACCATCAACTATGCATCAGTTCCTCATACAGTGGATCGGAGATGATATTGAGATCGTTCATGATGATGATTCGGTTAGTGTTGCTAATACAGAACCAATCTATTGGGAGTATGAAGGTGTCGAGTGTTTCTCTGGAAGAGCCTGGGAAGTAGGTCCTGTGAATGTCTTCGACGAGGACCAACAGCCGATTCAGATAATCGGCTCTCAGAGTAATTTTTAAAATCCAATTAATGGTGATCGAGAAACGTCGAGGCCAAAGCTTCGTGTCGGCTGACAAGGAATAAAGTGTTGATAATGGAGCCGAAGTTGGATCAGTATGTTCAAGTTTGGGTCTCAAATATGCTTCGAAATCTGCAAGTCTTTCAAGGGACTTCGATTATTTCTTCATTACCAGAGCTCATAGAAATTCAGAAAAAGGTTCATACAAAGTGACGTGCAACAGAAGCTTTTGATGAAAATTGGAAATATATGGAGGTGCTTCCACAACTTGGGGATTATTTCGAGTTGTACGTGATGGCCGGTAGCCTTATAGTAGGATCGGCCCTTATTTTTGAGTTTAGAGGAAAGATAATTAGCAATTTGTTTTAGCCGAAAATGTTAGACCTAAGAAGGGGATATTCGGCTATGACAAGACTTTTCGGTCCGTGTACTTGTCAGTTGAAGCTTCGGCACTACTTGTTAAAGCCGAATGCATGGGAGTCGTGTAACTCGAGAGATATTTTGTATACAGCCGATGTGAAAAAACATCGCCTTTAGCAGAAAAAATATTCCAAGAAATTAAGTTATAGCCGATATTTTTACATATCGTCTTTAGTACAAGGATATTTGTGACCTTGGTAACCCTAGCATTTTCAAATTGGTAGGTTTATTGGGGTAAGAGAAAGGTGAGAAGCAGTAAATGAAGATGCCGAGTGACATGACATGTCGGAGGTGAGATTCAGTCAGCTAAGACGACGTTATACATTCGGCAAGTGTTTTTCTGAAGAAATTCTGCAATCGGGGAAATCACTGAAGGATCGAAAGAGGCAGATAGACGCTATTCAGAAAAGGACTAGTTCATCCGCTGCAAGCTTCATTTATAGATCCATCTTAAGTACAAGCTACCCTTGGAATAATTTGTTTACAATGGATTGCGGATCAACAATCTCAGCAATAGCAGCGGCATGGTTATCATAAACTTCAAGATCTTCAAACTCATCCGGGTCGCATATGAATCCAACTGGTGGGGAGGAGTGATCTTCTTTGGTCCAGGAACTTATTGCTGCTAGCCCGAAAGAAACCCCGACATGCACACCTTCGATGACATGTCTGATCTACACGACCGTCAGTGGTGTCAAGACTAGCCTCAGTTATGTTCTCGTGGACATTCTTCTCTGCAGGAAAAAGCTGACAAAAGGAAGAAATGTATCAGGCATATGCAAGTTTGATCAGAGGAGAAGGTCTTATAAGGGTTTTATTGACCTGTGATGGCGTTGTAGGTCTGTTTCCACTGATGTGGCTGTTCAGTTTTCTTCGGTGTCATATCTCTTGGGCAAGTCTTCTGAGAAGAGAACCTGAACTTGGTCAAAGATAAGATGAGTAAAGGAAGCTATCACAAGGGGGCAGAAAATAGTTTCTACCCGTGATGTCGGTGGATCGTTGCTCTGTTGTCCTCTGTTTCAACTATGAAAGGGACGTTTACTGAAATCACTACTACTGAGCATTGGTGGAATTCTTGAGCAGAAGAAGTTTTTTCTCTTTGGTTTCAGCCAAGAGCACTGGATTGGGATTTTGGTGAGTCTGGCTTGAGGTTGAAGATAGTGGTTTGGCTGAGATCATATTTAGAGCTGTGATCTACGCATTGGAAGGCCAGGCGTTAGGTTGGGGTCTTTCGCGATTATTGGGCCGATATTAGGCCAAACCAAATCTATGCTAATCCAAGTGGTTCAGGGTTTTGGAATCTGAAAGGTTGGCCAAGGTTCGGCTGATAGAAATTACAATTGTGAGATGCTTAGTTTCGGTTGGTTGTTCGGGAAAAACTCTAAATCACCAGTTGGTACTGAAGACAGAAGGATGGAGGAGTGTTATCCTGGTACCATCATAAAAAAACAAAAGGGTAATTGAAGGAACTCCAAATCTGAGATAATCGATTGGAGTGAACATGGTCATCAGCAACAGCCGATGGGATGTGCATCGTCGCTAAAATGAGAAGAAGATCAGTGACTAGTGCGCGGAATAGAATACACGTTGATCTCAAAGGATCAATCGCAGGTTGGTATCAGAAGGACGAACGAAGGAGTTTTTTTTACTTATTAACAAAAAGGGGAAGCGAATTACAATGAAGAGTCAGTTCGTCCATTCTATTCTATTCCTAATCGGGAGATCAAAGTCAAAGGAATCGGCTAGTTCCAGCTTCTTTCATGTCATCAACAGAGTGTGCCACCCTGAGTTCTAGTCCTCGCTCGCAAACATCAAAATGACGGTAGTCGGCGCCGGAGTGGATCCGAACAGCGTTGAAGGCGAGTGCTGCACCGTAACCCATGCCAGCCCTAGAAATGTCGGGGAGAACCCAGTTGACCTCGTGCACCCGCCTTAGAACCGTGTGCCTGGCACGTTGGCTGTAACAGCAAGATCGACAATGGCAGCTTCGAGGGAATGAAGCTTAGCCTCCAGAACTAAGAGGAGGAAGGATCAATAAAATAGGTAAGAAGAATAGGGAAAGAACAGTGGAAGGATGCTTACCAATGGCCTGTTCCCGAGCGGCATCACGTTCTCGAGAGACTCGGGTAATCTCCCGATTCCTCCTTTCTAGATCAAATTGAAGATCTGTGATCTTCTGAGCCAGAACCTCGGGAAAGTCGTCATTGACCCTCCTAAGCAAGGACAACAAGGTGAGGGCGACTACTTTATCTTCGAACGAAAAGCAATTAGAGGGTAACCTTCTCCTGGAGGTGCTGGAAGCCCCAAGCTCGAGGCTATGACGGCTCGCCTGAGAAGACATCTTCTAGCTGATTAGGAATAGCAAGAGAGAAAAGGTTTTTTTTTGGGTTTGCAAACAAAGCAGGAGAGGTCGAAAACCACGGGCCGAGATCAAGTGAAAAGGGGAATTTAAAAGATCCCAAGTGCATAGGGAGACGAATTGGCAGGTACGGTAATTATGGCGAGTGAAGGCAGATGCTTCTGGGGATTCCACGTCAGTGCGAAAAGGAAAAAGGAATTTTGGAATAAACATTTATCCCAAAATTAGGGGGCATGTGTTGACACCAGATTTTCGCACACGCAAGGATATGACAGGGGGGTCCAGCCGGCAGAGAAGAAAAGATTCGGCAAGCAATCGACAGCTGTTTGGTCCTCAGAGTTTCGGTAACTGTCTACGCGGTCGGCTATTTCACAAGGCAGTAGGCTCCATTCGGGAGACACATGTTGCGGGTGAGGCTGGCTTGCATGAGAAGACACGTGATGATGGAAGGCACCAAATAGTATAGATTTATATCTTTTCCGTATCTCTTTGTAAAGTCGTGATCGTCTAGGACTCATGTTTCGTCCAGGGTATAAATATAAGCCCTCGACCATTGTAAAATTGTTCACAACCACATCAATACAACCGGCCCCGTGCCACCTTCGAGTCCTTATAGTCGTGTCATCGAGTTCTTTGAGAGGAATCATCGATCCGTCGACCTTGTTATCATGTCTAGTATCATGCGGTGGATTTAGATATGATGCAAGTAGTCTCGTATGTTAAGCTTAGTATCGTGCGGCGGATTTGAGCTTATGACGGGAAGTTTTTACCTATGACTTGTATCGTGCGGCGGATTGAGTCATGAGTAAGAATAGTTACCGGCTCTGTTAGATTTGGCAGATCTAATAGATTCATCAAGTTATCACGTGTTATATGTTTTATTTATTTAACTCGTACAACACTTTTTGCCCAATCTAGATTGGTTTTCGTTCAGCCTTGTTGCACGAGTTTGCTTGTGCTTTGCTAATTATAAGATCATGATGGCCGAATCGACTTTCAATCTAGGTTGTTACATGTTGCGGGTCCATACATGCCGATCATGTTTAGGCTTTCATAGAGCTGGGTGCCGTGCGGCAGGTACAGGTTTTAGATTAGTTTAGCCATGTTTGGCTTGTATGTTTCTTCTTCATGGACCCCAGTTCGGCTAGTTTGCCGATTCTGGTTAAGCTTACATGAGTAATGAGTATGTATAGATCTGTTCAGATGTATGTGTGCTTTTAGCTTCTTATAATTAGATCGTATCATGCGGTGGATTAATCTAATTATAAGGAGTCGTGTAGATTTATAGCAAGTGGTATCATGCGGTGGATTAGCTTTGCTTGAGTTTATACTTGACGGGTTTATGAAGGCTGGACGTGCGGCAGACTAGCTGGATTGGCCTATGCATATGTTATCTGAATAGATTTGTATTTACAAGTTACCCTTTTATCCTTTTGTCACATATGCGTTCGGCATTCAACATGTTTATGAGATTTATCTTTTATAGTTGTCGAATGACATTATAAACCTGTTTCGGCAAACAGCTTCTATAGCTGTGTGCCATCGTGATTGGCTTTCAAAGCCGTACATATGGAACTGTCCGGTCTCACCCAACATGTTCCAAGGTATTCTCACACTTTTGTCCCTTGTTGGTTTTCAGGTCAAACCGACTGGCACGCTTCCGGATTCAGTACGTTCCGGGCACCCGATTGAAGCCAGCCTCGTTCGGCTTGTTGTGTGCCTTGACGCGAGGTGACGAATTTTGTGTCAACAAGTGGTATCAAGCTTTCTCGCTAGCGGTATTGAGCCTGTTTTACCTCCTCTTGAGGGCTAGTTTTGCTTTGCTTGGTTGCGTCGAGCCGTTGCCCATGTCTTTGAGGACCAAGTTGTTTTGCTCTTTCCACTTGACCTTCTTCGGCTTTGATATGCTTTTGGGTCATTTTGTCGAGTTCTCTCTTTTTCTTCCTTCCTTCCTCTATTCCATTATGATTTGTGTTGGTAGTTGACAATACACTCATCAAGGGGGAGATTGCGGATACATGGGTGTATGTCGAGTCTCTAAGTGTTGAGTGATTGTCAACTGGGATAATGCGCATGTTCTTTGGCTTGTGTTGTGCAGGTGTCGAGCACGGATACAGTGATCAAAGGCAAGGTGAAGGTCAAGTAGAGACATGCCGTGTCGATGGAACGAGAGTGGTGAATGGTAGACGTGAGGCTTGGACTGAGGGACCGGTGGCCTGAGGATCAGCTGTGCTGGCTGACTGTGGCAGAACCTCCCGGTAATGTGGCCCACCCGCACACGTCACCGTCTCCCTGAGCTCTAATGACTGTGCACATGTACCACATCACAGGAAAGATCTGTCGGGTGTCCCCGAGGGAACCCCGAATTATCCATGAACCACAGGACCATCATCATGAAGGTTGGAATAATTATAACATTACAACAGTTGATACAAAATACCATCGGAGTGCGGAAGCAAGATAGATAACCTTTATAAAACATGAATAAGTTACTTTTACCTGAACATAACTGGTGTTGTGGAAGTAGAATAGTATTACAGAGCCACACTTAGGCGGAGTACCTAAGTTGGGGAAGAAGAACAACCAGATCACGTCAAGCCCACTGACATGATCATGATCAACATCACCTATTAGAAACCTGCAACAGGGGTTAACAAACCCTGAGTACGGGGGTACTCAACAAGACTTACCCGACTAAAGAAAAAGGGAGAAGACTCAGGAATGAGAGGCTTAGGTAGTCAAGGTAAGGCTTAAGCAAGATCAAGTATTTTGCAGAAAAAGCATTTTGAAATCCTTGTTTTATTTTTGAAAAGATTCCAGTATTTCTCAATTCTTCATCGTTCATGATTCATTTTACCTTTCAAAAACATACCTAGTTGAGAACCACTCTCCGTTGACAGTCAGTGACCAAGTCTCCATAACCGAGGAGCAACGTTAATCCGGATAAATAATACTCAGCCGAGGATCCGTATCCACACTGCATATGTAGCACCCAAGCTTGCATATGCCAACTCGTCTACCACGATTCCTCCAAGATTGGGCCCGGTCCTACGCCACCCGGAAGTACACTACACCACTCCTATCCAGGTACGACGACCACATGGGTACATGCTACTTCCGCCATCTCTCCACTCCCAGTGCGCGGTTGTCGGTCCAATAAAGGATTCCTCGGAGCCAGAGCTTTCCGAAGTATGTGAATAGTTGCAAGTCTTGGCCAGCAGGCCCCCATACGGATGGTCCCTAAATTTTTCCGCCAACAACAAGCACCTCGGGACTCTAACCCAAGAGTACAGGTTCTGTCGGTTTTTCAACCCTGTCCCGGTCGGTGTCAACTGTTGAGTCCCGGACTACAACATGATGGCACCGTACGCTCGGACAACCTCTCCTCGCTGTTGACTAGGTACGGATCAGATACTTAGCCAACAGGCAGGGAGTAAAGCCAAATTCCCATCAAAATTCTTTAAGTGATCACACTTTTGAAATGGCATTTTTATCGCAAATCTATTGTATAGCATCACTAAGCATTTTGCAAATAGTTTTTAAAACAGGGCAGGTGGATCTTCTGGTGGAGGTAAACAATGCAGGTAATAGGTCATCACACAACAACTATAACCTAATGCAGTAGTTTAACTCAAAAGCATTTTAAGAAAACTTTTGTAAAAGCGAGGTAGGGTTAAAATGCACCGGGGCTTGCCTTGAAGAGCAAAGAGGACAGGCTCGGGGTCGGCAGTGCAGGCGTCGGAGTTCGGGGTCGCCTCAGGGGTAGGTCCGTTAGCGGCTGTTTCAACTTTGACATTCTCTCCTTCGGTCACTATACGTATGCAATGATGTATGCTTATGAGGATGCTGACATGAACAAAACAGCATAGGACAAAACCTACTGATTCTAGAGCACAACTTTCTATCGTGTAATTAACTTCTAGAACAGACACAAAGTTACTTATCTTGGTCTCTAAGCAAATTTAATCAACCTATTAAGCATCATTTATCTGACCTAAACACAAAACAAGCATGGCATCACAAACATCATAGACCAAAGGGGTGGGGGTCTATGAACAGCAAACAATCCCAAAAGTCACATGACAGGGCATACAACACGAACTCTACTTGATTTTCTATTTTTCCTAATTATTTAAAAAGGTCATTTTATGCAGTTGCTCCAAAATTTACCCAATTAATCTCATAGGTTCATTATGGTATAAATAGATGTCAAAACAAATTTCATAAATTTTGGAGATCATTAAGGTGCTTAACAAAAATCAAACATTCAATTAACAAAAGGCACTATTTAACAATTTAAATAAAAACCCAAAAATCAACTTGCTTCAAAAGGCCTCAAAATTTCACCAGAGACTAAACATGCCATAACTAGCACATAAAAATTTATCTCATGATTTTTGGAGCTACACATGATTTTCTAAAAATCTAAAACCATTCATTTCTTAATTAAAATGGAGATTTTTCATTTTCAAATTCTTGTAGAAAAGTCAAGTTTTATATTTTTATAAAATACTTCAAGATATAAAGAGTCTACCATCAAATTTTCAGAATTTTTGGAGCAACACAGAAAATCGCACAAAAAGAAGAAAAAGGAATACTATTCACATCCTTCCAAAAAGGAAAAAGAGCACTGTGCTCTTTCCTCGCAAGGCTCGGGCGAAACGGGCTCGGGCGAGACGGAAGACGATCGCTTCGTCCGAGGCCTGGCTCGGAGGCTCGGAGGCTCGGGCGAGACGGAAACGACTGCTT
Source organism: Coix lacryma-jobi var. lacryma-jobi (assembly GCA_009763385.1). Taxonomy (NCBI): domain Eukaryota; kingdom Viridiplantae; phylum Streptophyta; class Magnoliopsida; order Poales; family Poaceae; genus Coix; species Coix lacryma-jobi. The sequence goes on along the minus strand of CM019823.1, from coordinate 106,305,949 downwards.
CGTCCGAGGCCTGGCTTGGAGGCTCGGGCGAGACGGAAACGACTGGTTCGTCCGAGGCCTGGCTTGGAGGCTCGGGCGAGACGGAAACGACTGCTTCGTCCGAGGCCTGGCTTGGAGGCTCGGGCGAGACGGAAACGACTGCTTCGTCCGAGGCCTGGCTTGGAGGCTCGGGCGAGACGGAAACGACTGCTTCGTCCGAGGCCTGGCTTGGAGGCTCGGGCGAGACGCAGGCGAGGCGGACGGCGGACCGGCCGTTCGGGGCTCGCGCTGGGAAAGCCGAGGGTGGGGAAAGGTTCACGGGCTCACCGTGAGTCGGGAGGGAGGCTCGGCGAGGCGGTGTAGGGTCGGAGGAGGGAGCTCGATGTTGGCGGTGCATCGGCGGAGCTCTCTGGCGGCGAGCGGCGTCCGGCGGCTGGCGGCGAATTTCTCGCTTGGCCGAAACGCGGCCGTATGCCGGAGTTGGGGACGAAGCTCCTGCGCCGGCGAGAGGAGGGCGGAGGGGTGAAATTGGTTGCTCCGGAAGGTGGAGCGGCTCAAGGCGAAGGCAACGGCGGGCTCGACGGGCGCTGGGGAGGTCTGGTGACTCGGGGCGCCGTGGTGGCGGCAATGGCGGAACTCGGCGGTTTTTATAGCCGCGGGCGGAGCTGGGGAGGGGTCCGGGCGAGGGGTGAGAGCGCTCGCGCGACATTAAAGGAGGTAGGGAACATGGTAGGGCGGCTCGGTGCGGCGGGGAACGCGCGCGCGGCGGGGCGGCTTGCCGGCGGCCGGCAACTGCGCGCTGTCCGCGGCCGAGGGGAAAGAGGAGGAGGGTAGGGGATGGGCGAGGCGGCGGTAGGTAGGGGCCGAGAGGAAAAACGAGCGCCAGCGCTTGGCCGCGCACGGCACGGGCGCGGGTCAGCCGGGCTCGGCATGGGCGGCGAGGCTCGCGCGCGGCGCGGCGGCCTTGCCGGTGGCCGGGGCCCCCTGGCTTTAAAGCTCGTGCGCAGTGACGACATTTAAAGCAAAACTTCCCCTTTCTGAACTTTTGAAATTACTCCCAAAACTTGAACTACACAAAGAAAACTCAAAACATCAAAGTTGCTTAAAATTTTGAAATCTACAACTTTGCCAATATAAACTTTTTCTGAAACTCAAAAGTTTTTGAGATAATTTTGAAAACCGAAAAAGGGACAAAATTGCAGTTTGAAAGAATTTGAAATTACTTCTGATTTTGTATTGAAACTTGAAAATCTGCAAATACCAAAGTTGTTCCTCTTGACAAGATCTACAACTTTGCTAAAAGGACCAACTTCAAGTTTTGAATAGTTTTTAAATTAATAAAAGAGGGGTAAAAACCAGGGTTTGGAAATCAGGGTTTTTCAAAAGGAATTTAAATTCTATTTCTGATTTTTAACTTTGATCAACACAACAAGGCATCTAGACACTCAACTGAACAAGATTTACACAAAGCTAGAGACAGAGATGAAATTACCATTTTGCCCTTAAAGGAAGATTTGGGCCTTTAAGGTTTTTTTGAAAAAGAGATCACTACACAAGTCACCTCAGAAAAAGGTAAATGCAAAAAAGCATTAGGCAAACATAAATGCATGGCAAGAATGATTAATGACTAAAGATGATGACATGTCAGGTTAATTACATATTAAACACCGGAGGTGTTACACTGACAGCCTGGGACAACGATGAGCGAAGACTTGCGGGTGGACGGGGTGCACGGGCGGTGCATCCCCTCTACGGCTCGGTTTGGTGGTTGAGCCACAGAAAAACCACCGAGTGGACGGTTTCCAGGTTTGGGCCTCAAAACCTGGGCACTGATGGTTTCCGAGTTTGGGCCACAAAACTCGGGCTGAGGATGGTTTCCAGGTTTGGGCCTCAAAACCTGGGTGCTGCGGGTTTCTGAGTTTGGGCCTCAAAACTCAGGCCATGGATGGCTGGTTTCCAGGTTTGGGCCTCAAAATCGGAGGTTGGTCGTGAAGGCTGGTTTTCCGGTTTGGGCCTCAAAACCGAGGGCGAAGTCCAGGAAAAGGACAAGCAGAGCGGTGGCGGCACGTGGCGGCAATCGGTGAGGTTGCGTCGAGGCAACGCTACCAGTTGTGCGGGCGTGGCCGTCGGATCACCACCTACCATGAGTTGGTCCAGAATAACCCTAGGGTTTAGTTGGTTCGCTCTATAATTAGTTAGGGGTAGAGTGGGAATTAGAATTAGGATAAGTAGGGGGAGACACCCACCTCCCCATCTATCTCAGTCATTTTCTCTTTGCCTTTTAGGTTTTCCTGCTCTCCCAGTCCCCTGCTGTAGCAACTGAGATCCGCAGAGAACCATACCTCTGTGTACTGGAGATTTTGAGGAAGTGAGACTGTAATCTCACTGTTGTAGCGTGTGGTAGCCACACGGTTGCAGATCGATGACTTGATTCGTGTTTTGCTCGTGTTCTTCGCGTTCCTCGTTTCTCCGTGATTTTTCTGTCACTCGATCTCCCTCTCTACTGCGTCTTTTCAAAACCTGTTTGAATCAACTTGTTCTTTACAGTGAGGAGATCATTTCCACCGAAGGAATTCATCTAACTCCTCACGAACAAGTAGATCGGCTTAATTTCATTTTCGTGGCGCTTTTTTGGTTCATACACCTTCCCCTTTGATTTCCCGTTGATTGAATCGATTTGAGCGGATGATTTCTTGGGGATAGTCTCCTAACTACCTCGTGATCATCCTCTCCAATTTTGGGAACAAGGGATTTCGATTTGAATCATTTTTGGAGAGATTTGTGAGAAGGGCGATCAAAATCGCCTTCTCTGGGCAGTGGCGGACAGTCCGCCAAACAGGGTGCGGACAGTCCGGCCATCGGGCTCGCGCCAGACCAGTGGCAGCGAGCCTCGGTCACTTTGGTCAGATTTGACCGGCGGACAGTCCGCCGTAGTCGGTCGCGGACAGTCCGCGAGTCGACCAGGGACTTTTAGCAAGCTTGCTGTTTTGTCCATTTGGCCGGCGGACAGTCCGACCCCCAGTCGCGGACAGTCTGCAGTAGGGGCGGACAGTCCGGGACCAAGAGTTCGGACAGTCCGGGAATCAGCTGTGTGTTGCGGTTTAGTGCATTTGCTCTCCCGGCTTCTCCGCTTAATTTCCGGACTTCTCGTTTGCCCCTAGAGTTCACCCAGGAACCTCTCCAGGTATCTTTGCTACTTGTTAGCATCGGTATTTGGGGATTTCCCGACGTAGCTTTCAATCTACGTTTGGGACCCGGTTTCTAGAGTCGAACTTGCGCTAGTGCTTTTGGCGTTTGACTTGCTATCGCTTTGTGGTGCCTCGCTGTGATCCTATGGATCATCCACCCTCTTCCAAGGGTCGTGGGCATCACGGTTTTGTTCGTAGCTTTTGGGGTTGATTTGTGGGACAAAGGCCAATATTTCGAGAGAAATTTTTGAGCTCCCATTCACCCCCCTCTGGTCGTCTTGCTATTGCATTCTCGGTCCTTCAGTAGTGCATGTCAAGCCGGCAAGCATGTTGCAAACACTCATCCAACCAAAGCCTTTGTATCAACATCAAGAGAGTTAGAGCTACTTCACATGGATCTATTTGGGCCAACAACTTATGCTAGCTTGGGCGAGAATCTCTATGGCCTAGTGATTGTTGATGACTACTCTAGATACACTTGGGTATTCTTTCTTCATGACAAATCTGAAGCAACCCCTTCATTCAAGAAGTTTGCCAAGAGAGCCCAAAATGAATTTGACTTGAAGATCAAGAAGATTAGAAGTGGCAATGGAAAGGAATTTGACAACACCCATATTGAGCAATATTGTGATGAAGTTGGGATCAAGCATGAAGTCTCCGCAACCTACACACCACAACAAAATGGGGTAGTTGCGAGGAAGAACCAGAGACTAATCACCCTAGCAAGAACAATGTTAGATGAGTACTCTACACCAGAAAGATTTTGGGCGGAAGCAATCAACACCGCTTGCTATGCATCAAATAGGTTGTCCCCCCATCGTATCCTTGGCGAGACCCCCTATGAGGTACTCAACAACAAGAAGTCGGATGTATCTTTCTTTAGAGTGTTTGGGTGCAAATGCTACATCTACAAGAAGCGCCAACACCTAGGGAAGTTTCAACGCCGATGTGATATTGGTTTTCTTGTTGGTTACTCATTGAAGTCCAAAGCATATCGAGTATTCAACCATGGCACCGGGATGGTAGAAGAAACATATGATGTGGAATTCGATGAATCTAATGGATCTCAAGGAGAGCATGAGAATCTTGATGATGTAGGTGATGAACCATTGAGGGAAGCAATGAAGAATATGCCGGTTGGAGCCATCAAGCCTAAAGATGATGATGATGATGAGCAAGTCATTGACAAGCCATCCACATCAAATGTACCACAAGGTGATGATAAAGATGGGAGAGAGCCATTTGAAGATACTCATGTCTCCCATGATCAAATGGTGGTACAAGCTCAAGATGTTGATGCTCCTCAAGCGGCCCCTCAAGTGGTTGATCAAAGGACTACTCCTCTACTACAAGCTCATCCTCAAGATCTCATCATAGGGAGTCCAACAAAGGGTGTAATGACTCAATCTCAAAAACTTGCTCTATTTATTGAACATCACTCCTTTGTGTCTCTTGTTGAGCCTACCATTGTAGATGAAGCTCTAGGTGATCCGGATTGGGTGAATGTCATGCATGAAGAATTAAACAACTTCACCCACAACCAAGTTTGGACACTTGAAGAGCGACCTAAAGGCGCAAGAGTCATTGGAACAAAATGGGTGTTTAGAAACAAGCAAGATGATCAAGGCATGGTTGTTAGAAACAAGGCAAGGTAGTGGCAAAGGGGTTCTCTCAAGTTGAAGGTTTAGATTTTGGAGAGACCTTTGCACCTGTTGTAAGACTTGAAGCCATTCGTATCCTCCTTGCATATGCATCACATCATGACATTAAATTATATCAAATGGATGTGAAAAGTGCATTTTTAAATGGCTTCATAAATCAACTAGTCTATGTTGATCAACCTCCTGGGTTTGAAGACACTAGATATCCTAATCATGTTTATAGGTTGTCCAAGGCGCTGTATGGGCTCAAGCAAGCCCCAAGAGCATGGTACGAGCGCCTCCGAGACTTCCTCATTGAGAAGGGCTTCATCATTGGGAAGGTCGACACCACACTATTCACCAAGAAGCTTGATGGAGAGATCTTCATTTGTCAAGTCTATGTTGATGATATCATCATCGGGTCAACAAATGAAGCCTATTGCAAGGAATTCAGTGACTTGATGTCGAAGGAGTTCGAAATGTCCATGATTGGCGAGCTCACATTCTTGCTAGGCTTCCAAGTCAAGCAATTGAAGGAGGGGACTTTTATATCACAAGAGAAATACACAAAAGACCTCCTCAAGCGCTTCAACATGGATGATTGCAAGCCTATCAAGACTCCAATGCCAACAAATGGACATCTCGACCTAGATGTGGGAGGTAACCCGGTTGATCAAACTCTCTACCGTTCTATGATTGGTAGCTTGTTATATTTGACCGCATCTAGGCCCGACATCATGTTTAGTGTGTGCATGTGTGCTCGATTTCAAGCCGATCCTAGGGAATCATATCTCATAGCCGTGAAGAGAATCCTTAGGTACCTAAAGCACACCCCAAGCATTGGCCTTTGGTATCCCAAAGGATCTAACTTCCAACTCGTTGGGTATTCCGATTCGGATTACGCGGGTTACAAAGTAGATAGAAAAAGCACATCCGGAGGGTGCCATTTGCTTGGGAGATCACTAGTTTCATGGAGTTCGAAAAAGCAAAATAGTGTGGCCTTGTCTACCGCCGAGGCGGAATACATAGCCGCGGGTGCTTGTTGTGCACAAATTCTTTACATGAAACAAACCCTTTTAGACTATGGTGTAGTTCTAGAAAGGGTACCTTTGTTGTGTGACAATGAGAGCGCGGTTAAACTTGCTAACAACCCAGTTCAACACTCTCGCACTAAGCACATAGATATTCGTCATCACTTTCTAAGAGACCATGTTTCAAAGAAAGACATATCCTTAGAGAGAGTTAGAACTGAAGATCAATTGGCGGATATCTTCACAAAACCCCTAGATGAGAACACCCTTTGTAGATTGCGAAGTGAGCTTAATGTGCTTGATCTAAGTAACTTTGTCAAAATGTGAAAGGGGGTTGTCTTTGCATTGCATTGTATCATATGCCATGTCTACTTTATGTTATGCACATAGGCTTGTCAGACATGGTTAAGATAACCGCCCTAAAAAGCATGTGAAGAAGCTTACCCATGAGCAAACTTGACAAGCAACCTAGATTCAAATTCCGTATTGCATTCCATATGCATGTGTGTTGCTTTGTCGTTTCTTTTTGGTTAAGTTTTGAGCAACCGTTGTGTTCGTCCACTGCTAGGGGGAGCATTTGTGGCTCCTAATGGTTGAGACCTCTAGTTTTGGTGGCCACATGTTGTCTCCTTGAGTTTTATCGCCTATTTTACCTAAAAACAATATGTAGCCTATGCCAAACTATTTGTAAAATTGAGTGTTTATGCGAGGATGCTCATACTAGGTTCCAATTGGTGTTTATTTGCCTCTTATTTGAGTTGGAACTTGGTTGGGAGAGGGAGCCGCAACGGAGATCTTCGACACAGCCCAATTTGCAGCATCGGGCGCCGCATCGGACGCTGGCCCCAACGTCCGATGCCCCCACTGTACACAGCTCCGGCTGGAACAGTGTTGGCGTCGTGTCCAATGTGTCACCATCGGCCCGATGCTGAGGCATAGGACGCGTCCGATGCAAACTGGGCGTTTTTGGAGCTCTCTGAGTGGGCATCGGAGCATCCGATGTGTTTACAACGTCGCGTACGATGCTCCTTTAAGCGACGTAGTCAGGTCTTTTCATCGATAGATGGGACCCACATGTCATTCCTTCGCCTTTGTCCTCATCGCGCCCTCGCCCGAGCCCGTACCAGTGCGCCGCGCCACCGTGCCCTAACCCTAGCTCTCGCTGCCGCTCACCTCGCCGCGCCGCCGCACCAGTGCTCTCGCGCGCACCCAACTCGCCGTTAGCCGCGCGCGCGCCCGCCAGCAAGCTCGCCGGAGCCGTTTTTTTCCACCGGAGATGCTCTGTTTGTCGTGGTCGAGCTTCCTTCGCCGGCCCTTCGCCCCCTCCCCTCGCCGGAGTTCATCACCGACGTCACCCAAGTTCTTCTCCTCCTCCGGTGACTCTGCCCCGGCCAGCAGTTTCCCCTCAGTAAGCTTCCACCCCCCTCCATATGCCATGCCCCTCAAGTGTTCGACGTAATGCCCCAATAGCCGTTCCTAACTGTTTTTCACCCCGTTTTTTCCCAAATCTCGTGCAGCTCTAGTTGGTGTGATACGTGGGTGCCGGAACGTCAGTGCCTCATCTCGCTCTTGGTCGGTTCGTCGTTCGTCAGGTAGCGAAGCCGTTCTTTCCTTATCCAATTGCTTTGCTTCCACATGACTCGCTCATCTCTAGCATATACGTTTCTTATATATATCCCGTCTATTCTCTTGCAACGAGTCAGTCTCCTAGCCTTGGACAGTTGGCAGTTGGCAGTTTGTTAGAGAACCCGGGGCCAAGCCCGCGGGTAAGGATCGAGGCCAAGCCTCGCGAGTGTCAGCTTGTAAGAGAGTCAGGGGGAGTATCTGTCAACAGGTTGTTTGTGAGGTTGGCTTGTCAGGGTTGATTCAACGGCAGTGGTTCTTTCAGCGGCAACTCAGAGTTTCTCAGTGACTGTGCTTTCAGTTCTTGTCAGCTATGCGCTGCAAGAATGTTGGTGGTGCCCGGGGGGACTCCCCTCCACGTCCTCCTCCTTCCGGTCAGCGACCCGGGAAGGGGAAGCTCGTCACGCGCAGGAAGCGCACCAGACAGGAGCGAGAGGTTGTGCAGGCCCAGGCAGTTGCAGACGCAGCATAGCGTGCAGAGAGGGGAGGCCGTGATGGCGGTTTGAGGATCAAGGATCAGCTATCCCCAGAGCAGAGGCATGTAGTTGAGGAGGTCGAGCGCTTTCACGGTTCGCCGACTGGCACGCTCATGGCTGCCGGTCATCGGACGACCTTCAACTCTCCAGGTGTGGAGCCCCAAAGCTTCGGGAGGGCTAGGCAGAGGCCGAGGCAGCAGAGGCAGAGGTTGAGGCTAAGGAGGAGGTCCCTAAGGAGGTTCCCAGGTGCCGATCGTCCCGTCGCAGGACTGAGGTGCCACCCAGGCCCGACGTCCCTCTGTGGGGTGCCCGTGCTCCTTCGAGGCATGCGCCGCTGCCGATTCTGCGTTTGGACCTCAGGGTGGCGACGTGTTCTCAGATTCAGACACTACGACTAGTCCCAGTTGAGCAGTGGTTCCCGAGGGAGAGGCAGGAGCAGGCTGGTCCGAACTTCTTCACAGTACTGTAGGAGGACTTTTACAGAGGATACAGGAATGCCGGGATCAGCTTGAGTTCTTAGAGAGTCTGCACCCTGGAGGCCCTGGTTTCAGCGTCAGAGCAGCTCCGTCCAGTTCTTACTTACTTGCCTGGTCTAGCAGATCTTCTGGGATGGTCTGGTTCTTACATCGAGGATTGGGTCTTCCAGTTCTACGCGTCTCTATGGGTGCACCCGGACAGAGAGACCATTGAGTTTGCCTTCGGAGGAGTACACTACAGGCTCTTTGTGTCCGAGATCCGGGATTGGTTTGGTCTTCGTCGCTCTCAGACCCAGATCCACAAGCTGTGCTACGACAGGACAGAGCCACCACGATGCCCTCACGGCAGAGAGCAGCCTTCCACAGACCGGGTGCTCCTGTGTTTCCGAGATCCCTTTGGGGAGGGTTCGAGCCACGCGCCTAAGGATCTCACTCCTGCGGCTCGGATCCTCCACGAGGTCCTTCAGCGCACCTTGCTGCCCTGTGTTGGCTTCAGAGAGGCTATCTCATGACTCCAGCTGTGGCTTCTTGCTTATCTGATTTAGCAGAAGGAGTTTGATATTCTTGATGTGATTATCTGTGAGATGGAGGACACAGTGGCAGAGGGCATCAAGGCCCGTCGGCAGCTACTATATGCGCACTGGATCTCCTACATTCTTTGGAAGGTAGCTGTCACCACAGGGAGCCGACCAGACCAGTCTCTTACAGGCTCCGCGACTGTGTTCCCCGCGTACAACATGAGTCAGCTCTTAGGACACGGTCGGGACCGCAGACAGCAACAGGAGGCACCGTCTATCTCTCGACGCCGTCCAGAGGTGCTAGAGTCAACTCAGGAGCAGGATGAGACAGTCAGAGCCCTCGCAGAGCAGGAGTTAGCAGACCTAGAGGGAGAGGACACCTTCGTGGCCAAGGACCCCACAGTTAGCTCCGACGAGGACTACCAGCTCCCGCCTCGCTTTTAGCCTCGTTCTCACGACACTAAGGTCGGGTCATCTGGTACCTCCAATCCAGCGCTTCCTGCGATACTTTCTTGGATGGAGGAGCAGCAGCGGACGGTGACACAGGACGTCCAGCGCCTTGCACAGGAGCAGCAGAGGTTAGCCCAGGCTCAGGCCTTAGCTCAGCAGTTCACGTGAACAGTGAACTCCGAGCGTCCGATGCCTGCCCTGTGCAGCGTCCGATGAGGACCCCGGACTGTCCGCGGGTCCTGGCGGACTGTCCGCCGGCTACGAAGCCAAAACAGCAAAGCTGTTGCAAAGTCCCTGCTCGGGCCCAGACTGTCCGCGCCCAACACTGGCGGACTGTCCGCCGGTCACCCGAGGGGAAAACGCCCGAGGCCAACAGCCACTGCTCGGCTGAAGCCGCGATGCGCGGACTGTCCGCGGCCTATATGGCGGACTGTCCGCGACCTCCCAGAAAGCGCAAAAATAGCGCGGAACAAACCCAAAATCGATTGGATCTACACCAAATCGAACGAGGCTGCAAACTAACTTCACCCAAGTGTTCTTCTATGTGTTGGGAAGCTAATCCTAGGATATCATCGCTTCAATCCAACTAAAACATGAGAAATCAGAAGAACACTAGAAAAGGGGAAGAACGAAGAACAAAAACGATTTCGGCCCGATCTACTTGTTCGTGAGGATAGGGATGAATTCCTTTGGTGGAAACGTTCTCCTCACTTCAAAGAACAAGTTGATTCAAACGGAATCGCAAAAGACGCAACATAGAGGGAGATCGGGAGAGGGGAAAATCATGGAGAAAAGAAGAACGCGAAGAACAAATTCAAAACGCGAATTCAACCACGAATTTGATCCTTGGATTCAGCAAGATGAATTGATTAAGCACTCGGTGTCGGGCTACAAGCCAATCCTAGCAACACAAAGCTTGGATGGCAAAAAGCTTAAGAACAAGAGCCAACTCTCCCTAACCCTAGCCTACTCTCACAGGAACAAAATGAGAGAGACACCACCTAGAACTCCCAAGGATACGGCTGCCCTAGCAGCCCCCTTCATATATATAGGCGCATGTCAGAAGACCAAAACGCCCTTACATTAAGCACTCAACCCAAATACCCCCCAGGGGTAAAATCGTCTAGACTTGACAGTTTCGATCCGACGGCCACGCCCGCACATCCGGTAGCTTCGCCTCGACGCAACCTCCCTGATGCCGCCACGTGCCGCCACCGTCGACCGCCGCGCCTTCTCACCGATAGCTTCGCCGCAACGCAAGCCACTCGGTGCCGCCACGCGTCGACCGTCCTTTCGGACCAATCCCCGGTTTTGAGGCCCAAACCGGGAAACCGTCCACCCCGAGTTTTGAGGCCCAAACTCGGAAACCCGCCAGCCCAGGTTTTGAGGCCCAAACCTGGAAACCGTCCACCCCAGGTTTTGAGGCCCAAACCTGGAAACCGTCGATGGTAGCTTTTCGAGGCTCAGCTACCGAACCCGTGCCGTAGACGGGATGTGGTTCTCACACCCCAACCATCGGCACCGATGCCGATGCATGTCCAGCCTCCACGCCGGGCACAACGCCGCCATCCTCCTTGACTCGGCCGACGGCACTTGCGCCGCACGCAAGCCCGTGTCCGACCTCCCGCCAAGTGTCACGACGCCACGTCTTCCTCCCGACTCAGCCGATGCACCGCACATCCCCATGTGCTCTTGCTCGCCGATGCCACGTGCCAGCTACCACAGCTGGTCCTCTAGCCTCTGGTCCTTCAGTCCAAGCCTCACGTCCGCCATTCACCGCTCTGGGTACATCAGCATGGCACGTCCGCCGCACGGCACGCCCATCCTTCACCGCTCCCGATCCGTCGGCACGGCACGTCTCTACTTGACCTTCACCTCGCCATTGACCACTGTATCCGAACTCCACACCTGCACATCAACATAGCCAAGAGACACATGTCGCACACGCACACCAACATAGAAATACACCACAACTCAACGCCACCGGTTAGTCATAAGCAATAAGCACATAGCTAGATATAGACTCAACCGAGTAAAAGCCTCAAACCTTCCTCATCAAAGTCAATCATTCATCATATGTGTTCTCAATCTCCCCCTTGATGAATGCATTGACTAAAAATAAACCACAAAGGAAGGGTTTGAAGACAAGACTCATTCAAGTGCCCAAAAGCCAAGAAAAGGCAAACACAAGGCCACTTGAGATGAGGAAGGATCATGAAAACTCCAAATAAAAGCTCTCGGTCCCGAAAGAAACGGGAAAAGCGGGCAAAGCCTCCACACAACCGAAGAGTCAAGATAAACAAGAGTTTCATGAAATCCAAAAGGTACTGGAAAACCAATCTCAAATAAATTGTCAAACAATCATCACAAAAGAGAGACCAAGGTACTTATCCACTTGGTTTTGGGTCAATTTCTCCCCCTTGATGATTGAATTGACAAAAACTAGGCACAAGAGATGGTTTGAGATACGAAAACTGAAAAAATCTCATTCAAGTGATCAAAAGCCATAGAAGGGCAAAGCACAAAATCACTTGATTATCCATTCAAATGCCCAAAAGTCAAAGGAATGCTAAAGAGGGGGCAATTTGAAATGAACATAACTTGGTCCCCAAAGACATGGGCAACGGCTCAACGCAACCAAGCAAGCGATCGGAGCAACAACTCATCAAAGAGCAAAACTCGATCACACAGAGTGAAAAACTTGGTTCCCAAAGACATGGGCAACGGCTCGACGCAGCCAAGTCAAAAATGAGCTAGTCCTCAAGAAGAGGCAGAAAAGGCTCAACACCAACTGAGGCTGAAACAACGCATAAGAGCGCAAAAATGATCACAGACAACCAAGAATTGGTGAAAACAGCTAGTTCCTCACGACAGAGGCACATAGGCTCGATGCAACTAGCTGAAGGGTTCATACCAATCAAAAATACCAAGCAAAAAACTGCTAGTCCCTCTAGACAGAGGCAAAAACGGCTCAACACGACTAGCAGGCTTGATACCGACTGAGAAAAACCACAAGAGAAGCTCAACACTAAATGGAGCACAATCACTCGGAGCACGCGGAGAAGCAGCAAGACAAAAGCGACTCCCCCTAAAAGCAAGCCTACATACAAAGGCTATGCACAAAGCTCATGACACCAATTGCATTCCATACCAAGAGATGGATACCAATTGAGACACATAAAAGAGCTAAGCCGAGTGAAGAAGGACATAAAAGAGCTAAACTCCCCCTTGCTCAAAGCTCTCCCCAAAATGCATGACTCTCCCCTTTGTGCCAACACTCAAGCTCCCCCTTGCAAACAGCTTCTCCCCCTTGACAAAAGGGAACATGCTGAGGGGTTTTGACATTTTTCACAAAGTTGACACAACCACAAGATGAGTCATCAATCAAAAGCATATGGGGGCAATGAAAAGCACTGAAAGTGACCACAAAGTGTATCGGAGCTGGGGGTATGTACACTAAGCTAAAAATGCATGATATGCACAATGCAACAGCTTCAAGTGTATAGCAATCAGAATGAAAAGATGCTCAAAAGGGTGCTGCCCTGAAAGTATAGCAATTAATACAAATGCTAGCAAAGGCTCAAACTGATCAAATGAATACGAAATATGAACAATTAAGCATATGAGCAGTTTTAAGCCATTCAAAAGCAGTTCACCACTAAAATAGCACTTAGCATGAATAGACAGGAAATCAACCAAGTGCTAACTTAAGGATACAAGGTGAACTACCCCTAGCAAAGTTCAATCCTCATGCAATAGAGTGAAGCATAGACTTGTGTTATTTTCAATATTTTATCGGAGATTGCAGCGGTATTAACACAAGTTCATATTAAAGCATGTGATTGCGAGAGGTTAAAAGCATGGTAATTGCCTAACTTTTCAACCGGGCTATGCCTATGCAAGAAAAGCAATCAGAAGCTTGAAGCACCGGTTTCGGTCTTACACTACACGGCTCAAGTTTAACTGAAATGTGCAATGAGAAACAGTCTCGATACCGTGAGGTGCTAACACATGCAATCCCATCTCGATCTTTTCATTTCACTAGACTTGGATCAAATTTTAAGCACAAGGTAAATATGAACAATCCAAGCAAGTGAATGACTCAGTGCAAGAGACATAGCAACCTAGCATACAAAAGATAGCACAAGTGATCTCAACATATCCTACCCATGCTAGTTGCCAATCTCAATGGTGAACAAATTAAAGGTTTCATAGTTGATTAGTCAAGTTCACCATTTGCAAAAATAGCTTAGCTCATAACATGTATCAAGTGATCAAAAAGAGCCTAAGCTACAAGCATCATCATGAATAGACAGGGCATACCAACAAGAGCATAATCTCATTCTCATTAATATATACATGAAGCTCTAAAATGCAAGATGTACATGATGAAATGCATGCAAAAGCTAGTCTATCAAAGACAAAGCACAACTAGCCTAAAAAGGAACACCCAAAACAAAAGGGTATCGGAGAAGACGAACTATGATACAATGAGCAAAATGCTTCCTGAACTAAAAGGGAAACACACACCAATCTCACAAGAGAAGAGCCAAGAAACGCTCAAACGAACAGCCAGCAAAATCCATATCGGAAAGACCACACAACAAAAAGAGGTCAAGGAAGAAGAGTACCAAAACACGAACTCAGAAGTGTGTCGGCGGTACCTCATGAAGCGCATGACCGCCTGCTGGTGTGATACCCGAGGGGACGCCTGAATCTGTTGAGCTCCGGGGCGCCTGCCTCGCCGAAGTTGTCTCCCCCTCGCCTGATGCTGTCGCTCCCACAGGTGCAGCTAGTGCTCGCTGGAGAGTTGCTCGAACGGAACCCCAAGTCGTGGAAGAAGAGGGATCGGGTCCATGAGCCGAAATGCTCTCTCCAGGCTCCTGTTCTCCTGCACACTCAAAAGCAGAAGAAACACAAGGCATTGTCTCGTCTAGTGTGACCTCAGGGTCTCCACACAGCGGTTAGTCACATAATAAGCATAAGGTGAACTCTCACCAAAAAAAGGTCTACCTATGAATGATACCGCAAGAAGATCTGAATCCAAACTAGACAAGACTACCATGCAACAGGATAAAGCACTATGGAGCAAAATGCAACCTAGAGACATGATCAACCCAAACACAGCCTAAACCTCAACACATGCTACAATGCAAGATAATGATAGCAATAGATCCAAAAGCATGTAACATGATAAAATTGTGGAAACGCTAGTGCTCAAGCTAAACATATAACCAGGGTACATGTAGCTACACAAAACTAGCACCTGAAAAGTGAGACCTAATGAACATCACACCTCTACAAGTAAAGCTCATGGAGAAGTGTGGTAAAGTATGGCATAATGTTCATGAGGATCACAGACTAGCATGAAAAGTGGATAATCCACAAAAGCTGTACATAAAGCTAGCATGACATATGATATATAGGGTAGCACATGCTAGACAAAAACAAAACTTGATACAAAGGGAAAATGTACATGTAAGAACTATACAAGTGAGCACATGAAGAACCATCTCATACCACAAGACATAGATCATGGATGTACAAGGTATGAGTGTAAAAGAAAGCTCACCAAACTGCAAAAGCCTCTTTGGAGGCAATTCTAAGCGGGGTGTAGAGAACCATCAAATCTTGATCACATCTAAAAGATCAAGTTCCATCTGGCGCATGTTCTCCACCCCGCGTCCTCATATCTACACACAAGAGGACAAAGTAACCCGAGTCTTGGATCCCGAAGGGTTAGCAAGCATGTACTTGGAATCCAGGACTTGGTCACAAATCTCAACTTATCATGTGGGTTAGCATGATGCAAGTGTTGGTTCAAATGCAATTGAGAAACACCCTTGGAAGCATTCCTCAAAAGGACAACTCGAGGAGAAGAACGAGTCGTACCATGGGAAAAGAGGCAAACATCTTCCACGGTCTTTGTAGAAGAACCAATAGAAGCACCATGAAAAGCATGACGTGGACCAAGAGAAGAAGCACTAGAAGCATGTCCATGACCATGACCTATCCCACTAGAAAAGGAGTCATAAAACCCATCAACAAAGAGGGGCTTCTTACTAGGAGCACAAGCGTTCATGCCATGAGAAGGGCTACGAACCACCGAGTTCCTAGAAGAGCAAGCTTGGCGCAAGCGTTTGGCACGCCGATAGCAAAAGCTTTCTTGATGCCCATCTTTCTCACAAAAAGAGCAATGGTACAAAGGCCTACTGGAAGGCACACCATTCTCCGACAAGTGAGAAGTCCCTTGGGACTTAGAACAAGAAGCATCAACCACCAACTTGGTGCCAACACTAGGAGCACACGTGCCATGGGAAAGGCTACGCGGCTTCCTAAAAGCCTTAGCTCAAATTCGCCGCTCGTGCTTGACACGGCGAAAACAAAAATCGAGCGAATGTCCCTCCTTCTTGCAAAAGGTGCAATGAAAAACCGGATTGGGAGGACGAGTCCCAAAAATATGAGAAGCACCCTTGTCAAGAGAAGTCCCTTGGACATCACTCGAAGAAACAGCAAGGTTGGGAGTAGCTATGAAAGAGCTATCCGAAACCTTGACACTAGTGCTATCGTCAAAAGACTCACGCGCAACACAAGAACTCAACTCCGGTTGCAAAGATGCAGACTTGGAAATATCAACATCGGAGTTGGAAGAAATGCGTGACTCAAAAGACTTAGCACAAAGGCTCTTGCACCTTTTGGCTAAAACCTCATTCTCAAACATGAGGCGATCACAAGTACCACAAGGAGTGTTTTACAGATTCTCCCTCTCCTCTTTTATGCACTCGGCATATGTGGTATGCAAGAGCTCAACTTCCCTCTCAAGGTTGGCACTCATATCATTGTGCTCAACCAACTTGGCGCTCATATCATCGCGCAATTGCTTCAAAACCAAAACTTCTTTTTCTAAATCCATGCATGATGTGCAAATGAAATTGGTGGAAGAAACATCACCATTCACATCAAGCAAAGAATCATGAATAGCAGAAGAAGTAAGGCAATCATTTTTATTCAAAGAACATGAGCTACAAGGCTTAGAATTTAATTCAACAATTTCAGCCCTAACATGGTCAAGTTCATCTACATGTAGTGTGAGTCAATCTTAGTTCATCAATTTCAGTACACAAAGACTCACAATAAACACATGGTAGCAAAGCATCCGACTTTAGCAAGGCTATTTCAGTTTTAGCACAATCAAGGTCCTTGCTTAGGTCAGTGCAAACTAAACATGGTTTGGAAGCATTAGATATCAACATTTCATTTTCAGATTTTAAGCTAGCAAGGGAAAAGCTTAGCTCATCATTCTTCCTAACCATGTCACTACAAGAGGTGCAAGGCAAAGAGGCACTAGACTTCAGCTTAGCGATGGAGCATTTCAATTTTTCTACCTTTCTACGCAAGGTATCACAAAGCTCATCATCCCTAGAGCAAGCCTCATATAAGTTGTGCAAAGTCACAAGACCACAAGCAAGTGTACCTCTCTTGGCCTTGCCAAGTTGATGTAGGAGATCCTCCGATGAAAGCTCGTCATGTCGTAGAAGATTCAGCAGATCGTTCACCTCGCGATCCCTCTCATCAACTGCACTCCTTCTTCCCAAGATGTCTTCCATGGAACCATTCAGGCTGAAAGACAAAGACATACTTGAAGAAGAACTTGGTGCCACTTCTAAGAGCACCGTTAGTGTTAGCAAAGCAAAAGCTCAACACCTCGACAAACTACATCGGAAGCCAAACCACTCTAAAAAGGTCGCCTTCGCGGATCCGGAACCGGTTAAGGTAGAGAGATCCTTAACTGGCTCTGATACCAATTGAAGGACCGAAAATGCTATGGCAAGGCGACCAGAGGGGGGTGAATGGGAGCCTAAAATTTCTTCTCGAAATTATGGCCTCTATCCCAATAAAATCAACCCCAAAAGCTTCGGACTCAAATGTGATGCCCACGACCCACGGAAAGAGGGTGGATGATCCCTAGGATAACAGCGAGGCACCACACAAGAGAGCAAACCAAACCTCTCAAAACCCTGAGTCAAGTTCGTGCCTAAAAGACCCACTCCAAACGTAGATAGAGAGCTACGTCGGGATTCCTCCAAATACCGATGCTAACAAGTAGCAAAGATACGTAGAGAGGTTCCTAGGTGAACTCTAGGAGCAAACGAGGAGTCCAGAGACAAAGCGGAAAAGCCGGGAGAGCAAACGCACTCAACTGCGACCTATAGGCAATTCCCGGACTGTCCGGACTCTTGGTCCCGGACTGTCCGGTGTGAGCCGGACTGTCCGCCGCTAGGGGGCCGGACTGTCCGCCGGCGAAAAACCCAAAACCGAACTGTTCTGCTACAGCCCTGGATAGATCCCGGACAGTCCGCGGTTTGCACGCCGGACTGTCCGCGGTTCACGTGAACAGTGAACTCCGAGCGTCCGATGCCTGCCCTATGCAGCGTCCGATGAGGACCCCGGACTGTCCGCGGGTCCTGGCGGACTGTCCGCCGGCTACGAAGCCAAAACAGCAAAGCTGCTGCAAAGTCCCTGCTCGGGCCCGGACTGTCCGCGCCCAACACTGGCAGACTGTCCGCCGGTCACCCGAGGGGAAAACGCCCGAGGCCAACAGCCACTGCTCGGCTGAAGCCGCGATGCGCGGACTGTCCGCGGCCTATATGGAAAGCGCAAAAACAGCGCGGAACAAACCCAAAATCGATTGGATCTACACCAAATCGAACGAGGCTGCAAACTAACTTCACCCAAGTGTTCTTCTATGTGTTGGGAAGCTAATCCTAGGATATCATCGCTTCAATCCAACTAAAACATGAGAAATCAGAAGAACACTAGAAAAGGGGAAGAACGAAGAACAAAAACGATTTCGGCCCGATCTACATGTTCGTGAGGATAGGGATGAATTCCTTTGGTGGAAACGTTCTCCTCACTTCAAAGAACAAGTTGATTCAAACGGAAGCGCAAAAGACGCAGCATAGAGGGAGATCGGGAGAGGGGAAAATCATGGAGAAAAGAAGAACGCGAAGAACAAATTCAAAACGCGAATTCAACCACGAATTTGATCCTTGGATTCACCAAGATGAATTGATTAAGCAATCGGTGTCGGGCTACAAGCCAATCCTAGCAACACAAAGCTTGGATGGCAAAAAGCTCAAGAACAAGAGCCAACTCTCCCTAACCCTAGCCTACTCTCACAGGAACAAAATGAGAGAGACACCACCTAGAACTCCCAAGGATACGGCTGCCCTAGCAGCCCCCTTCATATATATAGGTGCACGTCAGAAGACCAAAACGCCCTTACATTAAGCACTCAACCCAAATACCCCCCAGCGGTAAAACCGTCCAGACTTGACAGTTTCGATCTGACGGCCATGCCCGCACATCCGGTAGCTTCGCCTTGACGCGACCTCCCTGATGCCGCCACGTGCCGCCACCGTCGACCGCCGCGCCTTCTCACCGATAGCTTCGCCGCAACGCAAGCTTCTCGGTGCCGCCATGCGAAGACCGTCCTTTTGGACCAACCCCCGGTTTTGAGGCCCAAACCGGGAAACCGTCCCCCCCCCCCCCCGAGTTTTGAGGCCCAAACTCGGAAACCCACCAGCCCAGGTTTTGAGGCCCAAACCTGGAAACCGTCCACCCCAGGTTTTGAGGCCCAAACCTGGAAACCGTCGATGGTAGCTTTTCGAGGCTCAGCTACCGAACCCGAGCCGTAGACGGGATGTGGTTCTCACACCCCGACCAACGGCACCGATGCCGATGCATGTCTAGCCTCCACGCCGGGCACAACGCCGCCATCCTCCTTGACTCGGCCGACGGCACTTGCGCCGCACGCAAGCCCGTGTCCGACCTCCCGCCAAGTGTCATGACGCCACGTCTTCCTCCCGACTCGGTCGATGCACCACACATCCCCATGTGCTCTTGCTCGCTGATGCCACGTACCAGCTACCACAGCTGGTCCTTTGGCCTCTGGTCCGTCAGTCCAAGCCTCACGTCCGCCCTTCACCGCTCTGGGTATATCAGCATGGCACGTCCGTCGCACGGCACGCCCATCCTTCACCGCTCCCGGTCCGTCGGCACGACACGTCTCTACTTGACCTTCACCTCGCCATTGACCACTGTATCCGAGCTCCACACCTGCACATCAACACAGCCAAGAGACACATGTCGCACACGCACACCAACATAGAAACACACCACAACTCTACGCCACCGGTTAGTCATAAGCAATAAGCACATAGCTAGATGTAGACTCAACCGGGTAAAAGCCTCAAACCTTCCTCATCAAAGTCAATCATTCATCATATGTGTTCTCAATTCTGAGACCACGACGACCGTGCAGCCTGAGCTTTCTTCGATACCAGAGCTTCCACACTCCGAGGCTCAGACGACCACCACTCCAGAGACTGTGACCGAGCCTGCCGAGCAGACAGAGCAGACTGCGACTGAGACAGCTCCCGAGCAGACCGAGCAGACAGAGCAGTCAGCGCCAGAGCAGACCCGGACCGCTTCTTCAGAGCTTCCACCTACAAAGGGTCAGACTGCCGGCTCGTCTTTGTCCGACTCCGAGGCGCTCTTGCAGCAGCTCAAGTTCTCACAGCGCACTCCAGAGACTGCACCTGACTCATCTGCGCCACCTCCGCCCTCCGACGACTAGTTTGGGCTTGACGCCAAAGGGGCAGAGTGCTCGAGTATAGCGATAGGGGGAGCGATGTGAGAGGGTTTTGGATCTTTTGTTTTGTTATATTCACATACGCTCTTTGCTTATCGCATCTTTTGCACTATGTTATGTTATATATTTGTGCTATGGACATCATGACATGTTTTCTGCAAACTATGATTTCATATATGTCATGTCATTTCGTTTCACTTGGTTACTTGCGCTTAATTCTCACTTGTTATGTATTCGAGCTCTCCTTTCTTGCACTTGCTATTCACTCTAACTTGTTGAGTGCAGGATGTTGGGATAATATGTATGAGCTTGCCCCTAATCATTTTCTCTTATTCATTGCAAGTTCATACATGTCATGATTTGAAAACCTCTTCTCTCTATACTCGAGGTCGTGTTGTCATCAATCACCAAAAAGGGGGAGATTGAACGCATCTTGGCCCCTAGTGGGTTTTGGTGATTGGATGAAACACAAGATTACTGTGACTAATGTGTGTTTTGGAGAAACAGGGATGAGTTAGGTCACGGTAATGGCGACGATATGGGCATATGGAGTTTGCGGATACATGGGTGTATGCCGAGTCTCTGAGTGATGAGTGATTGTCAACTGGGATGATGCGCATGTTCTTTGGCTCGTGTTGTGCAGGTGTCGAGCACGGATACAGTGATCAAAGGTAAGGTGAAGGTCAAGTAGAGACGTGCCGTGCTGATGGACCGAGAGTGGCGAAGGGCGGACGTGAGGCTTGGACTGAGGGACCGGTGGCCCGAGGATCATCTGTGGTGGCTGACAGCCTGGGACAGCGACGAGCGAAGACTTGCGGGCATGGTGTTGCCTGAGTAAAGGACTTGGGGACACATGTCGGTGGACGGGGTGCACGGGCTGTGCATCTCATCTACGGCTCGGTTTGGTGGTTGAGCCACAGAAAAACCACCGAGTGGACGGTTTCCAGGTTCGGGCCTCAAAACCAGGGCGCTGATGGTTTCTGAGTTTGGGCCACAAAACTCTGGCTGAGGACGGTTTCCAGGTTTGGGCCTCAAAACCTGGGTGCTGCGGGTTTGCTGAGTTTGGCCTCAAAACTCAGGCCTTGGATGGCGGGTTTCCTGGTTTGGGCCACAAAACCGGGGGTGTGTCGTCCGGGAAAAGGACAAGCAGAGCGGTGGCGGCACATGGCAGCGATCGGTGAGGTTGCGTGGAGGCAACCTACCAGTTGTGCGGGCGTGGCCGTCGGATCACCACCTACCTTGAGTTGGTCTAGAATAACCCTAGGGTTTAGCTGGTTCACTCTGTAATTAGTTGAGGGGTAGAGTAGGAATTAGAATTAGGATAAGTAGAGGGAGACACCCTCCTCCCATTCTATCTCAGTCATTTGCTCTTTGCTTCTAGGGTTTCCTGCTCTCCCAATCCCCTACTGTAGCTAGCTGAGATCCGTAGAGAACCATACCTCTGTGTACTGGAGATTTTGAGGAAGTGAGGTCGTAACCTCACTGTTGTAGCGTGTGGTAGCCACACGGTTGCAGATCGATGACTTGATTCGCGTTTTGTTCGTGTTCTTCGCGTTCTTCGTTTCTCCGCGATTTTCCTGTCACTCGATCTCCCTCTCTAGTGCGTCTTTGCGAAATCCATTTGAATCAACTTGTTCTTTATAGTGAGGAGATCATTTCCACCAAAGGAATTCATCTAACTCCTCATGAACAAGTAGATCGGGTTGATTTCATTTTCGTGGCATTTTTTCGTTCATACTCCTCCCCTTTTGATTTCCCGGTGTTTGAGTTGATTTGAGCGGATGATTTCTTGGGGATAGTCTCCTAACTACCTCGTGATCATCTTCTCCAAGTTTGGAAACGTGGGATTGAGTTTTGATTCGGATTTGGGAAGAGTTGTGTGAGGGGCGACCAAAATCGCCCTCACTGGGAGGTCGCGGAAATTCCGCCGTTCCTCCCATAGACAGTCCATGCATCAAGGACTTGGCCAGACCAGTGGCCGCGAGTCTCTGCTGTTTGGGTCTC